>OX465600.1:230562781-231187781 GCA_950022295.1 Bromus sterilis
GCTTTGCCGAACCTTGTTATGAAAGATCAATTTACCGGTGCTAGAAATGATGCTGCTTTGCAATTAAATAATTTTATTGAGCTTTGTGATATGCAAAAGTACAAAGTAGATGGTGATATTGTCAAGCTTAAGCTTTTTCCTTTCTCCTTGAGAGATGAAGCTAAAATCTGGTTTCAATCCTTGCCTAGGAATAGCATAGATTCTTGGGATAAGTGCAAGGATGCTTTTATTGGGAAGTACTACCCCCTGATAAGATTATCCAATTCAGGAGTTATATTATGAATTTTAAACAATTGGATAATGAACACGTTACCCAAGCTTGGGAACGCATGAAATCTCTTGTTAAGAACTGCCCTACGCATGGTTTGACTACTTGGATGGTTATCCAAACTTTTTATGCAGGCTTGAACTTTACCTCGCGGAACTTGCGAGATTCGGCCGCGGGAGGAACCTTTATGTCAACTACACTTGGTGCTGCCACAAAACTTCTCGATGAGATGATGACCAACTATTCCCAATGGCGCACCGAAAGAGCTCCAACAGGTAGGAAGGTAAACTCTATCGAGAGATCTCCTCCCTAAATGAAAAAGTTGACTTGATTATGTCTCTACTTACCAAGCAATCTCCTATTGATCCTCATGATGTTCCTTTAAATTCTTTGATTGCTCAGGCTCAAGTAGATGTGAACTTTATCTCTAGAAATAACTTCAATAACAATGCTTATAGGAGTAATTTTGGTAGCAATCCTAGACCGTTCCCCTCCAACAACTATGGGAACAACAACACTTATCCTAGCACCAGAAACTCTACCCCTAGAGATAGAGACATGCCTAGTTATGAGAAAATTTTGGAAATAGAGAAGGCCACTAAGAACTACATGCACACCCAGTATGAACAAAATAGGACCTTCTCTAGACAATTAGATGAGCATACTTCTATCTTACAAGACATTGGCAGACAACTAGAGAGTCTGAACACTGAAATCTCTAAGCTGCAAACTAGGCTCACAACCACGGAGACCCAAGTTTCCAATATGTCTCACACACGGGATACTTTGATAAACCAAATGGCAGCTAAACCTGAAGTGGTTTTGACTATAAAGGAGGAAGAAGATAGAATTAAGAGCCTTCCTACACACCATACCGTTGCTACTATCCAAGTGGTTGAGGATATCCAAACTCCTAGCACCCAATGCACCCCTAGTCCCATAGGACCTATTAATGGTGACGCTATGACCTCAACCGTAGAAGAAGAAATTCCTATGACTATATAAGCTACCAAACAAGTGGGCCTAAAGGACACCACTACCACTTTACTTGATAGTCGTGACCTTGATTTTGATAATTGCACCCTTTCTGAAGTTATTCGTTTCCTTCACAAGATGTCTAGAGACCCCCACACTAGCACACTCAATCTTGCCTTCACGGAGCATATCACTAATGCTCTCATCAAAGCTAGGGAGGAGAAGCTTAGGGTAGAAGCCTCCATACCTAGAAAGCTAGAAGATGGTTCGGATCCTATGATTAAAATTAAGTTGAATAACTTTTCTTGCTATGCTTTATGTGATGTTGGAGCTAGTACCTCTGTTATTCCCAAAAGAATGTATGATATATTTGAATTGAAACCTTTTCATCCTTGTTCTTTTGGTGTTCTTCTTGTCGATTCTTATTGGAATTCCAATTCCCTCTCAAGAAAGGGATGGAACACTTCCCTAGGAAAAGATTAAGTTGCCTTTTGAGTCCGTCACACGGGCTATTTATTTTCTTGAAAATACTTGATCTATTTGCATTAAGCCTAGATAATGGCTTTAAAGAAGCGCTTTCGGGAGGCAGCCCGCAACGAATTTAGGATTTCCTTTTTGTTTTTCTTCTGTTTTAGTGGTATTTATGATTGTTACTACTGTAGCAACATCATTGTATCTTTACTTTTCAACCTTTGTGCCATTTATAGCCTCATATGACAAGGGAAGTGAAAGTTGTGACATGTTGTCCAGAAAACAGATTCTGTCCTCGTGACTAGAAAAATCACAGAAAAATCCCAGTTCATCTTCTCTATATAATTACGGAACTTTCGTATATTCTGATTTTTTTTATTTGAGTTGCAGAAGTATACCTAAAAAATTATTTACTACCTGCTGATCTATTTTTCACAGATTCTGTCCTGTTTTTCCTTTTCTTCGTTTGTCCAACCTTAAGCTTGTTTTTTTATTTGCAAAAACTTTTTGGAAATCTTGAGAAACAGTATCCCTTCAAGAATATCTTTATTTCCAGTAGAGAAAAATTATTTTATTATGGGTACTAACCTCGGTAATCAGATTATGATGAGTTATGTATGAAGGGAGTTTTCAAGTGTGCGAGGAAAGATGATGAAAGAAGATTAAGGAGTGTCAAGCGCTCAAGCTTGGGGATTCCCCCATGCATCCCCAAGAAATATTCAAGGATACTCAAGCGTCTAAGCTTGGGGATGCCCCCGTGCATCCCTTTCTCCATCAACAATTATCAGTTCGTCTCTCGTTTCACTATATTTTTATCACTTCATGCGTTATGTGCTATGCTTGGAGCATCTCGCTCTTAGGTTTTATTTTTAGTTTTATTTAGATTTTCTTGATTTTCATAACAATTTAGAACCCATCTTTCTTCTGTGGGAGAGAAACACGCTCCACTTCCAAAATCTAGAACACAACATAGGACTTTTTCATGCTTATCTTTGTTGTATGTGTTCTTTATCTTTTTTTATAGCTACTGTCATGTTTAGCTCTTAATTTTCATGCTTATATTTTCAAAGAGATTTTGTTTAGTTTGTTGCTGGAACTCTCTTATGTTTTTCATGTTTATCTTGTTTAGAGAGTTTTCTTGTTGCACTGAGTTTTGTGTCTTGACTTGGAGTAGGTAATTGAGGTTGCTATTCTTTTGTAGTAGTAACTTGCAATAGTTTTGAGGTATTGTTTTGAGTAATGTTTGGACTTTTGGTGTCAAGAGATTTAGCCTATTAGTGATAGATGTCGTATTTTGGGCAATCCGTGTTTATTTTCAAAACTTACGAAATTAGTTGAGAACTTTAGCTACTAGATGGATCACTACTCTTCTGAGAGGTCGAATATTAGAGTACACTCACGTACCATGAGTCGAGGATGCGCAAGTATAGCCAAACCCCCATACACTCCTCCTCGGGTACTTGTCCCTTTGTGAATCCTCCTTATTAGATTAAGAGTTACCAATAATAAGTGCATGAGTTCTTCGGACTAATGTGAGTATTCGAAAGTTGACACTTCCACCTTCCCATATTTTTCTAGCCTCTCCTGTGCCGTGCATTGCTTTCTTCTCACTCCGAGAGTTGGCGTCCATCTTCACCGGTACATCCAAACCCTTGGTATGATAGGCTCTATCATCATAAACCTCCTTATATCCTTCCTCAAAACAGCCACCATACCTACCTACCAAGGCATTTCCATAGCCTTTCCGAGATATATTGCCATGCAACATCCATCTTCTCATGACTTGATCTTCATGTCATACATGCTACTTGCTTGATCGATGAGTCGCATGCTAGTTGGGCCTTGACCTAATCATTGCTACATGACGCGCTAGTATCATTGCATATCCTGCTACACTGGCAGAGGCATACATTTGCATACATCATGATAGTTACATCTTCTTTATGAATTGAGTACTTTGTAAAGTGTGAAAGATCTTCTATACTCTTTGTAATATATAGAGTGTTGCCCCTAAAGTGAGGAAAAGATCCCAGAGTGAACAAATTAAAAGATCCCAAAGAGAACAAATTAAAAGATCCCAAAGAAGACAAATGAGAGAAATAGAAAGAGCCATTGAGGCCACCAAAAAATACAAAAACATAGAAAAAAGAGAAAAAGAAATAAAAAGAGAGAAGGGGCACACTACTATTCCTTTTGAGAGATCCACACTCGTACTCCCTTTTATATCTTTTACTCCATAGAGATTATCATTTATGCATATAGCTATGTGGGGACCTTCACACTATATAGAACTTGTCTTGTATATTCCAATGATGAGCCTCCTCAAATGTGCTCTAGGTCTTCTTAAGCAAGCAAGTTGGATGCACCCCCACTAGTTCCATTAGAGAGCTTACCTTAGCTCATATGTGCATCCGTTGCATGGCAATCCCAACTCCTCACATCATATCTATCATTTTGCTTGCTCTCGCCTATGATTGTCCTCATTGATGTGAGCCTTTCACACCTTTTTGTCTTCCTCCTCCACCATATTCTCTCTTTGCCATCCTAAGTGTCAACTTTCTTGCTTACGCTCATCCATTGCATCAGTGCTCAAAATGTCAAAAAGGAGTGGGTCATTTTGACTTGTACCTCTCTAGTGGTCTTGGGATGAGTCAAGATAGTATTCCAAAGAAGACCAATTGTGTAATTTTAGTAGATTGAGTTCTCAACACAAAAATACTTTTTCTCTCGTATATCCCTATCCCCTTTCTTGCACGCAAACTCTATTTGGAGACATTCGAGTCACGGACAGCGAGAGCTCTTGCACCTTTATGTTCTTATGTTGCTTGTTTCAATGCTAAATATAGACTCTTGCCTGTAATGACTTGAATTGAATTACATGCCTTGATTTCTTTACTTAAAAGTTCTTATATGGTTGGTAGCATGTTACCACAGAAATTATGAATTTTATCATTTACCTACTCGAGGACGAGCAGGAATTAAGCTTGGGGATGTTGATACGTCCAAAACGTATCTATAATTTCTACTTGCTCCATGCCTCTTTTGTGTAATATTTCTATGATATTGATGAACTTCCATACACTTTTGATCATATTTGGACTAACCTATTAACTCAGTGCACCCTAGTGCTAGTTCCTGTTTTCTGCTGTTTTTCTATTTCAGGTTTCCGCCATATTAAAAGTGCTCCAAAAATTCGGGAAAAATCCAATAAAAAATCAGCGCAGAAGAAGCTTCGGGAATCACCGACGGGGGCCAGAGGGGACCCACCAGGGCCCCAGGCGCCCTCCCGGCGCGACCTAGGGTGGGGCCGCGCAAGGGGGCCGCCTAAACCCCTGGTGGCCCCCCTGGCTTCCCCCCCTTCACCCATATAATCCTCGTGACGTGAAACCCCCGTGACGGGAACCCTTTTTAGCGATCTCTCCTCTGTTCCGCCGCCGCCGCGCTTCCAAGATCAGGAGCACCAGAAGACCTCTTCCCGGCACCCTGCCGGAGGGAGGAACCACCTCCGGGAGCTTCTCCACCACCATGGATGCTTCCCGGATGAACCGTGAATAGTCCACCTTGGTGTGTGTGCAGGTCCAGGTGAAGTTAGCAACCTCGGTTCTAAACGGCGCCATTGTTCACTTCACCACCTTCTTGTATCTGTTGGAGTCCTATTGGTTCGACATTCAACCTTAGCATCTTCGCTAAGGGAAACTTGTTGCTGTCTACATCTCAACCTTCCACTTTGGATAACCAACGAGGGGGCGTTAATTCGTACCATCAGCACCCCAGTGCCAGTTCCTGTTTTCTGTTGTTTTTCAATTTTAGGTTTCCCCCATATTAAAAGTGCTCCAAAAATTCGGGAAAAATACAATAAAAAAATTAGCATACCGAAAGCTTCAGGAAACACCAAGGTGGGGCCAGAGGGCCACCACCAGGGGCCCAGGAGTCCTAGTGGCGCGCCCTAGGGTGTGTCCGCGCCATGGGGGCGCCTGGACCCCTGGTGGCCCCCCTGGCTGCCCCCCTCCGCCTATATATTCTCCATTAGGGGATTCTTCCGAGGACAGAACCCTTTTTCGTGATCTCGCCTCTGTTCCTCCGTCGCTGCGCTTCCAAGATCGGGAGCGCAAGAAGACCTCTTCCCGGCACCCTGCCGGAGGGAGGATTGACCTCTGGGAGCCTCTCCTCCACCATGGGCGCTTCCCGGATGATCTGTGAGTAGTCTACCTTGGAACATGGGTCCGTGATAGGTAGCTCTGTGATGTTCTCCTCCCCTCTTTGTTCTTCATGGATTAGACCTTGTGAGCTGCCCTACATGATCAAAGCACATATGTCATTCTTTCTGCTCTTGCTATGCTGAGTTTGCTGGGATCTGATTGATTATGAGACTATGTTCAGTTTGTGATGGATTAATATATTTGGTTCTTATCTTTTATATTTTTGTTCTTGAGTAATTCTTGCATGTTCTCCGTTGTTGTTTATTGCTTTGGCCAAGTAGTAGGTAGTGACTCCAAAAGGGAACGTTATGCTCGATTGTGGGTTCATGCCCCCTGATGACTAGCTTGAGTGATAGAAACATGAGTCTAGGCGATGTGTTGTTTCCACAAGGGGGAAAACAACGGTGCTTGTAACCGCGGTTGCAAGGATTGTTTACTTTACGCAAAGTTCTTTTAATGCAGTTGTCTATTTCTTTGGGTTTACACTTTCGGGGGCTCGCAACTTAATACCAGTGAGATGTTCTGGATAGATATCTCAAGGTGGATGATTAGTAATAGATGTAGTTGGATTTCGGTCTACTTATTTTGGCGTACCGCCCATGCTTTTGAACCTCTTCCTTTCTTTGCATCATAGTTAGCATTGCAATGCGTTTTTAATCCTGTCAATTGCCCAGCTGTGATTTGTTTACCTCGCATAGCAGTTTTATCATCTTTTGGGAGAGAGACATCACTAGTGAACATCACGGGACCCCGGTCCATATTCTCATCACCGTTTACACGCTCAATTTATTTCCTGCTTTTACTTTCCAGTTGCAATTACCACCACTACTATCTGTTACGTTGATCCTTCGTAAACAACAAGGCCGGAGAGATTGACAACCTATCTGAACTTCGTTGGGAGAAAAGTTACTTGTTGTGTGTGCAGGTCCAGGTAAAGTAAGAAACCCTGAGGTTGTGAACGGCGTCATTGTTCACTTACCACCTACTTGTAGTTATCGGATTACTATTGGTTCGATCTCAACCTTGGTATCTTTGCCAAGGGAAATTTGCTACTATCCTACATCTCACCTTCCACTTGGGGTAACCAACAAAGGGCGAGAAGCCATTATCATCTCTCGCGCATCAAGCTAATTTCTGGCGTCGTTGCCGAGGACTCCAATCTACAAGATAGGAGAGTTTCACACTATCTTTTACCTTTGCTTTTTAGTCTTGTCAGTTTACCTTTCAGTTTTTATCTTAGTGTCCTATATATAAAATCACAAAAAAATATTTACCTTCCTTTTAGTAGTCCTTCTTATTTAGTTGAACATGTTAGTACTTGGTGCTTTGAGGGAATCGAAAGTTCTAGATTTCCATCAAAGGGATGGAGAAAATATGAAGAAGGCATGGGAAAGAATTTCTGAAGCACATAGGAGAATTATGCCTTGGATACCTATAAAAATTGTATTTAAAATTTTTTACCAATGTATTTTTAAGTGGTGTAAACACTCTCTTGATATTATAGCTGAAGGAGACTTTTTAGAGAGTGATGAAGCTAGAGCTCTTGATATTTTGCATGGTCTGTCTAGTTATTTTGTTTATGATCGTAGCATTGATACTGTTGTAGATAGACTTGCCACTATTTAAAAGAGGATGGATGCTCTAGACTTGAGAAAGGTAGAGGAACTTAAGTCCAACAAGAAAGAAATGTTGGATATAGATGATGATTGGGAGCCTTTTGTTAGGATTAGCATCTCTAACCAAGACTTCCTTTCTTTTTGTGATATTGGATCCATGGATTCTACAATGCCATGATTCTTTGAAACTAGACATGGATAATGTCGGGACCCGGAATATGCGTATGTAATTCCAGTCACAACTCAATCACATGGAGAGCCGAGAGCCGTACCCACTTGTCTAAGCAGACAAGGCCAAGCACAGAACACTCTCGGAAAGCATCGTACGTGAGGGGCATCCCATCCAGGCCGGATGATCAACTGAGATGGGTCCTCATCGTCCGCTCACAAGTCTAAATTCTTATGGGTGGTGAATCCCATACTCATAGACATGTCGCCTCAACCATGTTATCGATTGAATCCTAACTCTTACATAGACTTACTCCAGCCCGATCACTTAGTCGGGGTCTATGGAGGGCTCGATCATACAACAAAGTGTGCACGTGACAGAGTCACGAGCAATCGCATCGCGATGCCCCAAGCTGCGCACATCTAAGGGCCACTTGGTGTATAAAAGACCGCCAGCCAGATCACAACTAAGGTCTCGAAAAGCCATACTAAAACATGCATGTTATAATCACACACGCAGCCCACATGTCTAGTATGAACAGCAGGTATCATCACATAACTCTACAAAGTACTTCTTTATTGACTTACACATAGAGTATACAAAGATCACATGTCTGTGATCAACATTACATCATACAACGGAAGCAAATTAGGTCTGAGTACAGAAAATTTTAACAAATGGCTTAGAGAAGCCTTGTAAACATACATGCCCTGGGACTGCTGTCTGGGACTATACTACCAAGGTCAAAGTCGAGCTTTAGGAAGGTGTCTCCATCGGGGTCCGGGTTCTCATCTAAAACATAGAATAAGCAAACGTGAGTAAAAAGTCGTACTCAACAAGACTTACATCAGAACTACACTACTCATGCTCAAGTATCACGGTAAAGGAGGTGGAGTTCAACATGCAGAAGTGCCAGCTTTGACTTGGCTAGTCCTGAACTACGAGTACCAGACTTGAGGTAAGAAGCGTACACGAGTCCACTACCAAGTCTCCAACCAATACACCACTATGTATACTTCCTCGACTTCCCCACGAGGAGCATGCTTAGCGGCTTCGCGCCGTTCGTTGGTGAGCCCCAAGTGGAAGGCGTGATGCAGTGCAGCAGTGAGTTTCCCTCGGTGAGGATACCAAGGCTTGTCTCCCGTAGGACTCCGGATATGATAAGTAGGTGTCAGCGGCGCGACTGAAGTGGACCTGCACACAGACACAGATAACTTTGTTCCCAACGAAGTTCAGAGAGGTTGTCAATCTCTCCGGTCTTGGTGTTCACAAAGGCTAAAACACAAGTGATAATGATAGAAAGTAAAAGCAGAAAAGTAAAGATAGCTTGGAAACAGTAATAAGGATATTGACCGGGATACGTGATGTTCGCTAGTGATGTCTCTCTCCCAAAAGACGATAAAACTGCTATGCGAGGTAAAAAAATTATAGAAAGGCAATTGAGAGGATTATGAACGCACCGCAATGCTAACTATGCTACACAAGAAAGGAAGAGGTTCAAAAGCACGGGGAGTACGCCAAAATAAGTAGACCTAAATCAATCTACATCTACTACTAATCATCCACCTTGAGATATCTATCCAGAAAATCTCGCTGGTATTAAGTTGCGAGCCCCACCCAAAGTGTAAACCCAAAGCAACAGACAACTGCAATAAAAGAACTTTGCGTAAAGTAAACAATCCTTGTGACCGCGGTCACAAGCACCGTTGTTTTCCCCCTTGTGGCAACAGCACATCCCCTAGACTCATGTCTTTGTCACTCAAGCGTGTCATCAGGGAGGCATGAACCCACAATCTAGCACAACGCTCCCTCTTGGATTCACTACCTACTACTTAGCCAAAGCAATAAACAGCAACAGAGAACATGCAAGAATTACTTAGGAACAAAAATATAAAAGATTGAAACCAAATATATTACTCTATCACAATCTGAAAATAATCTCATAATCCATCAGATCCGATCAAACTCAACATAGCAATTGCAGAAATATTACAAAGGTGCCTCGATCATGTAGGGAAGCTCACGAGGTCTAAACAATGACGATCAAAGAGGGGAGGAGAACATCACATAGCTATTGATCATGGACCCATGGTCCAAGGAAAACTACTCACGAGACATCCGGGGAGCATCCATGGTGGAGAGGAGACTCCCGGAGGTCAAACCTCCCTCCGGCAGGGTGCCGGGAAGAGGTCTTCTGGTGCTCCTGATCTTGCAAGCGCGGCGGCGGCGGAACAGAGGCGAGTTCGCGGAATAGGTTTCTCGTTCTGGAGTTTTCCCGTGACGGGGGATAAATAGGCGAAGTGGGGCAGCCAGAGGTGGGCCAAGGGTCCCAGGCGCCCCTTGGCATGGCCAGGGGCGGGGCCACGCCAGGTGGCCGCCTGGCCCCCCCTTGGCCCCTCCCGGGCTTTTCTAGAACCTTCCTCCACGCTGATTTTTTTATCTGAATTTTCCCGAATTTTTCTGGCACTTTTTATATGGGGGAAAACTGAAATAGAAAAACAGCAGAAAACAGGAACTGGCACTGGGGTGCACTGAGTTAATAGGTTAGTCCAAATATGATCAAAAGTGTATGAAAGTGTATCTAGATCATAGCAATATCACACAAAACATGCATGGAGCAAGCAGAAATTATAGATACGTTTTGGACGTATCAACATCCCCAAGCTTAATTCCTGCTCGTCCTCGAGTAGGTAAATGATAACAAGCATAATTTATGTGGTGACATTCTAACAACCATAAAAGAACTTTGAAAAGTAAAGCAAGCAAGGTTAGAGATTCAATTCGAGTCATAACATGCAAGAGTCTATATTAGCATTGAAACAAGTAACAAAAGAACAAAGGGTGCAAGAGTTCTCGCTGTCCGTGACTCGGATGTCTCCAAATGGTGTTTGCGTGCAAGAAAGGGGATAGGGAATACGAGAAAAAGGTATTTTTTTGTTGAGAACTCAATCTACCAAAGTTTCACACTTGGTCCTCTTTAGAATCTTATCTTGACTCGTCCCCAGACCACTAGCCAGGTACAAGTCAATTTGATCCACTCCTTTTCGATATTTTGAGCAATCATGCAATGGATGAGCGTAGGCACGAGAGTTGACACTTAGGATGGTAAAGAGAGAAATATGGTGGAGGAGGAAGACAAAAAGGATGATAAAGGCTCACATGAATGAGGACAATCATAGGCAAGAGATGCCAAACGATAGATATGATGTGAGGAGTAGGGATTGCCATGCAACGGGTGCATATACGATCTAAGAAGCTCTCCAAACTATATGTCAAAAGATCATCTCTATGGAGTACAAGGATATAAAGGGAGTACTAGTGTGGATCTCTCAAAAGGATAGTAGTGTTGCCCCTTTCTCTCTTTTTATTTTTTTTCTCTTTTTTCTATTTTTTGTATTTTTTGGTGGCCTCAATGGCTCTTTCTATTTAACTCTCATTTGTCCTCTTTGGGATCTTTTAATGTGTCCTCTTCGGGATCTTTTCCTCACTTAAGGGCAACACTCTATTTTACAAGAAGGTAAAGGAGATCTTTCACACTTTACAAGGTACTCAAAATCATAAAGAAGATGTAACTATCATGATGTATGCAATGTATGCCTCTGCCAGTGTAGCAGGAACATGTAAGACATGAAGATCACGTCATGAAGAGGTGGAAGTTGCATGGCAATGTAACTCAGAAAGGCTATGGAAATGCCTTGATAGGTAGGTATGGTGGCTGTTTTGAGGAAAGATAAAGGGAGGCTTATGATGACAGAGCGTATCATGCCAAGGGTTTGGATGTACCGGCGAAGGTGGACACCAACTCTCGGAGTGAGAAGAAGGCAATGCACGGCACGGGAGAGGCTAGCAAAATATGGGAAGGTGGAAGTGTCAACTCTCAATACTTACATTAGTCCGAAGAACTCATGCACTTATTATCTGTAATTCTCAATCTAATGACGAGGTTCACAAAGAGACAAGTACCCCGAGGAGGAGTGTATGGGGGTTTGGTTATCCTTGCGCATCCTCAACTCATGGTCCGTGAGTGTTCTCTGATATTCGACTCCTCAGAAAAGTAGTGATCCATCTAGTAGCTAGAGTTCTCAACTAGTTTTGTAGGTTTTGAAAATAAACACGGTTTGTCCAAAATACGACACCTATCACTAATAGGCTAGAGCTCTTGACACCAAAAGTCCAAACATTACTCACAACAATACCTCAAAACTATTGCAAGCTACTAATAAAAATTAAATAGCAACCTCAAGTACCTACTTCTCAAGACAAGACACAACTCAGTGCAACAACCAACTCTCTTTAACAAGATAAACAGGAAAACTAAAAAGAGTTACAGCAACAAACTAAACAAAAGCCAAGGCTCTTGCTAAAGACAAACTAAGACTAAAACTAAACATGGCAGTAGCTATGAAAAGATAGAGAACACACAACAGCAAAAAGATAGGCATGAAGAATCCTATGATGTGTTATAGATTTTGAAAGTGGAGCGTGTCTATCTCACACACAAAGTAAGAAGGGATCTAACTTGTTATGAATAGCAAAAAAAGCTAAAGAAAACTAAAAACAAAACCTAAGAGCGAGACGCTCTAAGCATAGCACATAACACATGAAGTGATAAAAATATAGTGAGACAAAGGACGAACTGATGATTTGTTGATGGAGAAGGGGATGCACGGGGGCATCCCCAAGCTTATATGCTTGAGTCTTCTTGAATATTTGTTGGGGATGCATGGGGGCATCCCCAAGCTTGAGCGCTTGACACTCCTGGATCTTTTTTCATCATCTTCGATCGCACACTTGAAAACTCCCTTCATACATAACTCATCATAAGCTCATTAGAGAGGTTAGTACCCTTAATAAATAATTTTTCTCCACTGGATATAAAGATAATCTTGAAGAGATACTGTTTCTCAAGAGTGCCAAAAAGTTTTTTCAAAGAAAAAGCAAGCTTAAGGTTTGCAAAAGTAAGGAGAGACAAAACGTGGCAGAATCTATGAAAAACAGAACAGCAGATAGTAAAGATTTTTTTAGGGGCACTTATGCAACTCAGATCAAAAAACTCAGAACATACGGAAGTTTTGTAATTGTATATAGCATACTGCGTAAAAACTTCAGCTCAAAAAGATGAACTGGGATTTTTCTGGAATTTTTCTGGTCATGAGGACAGAATCTGTTTTCTGGACAGCATGTCACAACTTTTACTTCCCTTGCCGTAAGAGGCTATAACTTGGCACAAAGTTGAAAAATAAAGATACAATGATGTTGCTACAGTAGTAACAATCATCAAGACACAAGAAAAAGCAAAAATAAACACCTAAATTCGTTGTGGGCTGCCTCCCGAAAGCGCTTCTATAAAGCCATTAGCTAGGCATGATGCAAAAAGAAGAATCAAATTTTATCAAGAGAAAGAGAATAACTAGCCCGAGTAACGGACTCAAAAGGTAACTTGATTTTCTTTCTAGGGAAGTGTTCCATCCCCTTTTTGAATGGAAAATGGAATTTTATATTCCCCTCTTTCATGTCAATAACCGCACCAACGGTGCGAAGAAAAGGACGTCCCAAAATAAATGGACATAAAGGTTCACACTCTATATCCATAACAATAAAATCAACAGGAACATAGTTATCATTGACAATGATAAGAACATCGTCGATCTTCCCCAAAGGTTTATTTATGGAAGAACCAACAAGACGAACACCAAAAGAACAAGGCTCAAAAGGTTTCAATTCAAACATATCAAATATTCTTTTGGGCATAACGGAGGTACTAGCTCCAACATCACATAAAGCATAGCAAGAGAAGTTATTTAATTTAATTTTGATCATAGGATCCCAACCATCATCTAGCTTCCTAGGTATGGAGGATTCTACTCTAAGCTTCTCCTCCCAATCTTTGATAAGAGCATTTGTGATATGCTCTGTGAAGGCAAGATTAAGTGTGCTAGTGTGGGGGTCTCTAGACATTTTGTGTAACAAGCTAATAACTTCTGAGAGGGTGCAACTATCAAAATCAATATCACTACTATCAAATGTGGTAGTAGTTTCATCTAGGCTCACTTGTTTGAAACCCTCTATGTTCATAGGAGTTTCTTTATCTACGGTTGAGTTATTAGCATCACCATTAATAGGTCCAACGGGACTAGGAGTGCATTGGGTGCTAATAGTTTGAGTGTCCTCAACAATTTGGATAGTCGCAACTGTGTGGTGTGTAGGAAGGCTCTTAATTCTATCCTCTTCCTATTTTTCTCTAGCCCATCTTTCTTTAAGTTTAGCCATCATCCTAATGTTTTCATTGATTTCTAACTGGATAGCATTAATAGGAGTGGCCTTATTCTCCGCGAGGGGGGAGGTTCTAATATTAAGCATCTCAATATCAAGGGCTAAGCTTTCTACCTTCAAAGAGAGATTATCTATTTTAGCTAATTTCTCCTCAACATTTTTGTTGAAGGCTTTTTGGGTAGTGATAAAGTCTCTAAGCATGCTTTCTAATTCAGAAGAGGGGTTCTTGTTGCTAGGGTAAGTGTTGTTGTTCCCATAATTGGATGGAAACGGTCTAGGATTGCTAGCAAAATTTCCCCTATAAGCATTGTTGTTGAAGTTGTTTCTAGCAATAAAGTTCACATCTACTTGCTCTTGAGCAACCAAAGAATTTAAAGGAACATCATGAGGATCAATAGAGGGTTGCTTGGTAAGTAGAGACATAATTAAGTCAACTTTTTCATTGAGGGAGGTAATTTCCTCGACAGAATTTACCTTCCTACCTGTTGGAGCGCGTTCGGTGTGCCATTGGGAATAATTGGTCATCATCTCATCGAGAAGCTTTGTGGCAGCACCAAGTGTAGTTGACATAAAGGTTCCTCCCGCGTCCGAATCTAACAGGTTCCGCGAGGTAAAGTTCAAGCCTGCATAAAAAGTCTGGATAACCATCCAAGTAGTCAAACCATGTGTAGGGCATTTCTTAACAAGAGATTTCATTCGTTCCCAAGCTTGGGCAACGTGTTCATTATACAATTGCTTAAAATTCATAATATTACTCCTCAATTGGATAATCTTAGCAGGAGGGTAGTACTTCCCTATAAAAGCATCCTTGCACTTATCCCAAGAATCTATGCTATTTCTAGGCAAAGATTGAAACCAGATTTTAGCATCTCCCCTTAAAGAGAAAGGAAAGATCTTGATCTTAACAACATCACCTTCTACTTCTTTATACTTTTGCATATCACATAATTCAACAAAATTATTCAAGTGTAAAGCAGCATCATCTCCAGCACCAGAGAATTGTTCTCTCATAACAAGGTTTAGCAAAGCAGGTTTAATTTCATAAGAGGTAGCTGAAGTGGCAGGTGTGGCAATGGGAGTGCAGATAAAGTCTTGGTTGTTGTGACTAGTGAAGTCACACAACTTGGTGTTTTCAGTGGAACCCATAGTAGCAGCAAGTGTGGCAGATTTTTTTGTAATTTTTGATAAAAGACACAAAGATAAAAACTGAAAGATAAACTAACAAGACTAAAAAACAAAGGTAAAGGGTAGTGTGCAACTCCCCTATCTTAGCACTCGGAGTCCCCAGCAACGGCGCCAGAAATTCTCTTCCTTAGCGGCTTCGCGCCCTTCGTTGGTGAGCCCCCAAGTGGAAGGCGTGATGCAGTGCAGCAGTGAGTTTCCCACGGTGAGGATACCAAGGTTTGTCTCCCGTAGGACTCCGGATATGATAAGTAGGTGTCAGCGGCGCGACTGACGTGGACCTGCACACAGACACAGATAACTTTGTTCCCAACGAAGTTCAGAGAGGTTGTCAATCTCTCCGGTCTTGGTGTTCACAAAGGGTAAAACACAAGTGATAATGATAGAAAGTAAAAGCAGAAAAGTAAAGATAGCTTGGAAACAGTAATAAGGATATGGACCGGGATACGTGATGTTCGCTAGTGATGTCTCTCTCTCCCAAAAGACGATAAAACTGCTATGCGAGGTAAACAAATTACAGAAAGGCAATTGAGAGGATTATGAACGCACCGCAATGCTAACTATGCTACAAAAGAAAGGAAGAGGTTCAAAAGCACGGGCAATACGCCAAAATAAGTAGACCGAAATCCATCTGCATCTACTACTAATCATCCACCTTGAGATATCTATCCAAAACATCTCGCTGGTATTAAGTTGCGAGCCCCACCCAAAGTGTAAAACCCAAAGCAACAGACAACTGCAATAAAAGAACTTTGCGTAAATTAAACAATCCTTGTGACCGCGGTCACAAGCACTGTTGTTTTCCCCCTTGTGGCAACAGCACATCCCCTAGATTCATGTTTCTGTCACTCAAGCGTGTCATCAGGGAGGCATGAACCCACAATCTAGCACAACGCTCCCTCTTGGAGTCACTACCTACTACTTGGCCAAAGCAATATATAACAACGGAGAACATGCAAGAATTACTTAGGAACAAAAATATAAAAGATAGAAACCAAATATATTACTCTATCACAATCTGAACATAATCTCATAATCCATCAGATCCGATCAAACTCAACATAGCAATTGCAGAAATATTACAAAGGTGCCTCGATCATGTAGGGCAGCTCACGAGGTCTAAACAATGAAGATCAAAGAGGGGAGGAGAACATCACATAGCTACTGATCACGGACCCATGGTCCAAGGAAAAACTACTCACTAGACATCCGGGGAGCATCCATGGTGGAGAGGAGACTCCCGGAGGTCAATCCTCCCTCCGGCAGGGTGCCGGGAAGAGGTCTTCTGGTGCTCCCGATCTTGGAAGCGAGGCGGCGGCGGAACAGAGGCGAGTTCGCGGAATAGGGTTCTCATTCTGGAGTTTTCCCGTGACGGGGGATAAATAGGCGAAGGGGGGCAGCCAGAGGTGAGCCAGGGGCCCCAGGCCCCCCTGGCGCGGACAGGGGTGGGGCCGCGCCAGGTGGCCTCCTGGCCCCCCCTTGGCGCCCCTTTGGCCCCTCCCGGGCTTTTCAGGAAGCTTCCTCCACGCTGATTTTTTTATCTGAATTTTCCCGAATTTTTCTGGCACTTTTTATATGGGGGAAAACTGAAATAGAAAAACAATAGAAAACAGGAACTAGCACAGGGGTGCACTGAGTTAATAGGTTAGTCCAAATATGATCAAAATTTTATGAAAGTGTATCTAGATCATAGCAATATATCACAAAACATGCATGGAGCAAGCAGAAATTATAGATACGTTTTGGACGTATCAAAGCACACCATAGCACTCACGCTTATCTTGCGAGTTTTAGAGTATCCATTCAAGTTGTCTAATAATCAAGCACAGCTTTCCAAGTAGTCCATGACCGCGGACGCGACTATTCGAATAGTTTTGTTAACCTTGCAAGGGTGTACCGCTACACACACATGACCATCGGTTACCGCCAAGTCTCGCCACCGTTCAAGAGGTGACAGCGCGGATGTTCACCACAACACTTCGCCCACAGCTCCGTTCTAATCCAAGGAGTCAACTGTCTGAGTTCCAAACCCAACTGAAGTTTCGGCCGAGCTTCTAGCCAGGACTCAAACCATGTAGGCACGACTGACAAGCCCACCTCGACGGATGGTTCTCCGCTTGACAAGCCATGTTCCACAAGCCCTACCATGAATGCCACATTTCATTTCCTTTATCCTTCTATGCATATGCTGAATGGAAATCCCGAACTAGGTGTGACTCCTGGACTTGGATCGGGGTGAGTTACTAGGTCGAGAGGGGTCAGTGAACCCAATGTGTGGTTGTACTCTTTGTCTCGGATTACCATACAAGAACTCGGGCTTAAGGCGGTGTTCAACGAGACAACCCACTGTGTACTCCTACACAGCCTCTCATCGTTCACCTTGTATTAGGGTGGATTCACCAACATAGTTTCACTTTCATCAACACCATGTTCACCATCATCCCGACTCACATCAAAAGCAACCTCATTGTACCACTAAGTATGCAATAAGAAGTAACAGTTGCAGGGGCCACATGATATCAATCAACTCCTATGTCAGCTAGGATTGTGGTTTGCTTACTACTGTGACAAGATGATAGGTCATGCATCGGATATGGGTTCAACTATGCAGTAGAATCGATACAAGGTGATCTCCTAAACATGCAGAAGCGATACTAAGAGGGAAGTGGGATTTTATAGACATGATCAATGGGGTTTGCTTGCCTTGTTGACGATACACGGGTCTTAACGGTGGTCTTCTTCTTCGCGGGTGATCACCGTCTCGGAACGTCTGTCACCGGAGCAAGCATCAACAAAGGAGGCAACAAATAAAGTACAATGCTCAAGCACATGATAATGTGGTGACATGAGGTATGGGGTACTGGTTTGTGGTACATTCCATTTAATTGAAGTGTATTGCAAAGAATTTGCAAATTCTAACTTCAAATTCAAATTATGCCATATGCATGTTTGCTACTGTTCACCCATTTTAAAATGGTCAAACATAGAAACAAATTGCATATTCATAATCCTTGCATTTTTTTGATAATTTTAGACATATTATATGCCCCATTTGGAGTTAGTATGAATTTTCTATGAATTATTGAAGTTATAACAATTTCTGGATTTTTCTGGAATTATTTTAGTCTGGAAAACCTTTATTGCGTCAGCACTGCATCAGCATGGCGTCAGCAGGGGGCTGACCAGTGGGGCCCTGCTGTCAGTCACAGTGGGGTTAATCCCGTGGTTAAAATTAAACAGGGGGTTAGATTAGTGGTTGGGCCCCACCTGTCAGTGTGTTAGGGGGGTGGTTAAGGGGGGCATTAAGGCCCTAATGGCCAATCCAGCCGGCGGCTAACCGCTGGTGACCACGGGTCACGGAGGCGCCCACTCGGGGTGGAGTTCCCGGGCACCGTTCGCAGCTCTGAGACCACGAGCGTGTAGCCCGTGCCCGCGTGTAGCCCGTGCCCGCGTGCAGCTACTGGAGGGGTCGGGCGACCACGGGGAGGTCCAACGTGACGGCGGCGAGCTTCCCGGCGGCGGCCGGAGCACGGCACAGGCGGGCTCGGTGAATAGGGGCACGGGAGGAGGCGCGGAATGGGGCAAATGACGCAGGAGCTCACCCTGGTTCGATCCGTGATGACGACGCGGTCGAGGACGAGCTGGTGTGGAGGAATCCGTCGCCAGAAAAAATGGCGGTCGGCGGTGGGGAATCGAAGGCGACGGCCGCTCCAGGGGCTCCGCGGCTCGATTGGGCATGCGAAACGAAGAAGACGTTGACGCGGTCTTCATGGACACGTCGGGGCGGCGAGGAGAGGCTGTTGACCACGTGCTGTGCTCGGTGGTGCTCCGGTGGCTTCACTGTCGGCGGCGATTCGGTGCGAGAGAGAGGGGAATGGAGACCGGAGAGAGAGGGGAAGAGTGCAGGGTGAGCTGGGGGTCCTCGTGGCGTGCGTAGAGGACAGGGGAGGCTCTAGGGGTGACGTGCCCCTCGCCGGCGTCGGCATGGCATCCACCGAGCTGCTTGCCACGCACGGGGGAAGACGACAAGCCCTAGGTGGGCTTGGGCTGGGGAGTGATTAGTTTGGCCCGAGACCTGTAGGGGTGGGCTAGCTTTCCTTTTTCTTTTTCTCTCTGTAATTGTTTCTGTTTTTCCTTTTCTGCCTTTTGTTTTGCCTCAAATAAAATAGCAAGGCATTTTATAAAATCTTGAAAACTTTTATGTGGGCTTATAATATATATAACTAGCCACTCACAAGTTTTGGAGATTTTTGAAATTCAAATAATTTGAATTTAAAATCAAATAGATATTTAATTAATTTCCAAGCACTATTTGGAATATTTGAAAAATCTTGGTGCATGCAGTGGGACCCACTTCACTTTATATGTGATCATGCATATTTATAAGACTTTTCAAAAATAACAGAGGAATTTTTGGAAGCATTTTTTGTCTGGCCATTTAATTAAATTCTTTAGGGCTTCTCTTTTCCCCAATTTTGAATTTCTTTTGAAATTTTCACATGATGCAAAGGGGAACTCAAACCCTAGAACTTACCCTAGTTGGGGTTCTGACAGATAATTTTTCATCTTATCATGAACATGCTAATGGAGATATTTCAGAGATTAAGGGAAAGGTAAAAGAAGTCCAAGTTTCATTCCTTAATAGGGTTGCAACGATGGATTTCTTCGTCATGGAGCCAAATCAAAGTAACATCGTGATTGGAAGGGACTTCCTCCGAGCTATGAAGGGCTTCATTGATATTGGTAAGGGGCACATACGCTTACGTGGAAAAGTGAAACGTAAGTACATCTTCCCTAGGAAAAAGAAGAATGAACTTGTTGAAAATCAATTTGAAGGTTTTTATGACTCTGATGATCTCGGGGACCTTTGATTCTTATTTTTTTTCTTTATGCCTAGCTTAAAGGCGTAAAAGAAAGCTTGTTGGGAGGCAACCCAAGATGTTTTTACTTCTCTTTTTAGTGGTCTTGATGATTGTTACTACTGTAGCAACATCATTGTATCTTTATTTCAAGCTTTGTGCCAAGTTTAGCCTTCGATTGCAAGAAAGTTCAAAAGTTGTGACATGCTGTCAAGAAAATAGATTATGTCCTTGGATATAAAAATTAGCCTAAAATCACCAGATCATCTTGTTGATCTGAATTGTTTTGACAGCGTGCTCCATACAATTGACTTTCGAGCGTCTGTTCTGAGTTTTTTGATTTGAGTTGCAGAAGTACCCCGAAAAAATTATTTACTACCTGTTGTTCTGTTTTTCACAGATTCTTCCATGTTCTGCCTTTCCTTACTTTTGCAAACCTTAAGCTTGCTCTTTCTTTGAGAAAACTTTTTGGCAATTTTGAGAAACAGTAGCTCTTCAATAATATCTTTATTTCTAGTAGAGGAAAATTATTTTATTAAGGGTACTAACCTCTCTAATCAGCTTATGATGAGTTATGTATGAAGGGAGCTTTCAAGTGTGCGAGGGAAGCTGATGAAAGAAGATCCAGGAGTGACAAATGCTCAAGCTTGGGGATGCCCCCATGCATCCCCAATAAATATTCAAGGAGACACAAGCGTCTATGCTTGGGGATGCCCCCGTGTATCCCCTTCTCCATCAACAATCATCAGTTCGTCCTCCGTCTCACTATATATTTATCACTTCATGCGTTATGTGCTATGCTTGGAGAGTCTCGCTCTTAGGTTTACTTTTTAGTTTTCTTTAGCTTTGTTTGCTGTTCATAACAAGTTAGATCCAGCTTACTTTGTGTGGGAGAGAAACACGCTCCACTTCAAACTAGAACACATCATAGGATTTCATGCTTATCTTTCTTTTGTTGTGTCTTCTTTATCTTTTCATTGCTGCTGCCATGTTTAGCTCTTAATTTTCATGTTTATCTTTTTCAAGAGCTTTAGTTTTAGTTTAGTTTCTTGTTAGAACTCTATTTAGTTTTCGTGTTTATCTTGTTAGGAGAGTTGGTTGTTGCACTGAGTTGTGTCTTGTCTTTAAGTAGGTAATTGAGGTTGCTATTCAATTGTAGTAGTAACTTGCAATAGTTTTGAGGTATTGTTGTGAGTAATGTTTGAACTTTTGGTGTCAAGAGCTCTAGCCTATTAGTGATAGGTGTCGTATTTTGGGAAATCTGTGTTTATTTTCAAAAACTACAAAAATAGTTGAGAACTCTAGCTACTAGATGGATCACTAATCTTTGGAGGGATCGGATATTAGAGTACACTCACGTACCATGATTCGAGGATGCGCAAGGATAACCAAACCCCCATACACTCCTCCTCGGGGTACTTGTCTCTTTGTGAACCTCCTTATCAGATTGAGAGTTACCGTTAATAAGTGCATGAGTTCTTCGGACTAATCTAAGTATTGAAAGTTGACACTTCCACCTCTTCATATCTGCTAGCCTCTTCGGTACCGTGCATTGCACTCTTCTCACTCCGGGAGTTGGCGTCCACTTCGCCGGTGCATCCAAATCCTTGGCATGATACGCTCTGTCATCATAAACCTCCTTATATATTTCCTCAAAACAGCCACCATACCTACCTATCAGGGCATTTCCATAGCCTTTCCGAGATATATTGCCATGCAACATCCACCGTCTCATGAATTGATCTTCATGTCATACATGTTCCTGCTACACTGGCAGAGGCATAGATTTTCATACATCATCATAGCTACATCTTCTTTATTTTGGGTACTTTGTAAAGTGTGAAAGATCTTCTATACTTCTTGTAAAATAGAGTGTTGCCCTTAAGTGAGGAAAAGATCCCAACGAGGACAAATTTAAAAGATCCCGAAGAGGAAAAATGAGAGTTAAATAGAAAAAGCCATTGAGGCCACCAAAAAAATACAAAAAAATAGAAAAAGGAGAAAAAGGAAATAAAAAGAGAGAAAGGGGCAACACTACTATTCCTTTTGAAAGATCCACACTCGTACTCCCTCTATATCTTGTACTCCATAGAGATGATTATTTATGCATATAGCTATGTGGGGACCTTCGCACTATAGAACTTGGCTTGCATATTCCAAGGATGAGCCTCCTCAAACGAGCTCTAGGTCTTCATTAGAGAGAAACTTGGATGCACCCCCACTAGTTCCGTTGCAGAGTTTTTCATAGCTCATATGTGCATCCGTTGCATGGCAATCCCTACTCCTCACATCATATCTATCATTTGGCCTTCTCTCGCCTATGATTGTCCTCATTGATGTGAGCCTTTCGCACCCTTTTTTGTCTTCGTCCTCCATCATATCTCTCACTTTGCCATACTAAGTGTTAACTCTCATGCTTACACTCATCCATTGCATGAGTACTCAAAATATCGAAAGAGAGTGGATCGAATTGACTTGTACCTGGCTAGTGGTATGGGGACGAGTCAAGATAAGATTCCAAAGACTAAGTGTGAAACTTTTGTAGATTGAGTTCTCAAAAAATATCTTTTTTCTCCTATTCCCATCTCCCCCTTCTTGCATGCAAACATCATCTGGAGACATTCGAGTTACGGATAGCAAGAGCTCTTGCACCTTTATGTTCTTATGTTGCTTATTTCAACGCTAATATAGACTCTTGCATGTTATGGATTGAATTGAATTACATACCTTGATTGCTTTACTTTCAAAGTTCTTATATGGTTGTTAGCATGTCACCACAGAAATTATGCTTGTTATCATTTACCTACTTGAGGACGAGGAGGAATTAAGCTTGGGGATGTTGATAAGTCCCAAACGTATCTATAATTTTTGTTTGCTCCATGCATGTTTTGTGTGATATTTCTATGTTTTATATACACTTTCATACACTTTTGATCATATTTTGACTAACCTATTAACTCAGTGCACCCTAGTGCCAGTTCCTGTTTTCTGCTGTTTTTCTATTTCAGGTTTCCCCCATATTAAAAGTGCTCCAAAAAATTCGGGAAAAATAGAATAAAAAATCAGCATACCAGAAGCTTCCGGAAACACCAAGGTGGGGCCAGAGGGCCACCACCACGGGCCTAGGGACCCTGGTGGTGTGCCCTAGGGTGTGGCCGCGCCAAGGGGGCACCTGGACCCCTGGTGGGCCCCCCTGGCTTCCCCCCTTCGCCTATATATTCTCCGTTACGGGATTCTTCCAAGGACAGAACCCTTTTTCGCGATCTCGCCTCTGTTCCGACGCCGCCGTGCTTCCAAGATCGGGAGCGCCAGCATACCTCTTCCCAGCACCCTGCCGGAGGGAGGATTGACCTCCGGGAGCCTCACCTCCACCATGGACGCTTCCCGGATAATCATGAGTAGTCTACCTTGGAGCATGGGTCCGTTCTCAGTAGCTATGTGATGTTCTCCTCCCCTCTTAGTTCTTCATGGATTAGACCTTGTGAGCTGCCCTACATGATCAAAGCACATATGTAATTTTGTTGTTGTTGATATGTTGAGTTTGTTGGGATCTCATCGATTATGAGATTATGTTCAGTTTGTGACTGAGTAATATATTTGGTTCTTATTTTTTATGTTTTTGTTCTTGAGTAATTCTTGCATGTTCTCCGTTGCTGTTTATTGCTTTGGCCAAGTATTAGGTAGTGACTCCAAGATGGAACGTTATGCTCGATTGTGGGTTCATGCCCCCTGATGACTAGCTTGAGTGACAGAAACATGAGTCTAGGGGATGTGTTGTTGCCACAAGGGGGAAAACAACGGTGCTTGTAACTGCGGTTGCAAGGATTGTTTACTTTACGCAAAGTTCTTTTAATGCAGTTATCTGTTGCTTTGGGTTTACACTTTGGGTGGGGCTCGCAACTTAATACCAACAAGATGTTCTGGATGGATATCTCAAGGTGGATGATTAGTAGTAGATGCAGTTGGATTTCGGTCTACTTATTTTGGCGTACCGCCCATGCCTTTGAGCATCTTCCTTTCTTTGCAGCATAGTTAGCATTGCGGTGCATTTTTAATCATGACAATTGCCCAACTGTGATTTTTTTTACCTCGCATAGCAGCTAGATCGTCTTTTGGGAGAGAGACATCACTAGTGAACATCACGGGACCCGGTCCATATTCTCATCACTGTTTAGACGCTCAATTTATTTCCTGCTTTTACTTTCAAGTTGCAATTACCACCACTACTATCTGTTACGTCGATCCTTTGTAAACAACAAGGCCGGAGATATTGACAACCTCTCTAAACTTCATTGGGAGAAAAGTTACTTGTTGTGTGTTTGCAGTTCCATGAGGTTGTGAATGGCGCCATTGTTCACTTTAGCACCTACTTGTAGTTATCGGAGTCCTACTGGTTCGATCTCAACCTTGGTATCTTTGCCAAGGGAAATTTGCTGCTATCCTACATCTCACCTTCCACTTGGGGTAACCAACGAAGGGAGAGAAGCCATTATCATCGCTCGCGCATCAGGAAGGCGCGCACAACTTTGGTCCAACCTCTTATGATGACCGCCCGTCCATCCTTCACAGACTTCAGGAAGACGTGTAGACCGTCTTCATGTTAGTCTGGATGATGGACTTTTATTTTGGTTGCCTCCGCACCAAGCATGGAGTTTGCTAGGTAATCTTGAGTAAACTGCTTTGGGAACCACTGAAAATTATCACATTCAGATACTGGTGAGTGATGACTAACAACTCAATATGCGCATGATAAAGGAAGGTTGCGTAGTTCTTACCATCCTGAAGTTAACAGTAGTCTTGGATAAGAGTTTCATTCTCATCTCCTATCGCTTTTTCCTAACAATCTTGTTTAGTTTCCTCACTTGGTGATCGGTCATGAATATTTCATTATCCCATACGCAAAAAGGGTCGAAGTGTGGATCTGCACCCCTGATATATGTACCTATAGAATCAACCACTAAACCATTAAAATATATTATGTACTTGTGGAAAGAGGCAATAAAGGCCATGGGATGAAACTAACCTCGATGCTGAAAAACGACATCTCCCATTGTTTTGCCTGCATAAGTACAGATAGAGATACAAATCATCAGACTATGAAAGATATCTTGATTGTTAAGTTTTAAGATGCTAGTAAAGGAAGGGGTAAAACCGAACCATTGTTTTGGTGGATAAACACATAATGAGATAAATCAAAATTAATCACAGTATAGATTGTTCGGATGTGAGCATTTAACATGATGGCAAAGAAACGAAATGAAAATAGAAAATCATGTTAACTGGAACATGATTTATTACAACTGGTATTGGTGAAATTTAACTGAGTATTTAATAATACTTAAATATCACATTGTGCATAAGAAAGAAACACAACATAGTTCATGGAAGATCATGGCAGTAAAAATATAGTTTGATTGTGTAGATTAATATCCAAGGGTAAGCAACATAGAGAAAAGTAGGGAATCATGTTAACTAGATGGGGATTGGCAAGAAAAAAATATAGATATTAAAAATTGTATTGGTGGAATCGAAGTGGCTAGTTGATAATTAAATATCAGTATGCATAACAGAGGCCAACAGATCAAAGTTTAACATATTATGGCATCGGTGTCAATGAATAAGTAGATCATATTAGCACCATTTAGAAACTTGGAATGAGTTACAAAGAGGTATGTATTTGATTTTCGTCCCCAAAAATGCTTACTCAAGAACCAAGTTATTTATCTGTCCATAACGGTACCCAGCTCTAGTAAGGACCTTGTATAACACACATGAGAGATACTGTATGTGGATTCACTTGATCCTTCTAGATATATGGTGGAGGCTAACTAATCATGTAATGTGGCACCGTTTGCCATGGTGGCAAAGAGCAGTCAAAAGAGCATTAAAGGTTCTCACAAGAGAAGAATACCATTATGCACGGACCAGACTTTATTTTTGGTAAAGCATTTTGGGTAAGAGAGATAGATGCAAATGACAGTAAGAAACAAGTCACTGTTCGGCGTCCATGTTGCTCTCTTTGGAAATCATGATAGTAAGAAAGATAGTTTGATTTTGAAGATTAATATGATAGTAAAGCAACTGAAAGAAAAATGAAAATCGTGTTAACTAGACCATGAATGATGACAATCAAATATAGTCGTTCTAACAAGTATTTGTTATTAGTTAAATACTAGCAGAGCATGCATTACATATCCAAACACAGCATAGTTGAACATGTCATTGCATCATCAGACCAACAGAAGGAGCATAGCGGACTAGATGATACCTAAATATAGGCATTAATTGTATTGGTCGAATCAAACTGACTAGTTGATACCTAAATATCAGTGTGCATAACACAGAAAAACACATCATAGTTTAACATGCCATGGAATCAATATCAGTGAATATGTAGATCATATTAGCACCATTTAGAAACTTGGAATGAGTTGCAAAGAGATATTTTTATGATTTTCATCCCCGGAAATTCTTACCCAAGAACCAAGTTTTTTTAGCAGATCATGCATTACATAGCCAAACACAGCATGGTTGAACATGTCAGTGCATCATCAAACCATCAGAAGGAGCATAGCAGACTAGTTGATACCTAAATATAGACATTAGATGGTATTGGTGGAATCAAACTGACTAGGTGATACCTAAATATCTAACAAAGACAAACAGATCATAGTTTAACATATCATGGCATCAATATCAGTGAATAGGTAGATCATATTAGCAACATTTAGGAACTTGGAATGAGTTGCAAAGAGATATGTTTATGATTTTCATCCCCATAAATGCTTGCCCAAGAACCAAGTTTTTAGCAGATCATGCATCACATTGCAAAACACAGCATAGTTGAACATGTCATTGCATCATCAACCCAACAGAAGGAGAATAAAAGACTAGTTGATACCTACATATGGACATTAAAATGGCATTGGTGCAAAGAGATATGTTTACGATTTTCATCCCCAGAAATGCTTACAGAAGAACCAACTTTTTTAGCTATTTTGATAAAGATAGTAATTTGAACAGCTTCTTCCCCTTAGGAGAGGACACGCCGTGGGTGCCCTCCTCGTGGTTGTAGTTGTCGAACAGATCTGACTTGGCGGCTGGTGATGTCGAGCCACCTGTTCTGCAAGCGGCTTTCATAAACAGCAAAAGGGGCTCCCAGGGGTACATGCATCGCATGTCCTTCACTGAGCGCTCGACGAGATCATAGGGGGTGCATCCAATAGATCAAAGTTGGGAGACTTCATCTGTGTCATAGCCCTTGTTAAGTCATCGTTGTTGACGAGCTCGATGGCGAGACCAGCACGCAGCAGATGAAGAAAGAAACATGCACACTGGTTTATACACTCCAACCTTGCAAAGTAGGCACCCCACTCAGCCGCAACCGCGGTGAGGTGTTCGTCCGGGGGTACAAGGAAGGAATGCACCGGGATCTGATGTGTCGAGCCAGCTAGTGCGGCTAGGGGATGACTATTGGCGACCACATCTACCTCCTCGAGCTCACGGAGATATGTGGAAATGCTTAGGCGGCGATTGATGACCCTCAACTGTAGGGGATCGTTTGTGTCGTTTTTTATAAATAAGAGTGTCGAACCCAACGAGGAGCAAAAGGTATTGGCAAGTGACTTTGGTAAAGAAATAGTTGGAGGAACTGAAATATAACTTTTTAGGGGTTTTCGGTATAAGCAATAAGAAGGTAAAAGCGATCAAAGTGAAAGGCAATGATGAGTAACGAGTGGACCGATCCTTTTGAGCAAAGGAGAGGCCTAGCAACTGAACTTATAAAGGCTAAAGCGTTCTTGAGGACACACGGGAGAAATAGTCACGTGCTTTCGCCATATTCCGTATCGGTACCATGTGCCGTGTTGATAAGTGTTGAGTGGGTGGATCTATGCTAGTGCACCCTCTAGACTAAGATAAGTGCACTCTTATGATTAAACAACTTGCAAGCATCCGCAAATACAAGATAGTAATTAAGGCAAAATCCTAAGCATAGCAATACGATCGATGATCCATTGTTCCCTTGTGAAAAATCGTGCGAACTAGGGTTCAGGTTTCTGTCACTCTGGCAACCCAACGTAAGCATACTTTGTACACAATGTATTCCCCTAGGTCCTTAATAAGGCGAAGTGTTGGGTTTTTGACTCACACAACACCATTAGGAAAATAACAACACAACTTAAATATCAAACAACACATATTACTTCAACATCATATGACTACTAACAACTAAACTTCTCCCATGTCCCAAAGAACTAAAGTAACTACTCACAAGATATAAAAGAGCTCATGATCAGTGGGGGTAAATAGATGATAAACAATCTGGACACAATGATATTTCTTCAAAAAAACTCAATAGCATTCATCACACGATAGTAATCAACATAGGTAGAGTAGAGAGGATAGATAGTACGGATTACAACACAAGTTGAAATTGTGAGGTGAGATTGGATGGTGGTGAAGATGGTGCTGCTGTTGGGGATGATGTTGATGATGATCTCGATGATGCCCGTGACGATGGTGATGACGATGGCGACGATCTCCCCTTCCGGGAGGTGTTCTCCTCGGGTGAATCTGCCCGCCGGAGATGTATTTTCTTCTCTGTAGGTTTCCGCCACGGAGAGGCGGCGGACTCCGGAACTCTCTCCATTTTAGGGTTTTTGGAATATGTGCGATATATAGGCCAAAGGGGGGAGCCGGGAGTGGCCCCAGGGGTCCAGGCGCCCTCCCGGCGCGTCCAGGGTGGGGGCCGCGCCAGGTGGCTTCCTGGGCAGCCTGTGACCCCTCTTCAACGTGTCTTCATTAATCTTCTGAAAAATGTCCCCCGTAGATTTTCAGGTAATTTGGAGGTATTCTTCTTCAGCAACTCAGCGTCCACTTTTTACCGCTGAATCCTGCGCTTGCTGCTTCGGCATCGGAAAGTTGCAAACTGTGTAAATCAAGCCAAAAGAACATAAGAATAGCATCATAACATGAAATATATCAATGAATAAGAAAGAATTATTATATAAAATAGTGATGCATTTTGGGCGTATCAACTCCCCCAAGCTTAGACCTCGCTTGTCCCCAAGCGAATAGTGAGCTCGGTAAACCTGTCCACAAGGTTAGAGAGTGAAGTGTCGATAAATAGAATATGGACAAGAAGCATCAAGGTTTCTTCACCAAACTCAAACATACTCAACAACAACCTCAACTCATAAGGTCCTTATGAGAAAGTAATAACAATTATAATCAAAATTAGGACTGAGAAAACTCATCAAATTATGGCAAACATAACCTTGGTCAAAGGACAACTAATAACTTTTACCTTTGCTCTTTCTAAACATGATGAAACAAATTGAATATTTGAAAGAACATGTTATTAGTCATGAAGTGCAAATGCTAACACAAAAGAAGATGTTTGCTTGGCAAAAGATTTCGCAAAAAAGTTGCTTACCAAAAGATAATGTCGACGATGATATCGCATGGCAAAACTTAATGCATCATTATATGGATGAATCCTCATCAACATCAAGTGTCTGTTCTCTCTGGGAAAAGAAAGAAGTGGGAAAACTGACTCAACATAAAAGTAAAGGAAAGGCCTTGTTAAAGGAAAGCAGGGAAAACTCATGTGCTATCCTTAAATCAAACAAAATGAAAATAAATTTTGGGAGGTGCATAGTTTGTCAACGAATGTTAATAGATAGCTCAATTACTTCTCAAGATGGACAAGTTTCGAGGAACGGCACCCAAGTGGGGACGATCACATCCCCTTAATATCCTTTGTTTATCACTGCCAAAGTTTCTGATTTCTCATATACCGAGCGTGAAGGAGGGTTTGTTTGTTATATTATCTTTCGAGCTGGGCGCACTCATGCCAGTTCCTCCTCGTATTATGGGTTTGCAGATTAGACATGCAATCCCAGGGTAAAACTTGTCCAACTTAAGAAGATCATGAATTACCTACTACTTCCTCATGAGCTAAACAAGAGGCACAAAACAGAAGATTTTGAACATATAAGGATAACACATAAGTTCTATACTTCTAGGAGTGGTAGGGAAGTACCACGAATAGGAAGGTATGGTGGACTCAAATGGAAGGTATTGGTTTTAGGGTATGGATGCACAAGCAGAAATCTGCTAGGCAAAGAGTTTGGCTAGCAAAGGCTTTGAGAGAACAGACAATTAATGCTAACTTAGATGCAAAACATATAAAGCATAAACATTAAGGCAAGCATAACACATCTAGATGTCTTCCTTGTCAACATAACACTTCAAGCATAATAACATAAAGGTTTTGGCTATGTCTCTACTTGAGAAAACATGCATGTTGTCATGAACAAAGCTATGTTTGCCAAAATTAAATAAAGTTTTCAAAGCCATACCTGATATAAGGTCAATACTCCCCATAAGAATCATCATATAAGGTCGATTGCGTGAAGAGAGTACCGAGTGCAGCGAAGGAACCAATAGACTTCTCATTAGTATTCCAATATAGACGACTCCACACACACGGATACAAAGTCTCCACAGAAGGAGTGATAGACCTCCATGCAAACACCTATTTCATATAATAACTTCCCTAGACATGATACGACTCTACTTGACTCTAAAAGACTAAGATAAAGATAAGATACCGGGCACTCCCCCAAGTTTGGAACAAGATGAGGGGATGCCATTACCCAAGGATATTTACTCCTCATTCTTGTTATGGTTGTTGTTGATGTAGTCATGGACGAAGCGCTTCCATGGTAGAGGTTCCCCGGTCCCATGAGAGGCTTCAGTCTCCAAGATCCTGCTTCCAGCACCTAAACCCATGCGCATAAACTTTAGTTCATACTCACAGTTCTGGTTGTGCAAATCATAGATCTTCCCTTGGATATCATCAATTATTTCTTCTGCAGCGGTGATGCTTGACCAAATCCCCCTCATCTCCTTCTTGTAGAACGTATTCAGCTCGTTGATGATGTCGAATTTGCCTTCAACACCTCGCTCAACCATCTTCTTGTACATGAAGACTTCTTGCTCCATATCTTCTAGCCTGGACTCAATGCTCCCCTCCTTGACAGGTTCCTTCATATCCTCTTGGTGAAGGTCACCATCCTCCAACTGGACGGTTACAGGATGTTTCTTCACCTGAGCAAGGTCAGGGTTGATGACGTTGACGACGAACTTGTCCTTGGGGGAACTTGGGGAAGCCATGGCACCTAGGTCTAGCTAAAAGATGTCCTGGCAGAAACAGCTCGAGAAGAAAACACGCGAAATCGAGAGATACGGTGTCGGGGCTATCCGGGAAAATATATAGCAAAAATTTCTGCAACAATAGGAAGGTAACGAGCCAAAGAGGAGTCAGAGATGGGCTCCGGGGGGCCCAGGCGGCCTCCCGGCGCGCCCAGGAGGTAGGTCGCGCCAGGAGGCGCCTGGGCCCCCTGGAGCTCCTCTCCGGCTCCAATTAGGCTCTGAATTTTCTATATTTTGCAAAAATGCTTAATCTGGAACTTTTATGGCAGTTCACGATGTTTCCTTACCGTAATACATACCTTTCCTTATTCTGCTTATGTTGGAGTCTGAAACGAGGCTGCAACATATTCTTCATGAGTAGTGGTGTGTATTATATTTACATCAACGTTGACGGGATCTCCCGCCATGTAATGCTTGAGTCTTTTCCCATTCACAACTTGAGGTTTGGTGCCATCAAAATTGTTAATCTTGATTGCACCTGACCGGTAGACTTCTTCGATATGAAATGGCCCTTCCCATCTGGAAAGTAATTTTCCTGGAGAAAACCAGAAACGGGATCTAAACAATAAAACTTTATCACCAACATTAAATTCTCGTTTCAAAATCCTTCTATCATGCCACTTCTTTAACTTTTCCTTGAACATTTTAGCACTCTCGTAAGATTCACTTCTCCACTCATCTAGAGAAGTCAAGCTCATGAGAAGCTTTTCACCGGCTAACTTTGGGTCAGCATTAAGCTCTCTAACAGCCCAGAAAGCTTTGTGTTCTAATTCTAAAGGCAGATGGCAAGCCTTGCCATAGACCATCTTATACGGGGACATGCCCATGGGGTTTTTGTAAGCAGTTCTATATGCCCACAAAGCATCTTCTAACTTCTTCGACCAGTCCTTTCTAGAACTGTTAAATGTCTTTTGCAAGATCAACTTGATCTCTCTATTGGTGAGCTCAACCTGCCCACTAGTTTGAGGATGGTACGGTGAAGCAGTTCTATGATTGACATCGTACTTCGCTAGAGCTTTTCTAAAAGCTACATGCGTGAAGTGTGATCCTCCATCAGCCATAAGATACCTAGCTACACCAAAACCTAGGGAAAATTACATCTTTGAGCATGATGTCTTGTGATCAGTACTCTCAGTGGGGATTGCTTCAACCCACTTGGTCACATAATCAACAGCTACTAAAATGTGAGTGTACTTATTTGAAGGAGGAAAAGGACCCTTAAAATCAAAACCCCAGCAATCAAAAGGCTCAATCCCTAGTGAGTAATTCATAGGAATCTCATTCCTCCTACTAATATTACCAACTCTCTGACACTTATCACAAGATAAAACATAATTTCTAGCATCCTTAAAGAGAGTAAGCCAATAGAAACCTGATTGGAGAACCTTATGTGTGGTCCTCTCACCGGCGTGATGTCCTCCATAGGGACTGTCGTGACATTGCTTGAGAATGTCCTTCTCCTCATGTTCCGGTATGCATCTTCTCATGATCCCGTCAAGACCTTCTTTGAAAAGATGAGGGTCATCCCAAAAGTAGTGCCTCAAATCATGGAAGAACTTCTTCCTTTGCTGAAATGTTAAACCTCGAGGCAAATACTTTGCAACGATAAAATTAGCATAATCTGCAAACCAAGGATCGGAGAGAGATTCTACTTTTACAATGGCAAGTTGTTCATCTGGAAAACTATCGTTGACTGGGATGGGGTCATGCGGTATATCTTCCATCCTTGAAAGATTGTCCGCCACCGGATTGTGTGCTCCTTTTCTATCAACAATCTGTAAATCAAATTCTTGAAGAAGGAGTACCCACCTAATGTGTCTTGGTTTGGAATCCTTCTTGGCCATAAGGTACTTAAGATCAGCATGGTCAGTATGAATAATCAACAATATAAGGCCTAAACTTATCACAAGCAAATACTACTGCTAAGAATTCCTTCTCAGTAGTAGCATAATTCTTTTGAGCACTATCAAGGGTCCTACTAGCATAATGTATAACATTCAATTTCTTATCAACCCTTTGACCTAAGATAGCTCCAACAGCAAAAACACTAGCATCACACATAATTTCAAAGGGAAATTTCCAGTCAGGTGGTTGTACTATAGGAGCGGTTATCAAAGCTTTCTTAAGAACTTCGAAAGCCTCCTTACAATCTTCATCAAATACAAAAGGAACATCCTTCTGGAGAATATTAGTGAGGGGTCTCGAGGTCTTAGAAAAGTCTTTGATAAATCTTCTATAGAAACCATCATGACCGATAAAACTACGAATACCTTTAATGTACCTTGGATCGGGCATCCTTTCAATAGCTTCAATCTTCGCCTTGTCCACTTCAATTCCCCTTTCGGAAATCTTGTGACCAAGCACGATCCCTTCGTTAACCATGAAGTGACATTTTTCCCAATTTAGAACTAACTTTGTTTCCTCGCATCTCTGCAAAACTTTATTAAGATTGTGGAGACAGTGGTCAAAGGAAGTTCCATAAAGGAGAAATCGTCCATGAAGACTTCCACAATAACCTCACAGAAACCATCAAAAATTGCAGACATACATTTCTAAAAGTAGCAGGTGCATTACATAAACCAAAAGGCATGCGCCTGTAAGTATAAGTACCGTAAGGACACATGAAAGTGGTCTTCTCTTAGTCAGAAGTGTTGACATGAATTTGAGAGAAGCCAGAGTACCCATCAAGATAGTAAAAGTGGGTGTTTTTAGACAACCTCTCTAGCATCTGATCAATAAAGGGTAGCGGGTAGTGGTCCTTCCTGGTCGCTTTGTTCAACTTCCTGTAATCAATACACATTCTATATCCAATAATAACTCTTTGAGGTATTAGTTCATTTTTATCATTAGGAACAACAAGCATACCTCCTTTCTTAGGAACACAATGAACTGGACTTACCCACCTACTATCAGCTATAGGATAGATGATACCTGTGGCTAGAAGCTTGAGAATCTCCGTCCTAACCACGTCCTTCATCTTTGGGTTCAGCCGTCGTTGATGATCAACAACTGGCTTAGCATCGGGCTCGAGATTGATAGTGTGTTGGCAAATTGATGGACTAATCCCCTTAAGGTCATCAAGGGTATATCCCAAGGCACCACGGTGTCTGCGAAGTGTCTCCAATAATCGCTCTTCTTCAAATCCTAAAAGGTTAGCATTGATAATGATAGGATATATTTTATTTTCATCTAAATAGGCATACTTGAGCGTATCGGGTAGTGGTTTGAGGTCAAACACCGGGTCTTCTTTTGGTTGTGCTAGGATTCCTAAAGGCTCAACAGGAAGGTTGCGCTTCAGGATAGCAGTTTGTCTTGTGAATATTTCGTCTAACTCATTTCTTTCCTGCATATGCATATCATTCTCGTGGTCTTCCATATATTGCTGCAAAGGATCATTAGGAGGAATAGCAATATAAGAAATATTTTCAATAGTTTTATCATCACTGAGTAAATCAGTACCACGAGGTTGCTTGGAAAATTTAGAAAAGTTAAATTCATATGGCTCACCATTGAATTCAACAGAGACTTTACCTTTTTTACAATCTATAACAGCACCACAAGTGATGAGGAAAGGTTTGCCAAAGATAATAGGGAAAAAACTATCTTGCACTGAACCAAGTACGAGAAAGTCGATAGGATACTTTACGTTTCCACATAGGACTTCAACATCTCTCACAATTCCAATGGGAGAGATAGTTTCTTTGTTTCCTAGATAAATGGTAACATCAACTTCTTCAAGTTCACAGGGTGAAATCTCACCGATGATCTCCTGATAGAGTGAATAAGGAATAGCGCTAGCACTGGATCCCAGATCGAAAAGACCATAATAGTTGTGGTCTCCTATCTTGACAGATACAACTGGTGTACCTAAAATTGGGCTCTTATTCTTGGCAGTGACAATGTTAGTAGAAACAACACAAAAAATTATCTTGGAATCTGAAACATCATTAGTAACTAAATCTTTAACAATCGCAACTTGGAGATCGACCTTCATCAGGTCCTCAGGTTCGTCAGTTCATCTCCAACTTTTATTTAATATACCTTACACAAAAGAGTGCTCCCTCATCCTTGTAGGAAAAGGGGGATTTTCATAAAAAACTGCAGGCAGAATAGGATCAGCCACATGTATATCAACAGGTAATTCTTTAAAGGGCTTATGGTACTGAGCCTTCTCTTCTTTCGAAGAGTCAATGTGAGAGGCAAAGTTCTTAAAAAAATCAATCATAATCTGGGAATCAAGACCAATATTAGAACCAAAGGTATTAAAATAATCAGTTTTCACATAGCTCTCAATATAATCGTGCCCATAATCTATAGCGGGTTAAATACCTTTGTCGATTTCCCAGTCTTCAGTATTCTTCTGGATCCTCTCGATGAGATTCCACTTTTCTTCAACACTTCTTGTTTGGAATACCCCGCTAGAGGAGGCATCCAACATCTCCCTATCCTGACGAGAGAGCCTGGCATAAAAATTTGTAATTATAATTTCTTTGGGGAGTTCATGGATAGTACATTTCAACATTACGGATTTAAGTCTCCCCCAAGCTTGAGCGATGCTCTCTCCGTCGCGAGACCAAAAGTTGTAGATGTAGTTCCTATCTCGATGAATTTCATGAAGAGGGTAAAACTTTGTATAAAATAGAGACATAAGCTCTTCCCAATTAAGTATATGTGAGTTATCGAGGAGCTTATACCAATCTGAAGCTTTACCTATAAGTGATACTGAAAATAATTTCTTCAAGACGAACTCCAGTGACACACCTGCAAGCTTAAATAATGAACATAGTTGTGATAACTATAGCAAGTGTTCACCTGTATGTCTATCTCCTGCATAACGATTAGATAAGACATAATTGATAATACCAGATGGTATTTTGTAAGGCACAATTTCAGTAGGGGTAGGAGTGAACACCACAGTTGTGGGGCGTTTCCCCATAAACAACGATTCAAGAGTAGAGGCGTCCATGAGGACAAAAGAAGCAATGGCAAAATAAAAACAGAAATATAAAAACTTCCTTACCAGCTTCACTTACTAATAGCGCTACGCTCCCCGGCAACGGCGCCAGAAAAAAGTACTTGATGCCCCTCAACTGTAGGGGATCGTTTGTAGCGTTTTCGATAAATAAGAGTGTCGAACCCAACGAGGAGCAGAAGGTATTGGCAAGTGACTTTGGTAAAGAAATAGCTGCAGGAACTGAAAGATAACTTTTTCGGGGTTTTTGGTATAAGCAACAAGAAGGTAAAAGTGAGCAAAGTCAAAGGCAATGACGAGTAACGAGTGGCCCGATCCTATTGAGCAAAGGAGAGGCCTAGCAACTAAACATATAAAGGCTAAAGCGTTCTTGAGGACACACGGGAGAAATAGTCACGTGCTTTCGCCATATTCCGTATCGATACTATGTGCCGTGTTGATAAGTGTTGAGTGGGCGGATCTATGCTAATGCACCCTCTAGACTAAGATAAGTGCACTCTTATTATTAAACACCTTGCAAGCATCCGCAAATACAAGATAGTAATTAAGGAAAAAGCCTAACCATAGCAATACGATCGATGATCCATTGTTCCCATGTGCAAAAGCGTGCGAACTGGGTTTCAGGTTTCTGTCACTCCGGCAACCCACCGTAAGCATACTTTGTACACAATGTATTCCCCTAGGTCCTTAATAAGGCGAAGTGTTGGGTGTTCGACTCACACAACACCACTAGGAAAATAACAACACAACTTAAATATCAAACAGCACATATTACTTCAACATCATATGACTACTTACAACTAGACTTCTCCTATGTCCTCAAGAACTAAAGTAACTACTCACAAGAAATAAAAGAGATCATGATCAGTGGGGATAAATAGATGATAAACAATCTGGACACAATGATATTTCTCCAACAAAAATCAATAGCATTCATCACACGATAGTAATCAACACCGGTAGAGTAGAGAGGATAGATAGTACGGATTACAACACAAGTTGAACTTGTGAGGTGAGATTGGATGGTGGTGAAGATGGTGCTGATGTTGGGGATGATGTTGATGATGATCTCGATATTGCCCGTGACGATGGTGATGACGGTGGCGACGATCTCCCTTTCCGGGAGGTGTTCTCCCCGGTGGAATCTGCCCGCCGGAGATGTCTTTTCTTCTCTGTAGGCTTACGCCACCGAGCGGCGGCGGAACTCCGGAAACTCTCTCCGTTTTAGGGTTTTTGGAATATGTGCGATATATAGGCCAAAGGGGGGATCCGGGAGTGGCCCAGGGGTCCAAGCGCCCTCCCGGCGCGGCCAGGGTGGGGGCCGCGCCAGGTGGCCGCCTAGGCACCCTGTGGCCCCCCTCTGGCCCCTCTTCAACGTGTCTTCGTTAATCTTATGAAAAAATGTCCCCCGTAGATTTTCAGGTAATTTGGAGGTATTCTTCTTCAACAACTCAGCGTCCACTTTTTACCGTTGAATCTTGCGTTTGCTGCTTTGGTATCGGAAAGTTCCAAACTGTGTAAATCAAGCCAAAACAACATAAGAATAGCATCATAATATGAAATATATCAATGAATAAGAAAAATTATTATATTAAATAGTGATGCATTTTGCACGTATCAGCGATTCTTTGGGGTAGGGTGTGGGGATATGGATGGAAGAGGGTGTTTCGCCGGATCCATGTATGCAGATGGTACGAGGAAGGGATGCAGCTCGGTGGTTTACCTGATAAGAACGAGAAGAGCGCGACAGCTCGGAGCAGATGGTGGCGGCGTCCGAGGAGGGGGGCTATGAGTGGGTTGGGGGCTGCGGTGAGGGGATTAAGGCTGAAATACACACATAAGGCGCGGAAACTGAAAATTTTGCTTGGAAACTGAAAACTTGAGCGGGGGGAACATACATTGCACACAGTTCCTTTCGATAAACGTGTGACATACAAGGGAAACTATCCGTATGGAACCCCTTATCCCCGAAATTTTGATCCACCTCTCATTAAGTTCCAAACACTCGGGGTAGGTCTGGTGATAGAGATCGCACAAGGTAAGGTTTTTCCGGGCATCCGTAATAGGGTGACTATCCCACACGGATTTGTTAGCAGAATTGTGCTTTTGATATATGGCGCTAAGTCAGTTTCATGTGCACTCGATATGAATTTATTTGAATTTGAACAATGAGTGCAACGAAATTTGACCAAATGTGTGATGAAGTATCATGTATGTGCTCTCGGGTTAACTTGCATCACACAACATGGAATTGGAGTGAACTTGCTACAACTCGGTCACATCTTTCGATCGGGAAACATTGAGTTCGGTGGTTTTCAAATTACAAAAAAAAACAAAATAAATTGAGAATATCTCGGAAATACACTAGACTTTGCGTGGCGCCGTGAGAAGGTAAAACTATGATGTGGTAAAAATTTCAGACATCTTGATAAAGGCTATCATGTGATCGCCTTGCAAACGGGGGCATCTCACATGAAGGACCATGGTTTCGATATGTATGGAACGAGTGGTCAAATGTTCGGGTTACAAGTAGATTGTATCGTTACTTTGTCGATTGTGGTTGATTTTTTTCACAGCTGCCAGGCGTCTATACGTGATATGCCTTCGAATTTGGAAGCATTCCTTGTTATTTTGGTATTTTTAAACTTTTTTTGCACTTACAAGCCGGAAAAAAGGGTTAAATACAATATCCACCAAAACTACAGCAGCATGATGTTGTTTCATTGGCGACCGTTCAATCCGTGCGCATTGGACGGTGAAGGGGTGCGATCCATGGTGTTGCTGGCCAATCAGAAGGCAACGGCGAATTTCGCAGGGTATAGGTTAAGCAAACGGTTGTAGAACACGAATCGTGTGCTTTAGCGTTTCAGCGAAATTTTGTCATGTAACCGGACGTGTTTGATACATGTAAGTCATTAAGTGTAGATTAGACAGTTTCTATGTGTTTATTTTACACTTGAGCTATGATTTTTTTTTCATCTTATGTTTGATATATGGCGCTAAGTCAGTTTCATGTGCACTCGATATGAATTTATTTGCATTTGAACTATGAGTGCAACGAAATTTGACCAAATATGTGCTGAAATATCATGAATGTGCTCTCGGGTTAACTTGCAGCACACAACATGAGATTGGAGTGAACTTGCTGCACCTCGGTCACGTCTTTCGATCGTGAAACATTGAGTTCGGTGGTTTTTAAATTACAAAAAAAACAAAAAAATGAGAATCGCTCGGAAATACACAAGACTTTGCGTGGCGCCGTGAGAAGGCAAAACCGTGATGTGGTAAAATATTCAGACATTTTGAGAAAGGCTATCATGCGATCGCCTTGCAAATGGAGGCATCTGAGATGAAGGACCATGGTTTTGATATATATGGAATGAGTGGTCAAATGTTTGGGTTACAAGTTGATTATATCGTTACTTCGTCGATTGTGGTCGATTGTTTTTCACAGCTGCCACACGTCTATACGTGATATGCCTTCAAATTTGGACACATTCCTTGTTATTTTGGTATTTTTAACTTTTTTTGCACTTACAAGCCGGAAAAAATAGTTAAATACAATATCCACCGGGACTGCAACAGCATGATGTTGGTTCATTGGCGACCGTTCGATCCGTGCGCATTGGACGGTGCAGGGTGTGCGATTCGTGGTGCTTCGTTCAGGCTAATCAGAACGCAACGATGAATTTCATGGTTTATAGGTTAAACAAACGGTTATAGAACATGAACCATGTGCTTTACCGTATCACCGAAATTTTGTGATCTAACCAGACGTATTTGATAGATGTAAGTCATTATGTGTAGATTAGACAGTTTCTATGGGTTTTTTTACACTGGAGCTATGATTTTTTTTGTCATTTTCATCTTCCATTTGATATATGGCGCTAAGTCAGTTTCATGTGCACTCGATATGAATTTATTTGCATTTGAACTATAAGTGCAACGAAATTTGACCAAATGTGTGCTGAAATATCATGTATGTGCTCTTGGGTTAACTTGCAGCACACAACGTGGGATTGGAGTGAACATGTTGCACCTCGGTCACGTCTTTCGATCGTGAAACATTGAGTTCGGTGGTTTTTAAATTACAAAAAAATCAAAAAAAATGAGAATCGCTCGGAAATACACGAGACTTTGCGTGGCGCCGTGTGAAGGTAAAACCACGATGTGGTAAAAATTTCAGATATTTTGAGAAAGGCTATCATGCGATCGCCTTGCAAACGGGGGCATCTCACATGAAGGACCATGGTTTCGATATATATGGAACGAGTGGTCAAATATTCGGGTTACAAGTAGATTGTATCGTTACTTCTTCGATTGTGGTTGATTTTTTTTCACAGCTGCCACACGTCTATATGTGATATGCCTTCGAATTTGGACGCATTCCTTGATATTTTGGTATTTTAAAACTTTTCTTGCACTTACAAGCTGGAAAAAAAAGTTAAATACAATATCCACCGGAATTGTAGCAGCACGATGTTGGTTCATTGGCGACCATTCGATCCGTGCGCATTGGACGGTGCAGGGCGTGTGATCCGTGGTGCTGCATTCTGGCCAATCAGAACGCAACATCGAATTTCGCATGGTAAAGGTGAACCAAACGTTGTGGAACACGAACCGTGTGCTTTACCGTGTCACCAAAATTTTGTCATCTAACCGGACGTGTTTGATACATGTAAGTCATTAAGTATAGATTAGACAGTTGTTATGGGTTTATTTTACACTAGAGCTATGATATTTTTTGTCATTTTCATCTTCCATTTGATATATGGCTGTAACGACCCAATTCACATAGAATCGGAGTCTCTGTGATCAAGTGCTAGTCCTTGGATCGAACTCGCTAGCACACACAGTATAATAGATGAATATCAAAGTATAAGTGCATCATTATTACATCGTATTATCCAGAATCAAAACAAATAACAACTTGCATAGCTCAAGGCTAGCTTATTGAATATAACTATAGCGGAAGAAAACTAGTAGCGAGGAGTCCCATCAACATCCACAAGCGACATGCTGAGTGTAGACTCGCGACCCTATCATACCACACTAATCTTATGAGAAACCTGCAACACGGAGGTTACAGCCCGAACACGGGTCAGTACATCTGATTTGTACAGCAGGTAACACAAGTGATAAAGCAACCCTACAACTAATTTCAAATCAATAACACGAATCAAGCTTGGTTTGTTGTACATAAAGTTGGTATTCACCTACTTCTACCTACTACTCAACATTTTTATCATCTTAAGTTAATATCAACCCACAAAGGACAATATCTAACTAAACTGCCTATGACAACCCTCGGGATCATGGTTTCGTGAGTATTGTAGAGCCCTCAGGATACAATTGCACACGTACCTCCTATTCATGGACATCATAGAGCCCTCAGGATACGATGCCACTACAAACAATTCGTGACTGTTATAGAGCCCTCAGGATGCAACATCACCCTATCAGCCATGAGAGCCCTCGGGATCATGGTTTTGTGAGTATTGTAGAGCCCTCAGGATACAATAGCACACGTACCTCCTATTCGTGAACATCATAGAGCCCTTAGAATACGATGCCACCTCAAACACATTCGTGACTGTTACAGAGCCCTCAGGATGCAACATCATCCTATCGTGAACACTGTAGAGCCCTCAGGATACAGTGCCACTACCTAGACACAAAGTGAACATTGCAGAGCCCTCAGGGTGCAATGCCACACTAACAATCATACGTGAATATTACAGAGCCCTCAGGATGCAATACCACTCTGCAGTACCTCAAATGCAAGTTACTATTTTACTAGTAATAATGTTGTCACACCACTTGAATAACACAATAATTCCCCAATGATTATCATTGCAACAGTAAGCATATAATCACATGGCACAAAAGATACCAAAACATAACAACGTTGAATATAATGATCAATCAAAACATGTGGCTATCCTACCAGGTTTCAGCATAATCATAACGACCTTCACATGCATAGAAACATAGTATGGGCATAATCAAAAGTGAAGCTTAACCAAAAGTGAAACTTTCCTTGAACGGTGTTGAAGTACTCTAACACTTATTTCTGATCCTTTCTGCACTCCAGAAAATCTACACGATCAACAATAATGCATTCAATACACATGCAACACATAAACAATGCAACAGTAAAAGAACCAAATGAACAGCAATAAAACCAACTAAACAGTATCTAAACAATAACTACAAGTCACCACAATCCCAACGCAACTGGAATCGGCGAAAACGGATACACCGTATAAAAGATACGGTCACCGGAAGATTGAATTTAAATCTATACAAAATTCAAATTCGAAAAGTGTAACAGCGCAAAGTGTATCATACTGTAAATTAGACTTCACTACGGTCGTAACGCAAAAAGAATCACCTAAAACGGATATACGGTTTAAAAGATATAACCTAAACCGTTCTAGGGTGCAATCTGTTAAAAAAGGCCTATTCGAAAATAAAATAAAAGTTTCTGGCACAAACAGGTCCTTTTCGCTACAGGACAAAAATTTTGACGTACCGCTGACGTGGCGACGGCACGAAAACCGAGGTTCGCCGGCGGCACGGAAACAGAGGTTCGTCGGGCACGGAAACCGAGGGTCGCCGAGCGTGGAAACCGAGGTTCACACGGGCACGGAAAACAAGGTTCACCGGGCACGGAAACCGAGGTTCGCCGGCGGCGGCGCGGAAATCGAGGTTCGTCGGCGGTGCGGAACCCGAGGTTCACCTTCGGCGGCAAGGAAATCGAGGCGCGGACGATTTAGGGTTTCTGAAAAAAACGAAAAAGCAAAATTTCGAAAACTTATATAGCCCGAAAAAAAAAGTAAATCCTTCACGGGCTCAAATTGCGCCCGCGGTGAGAAAGGGCTACTGGGCCGACTGGGTACAGTTTTTTTTTCTTTAAATCTGAAACTTCAACAATATTACAAAAATAAATACACATCAGAAAAATATGAAATAAATTTCTAAATTCATCTAATAATCTAAAGAAAATTATGCAATGAACATACTTTCCAAAATAATAAATAAAAATAATGACATTTTTCCAATGACTTTATTTAGTTATAAATTATTTTAAAAATCAACAAAAACCTCGAATAATTATTTAAATAATTTCCACTCCATTTTTCTGAAGAAGTCATTTTATCTCCTCTCGTGTTATTATTATTTTGAATGGAAAATTGTTTAAATAACTCCAATTAAATTAAAATAAAATCACATTAAAACATTTCCAACTTTCCTTTATATCGAAGGGGTCATATTACCTTCTCTCCTTTTATTTTGTTGGATTTGTTTTAAACAATAAATATCAAAACACCAATAATGAATAATAGGGAAAGTCCTTTTATTCCCTCTCATATTATTATTCAATTAAAATGAAAAAGTTTCAGATCCCAGTAAAAGTCAAACATAACAAGCAAACAAACATTAATATAATTTACTTAATTAACATTGCAAAATTTGGGAAAATTTGGGATGTTACAACGGCGCTAAGTCAGTTTCATGTGCACTCGATATGAATTTATTTGCATTTGAACTATGAGTGCAAAGAAATTTGACCAAATGTGTGGTGAAATATCATGTATGTGCTTTCGGATTAACTTGCGGCACACAACGTGGGATTGGAGTGAATATGCTGCACCTAGGTCACGTCTTTCGATCGTGAAACATTGAGTTCGGTGGTTTTTAAATTACAAAAAAACAAAAAAATTGAGAATCTCTAAGAAATACACTAGACTTTGTGTGGCGTCGTGAGAAGGTAAAACCATGATGTGGTAAAAAAATACAGACATTTTGAGAAAGGCTATCATTCGGTCGCCTTGCAAATCGGGGCATCTCACATTAAGGACCATGGTTTCGATATGTATGGAACAAGTGGTCAAATGTTTGTGTTACAAGTAGAATGTATCGTTACTTAATCGATTGTGGTTGTTTTTTTTTCACAGCTGCCATGCGTCTATACGTGATATGCCTTCGAATTTGGATGCATTCCTTGTTATTTTGGTATTTTTTTTAAAAATTGCACTTACAAGCCAGAAAAAAGAGTTAAATACAATATCCACCGAAACTGCAGCAGCATGATGTTGGTTCATTGGCGGCCGTTCGATCCGTGCGCATTGGACGGTGCAGGGTGTGCGATCCATGGTGTTGCGTTCTGTCCAATCAGAACACAATGGCGAATTACGCAGGGTATAGGTTAAGCAAACGGTTGTAGAACACGAATCCTATGCTTTACCGTGTCACCAAAATTTCGCCATCTAACCGGATGTGTTTGATACATGTAAGTCATTAAGTGTAGATTAGACAGTTTCTATGGTTTTATTTTACACTGGAGCTATGTTTTTTTGTCATTTTCATCTTCCATTTGATATATGGCGCTAACTCAGTTTCATGTGCACTCGATATGAATTTACTTCATTTGAACTATGAGTGCAACGAAATTTGACCAAAGGTGTGCTGAAATATCATGTATGTGCTCTCGGGTTAACTTGCAGCACACAACGTGGGATTGGAGTGATCTTGGTACACCTCGGTCACGTCTTTCGATCGTGAAACATTGAGTTCGGTGGTTTCTAAATTACAAAAAAAAATGAGAATCGCTCGAAAATACACGAGACTTTGCGTGGCGCCGTGAAAAGGTAAAACCATGATGTGGTAAAAATTTCAGACATTTTGAGAAAGGCTATCATGCGGTCGCCTTGCAAACGGGGCCATCTCTCACAAAGGACCGTGGTTTCGAAATGATTGGAATGAGTCGTGAAATTTTCGGGTTACAAGTAGATTGTATTGTTACTTCGTCGATTGTGGTTGATTTTTTTTTCACAGCTGCCACGCGTCTATATGTGATATGCCTTCGAATTTTGACGCATTCCTTGTTATTTTGGTATTTTCAAAATTAGTTTTGTACTTACAAACTGGGTAAAAAGAGTTAAATACAATATCCACTGGAACTGCAGCAACATGATGTTGGTTCATTGGCGACCGTTCGATCCGTGCGCATTGGACGGTGCAGGGCGTGCGATCCATGGTGCTGCATTCTGTCCAATCAGAACGCACGGGCGAATTTCGCAGGCTATAGGTTAAACAAACGGTTGTAGAACATGAATCGTATGCTTAAATTGTCACCAAAATTTTAGTTCTGATTAATTTCAATCTTCATATTGAAAACAAAGCTACATTGAAATTCCACGAGCCCATGACTGGTTGATCACCATCAACATCACAATTCAGAATCATACATGACCGAAAGGCAACTTCATTTGCCATCACAATATATACATATATATATAGGGAAATCAACATAGATCATGCCATACATTAAATATCACCAATCATGCTCAAAAGCAATAATTTACAAACCGTTCACTATTACACACACACATCTAGATAATTATGAACTTCATAATATAGCTACTACCCTTAAGTTATTCGGCGTACATCCATATAGCGATGTCGTGCTTGTACTCGATCGTCGTGCGTCAAATTTTACCATCGCAGATCATCTCTGTGTGCTCTCAGTAGGTGCCATGGAGAAGGATGAGCTTGTGAGGTAAATGATCTCCATACCGTGCCCGAATGCTGTGGCAAAGGCATGCGCATGCGCTCCCTGCCCGCGCGGCGGTGCTGCTGACTCGGAAGATGACATTTCCGGGACTGCCGCTATGGCCTCAGCATCTGTCTGCTCCTCCGGCTCGAACTCGTACACGAGCCTGCGACGGCGCGTTCGGGTGCACTCCTCCTCCTCCTCCTCCCGAAGCCTCTTCCGATCAAGCCTCTCCCATTCAAGAAGTACCAATCGTTGTTGATCCCGATTCACGGCGAGGGCCTCGAAAAAAGCGACGGACTGCGCCAACCCAAGTTAGAGCTCGCGCTCGTCCAGGTTGCGGAGGTTCGCGTCGAAGCGCGAATCCTTGAGGGACAGGGCTATGGCCATCTTCATCATGCGATTGAACTTGGGGTCGTCGTCGTAGGGAGTGGCTAGTTGTGCGTCCAACACAATGCCGGCCAGCAGCGCTCTGGAAACATCCACTCCTCCGTCCTCCACCTCCATCCAGGCGCGGTCCATATGCAATGGGTGTGGTGGTGGGGGTGGCGAGCTATAGGTGATGGGGTGAAGGGTGTGGTGGTAGTGGAGGCGAACTAAAGGATGAGCGTGTATTTGTGTGTTGCCGTCGCCGCTTGCCATGGCGAGCTTTATTTGTAGAGCTAGCGCTCGGATTGGGGATCGATATTTTCCCTGGTGGGCGCTTGCGCGGGAAGGATCGGCTAAAGCGCGCGGGAGGAGATAACAAAAGTTCGAAAATCCTTGTGGATCCCATGCTTTGGCTGCCGCGACGAGCGTGCTGTGATGAGGAAGCTAGTCTGCCGGCGAGAGAAGTGGACGTGACGACGCGTGGCAAACGGTTGTTCCCATCCACTCGTCGGTGTTAGTACAACGGAACTCATCACCGACGGCTATTCAATTAGATCCGTGTACGTTTACTTAATTTCATCTTAATTAATTTTACTCTTCGCGCATATAATGCGAGATTTTCCACTATTACACCAAAAATTGATCACTAAAAGTTCCTTGTTAAGGCCATATGAAACTGAAAAGAGACTAAATTAATTCCCTAGTCGGAGTCGAAGTCGGGCACTGCGGCCAAGGCGCCCAGCCGCACTGATGGTAACCTTCATGGGTTGCGGCTGTGTGCACTCTTCCGGTTGGGGCGTGCACTCGAGATCGTGAAGTTGTCCGGAGCGGTGGATCGGGGTTGCGCGTTGACGCTTAGCGATGGGGCGCACGTCGTCAGCGTACTCGGAGTCAGAGCCGGAGTCCATGTCCATGTCCAGCATGCGTGCAATTAGTGGACCTACTTCAACGGTGGCACTGCAGCGAAGGCGCCCAGCTGCGCTCATTGTAACCTTGAGGGGCTGGTGCGGTGTGCACTCCTCCATGATCAGGTTCTTGGAGTGGGGGAGCGGGAGAGCGCACCCCGCCTGCTCTGTGATGCAGCGCTCCTCGTCGGTGTCGGTGTCGAAGTCATTCTCCATGTCCAGCATGCGCGCAATGAGTGGCCATGCATCGATGGCGGCACTGCGACCCCAGCTGCGCTCATGGTAACCTCGAGGGACTGATGCGGTGTGCACTCCTCCATGATCAGGTGTTTGGAGTGGGGGAGCGGAAGAGCGCACCCCGCCTGCTCTATGATGCAGCACTCCTCGTTGGTGTCCGTGTCGGAGCCATTCTCCATGTCCAGCATGCGCGCAATGAGTGGTCGTGCATCGACGGCGGCATTTCGGCGAAGGCGCCGATCTGCACTCATGGTAACCTCGAGAGGCTACTGCGGTGTGCACTCCTCCACCCGAAGGTGTTTGCAGTGGGGGAGCGGGAGAGCGCGCTCCGCCGGCTCTATGATGCAGCGCTCCTCGTTGGTGTCGGTGTCGGAGTCATTCTCCATGTCCAGCATGCGCGCAATGAGTGGTCGTGCATCGACAGCGGCACTGCGGCGCAGGCGCCCATCTGCACTCATGGTAACCTCGAGGGGTTGGTGCGGTGTGCACTCCTCCACCGGAAGGTGTTTGGAGTGGGGGAGCGGGAGAGTGCAATCCGCCTGCTCTAGGATGCAGCGCTCCTCGTCGGTGTCGGAGTCATTGTGCATGTCCATGGCCACCATGAACGTAACGAGTGACTGCGCTTCAACGGCGGCACGCCTGCCGCGAAGCCGCTCAAATGGACCGCTGATAACCTTGCTGGGATGCGGGGGCGTGCACACCATCACACGTTGACGTCCGGACTTGGGGAGCGGGAGATCGTGTTCCTGCCGCTCCGCAATGGGGCGCTCGTCGTCGGTGTCGGTGTCATTGTCGCTGACGTGGACCTTGTCTTTGGTGTAGTCGGGGTCGGAGTCGGTCTCCATGTCCATGTCCAGCATGCGTGCAATGTGTGGCCTTGCTACGACGGCGGCACTGCGGCGAAGCCGCCCTACTGCACCATTGGTCACCTTGCCGGGCTACTGGGGTGTGCACTTCCGAACGCACATCTGTCCTGATCGGTGGAGCGGGAGAGCGCGCACCTGCTGATCTGCGATGGAGCGCTTGCTTCGTGGTCGGAGTCGTTGTCGAGGAGCTTGTCGTGGGTGTATTCGGAGTCGGAGCCAGAGTTAATGTCCATGTCGAGCATGCGCGCAATGTGTGGCCTTGCATCGACCGCGGAACCGCGGCGAGACCTTGCGCGACCGGATGAGCGTATGCATGTTTGCCCCGTCGCCTGCACCACGCCGTCTCCTAGCTCTGCATCAACGCGGATGCCACGGTCAGGAGTCGAAGAGAACGGTGGCGGCGCATCATCGGCGATGGTGCCCTCTCGTAAAGCGATGCGGCGTGAGGATCTCTCGCCGCAGCGAATAACCTTCGTCGGCTCGTTGAGGTCGATCAGTTGGTTTTTCCAGACGGTGTTTTTTGTGCTAGGGATGCCTCGAGTTGGCCGCTCAATTATTGAGCGAGATCTGAGAGACTGGAGGGGAAATAGATACTAATGTCTGTCGCCGGAGTAGCCGCCCTGCTTTAGCACTGGCTATGCTAGACGGTTCAGAAAGTAGAGCCGTTTGTTTAAACCATGTCAGTAGAACAGTACAGTCAAACCGTATGTTGGAAGGCATGCAGCTGTCCAAGTAATAATAACACATCTGGTGACTGATCTGATCGAACAAACCACATAAAGTATTACCAAACTTAAGATATTGTCTGTTATTTGTTTGCTTACCTAAGGTATCGATATAAATTACAGATTTTCTATGGGACATGTACCATCGATTTTACATGAAGATTCATGCAGATATTTTCTTTTTTCTTTGTCTTCCTAGTTTGATTGAACCACTTATAAAAACACAATAAACTAGATCATTGCCGGCGCGTTGCTGCGGTAAATTTATTGAAAAATAGATGCATACATAGTTATTGAAAATAACTAAATCTAATGAAAAGGTAAGCTTGAAAATCAATAAAATAGTTTTTCTAAAAATAGAATGAGAACGTTTGAATTATTGTTGAAAATATCATTTTGAACAAAAATGTGAAGGACATGCATGTATGTTGTGGTTGCATTACATGCATAGACTAGTGCAAACACAATTGTAATTTCTAAATTCGCTTATGTGGCATGTTTTGCATGGCCTAGTGGAAGAGAAGATTTGAATGGATGGCTTAGTGGGGATGCTGAGGTGGACGTTTTGCATGTTGAGAGAATTGAGAGCAAGTTCTTAAGATGTAAGATCAATAAGCAAACCCACAAAATATAGACCATGACATGTTATACAATTATTTTTTTACGTAGTTGCCTACTTAATAAAACACACGCATTAGTACTTTAAATAATAAGATGAGTACGATTATAAACTCCAACTTTGACAATACGGGGATTCGTGTCTATCCATGGAGGAATGGAAGGCACATATTACAGAGGGTTTGAGCTTCTGTGACTCATGTCACATGACTTTGGGTGCATGACATGTGGGTCCAATAGTTGTTAAACCCACCTGTCATGCCCTCAAAGTCATGTGACTTGTGTCACTGAAGTTGTATCTACTATTTAGAACACAATGGTGAATTTTGGCGTCAGTTCCTGGTGCCGCGAGCGCCGGAGGGATCTTCAATGGGGCGGCTGACAACCGCGGCCGTGGTATCCACGTTGCGGTTGACGACAACCGCTGCCGGAGCAACGACCGGGCGGTTGCCGGCGATAAGCGCATGCCTGGTCTCGATGATGCGGGCCAAGTCGTTAGAGTAGGCGGACGACACCTTTAGGGCAGCAAGGAAAACTGCAAAACTCTGGAGTTCTTCCAGATCCATCGCACGTACGGGGCTTGGTGCCAGCTGATGCGGCTCAACCGACGCGGAGGTGCGCCGGGACTCAGATTCGGCAAGGATTTGCTCGAGTCGATCCAACTGGTGTGTCACGTCTATCACGTCAGTGGCACGGGGTGGCTGCGCAGCTTGCTGTGCTGACGCATTGCGGCGAGTGGGCATGCTTGGGGCTGGTAATAATATTGTTATGGCGTGCAGGATGTGGATGCATGCATGGTGTCTCGCTCTGGCCGACCTACTTACTTTTATAGAACCTCGCTGGTTGCCCGAAACCCTTCACGAGGGGACGCATATTCGGTGACTTTAGTCACCGTGACTTGGGGTGTGTGATAGGTGGGCCATCCACCAGTTGGATCCACATGTCAGTGACTCAAGTGACGGTGACAAGATCCCCATGACGACGGTCGTACTGTGTTGTGCGTCGCGACCGCATGCCCGGGCCCATTGGCAGAGGGACATAGAAATTTTTTAGCCCACGGTTTTTTAAATCAGTCAATTTAATTTAAATCTATCGGACGTAGTTCATTCAATTTATTTGCTTGCCTACAATTGATAGACTAAGAAGACGTTCAAAAATGACAGATTTTTCTCCATCCCACACTCAAAATTACAGTGATGTGACTCGTCTTCATCAAACCGTTAGCAAATATTTTCTCCATCGAACATGCAATGCTTTACAGAGTGTGTGTGTGTGTGTGTGTGTGTGTTATCTTTTCTTTCACCCCGCCGGTCATGATGCCACACGTCAATCAGGATTGAATTCAGTAGGAACCCGTCCTGTCGCTTCGAAAATATAACCGTGCGGCATAGTTAAGTACACAAACACATTTATCTTTCCACCCGCCTGCTTCAGTTTCCCCCTCATTGAACAACAAAGACTCTTCAATTTTTCTCGCTCGCCCTCCCGGCCATATTTACCATGAGTTCTTGGGGTCATCCATAGGACTGGCATGGTCACACCAGCGACTGCAGCAACAACGGCGACAACGGTCATGGCTATCTGAGTGAGGACGATCTGCCGCTGTCGCCACCATCCGGCCCTGATGACCCCGCATTCTTGGAGATCATGGAAGGGTCGGCCCCGGAGCCCAAGACCGACTCGGAACTTGAGTGGTCTGAGTCATAAGAGCAGCAACAACAGGGGGAGGAGGAGGAGGATGAGGAGCATCCGCAGCCGCAGCAGCAGCAGGACGAGGAGGATGAGGAGCATCCGCAGCCGCAGCAGGAGGAGCATCCACATCCGCAGCAGTGGAAAGAGGAGGAAGCTGATGACGCCTATGCCGCCGCCGACGACGACGACAAGCCACCACCGCCCAACAAGCGACGGCGCAACGACGATGGCGCGGTCCCTTCCAAGACCAAGTAGTTGGCGCTAGCGGCGATCATGCGGTTACCTAGCTAGGTTTAGGTAGTTATAGATTTAGATGTTCAGATCCTTTCATGCATACATATGCAGTGGGTAATTTAGATGCAATCTTGTGTTTATTGCTTCTCTCTGCAATGCATGCACCTTGTCCGCACTATTCTGATGCAAACTTCGTCAATATGAATATTTCCTTTCGTAAAATTGTCAGCATGCATGGTAACAGAGGTGTATGTTATATATGCTTCGTTAGATCCTTTCTTCATATGAAGTGGAGTATGTTATTTCTTCCGTTTTCTGGGATGGTAACAAAGGAGTAAAATCATCCACACTTTCAGAAATCAATCCGTCCGAGACACGAATTACTATGCTCACAGGTCATTCAGTTTAATTAGTTGTTTGGCAGAGCAGAAAATTCTCAATATAGAAACTTTTGTTTTTTCAAGTATATATCAAACGGGTGGCAGTTGCAAAAATGTGTGCCTGCATAGCAGACATTTTCGATAACTAACATGTTTCTGTTTCACTACATCATTGCACACAATTTTGTATTTCGGAACGTCTGCAAGAGAAGCTAGCCACATCTTCCAGAAAAGAAAGAAAATAAACAGAAGACACCGTGCATCAGCAACCCTTAGATTTTCAGAAACTTTTCTGATATGTTTTACTTCCCACACCATGTTTTAATTTAGAACGTTTGCTTTACTAAGGTAGCGATTCATTTTTTAGAACCGTTGGTGTTCTAAGGAGCAATGCCAAACACTTGATTTTAGGAACTGTGTGACGTGCATAACAAACACTAAGATTTACAGAAACGTGCCTAATAGATTACAGATCCCACACATTTCAATAAATACAAATGATTGTGAAGATGGGCTAGCGGTTCATTCTTTGCAACCGTGGGTGTTCTTGCTGGTCATGCGGACGGTTGTTTGAACGAATCGTCAGCCCTTGTTTCACACACGAAAGGATTTTCAGAAGCGTGCCTGATAGATTAGGCATTCCAAACATTTCAGTTACTATGAACGATTGCATAGACAGGCTGGCGGTCCTTTATATCCCACCGTGGGTTTTCGCCGTAAACATCCCAGACCGATTTTCAAAGACATGTCAGCCCTACATCACCCACGCAATCATTTTTAGAATTGTGGCCTTTCAGGTATGTTTCCGAGACGGTTCAGTTTCTCCCAAACGGTTTTTTATTTATATCGTTTGCGTTGATAGCATCGCAAACAGTTTCGTACAAGGGACGCGGACTGGAGTATCGTGTTAGCCCCTCTTTACACTACTGATTTATGCCACGCTTATCCTTCAGCGACTTGAGCGCACTGTACGTGTTGATGATGCGCCTTTTCCATTCTTGAGCTTTGATCTTATTGCTATAAAGAGGCATGAGTTTGTTACTAGGATTTCCGAGTTTGGTAACCTTGTTTATGTTATGAGGTTTGGTGATATTATTTCTCGCGAAATTCATCTACCTGCACAACTTTTGTTTGATTATACTAGCAGGAACGGATAGTCTTTCACTATGGTCGAGATGGACGAGTTCGTGATCCAGCAGCAATTCCATAACCCCATGGAGGGGGTTGCTCTCGAGGAAGAGGAGCTGGAGGAGATTCCGCCTCCCCAGGAGGAGCCTGTTGCCCAGTGGGGCGAGGGACCTTCTTCTTGGGGCGGAGAGCCTTCTTCTTGGGAGGACAGCAAGACGTCTATCTACGCACTCGAGCCCCCGTACGACCCATGGACGTACCAGTACATGTCCGGAGCCGGAGGGATCTCCTGGGGTCTGCATTAGCAGAGCCCGACTTAGGCCAAAAGCCTAAGCTTGGGGGAGTACGTACCCTTCTCCCCTTTCATTGTATCGTCCATGGTGTTTGTTTTATCTTTTCGAAGTTTTTGCCCGTTCTTCTTCGTTCTTTCTTAATTTGCAAAAACAACAAAAAGATTTCTTCTTTCTTTTGATTTTGATTAACCTTTGAAAAACCCAAAAAGATTTCCTTTCTCTCTTTAGTTTGCTTTGTTTGCAGAGTTCAGCTCACGTCCATGATTGCAATTGCAATTGATTATATCTTTCTACGTTCGATCATGCAAGTGACAAGGCAATAATGACGAAGATCAACGGAAGGGATGCAACAAGGAAAGTTTGTATGAACTCTTTTTGTATCTACTTTTGTACATATGCATGTAATTATGATCTAGAGACCAGCTTGTAGCGACATAGTATTCTGTTTACAATGCTTTCCCAGTAGTTCATGCTTTCTTTGTGACTAGTGTCAAATAGCTAGAGTGCATAATGTGTTGTTCAAATGATTTACATGCATTGCATTGTTCATGATTTAGCATATTGAAGTGGTATTTTCCCTTTGGAGAATTTTGGATTGACTTGGCACATGCTCACACATGTTTATGACTGAAAGTCTATCAAGCTTTGATGATATTTTAATTTCAGAATAGTTATATCACTTTCATGCCCGATTCAATGTTGCTTTGTCGCTCTGCATGATTATGACTGTTATTGCTCTCTAGTTGGTCGCTTCCCCGTCTTTTTCTATCCCTCGCCTGTACTAATTGGAATTCTGCTTGTGCATCCAAAATCCTTCAAACCAGTTATGCCATATGATTCCACCATGCCTTCCTATATATGGTATTTATCGGCCATCCCAACGAAGAATTTCTTGTACCATCTCATAATTATTCAAATGCACTTCTCTTTTGGTATCCGTACAAGCTCATGGAGCGTTAGGGTCAATCATTATCTTCCATGCTAAAAATGTTTTACTCCTTGACAAAGTTTAATCTAGTCAAATTTATGAGGCAGAGGTCGGTCTTGCGAATGCCCAGTTCTCACTTGTTTCACATTTTATAAAAAACTTGCACTTTCCCTCCATACTTGATAATGGAATGAAATGGAACTTATGTTGGCCACCGACTGCTAATGATTGGTGGAAGGAGATACAATCTCGCCTTCCATACTTGAAGCAGGATGAAGGGCACCACGCAATCATTGCTGGCCATGCACTGTTTATGATTGATGGAAAGGGAACACAAGTGTAGGCTTACTACAAAATCATGGGAACCGCCATTAATATGGTTGGTATGGAAGATATTGAGAACCTTTACCGCTATCGTTGACTGGAAAGTTGCATTCTCAAAAACACTTTATCTCTGTTTTCAAAACCAAGATCTTTGGTACTGGTTTAGTGTTTTCTTCCATCCACGGGTTTTCAACCTTGCCATCAAAAGCCATGGTTCGAGAGTCTCCCCTTCTTTCTTCAAAGCACCAACTATTGAGAGCATAATTTTCATTCTAAGTGTAATGTGCATTGTCCCAAAGTACCACATTGTCTTCCGCATGATTGTGATATTACTCATTCTAAAATATTTATTTCTAGTCTCCTCTAAAACTCTGAAGGAGCTTCTACATTTATGTTTTTCTTCAATCATGGAGGCTAGCGAGATACCCCTCTAGTATGTTCAATTCATGTGCATTGTGATCCTGTTTCGATTTTTAGTAGCATATTATTCATTCTTGGTTGTCTGAAACTTTTCACTTTAATTAAGGATTACTTCGTGCATTGTCTTTGTAGCATTGTTCCAACACTTGCTAGTCTTGTTCGTAGTACATGCTTATATACAAATAATGAAGCAAAAGAAGTTTATCAAAGTTTTCTTTGTCGCGTCGAGTTCGTTGAACTGAATTGCTTGAGGACAAGCAATATGCTAAGCTTGGGGGAGTTCATACGTCTCAAACGTATCGAATTTTCCAAAGACTTTTGCTATTGTTTTGGCCTCATTCTTGCATGATTTGAATGAAACTAACCCGGATTGACGTTGTTTTCAGCAGAGTTGCATGTATGGTTTTCTTGTGCGCAAGAATATGGATTTTAAGGTGTCCCGGATAATTCTAATTAAAAATAGAGAAAATCCACGCACCAGGAGGAACCAGATGTCAGAAGAGGGGCCAGAGGGGGCTGCCCCTGGCCCAGGTGGCCAGGTGTCGAGGTAGGGCACCAGAGGGGGTGGGACCCACCTAGGCGCCCTCCTGGCCGCGTCAAGAGGGCGCCTAGGTGGGTCCCACCCCCTCTGGTGCCCTACCTCGACTCCTATTTTTACTTGAGACGGACAAACCCCAAAACATAAATCGGTTTGACAATTCTCATCGCGGAGCTGCCGCCACCCTCTGTTCTTCCCCGGGAGAGCTAATCTGGAGGCTGCTTTGGTCTCCGGTGAGGGGAAATCGTCGCCATCGTCATCACCATCGCCACTCCATCATCCTTCCATGACTTCCCCCTTCTTGTGTGAGTAATTCCCTGCTGTAGGCAAAGGGGATGGTAGGGATTGGATGAGTTAGATCATGTAATAGTTCATCGGATTGTTCGGGGCATACTATGGTGTTTATCATCTTTGCTACTACTTGTTACTCTTCATTCTTGTCACTTTGGGCCCGACTGCCATGATTTCAGATCTGAACCCTATGTGTTTTCATGAATATATTTGTGTTCTTGATCCTATCTATGAGTTGTATGCACCTATTATAGTCTGGAACTAGCGATCCCAATGGTGACAGCTTGGGACACCAAAGGGGATGGACTATAATTTGAGGATTCCATGTATCCATTGATTGTTAATGCTTTGTTCCGGTGCTCTTCGACAGGAGCACCTTAATCTCCATAAGTTCCGTTTGGCCCCGTTTGTACCAGGATGGTAGGACAAGAGATTTTGTGCAAGTTCTTATTGCAAGCACGTACAACTACCTTGGGATACATGCCTGATGTTTGATATTTGACTAGATGATCATTAATTTTCCGTGTGCCCTGCCCCAAGTTAATTACATGTTATGTCTCATCCATGCAGCGCCCAACTATCCATTCCCCTAGCCTACAGTGTTTTAATTCTGCTGGTTATAAGTTACTTTACTTTTGTTGTTTTACTTTCGTTGCTTTGTCACTACTATTTCCGTTGCCACCATCACTTCCATATCACTATTACCACTAATATCTCTTTGTCAAGCAAGTATCTTTCAGGTGTGGTTGAATTGAAAACTCAATTGTTAAAGCTTATAAATATTCTTTGGCTCCCCTTGTGTCCAATCAATAAATTGGGTTATCTTACCCGCGAAGACTGTTACGATCCCCTACACTTGTGGTTTATTAGTAAGCCTCATTATATCATTCCTCAAAACAGCCACTATACCTACCTATCAAGGCATTACCATAGCTTTTAATTTCCGAGATACATTGCCATGCAACATCCATCTTCTCATGACTTGATCTTTCATTGCCATACATGATTTTGCTTGATCTTAGAGCCGCATGCTAGTTGGGCCTTGTCCTTATTACTGCTACATGACGCACTGGTATCATTGCACATCTTTCTACACTGCCAAAGGCATAAATTTGCATACCTCATGATTTATCTTTAGTTTTTTTTATGTTGAGTACTTCTGTAAAAGTGTGTTGATCTTCATCATCCTTATACCAAAGAGGACACAAATAAAAGATCCCAAAAGGGGACACATGAAAATATCGCAAAGAGCAAATGAGAGATAAATAGAAAGAGCCAAAGATGCCACAAAAATACAAGAAAAAAGAAAAAAGAGAAAGAAAAAAGGAATAAAAAGAGAGAAGGGGCAACACTACTATTCCTTTTAAAAAGATCCACACTTGTGCTTCAAAGTAGCATTTGTACTTCACAGAGAGTTTTCATATCATTCATGCATCACTATGTGGGGACATTTACACTATAGAACTTGGCTTGTACATTCCAATGGTAAGCCTTCTCAAAAGAGCCCTAGGTCTTCGTGAGCAAGCGAGTTGGATGCACCCCCACTAGTTCCATTGGATATCTTTCATACTCATAGCTCATTTGTGCATCCATTGCATGGCAATCCCTACTCCTCACACCATATATACCATTAGGCCTACCCTAGCCTAAGGTTGTCCTCATTGGTGTGAGACTTTTATACTTTTTTTACTTCCTTCCCCATCATTTTATTCTCTTTTCCATCCTAAGTGCCAACTAATCTTGCTCGCGCTTGATGGCTTCTCTCCCCTCGTTGGTTACCCAAAGTGGAAGGTTGAGATGTAGACAGCAGAAAATTTCCCTCGGTGAAGATACCAAGGTTTGTCTCCAGTAGGACTCCAACAACGACAGGAAGGTGACAACGGCGCCAGCAATTAGGCGGTTGACGTGGATCGGCACACACAACAGATAACTTTGCTCCCAACGAGTTCAGAGAGGTTGTCAATCTCTGCGGCCTTGTTGTTCACAAAGGGTCAAACGCACAGGATAATAATGATAGTGATAGCAACAGAAAAGTAAATAAATCGGAAAGTAAATAACGGGTGTAAACAGTATTGGAAATATGGACCGGGATCCCATGATGTTCACTAGTGATGTATCTCTCCCAAAAGACGATAAAATAGCCATGCGAGGTAAACAAATTACAGCTGGGAAATAGACAGGATTATGTGCGCAAACCAATGCTAACTATGCTATAAAGAAAGGAAGAGGCTCAAAAGCATGGGAGGTACGCCAAGACAAGTAGACCGAAATCCATCTGCATCTACCTACTAATCATCCACCTTGAGATATCTATCCAGAACATCTCGCTGGTATTAAGTTGCGAATCCTACCCGAAGTGTAAACTCAAAGAAACAGACAACTGCATTAAAGAACTTTGCGTAAAGTAAACAATCCTTGCACCCGAAAGTACAAGCGCCATTGTTTTCTCCCTTGTGGAAACAGCACATCCCCTAGACTCATGTTTCTATCACTCAAGCTAGTCATCACGGGGCATGAACCCACAATCATGCATAACGCTCCCTCTTGGAGTCACTACCTACTACTTGGCCAAAGCAATAAACAGCAATGGAGAACAACATAAATATAAAAGAGGACAATCAAATATATTACTCAAACACAATCTGAACATAGTCTCATAATCCATCGGATCCCAGCAAACTCAGCATAGCAACAGCAAAAAGATTACATATGTGCCTCGATCATGTAGGGCAGCTCACGAGGTCTAAACCATGAAGAACAAAGAGGGGAGGAGAACATCACATAGCTACTGATCATAGACTCATGGTCCAAGGTGGACTACTCACGGTTCATCCCGGAAGCATCCATGGTGGTGGAGAAGCTCCCGGAGGTGGTTCCTCCCTCAGGCAGGGTGCTGGGAAGAGGTCTCCTGGTGCTCCCGATCTTGAAAGCGCGGCGGCGGCGGAACAGAGGAGAGATGGCGAAAAAGGGTTCTGTCCCCGAGGGTTTCTCTTCACGGGGAATAAATAGGCGAAGGGGGCAGCCAGAGGTGGACCAGGGGCCCCAGGCGCCCCCCTGGCGCGGCCTAGGGGGTGGTCGCGCTAGGTGGCCACCTTGGCCACCCCTGGCTCCCCTGTAGCCCCACTAGGGCTCTTCTGGAAGGTTCCCGTACGCTGATTTTTCCTATATTTTTCCCGGAATTTTTCTGGCACTTTAAATAATGGGAAAACCTGAAATACAAAAACAGAAGAAAAACAGGAACTGGCACTGGGGTGCACCGAGTTAATAGGTTAGTCCAAATATGATCAAAATTGTATGGAAGTGCATCAATACCATAGAAATATCACACAAAAGAAGCAAGGAGCAAGCATAAATTATAGATACGTTTTGGACGTATCAACATCCCCAAGCTTAATTCCTGCTCGTCCTTGAGTAGGTAAATGATAACAAGCATAATTTCTGTGGTGACATGCTACCAACCATATAAGAACTTTTAAGTAAAGCAATCAAGGCATGTAATTCAATTCAAGTCATAACAGGCAAGAGTCTATATTAGCATCGAAACAAGCAACATAAGAACATAAAGGTGCAAGAGCTCTCGCTGTCCGTGACTTGAATGTCTCCAAATGGTGCTTGCGTGCAAGAAAGGGGATAGGGATATACGAGAGAGTAAAACTTAGTTTTTATTGTTGAGAACTTAATCTACTCAAGTTTCACACTTGGTATTCTTTGGAATCTTATCTTGACTCATCCCCAGACCACTAGCTAGGTACTAGTCAAAATGATCCACTCCTTTTTCGATATTTTGAGCACTCATGCAATGGATGAGCGTAAGCAAGAAAGTTGACACTTAGGATGGCAAAGAGAGAGAAATGATGGAGGAGGAAGACAAAAAAAGGTGTGAAAGGCTCACATCAATGAGGACAATCATAGGCGGGAGAAAGCCAAATGATAGATATGATGTGAGGAGTAGGGATTTCCATGCAACGGATGCACATATGAGCTAAGGTAAGCTCTCCAATGGAACTAGTGGGGGTGCATCCAACTTTCTTGCTCAAGAAGACCTAGAGCTCATTTGAGGAGGCTCATCATTGGAATATACAAGCCAAGTTCTATAGTGTAAAGGTCCCCACATAGCTATATGCATGAATGATAATCTCTATAGAGTACAAGATATAAGATGGAGTACGAGTGTGAATCTCTCAAAAGGAATAGTAGTGTGCCCCCTTCTCTCTTTTTATTTCTTTTTTTCTCTTTTTTCTATTTTTTCTATTTTTTCTATTTTTTTGGTGGCCTCAATGGCTCTTTCTATTTAACTCTCATTTGTCCTCTTTGGGATCTTTTGATCTTGTCATCTTTGGGATCTTTTCCTCACTTTAGGGGAAACACTCTATATATTAAAAGAAGTATAGAAGATCTTTCACACTTTACAAAAGTACTCAACATAAATAAAATGAAACTATCGTGAAGTATTCAAATGTATGCCTCTGCCAGTGTAGAAGGATATGCAATGATACTAGCGTGTCATGTAGCAATGATTAGGGAAAGACCCAACTAGCATGTGGCTCGTCGATCAAGGAAAAGCATGTATGACATGAAGATCAAGTCATGAGAAGGTGGATGTTGCATGGCAATGTATCTCGGAAAGGCTATGGAAATGCCTTGATAGGTAGGTATGGTGGCTGTTTTGAGGAAGGATATAAGGGGGTTTATGATGACAGAGCGTATCGTTCCAAGGGTTTGGATGTACCGGTGAAGGTGGACGCCAACTCTCGGAGTGAGAAGGAGGAAATGCACGGCACAGGAAAGGCTAGAAAAATATGGGAAGATGGAAGTGTCAACTTTCTAATACTCACATTCCGAAGAACTCATGCACTTATTATCGGTAACTCTCAATCTAATAAGGAGGTTTGACAAAGAGACAAGTACCCCGAGGAGGAGTGTATGGAGTTTTGGTTAGCCTTGCGCATCCTCGACTCATGGTACGTGAGTGTACTCTAATATTCGATCCCTCCAAAGAGTAGTGATCCATCTAGTAGCTAAAGTTATCAACTAATTTTGTAGGTTTTTCGAAAATAAACACGGATTTCCCAAAATATGAAATCTATCTCTAATAGGCTAAAGCTCTTGACAACAAAAGTCCAAACATTACTCAAGGCAATACCTCAAAACTATTGCAAGTTACTACTACAATCGAATAGCAACCTCAATTACCTACTTCAAGTCAAGATACAAAACTCAGTGCAACAGGCAAACTATCTAAACAAGATAAACATGAAAACTCAAGATAGTTCCAGAGAGAAACTAAACAAAAGCTCTCAAAAAGATAAGCATGAAAACTAAGAGCTAAACATGACAGCAGCTATGAAAAAGATAAAGAACACACACAGCAAAGAGATAGGCATGAAAAATCCTATGGTGTGTTCTAGATTTTGAAAGTGGAGTGTGTTTCTCTCCCACACAAAGAAAGCTGGGTTCTAACTTGTTATGAACAGCAAGCAAAGCTAAAGAAAACTAAAAAGGAAATAAAGAGCAAGACGCTCCAAGCATAGCACATAACGCGTGAAGTGATAAAAATATAGTGGAACGAAAGACGAACTGATAATTGTTGATGGAGATGGGGATGCATGGGGGCATCCCCAAGCTTAGAAGCTTGAGTCTCCTCGAATATTTATTGGGGATGCACGGGGGCATCCCCAAGCTTGAGTATTTGACCCTCCTGGATCTTCTTTCATCATCTTCCCTCGCACACTTGAAAACTCCCTTCATACATAACTCATCATAATCTGACTAGCGAGGTTAGTACCCATAATAAAATAATTTTTCTCTACTGTAAATAAGGATATTATTGAAGAGCTAATGTTTCTGAAGATTTCCACAAAGTTTTTGCAAAGAAAAAGCAAGCTTAAGTTTGCAAAACGAAGAAAAGGCAGAATAGGACAGAATCTGTGAAAAACAGACCAGCAGGTAGTAAAGAAGTTTTTAGGGATACTTCCGCAACTCAAATCAAAAAACTCAGAACATACAAAAGTTCCGCCATTGTATAGAGCACGCTGTGTAAAAATTTCAGCTCAAACAGATGAACTGGGAATATTCTGTGATTTTTCCCGTCACGGACAGAATCTGTTTTCTGGACAGCATGTCACAACTTTCACTTCCCTTGTCATATGAGGCTATAAATGGCACAAAGCTTCAAAATTAAAGATACAATGATGTTTCTACAGTAGTAACAATCATCAAGACCACAAAAAACAGAAGGAAAACAAAAAAGAATACCTAAATTCGTTGCAGGCTGCCTCCCGAAAGCGCTTCTTTAAAGCCATTAGCTAGGCTTAATGCAAAAAGGAGGAATCAAAAGTCGTCATAATAATCAGAGTTGTAAATCGCTTCAAATGGTTCCTCAACAAGTTCATCCTTTTTTATTTTGGGAAAGGGGTACATACCTTTTTCCTTCCTGCGTAGGCGTATTTGTACCTTACCTATATCAATGAAGACCTTTACGGCCCGGAGGAAATCCCTCCCAAGCACTATGTTTCCTTGGTTTGGCTTCATGACGAAGAAATCAACCATTGCAATCCCTTTAAGGAATGTCACTGGTACATGTTTTATCCTTCCCTGGATCTCAAAAATATCTCCATTAGAATGTTCATGATATGATGACAATTTGTCCATGTTAAATTTCAAATCATCATAAACAACTTTTGGCATAGTAGAAACCATGGATCCAATGTCACAAAAAGCAAGGAAGTCTTGACTAGAGACGCTAATTCTAACAAAGGGTTCCCAGACACCATCTAATTCATGAACATCTTTCTTATTTGGCTTTGGTTTCTTTACTCCTCTCAAGTCTAGAGCATCCATTCTCTTTTCAATAGTAGCAAGTCTATCTATAACAGTATCAAAACTATGATCATAAACAAAGTAACTAGATAGACCATGTACAATTTCAAGAGCTCTAGCTTCATCACAATCTAAGAAATATCCTTCATCTATAATATCAAGAGAGTGTTTGCACCATCTAAAAGGACCATGGTAAAAATTTCTAAGCAAAATTTTTATAAGTATCCAAGGCATAATTCTCCTATGTGCATCAGAAATTCTGTCCCATGCCTTCTTCATATTTTCTCCATCCCTCTGATGGAAATCTAAGACCTCCGATTCCCTCAAGGCACCAAATCCTAACAAGCTTGACTAAACAGAAAGGATAACTAAAAGCAAGGTAACTATTTTTTTTTTGATAAAGGACACTAAAGCAAAAACTGAAAGGTAAACTAACAAGACTAAAAATCAAAGATAAAAGATAGTGTGCAACTCCCCTATCTTGAAGAGTGGAGTCCCCGGCAACGGCGCCAGAAATTAGCTTTGATGGCTTATCGCCCCTCGTTGGTTACCCAAAGTGGAAGGTTGAGATGTAGACAGCAGCAAATTTCCCTCGGTGAAGATACCAAGGTTTGTCTCCAGTAGGACTCCAACAATGACAGGAAGGTGACAACGGCGCCAGCAATTAGGCGGTTGACGTGGATCTGCACACACAACAGATAACTTTTCTCCCAACGAGTTCAGAGAGGTTTTCAATCTCTCCGGCCTTGTTGTTCACAAAGGATCAAACGCACGGGATAATAATGATAGTGATAGCAACAGAAAAGTAAATAAAGCAGAAAATAAATAACGGGTGTAAACAGTATTGGAAATATGGACCGGGATCCCATGATGTTCACTAGTGATGTCTCTCTCCCAAAATACGATAAAATATCCATGCGAGGTAAACAAATTACAGCTGGGCAATTGACAGGATTATGTGCACAAACCAATACTGACTATGTTATAAAGAAAGGAAGAGGCTCAAAAGCATGGGCGGTATGCCAAGACAAGTAGACCGAAATCCATCTGCATCTACCTACTAATCATCCACCTTGAGATATCTATCCAGAACATCTCGCTGGTATTAAGTTGCGAATTCCACCCAAAGTGTAAACTCAAAGCAACAGACAACTGCATTAAAGAACTTTGCGTAAATTAAACAATCCTTGCACCCGCAAGTACAAGCACCGTTGTTTTCTCCCTTGTGGCAACAGCACATCCCCTAGACTCATGTCTCTGTCACTCAAGCTAGTCATCAGGGGGCATGAACCCACAATCATGCATAACGCTCCCTCTTGGAGTCACTACCTACTACTTGGCCAAAGCAATAAAGAACATGCAAGAATTACTCAAGAACATAAATATAAAATAGGAGAATCAAATATATTACTCAAACATAATCTGAACATAGTCTCATAATCAATCAAATCCCAGCTAACTCAGCATAGCAACAGCAGAAAGATTACATATGTGCCTCGATCATGTAGGGCAGCTCACGAGGTCTAAACCATGAAGAACAAGGAGGGGAGGAGAACATCACATAGCTACTGATCATAGACCCATGGTCCAAGGTGGACTACTCACGGTTCATCCGAGAAGCATCCATGGTGGTGCAGAAGCTCCCGGAGGTGGTTCCTCCCTCCGGAAGAGTGCCGGGAAGAGGTCTCCTGGTGCTCCCGATCTTGGAAGCGCCGCGGAGGAGGAACAGAGGAGAGATCGCGAAAAAGGGTTCTGTCCCCGAGGGTTTCTCGAGACGGGGAATAAATAGGAGAAGGGGGGCAGCCAGAGGTGGACCAGGGGCCCCAGGCGCCCCCCTCTGGCGCGGCCTAGGGGGTGGCCGCGCCAGGTGGCCGTCTGGGCCACCCCTGGCTCCCCTCTGGCCCCACTAGGGCTCTTCTGGAAGGTTCCCGTACGCTGATTTTTCCTATATTTTTCCCAAAAATTTTCTGGAACTTTAAATAATGGGAAAACCTGAAATACAAAAACAGCAGAAAATAGGAATTGGCACTGGGGTGCACTGAGTTAATAGGTTAGTACAAATATGATCAAAAGTGTATGGAAGTGCATCAATATCATAGCAATATCACACAAAATAAGCATGGAGCAAGCAGAAATTATAGATACGTTTTGGACGTATCAGCGCTCATTCATTGCATAAGTGCTTGCAATCAAAAGGGAGAGGATCGAATTGACTCTCACCTGGCCGACGGTCTGGGGACGAGTCAAAATAAGATTCCAAAGGAGACTAAGTGTGAAACTTAGTAGATTGAATTCTCCTACTTTCTGCACGGGAACACCGATTGGAGACATTCGACTCAAGGACATCAAGAGCTTCTTGCACCTTTATATTCTTACATTGCTAGTTTCAATAATAGTTATAGACTCTTGCTTGTTATTATCTTGACTTGAATTGCATATCTTGCTTGTTGTAATTTAAATTTCATATATTTTTTGGTAGCATGTCACCATAAAAATTATCGTTGTTGTCATTTACCTACTCGAGGACAAGCAGGAATTAATCTTGGAGATGTTGATACGTCCCAAATGTATCCATAATAATTGCTTGGTCCATGCTTCTTTTGGTGATATTCTTGTAAGTTTTGATCCACTTTCATATCATTTACAACATATTTTGGACTAACCTACTAATTCAGTGCCCAGTGCTAGTTTATGTTTGTTATTGTTTGTGTATTGAAGAAAAAGGACAAATATAAAAGTGTATGGAAAATACCAAAAAAATACCGAAAACAATATCCAAGTCGGAAGACTCCAGAAGCCCGAAGGAGGCCCTAGGGGGCCACCCCCTGGCAAGGCGCCACCCTGGCACGACCAGGGGGGTGGTCGCGCCACCTGGCCTCTTAGGCCAGGGGGGGCACCCCTCAGGCCCCCTTTGGCCTATATTTACCTCTCGCTCCGAAAACCCTCAGGAGGCACCCCGTCACGCGATTTCATCTACTGTTTCGTCGCCTATGCGATTCCGGTCTCAAGATCGCCAAAAGAACCTGTCCCAGCACGCTGTCGGAGGGAGGATTGACCTTCGTAGGATTCTTCGCCACCATGATCGCCTCCGGGTTGCGCCGTGAGTAGTCCCCCTTGGACCATGGGTCTATGATCAGTAGCTAAATGATGTCTTCTCTCTAATCTTGTGCTTCAATGTTTAGCCCTCGTGAACTGCCTATCATGGTCAACGCACGTATGTATTAATTCAGGCTTTGATATGTCGTGTTTGCTCGGATCCTATGGATTATGAGATTATGTTCAGTTTTGGTTGAGTAATATATTTGGTTTACCTTTATATTTTTGTTCTTGAGTATTCTTGCATGTTCCCCGTTGTGTTTGTTGCTTTGGCCAAGTAGTAGATTGCAACTCCAAGAGGGAGCGTTATGCTCGATTGTGGGTTTATGCCCCCCCGATGTCTAGCTTGAATGACAAAAACATGAGACTTGGGGATGTGTTGTTGCCACCAGGGAGAAAACAGTGGTGCTTGTGACTGTGTGTTGCAAGGATTGCTTACATTACGCATAGAGTGTTAAGTCAGTTGTCCATTGCTTTGAGCCTACAATTTGTTCGAGGTTCGCAACTTAATACCAACGAGATGTTCTGGATAGATATCTCAAGGTGGATGATTAGTGAGTAGATTCTGATGAATAAAGTGTGTAATTGTTTTGGTGTAATGCCCATATGATTGAGCCTCTTTACTTTCTAGTAGCGTAATTAGCATTGCGGTGCGTTTATAATTCTGTCAATTTCCCAGATGTAATTCGTTCATCCAACATAGTTGTTTACTGTCATTTGGGAGAGAGACATCACTAGTGAAAGTCATGACACCCCGATCCATATTTCCATCATAGTTTACACCGTTCTCATTTATTGTTTTTATTTCCTTTCAGTTGGGCCAATATTATTATTTCCCCATTGTGTTTGATCCTTGGTAAATAGCAAGGCCAGAGAGATTGACAACCTCTCTGAACTCATTGGAAGCAAAGTTATTTGCGTCTGGTGTGTAGGTCCATGTTAAAACGAGTAATATATTTCAGAATGCGCGTTGCTTGTTTCACCACCTTCTTGTTGCTCTTGGAATCCTCCTGGTTCAATAAACCTTACAGTCCTCGTGTAAGGGAAATTTTCTCCTACTACATCTTAACCTTCCACTTTGGGTAACCAACGAGGAGGTCTTATGTACACTCATCAATAGGTGAGAGGCCAAGGGGGCACAAAAAATGCAAAGAAGTAAGTAAGATTTGATGCATCGGCACTCGCCATACAAGAGACCTTGAAGGATTTGATTACTCAAAAGGAGGCCATCTCAAGCAAAACAGACGAGAGGGAAAAAATGAAAAGGAAAAAAGCAAGAAGAGATCAAGGAGACCTTCTTTGAGTTGACCAAGAAAAAGCTTGACATTGAAGAGCTCAATTCCCAAGCTCAAGCCATGGAAGCCGCGGCAAAGAAAAGAGCAATCAGGAATGAAAAGAAGAAGATGGATATGGAGATTATGACGATCGACATGAGCTCTTTCACGCTGAAGACGAAGAAGTACTTTAAGAGGAGCAATATGGAGTTGCTCGACGAGTGATGGTCTACAAGGCTGAGGGAATCTTTTTGGCACAAACTGTGCGCCTGGGTGCGTCACGGCCTTCATTTTGCTATGAACTGTGAAGTGTGTGGCCTGGGCGCGTCCCGACCTCTGTTTTTTGGTGTGAACTGTGCGATCTGGGTGTGTCCCGAGCCACTGTTTTCGTGTCCTATTCGTAGCCTGGGGTGTGTTCTGGCCTACAACTGTGTGCCCTGTGCATGCCTCGGTCACTATTTGGCGACAATTGTGTGGCCTCGGGGCATGTCCCGGTCGTTTTACTACTTCAATCTTGATTGGACTGCCATGGCATCAAGCTGGTATGAACTATGGCAAGATGTTCGTACCTGGACAAATTTGTTCTGCCGCACTGTTGGACAAAGCAACCCTAAGAGGGCGGATGATGTACGAATATTGATCCCTTTGGCGATTCAAACGAATAAAAGGCGTAAAAAATCATGATCCATTTAGATCGGTTAGTTGGAGTTGCGCTTAACAAATTATACTCTGGACGTGTTTGTTGCATGGCTTTTTTGCCCGAAACTGATTACAGCATAATAAAAAACCGTTACCTGTGTTTGGTTGAGCCACGCTGGAATCTATTACCATGTAACCCGATTACAGCGCTATAAAAAATTAATTACGCCCACCTTTGACTGTTAAGAGATTCCATTCTGATCCATTTTTCTTGCTCATGTTTCTGTTCACACTACTCCAACAACATCCCGATCCTAGCAGGCTGCAAGCGTGCACTACGGTCGCCGCCTCTGCTCTTGTCGTACCATCAACGCTGCCTCCGTTGCGGCTGAGCCGCCATGGCCATGCACGCTGCAGCCGCAACGCGCCGCCATCCCTGTCTGAACGCAGTCGCCGCTGCCGTAGTATTGATACGTCCAAAACGTATCTATAATTTTTGCTTGCTCCATGCATGTTTTGTGTGACTTTGCCATATTTTGCTTGAACTTTCATGCACTTTTGAGCATATTTGGACTAATCTATTAACCTAGTGCACCCAGCTGCCAGATGTTGTTTTCTGCTGTTTTTGTATTTTAGGTTTTCCGGCCATTAAAAGTGCTCCAAAAAATCCGGAAAAATCAGATAAAAATCAGCGACTCGGAAGCTTCCGGAAACACCAAAGGAGCGGAGGGGGGCCACCACCAGGAGGCCAGGAGGGTCCCTGGCGCGTCCCCACCCTAGGCCGCGCCAGTAGGCCTCCTGGCTGCCTGGTGGGTCCCTTCGACACCCCCCTTCGCCTATATTTACCCCTCGGGGTGGAAACCCCTAATACGGACTCCTCTTTCGCGATCTCGCCTCTGTACCGCCGCCGTCGCCGTTTCAAGATCGGGGCTGCCTGGAGAAGCTGCTCCGGCTCCCTGCCGGGAGAAGCTACCCCCTCCGAGGGACCATCCATAGCCATGGACGCCTCCCGTATGTACCGTGAGTAGTTTCCCTTGGACCATGGGTCCGTGACCAGTAGCTATGTGATCTATATCTCCCTTCTTTGTGCTTCCACTTTCGAGACCTCGTGAGCTGCCTCACATGATCGAGGCTCCTTTGTAATTTTCTGCTGTTGCTATGCTGAGTTTGTTGGGATCTGATGGATTATGAGACTATGTTCAGATTGTGATGAGTAATACATTTGGTTCTTCTCTTTTATATTTTGTTCTTGAGTAAATTCTTGCATGTTCTCCGTTGCCGTATTTTACTTTGGCCAAGTGATTTATTGCAACTCCAAGAGGGGGTGTTATGCTTGATTGTGGGTTCAGCCCCTTGATGTCTAGCTTGAGTGACAGAAACATGAGACTAGGGGATGTGATGTTGCCACCAGGGATAAAACAACGGTGCTTGTATTCGCGGGTGCAAGGATTGTTTACTTTACGCAAAGTTCTTTTAATGCAGTTGTCGGTTGCTTTGAGTTTACACTTTGGGTGGGATTCGCAACTTAATACCAGCAAGATGTTCTAGATAGATATCTCAAGGTGGATGATTCGTAGTAGATGCAGATGGATTTCGGTCTACTTACCTTGGCGTACTGCCATTTGCTTTTGAGCCCTTCCTTTCTTTGCAGCATAGTTAGCATTGCGGTGCCTTCATAATCCTGTCAATTGCCCAACTGTGATTTGTTTACCTCGCTAGCACTTTTATCGTCTTTTGGGAGAGAGACATAACTAGTGAAAATCACGTGACCTCGGTGCATCTTCATATCATTGTTTACACCCTCAATTTACTTTCAGTCTTTACTTTCAGTTGCCACTATCATTATCTCTTGCGTTTATCCTTTGTAAACGGCAAGGCCGGAGGAATTGACAACTCCTCTGTACTCGTTGGGAGCAAAGTTATTTGTATCTGTGTGCAGATCCAGGTGAAGTTAGCAACCTCGCGGCGCCATTGTTCACTTTACCACCTTCTTGTATCCTTCGGAGTCCTACGGGAGACAAACCTTGGTACCTTTGCCAAGGGAAAACTTGCCGCTGCACTATATCTCACCCTGCACTTGGGGTAATCAACGAGGGCTTGAAGAGTATTAACACTCTCTTGCCATCAGCAAGTTTTCTGGCGCTGTTGCCGGAGACTCCAGCCTACAAGATAGGGGAGTTGCACACTATCTTTTATCTTTGATTTTTAGTCTTGTTAGTTTACCTTTCAGTTTTTACCTTTGTGTCTCTTATCAAAAATACCAAAAATACATGTTACCTTGTCAGTATTTACCACTATGGCTAGTCCTTTTGCCTTTGTGGAGGCAGAAGTACTCACCTTTACTCAAAGAGGTGGTGAAAGTTTGAAAGATGCTTGGTATAGAATTAATGATTCTCAAAAAAGAGCCACCAAGAAGAAATCCACTACTATCTTGCTTAGAAATTTTTACGTTGGGATCACTTCTCGGAATAGGTTTGTTTTAGACACTGCTATCAATGGGAACTTCGTAGAGGCCCCAGTTTGGGAAGCCCTTAATGTTATTGAAAATCTTGTTGGAAGTCTCCCAGTTGTTAGTATAAAAGAGGACATTACTTTAGCTCACATTATGAGAAAACTTGAAAAAATAGAGCTAGAGATGCCAAGTATCGATAGGGTGAATGAGTTGGATCGTAAGATTCAATGGAATTTGAATAGGTTAGATAACTCCATGCAGAAAATTATCAAAACTTTGGAGACTATCAAATCCCTTGATGAGAAGTCTTCTAGGATAGAAAAAATTGAGGAAGTTATTGAAACTCTAGGAACTACCTTTTCCTCAATCAAAACCAAAAAGGATGAAACTCCGGCAAAGAAGGAACCTAAGTTCATTTATGTCCCCAAGGTTCCTCGAGCTAAAGCACACACACCCATTGCCAAGAGAGTTGAAACGGTGAAAACTTTGGAGGAAACACCTATCTTTAACTTTAATGAAACTCCAATTGATTTCCCTCCTTTTGATTTTATTCCAAGAAGCATTTTCATTCGTCCTTTATTTGAGAAACCTATTAAGACTAGTTGTACTATTGAAGAGCTTTTTGATGATCTTGATGATGGTTCAATGGATACAGCTTGATCTTTTTGCATTAAGCCTAGCTAATGGCTTTCAAGATGCGCTTTCGGGAGGCAGCCCGCAACGAATTTAGGTTTTTATTTTTGATTTTCTTCTGTTTTTAGTGGTCTTGATGATTGTTACTACTGTAGCAACATCATTGTATCTTTGTTTTCAAGCTTTGTGCCTTTTATAGCCTCATACGACAAGGGAAGTGAAAGTTGTCACATGTTGTCCAGAAAACAGATTCTGTCCTCGTGACTAGAAATATCCCAGTTCATCTTTTTGAGCTGATTTTTTTACACAGCGTGCTCTATACAATTACGAAACTTGCGTATGTTCTGAGTTTTTTTATTTGAGTTGCAGAAGTATCCCTAAAAAATCCTTTTCTATCTGTTGTTCTATTTTTCACAGATTCTGCCACGTTTTGTCTCTCCTTACTTTTGCAAACCTTAAGCTTGCTTTTTCTTTGAAAAAAAATTTGGAAATCTTGAGAAACAGTAGATCTTGAAGATTATCTTTATTTCCAGTGGAGAAAAATTATTTTATTAGGATACTAACCTCTCTAATCAGTCTACAATGAGTTATGTATGAAGGGAGTTTTCAAGTGCGCGATGGAAGATGGTGAAGATCTTGGAGTGTCAAACCCTCAAGCTTGGGGATGTCCATGTGCACCCCCCCCCCAAGAAATATTCAAGGAGACTCAAGCGTCTAAGCTTGGGGATGCCCCCATGCATCCCCTTCTTCATCAACAATTATCAGTTCGACTCTCGTTGCACTATATTTTTACCACTTCATGCGTTATGTGCTATACTTGGAGCGTCCCGCTCTTTGCTTTTCTAGGTTTGTTTTTGCTTTGTTTGCTGTAGTAACAAGTTAGATCCCAGCTTACTTACTCTTTTGTGTGGGAGAGATACACGCTCCGCTTGAACTAGAACTCCTCATAGGATTTCCATGCTTATTCTTTTACCTGTGAGTTGTTCTTTTTCTTTTCTTAGCTGCTGCTCTGTTTAGTAGTAGTGCTTTAGTTTTTCTAGAGCTTTTATTTTGTTTTAGGTTGAACTTTCTATAGGTTGCATGTTTTATCTTGTTAGAGAGTTTGCCTGTTGCACTGAGTTTTGTGTCTTGACTAGAAGTAGGTAGTTAAAGTTGCTTTTCTCTTTGTAGTAGTAACTTGCAAAAGTTTTGAGGTATTGACTAGAGTAATGTTTGAACTTTCGGTGTCAAGAGCTCGAGCCTATTAGTGATAGATGCCGTATTTTGGGCAATCCGTGTGTTTTTCAAAAACCAAAAACTCCTGTTGAGAACTCTAGCTACTAGATGGATCACTAACCTCTGGAGGGTTCGAATATTAGAGTACACTCACGTACCATGAGTCGAGGATGCGCAAGGATAACCAAACCCCCATACACTCCTCCTCGGGGTACTTGTCTCTTTGTGAACCTCCTGATTAGATTGAGAGTTACCGATAATAAGTGCATGAGTTCTTCGGACTAATGTGAGTATTCGAAAGTTGACACTTCCACCCACCTATACTTTTTCTAGCCTCTTCGGTACCGTGCATTGCCCTTTCTCACCTTGAGAGTTGGCGCATACTTCGCCGGTGCATCCAAACCCTTGGCACGATACGCTCTGTCAACATAAGCCTCCTTATATCTTTCCTCAAAACAGCCACCATACCTACCTACAAGGCATTTCCATAGCCTTTCCGAGATACATTGCCATGCAACATCCACCTTCTCATGACTTGATCTTCATGTCATACATGTTCCTGCTATCCTGGCAGAACCATATATTTGCATCATGATAGTTATATCTTCTTTATGTGAGTACCTTTGTAAAGTGTGAAAGATCTCCTATATTCTTGTAAAATATAGAGGGTTGCCCCTAAAGTGAGGAAAATATCCCAAAGAGGACAAAATCAAAAGATCCCAAAGAGGACAATTGAGAGTTAAATAGAAAGAGCCATTGAGGCCACCAAAAAAATACAAAAAAATACCAAAAAGAGAAAAAGAAAAAAAATAGAGAAGGGGGCACATGTAACGGCCCAGTTGCAATAATAAGAAATCAACATGATATTGCACCTTGTCTGATGACTTTGTAACTTGGCATGATGCTAGAGTTTCACATTTCATGTGGTGATTTAAATTTTCATTGGGATTGGAGCCCATTTGGTTTGTTTGAGTTTGCATCCAAAATGGTTCAAGAAGGGTGTTTGAAGAGTTTTAATTGTTGCATCATGCTCTCCTTGATCCCAAACTTGGCATAGCCAATTCTCTACCCTGCCCAACCTTTTCAAAAACCTTGCAACATTTTTTTCCAACTCCAAAAATGTGGGCCACAGTTCAATGTGATTTGAATTTCCAAAAATGGCCCCACATTTTAGTTGCTCCAAAAATGTTCAAACCAATTTTATAAATTGGAGAATATTGCAAGGGTTCCAAAACATATTTTTATATGTTTTTCTCTTTTGACTTTTTCTCTGGAAAAATGCTGGAAGGTTCTGTTATATTTTTAATGGAAATCCCTCTCGTTTTTATTTCCGGCAAAAGGTGAATCCAGGCCCAGTCGTCTGGCCCGGCTTCCCTCGCCGCAGCCCAGCCCAGCCGAATCGATACGCCTGAGCCGTGTAAGCCGTAGGATCTTGATCCTACGCCTCGCATAGAAGGGCGCACTGACGGCCACCTACTCCGTTAGGCCACCGTCGCGGACGTCGAGAGAGGAGGCTGCCGGAGCCGTCCGTTGCAGCCGTCTCCGGCCGTCACATCACGCGTTGAGCCCCCCTATAAGAGCCCCGAGGCCTAGGGTTTCTTACCCCCCCCCCTCTCAATTCGTTCTGCCGCCGCCTCCCTGCTCGCCGGGGAGCTCCCCCGTTCCGGCCTGCAGGAGCAGGAGGGGAGCTGCGCTGCGAGTTCGAGCCGAAGACCTCCGCCGCGGGCCGTCGTCTTCCCCGTCGTCGGTGGAGTCAACCTCCTCATCCTCCGTGTGTTCGACGTCGCCCCCGAGCACACCAAGGTGAGCCAGCACCGCCCCCGTAGGCCGCACGTTAGATCTCGAGCCGTGGCCACGTTCTGTTTCGAATCGAGCCGTGTGTCGCCGTTGCCGCCGTGTAGCCGTGACCATCGTGCCCTGGGCGTGTCGAGTAGCGTTGCGGGCGTGTCCTGGGTGTGTCCAGAGCGCGCCCAAGGCAGAAAAGCGCCCACCTTTGTCCCGAGTGTGAGTGCGATGGCCTCGGTGTGAAGCTCTGAAGTTGCAGTGCCGCCCCGCTTTGCAGTGGAGTTGTCGTCGCCGTCGAGGTCGCTTCCGGCCAACCGTCGATGTTGGGCTCCACCTAGATGTCCCACCTGCAGCTCCCATGCGCCCATCGTGTAGCTAGGGCCCCAGAGGTGAGGTTTGCCTCGCCTGAAGTCGTCGGCAGCGCGGTGCTGTTCTGAAGTTGGCCTCGCCGCTGCTCTGAACCTGGTGAGCTCGAGACCTGACCGTGGCGTCTTGGTGGTCGTGGCCTGGTTTCCTCTATAGCTGGTAGTGTGGGGAAGAGGTCCCGCACAGCCACTGGCCGGCCGGCGACGTATGCTCAACGTGAGCGTCGCCGTGGTTGCGCTCTGTCGCCGGTCTGAAGACTGAATCTGTTCGTCAGGTGTCAGTGGTAGGAGTAGCTCTTCTTTGCTGTTGTGTGTATTTGTTCAGCAATCGTGCAGTAGCGTAGTGGTCGAGGGGGATGAGTTGGAGAGGCACGGCCTGGGTTCGAATCCCAGCCGCTGCATTTGCCCCCTCCTTTTTCTTTTCTTTTGCCTAGACCCGCGGGGCAGACTGGGCTTGGCCCAGTAGCTGCCACCGCCTGGTGGGCTGGCCCAGGGTGAAGAGGAGAGATGGGCCGGTTGCCGAATCCAGCCCAGTGCCCATTTTTTTCCTTTTCTTTTCTGTTTTCCTTTTTCTCAAAATTGATTTGAATTCAAATTCAAATCTGTTTTGGGACTTTTGATCTTTCTGCCTCAAGCATTTCATGCCATATATGAATTTGGGGTAGTTTTGCCCACTAATCACAGTGGTGGTGTTCATTTTGTAGTTTTCCCCCTCTAATCTTGGAGTAGTGGTAATTTTGCAAAGAAGCCCCTCACTTCTTTTGTATTTGCACGGTGTTTTGCAAATTCAAAGTGTGCCATGCCTTATATGGTTTTGGGGTAGAAAAATGCAGGGATTCCAATGGTGATGTCCATGTGATGTTTTGTGCAACTCAAGTGGACATGGTGTGAAACACCTAGCCATATCAACTTGTTTCATTGCCTTCTATTCTTTCAACTTTAGTGCATGTTGAACTCCGGGTCATCTTTTCATTCCAAGTCTCTCTTCATGTCATCTTCAACACCTTGCATCATCAAGCTAGCCCCTATGCATATTGTCATATGCAATGTGGTTGGGTTCCTTTCTTTTGTTGCACCTTTCCGATGTCAAATTCATCGACATCTCTCCGTCTCCGGAATCGATGTTTTACTTTCACATTGTAATTATTTTCTGTTAATTGCTTTTGATCATGTCATGTTGCCATGTTAATTACACCAAAATTAAGGCTAAGACCAAAGCCATTTTACGTAAATAAATTGCATATGAAGTTGTTGACGTGTCGTCACCACCTTCATTTAAATCTGACTAGATAGGGTCACATCATGTCGATTAAACTTGATCATACCATCTTTGCCTGTGCATTGCACCCATTGCTTACTTGTGTGCCTTTTCCTTTCCGGTACTTTACGTTAGCACCTGCGACCGCCGAGGAGACTTACGTGGAGATTTCCGACACCGAGAACGAGGAGCCTGCTACGTCTGCTTCGACGACCGATTACCCAGGCAAGGGGAAGATTTATACCATTACCTGATACCTTTCTGCCTACCTGCCTAGCTGTAGTCTAGAACGTTTGTTTGATCCTATCCATTTGCTTATGCCACATTCAAAACCAAACAGCCATGATCCCCACTCCCAGCAAAACCATTGTATTGCTAAGTTACCGCAGCTCAGCCATTGATTAGTATGAGTAGGAAAACTTGCTTCTTACCCTATGCTATGGTTTGGGATATCATGTTATTCAAAGAAGTTGGTTGATATTTATTATTATTATGATGTTAACTTATACTTGACGAATGATGGGAGACCAGGCTGTTCCCGCCAGGTGTTTTGTTCCATTTGAGTCACCTAGGTCCCGAGTTCCGGGTATTGTGTTTCTTGGCGAGCATGCCTAATCGTGTGTGGGATTCTATGGGGTCCCCTTGTCTTAACTACCTATCTTCATACAATTCTAGTGGTGGCCCGAGCTGATTTACTATTTGCAAATGTGTGTGTGCTTGGTTGGTACCCCAGCAGTTTTCGAAACAACCCGGGCCAACGGAGACATAGTTCCTCTGGTTAGTCCACACTGGTGAGCTAGGGAAGTCCCTTGTCCTATAGGTGAGACTAAACCCGACCTTGGCCATACGGTAGAGGCCGATTCAAGAGCGCGGTCGGCTTTTGAGTTGGATGTCGACTCACCGGGGGCCACCCGGAATTGTACGTTGATTAGTTAGAGGGACTCTGATGTTCCGGAGTTTCAGGCGTTTACATAGCCAAGTGGAATCCGGGCGTACATGCGAAGCCTATGATGGGCAGTTGGTACACCCCTGCAGGGTTAAATCTTTTCAAAAAGCCGTGTCCGCGGTTATGGACGACTTGAGACCTACTCCTTGTTCATAGAATAACATCAATTTGAATCATAATTAAAACTTGCCTACCGTGTGAGTGCCTTGGTTGCTTTTCTTCGTCCAGGGGACCGAGAGAAGATCCAGGTTGTGTTATGTTTGACGTAAGTAGGTGAATAGTGGACTTATGACACGATGTCACGTGTATTCTTGGATCTTACCTCTACTCCAATAGAACGTTAGCCACCATATATGATAGTGCGGCTGCAACCTTTACCTTTACCTTGTCTTACCGTAGGGAGTTAGTTATCATGTAATGATATAATCTCACCCCTGTTTTCGTTTTGTGCTTTTACTGTTTTGCCTGATCGGCCGCTGCAGTTGACTACTACCTCGACCCGAGCACTGGACGATACTTCGTGGAGGTGCCCTCGGAGGATGACGACGAGGACGACCTCGTTCAGTAGATCCTATATTTGGGTTCCGACGATCCGTGGGTGGACTATTTATGTGCAGCCCTCTCTAGGGCAATTTGGATCTTGACCGTACTCGATCGTGATTGTCTTCCGCTTGTTTCATGATATACTGTTGGGTCCATGGACCTCTGAGATGTTGTAATAATTTCCAGCGGCGATGTATGCCCTGGACTCTATATATTTATGTCTTAGTATTAAAGTTCATTGTTCTTATACTTGTTGTCGAGAATCCGGCAGCGACACGAGTGCGAGTGTCGTGAGTCGGTGGCCTTTTATGCGCTACTAACTTCAGCGGGACACGAAAGCGATTAACTCGAGTTAGCACCGCATCGGGGGCCTTACAACTTGGTATCAGAGCAGGACTGGCTGTAGGACCCCTTACTGGCCGAAGTTGAGTCTAGAAACTATTTTTTAGTTATTAAAGAAAAATCGGAGAGTAGGAACTCTTTCTTTTTCTTCTTACCCCACCCTCCCACCCCTTTTTCTGTGAGGAAGTGAAACGTTGTTTTCTCTCTGCAACTTATCCCCTCTCAAAACAAATCTAGGTTCTCGTTTACATGAGGCTCCGATTCCTCTATAATTTTTTGCTAGCGATGAGAAGGGTTGGCGTACGTTGAGAACACTGAGCCGCCACTTGGGTTTGACAGCTCCACCTCGCTTACGGCGTACCTCAGGTGAAACTCCTATACAGGGATGGTTGGCATCCTCCGGATGTGGTTCCTCCACCTATAGGAGACCGCTTCGGCGGGCCGCTCAGGGCAGATGTCTCAACGTTCAGGTCTTCAACCACTTGTATATATTGTTGTGTGCTCGCTAGAATATTATTATCTTGGTTTCGGATGATCTCGGTTTGGGGATTCTAGTAGCACCTAGCCTTCGACCTTTCGGGTTAACCTTGGTGGAATTTCAGCCTTCAGCTTTCTCATAACTCGTGAGGAAGTTTTGTTGTCAATATTGCTTTATCTTCTGGTTTCGTCAATGTTTCAACCATGTTCTCATAAGTGTTCCTGTATACAGGATGCCAAGAGCGAACATGCCTCCGCCAGAGAACCCTCTCCTTGGGGAGGCTGTGACCGCAGTGGCTCAGGGCACAGCTGCGATCTTACAGATGCTGCAGAACCAGACTGCCCAGAGGAATGATCGACCACAGTACACCACTCTGCAGCAGTTCCTTGCTATCAACCCCCCCAGGTTCTCCGAGGCTCGAGACCCGCTGGAGGCGGATGACTGGATCACAGAGATCAAGAAGCACTTCAATGCAAACACCGTCAGACCAGTCGACTACGTCACCTTCGCCTCCTTCCAGCTTCAGGGTGCAGCAGCCAGCTGGTACGATACCTACAAGGCCAACAAGGGCGATGCTATCATCACGTGGGAAGACTTCGTCGTAGACTTCAGAGCAGCGCATATTCCGAGTGGCTTGATGAACAGGAAGCGAGAGGAGTTCTTGGCTCTTAGACAGGGGGGCAGGTCAGTTCAGGAGTACAACCTAGCCTTCGTCAGGCTCGCCAGGTACGCTCCAGAGGAGGTCAGCACTGAGGCTAAGAGGATTGCCAGGTTCCGTGGGGGTCTCAGCACCGAGATCAAGTACGCGCTCACCCAGTGCAGCCCCACGTTGTTCTCACAGTTCGTGGATCAGGCTATCCGCCAGGAGTCAGCCAGAGCAGAGTGGGATGCAGACAGGAAGCGCCAGAGAGAGCACAGTTCCGCAGTGATGGTCCACAAGAAGGCAAAGACTTGGGTCATAGAGGCACCACCGCAGAGGCGGCAGTTCCAGCAGAGGGGGGCAGTTGTCCGCACTTTTGACCGCCCTCCCGTCCCAGTTCAGCAGGGGCATCGCTCTACACCACCACACGCGAGGCCACCCAGGCCGCAGCAGCAGCCCAGGCCAGGCGTGATCTGCTACAAGTGCAGAGAGCCGGGGCACACTTCTCCAAACTGCACTGATCCGCGCTTTTCTCGGCTCCCACCGCCTCCACCTCGCTCTACTCAGAGCACCGCGATGGTGAAGTCACAGCCACGTGCAGTTCGGGTGAACAACGTGATGCTCACAGATGCTCAGCAGTCTTCAGAGATTGTTCTTGGTAGGTTGCTTGTGTGTTCAGTTCCAGCGGAAGTGTTGTTCGATTCCGGAGCTTATCACTCCTTCGTTTCCAAGTCTTTTGCACGTGCACATGATTTGCATTCAGAGATGATGTCGTCACCTATGGCTATCTCTAGCCCGGGTTCCAATTTGAGTTCAGCTGTGAAAGTTCCTGATGTGCAGATCCAGATTCAGGGTCTCCTTTTCTCCGCTTCCTTGATCTTGCTTACATGTTCCGACATTGATGTCATCTTGGGCATGGATTGTCTTGTGCAGCACAAGGCCAATATTGATTGTCCGACCAGATCTGTGAAGTTGACTCATGATTCAGGTGCAGAAGTCTTGTACACTTGTGGCTCTATGACAGGACCAGCACAGTTGTACGCTTTGAATGCAGGAGTTGCACCTTTGCTCGAAGAAGTCAAAGTTGTATGTGAGTTCCCAGACGTCTTTCCGGAGGAGTTGCCAGGAATTCCCCCAGTTCGAGCTATTGAGCTAGAGCCTGGTACCCAGCCGATTTCTCGGCATCCGTACAAGATGTGTTCGAAGGAGTTGATTGAGCTCAAGAAGCAGTTGACAGAGTTGGAGGCAGGCGGTTTTATCCGCGCGAGCACTTCCCCTTGGGGTGCACCAGCTTTGTTTGTCCAGAAGAAGGATGGGACTAGCCGCTTGGTCCAGGACTATCGCGGTATCAACAAGAAGACCATCAAGAACAAGTACCCTTTACCCCGCATCAATGATCTGTTCGAACAGTTGAAAGGGGCTAAGGTGTTTTCCAAGCTTGACTTGAGGATGGGGTATCATCAAATCCGTGTTCGTGAAGAGGACATTCCCAAGAGCGCGTTCAGCACACGTTATGGGCTGTATGAGTTCATAGTCATGACTTCTGGGTTCTCAAATGCCCCTCGGATATTCATGAGAGCTATGAACTATTTGTTCCAACAATGCCTTGATGTGTTTGTGATCCTCTACCTCGACGACATTCTTGTCTATTCCAAGTCAGAGGCTGAACATGAGGAACATCTACGCCTGGTGCTGCAGAAGTTTTGAGAGCACCGATACTACGCCAAGTTCTCCAAGTGTGAGTTTTGGCTGGACAAGGTCAATTTTCTGGGCCATGTTATCTCCACTGAGGGAATTGCGGTTGATCCAGAGTGAGTCCGCACTATTCAAGAGTGGGCTCCGCCGAAGAATGTGAAGCAGCTAAGGAGTTTTCTCGGCCTCGCCAGTTATTGCAGGAGGTTTGTGCAGAATTTCTCCAAAACAGCGAAGCCAATGACTGAATTGTTGTGCAAAGGCAAATGGTACACTTGGTCACCAGCTTGCCGGTCAGCTTTCGAGGGTTTGAAGGAGAAGTTGACCACGGCTCCAATTCTAACACCGCCAGATGAGTCACAGCCTTTTCAGGTGTTTTGTGATTCCTCATTGCAAGGTCTAGGCGGAGTTTTGATGCAAGGCAGGAATATTGTGGCATATACCTCACGCCAGTTGAAGACGAGTGAGAGGAATTATCCCACGCACGACTTGGAGCTTGCAGCAGTTGTGCACGCTTTGATCACTTGGCGACACCTCCTCTTAGGGAGGAAGGTGGATGTGTTCACAGACCACAAGAGTCTGAAGTACTTGTTCACTCAGCCAAATCTGAACTTGAGGCAAAGAATATGGCTTGAAACCATTACTGAGTACATAGTTGATATTCAGTAAACGCCTGGGAAGCCGAATGTCATAGCTGATGTGCTGAGCCGCAAGGGAGATTGCAATAATATCCAGGTGCAGAAGATCCACCCTGATTTGTGTGAGTCGTTTCGAAGGCTCAATCTTGAGCTAGTTCCAGCAGACTACCTTCCCAACCTTGTGGTAGAGCCCACTATCCATGACAAGATTCATGAAGCTCAGTCTGGCAGCTCAATGATACAAAAGATCAAACAGGGTATTGCTGCCTCAGTTCCAAAGTACGGTTGCTTTTCAGTGCATAATGACGGCACCGTGTTATTCGAAGAGCGAGTTGTTGTTCCCAAGGAGGGAGATCTCAGAGAGGTCATCATGAAGGAATCCCATGATTCCAAGTTGTCTATTCACCCTGGCAGTACGAAGATGTATCAAGATCTCAAGCAAAGCTTTTGGTGGACTCGTATGAAGCGGGATGTTGCCCGTTACGTGTCTCAGTGTGATGTGTGCAGGAGAGTGAAGGCACAGCACCAGAAGCCTACAGGGTTGCTTCAGCCACTTGAGATTCCGGAGTGGAAATGGGATCATATAGAGATGGATTTCATCACAGGCTTCCCCTTGTCGCAGAAGGAGAACAATGCCATCTTTGTTGTCATTGACAATCTTTCCAAAGTTGCCCACTTCTTTCCAGTGAAGGACTCCATTTCAGCAGCTCAGTTGGCAGATTTGTACACCGCAAGAGTTGTATCTTTGCATGGCATTCCCAAGAAGATCAGTTCTGATAGAGGCAGCCTTTTCACCTCTAAGTTCTGGCAGGCCTTTCAAAAGGCGATTGGTACGACAGTGTTGTTCAGTACCGCTTATCACCCTCAGACAAGTGGGCAAGTCGAGCGCGTGAACCAAATTCTCGAGGACATGCTTCGAGCATGTGTCATCTCCTTTGGCATGAAGTGGGAAGAATGCTTGCCGTATGCTGAGTTCTCTTACAACAACAGCTATCAGGCAAGTCTGCTGGCGGCACCATTTGAAGTCTTGTATGGCCGCAAGTGCAGGACACCTTTGAACTGGTCCGAGACAGGTGAGAGGCAGCTGTTCGGTCCAGATGTGATCCAAGAGGCAGAGGACAGAGTGAAGATTGTCCGAGAGCACCTAAAGGCAGCACAGTCTAGGCAGAAGGCCTATTATGACAAGAGGCACCATGGTGTAGCGTTTCAGGTTGGTGATTGGGCGTACCTGAAAGTGTCTGCATTGAGGGGAACTCACCGCTTTGGCATCAAAGGAAAGCTCGCTCCAAGATTTTTCAGACCTTTCCGCATCCTTGAGACTAGAGGACCTCTTGCCTTTCGGCTCGAGCTCCCAGAGAGTCTGTCCATGGTGCATGACGTGTTCCATGTATCCCAGCTAAAGCAGTGCTTCAAGCAGCCAGAGCAGGTTGTTGACTTGGGTGAGATCCAGCTGAGTGCGGACCTTTCCTACTCAGAGCTTCCAGTTCGTGTTCTTGAGACGTCCGAGTGCAAGACTTGCAACAAGACCGTCAAGTTCATGAAGGTGCAGTGGGCACATCATTCGGAGAAAGAAGCAACGTGGGAGCGTGAAGATCATCTCCGTTCTGAGTATCCTGAGTTGTTTTAGGCTTAGATCTCGGGACGAGATCCTGTTTTGGTGGGGGAGTGTTGTAACGGCCCAGTTGCAATAATAAGAAATCGACATGATATTGTACCTTGTCTGATGACTTTGTAACTTGGCATGATGCTAGAGTTTCACATTTCATGTGGTGATTTAAATTTGCATTGGTATTGGAGCCCATTTGGTTTGTTTGAGTTTGCATCCAAAATGGTTCAAGAAGGGTGTTTGAAGAGTTTTAATTGTTGCATGCATGCTCTCCTTGATCCCAAACTTGGCATAGCCAATTCTCTACCCTGCCCAACCTTTTCAAAAACCTTGCAACATTTTTTTTCCAACTCCAAAAATGTGGGCCACAGTTCAATGTGATTTGAATTTCCAAAAATGGCCCCACATTTTAGTTGCTCCAAAAATGGTCAAACAAAGTTTATAAATTGGAGAATATTGCAAGGGTTCCAAAACATATTTTTATATGTTTTTCTCTTTTGACTTTCGCTCTGGAAAAATGCTGGAAGGTTCTGTTATATTTTTAATGGAAATCCCTCTCGTTTTTATTTCTGGCAAAAGGTGAATCCAGGCCCAGTCGTCTGGCCCGGCTCCCCTCGCCGCAGCCCAGCCCAGCCGAATCGGTACGCCTAAGCCGTGTAAGCCGTAGGATCTTGATCCTACGCCTCGCATAGAAGGGCGCAGTGACGGCCACCTGCTCCGTTAGGCCGCCGTCGCGGACGTCGAGAGAGGGGGCTGCCGGAGCCGTCCGGTGCAGCCATCTCCGGCCGTCACATCACGCGTCGAGACCCCCTATAAGAGCCCCGAGGCCTAGGGTTTCTTCCCCCCCCCCCCTCTCAATTCGTTTTGCCGCCGCCTCTCTGCTCGCCGCGGAGCTCCCCGGTTCCGACCTGCGGGAGCAGGAGGGGAGCTGCGCTGCGAGTTCGAGCCGACGACCTCCGCCGCGGGCCGTCATCTTCCCCGTCGTCGGTGGTGTCAACCTCCTCATCCTCCGTGCATTCAACGTCGCCCCAGAGCACACCAAGGTGAGCCAACACCGTCCCCGTAGGCCGCGCGTTAGATCCCGAGCCGTGGCCACGTTCTGTTTCGGTTCGAGCCGTGTGTCGCCGTTGCCGCCGTGTAGCCGTGACCACCGTGCCCTGGGCGTGTCGAGTAGCGTTGCGGGCGTGTCCTGGGTGTGTCCAGAGCGCGCCCAAGGCAGCAAAGCACCCACCTTTGGCCCGAGTGTGAGTGCGATGGCCTCGGTCTGAAGCTCTGAAGTTGCAGCGCCGCCCCGCTTTGCAGTGGAGTTGCCGTCGCCGTCGAGGTCGCTTCCGGCCAACCGTCGACGTTGGGCTCCACCTGGATGTCCCACCTGCCGCTCCCATGCGCCCATCGTGTAGCTAGGGCCCCAGAGGTGAGGTTTGCCTCGCCTGAAGTCGTCGGCAGCGCGGTGCTGTTCTGAGGTTGGCCTCGTAGCTGCTCTGAACCCGGTGAGCTCGACACCTCATCGTGGCGTCTTGGTGGTCGTGGCCTGGTTTCAGATTAGTAATTATTAGGTTGATTAATGTATATTGTATTTATTGATATTTTTTACAAAAATCATAAACTGAGGCAACGGTTTGGTCGACCGGCGTTGGAGCTTCGGAGAGATTTGGCCGCTGCTGGCGGCGGGGATGGTTGGGGCGGCTGGATCTCGGAAAGATTGGGGGGTGCTGGGAACATGAAGCACGGGTCGACGTTGGGAGGGTACGCCGGTTAGAGATGGGAAGATGTCGGCACGACGTGCTGGGAGGAGAGAGGGCAGGAGGGAGCGTCCGGTGCACATCGTGAGGTTGAGGGCAGGAGGGACGCAGGCGCACGTCGTGAGGTCGGGGGCAGGCGCTGGAAGGAGGAGCGGTGGCCGGCGGCGGCGGGCGTGAGGAGGAGGGAGGTTGTGGGGTTAGGATGAGGAGGGAGGATGGAAACACTGGGAGGAGGAGTGGGTTTGGCGGCGGGAGGGGGAAGAGGGAGGCTCGTGACGCTGGGAGGAGGAGGTGTCGGGCTGGGGAAGAAGGGAACAATGAGGTTTTTTCTTTTATCTTTTTTTTCTGTTGACCCCACATGTAAGTGTCACAGGTATATAGGGGTATAAATGTCCACGAAAAAACTAGATGTCGATTAAACGTCTTTGATCAGACGGAAACGCGATGAAAGGGCATTTCTATAAAGGCAACTAACGACAGAGGAGCAAATTTAAGCACACTTTCAAATTAGGAGTAAATTCGAGTTGTGGGCAAATTTAGTGGCATAAATGTAATTGTCCCATAATTTAATGTTTTTAAATATGAGAAAATTTATGAAACATATATATTTTAATTATAAATTCTTTTTTGAAAGAAATATTGTTTAGAGTAAAAATTAAGAAAATTTAATGAAAAATCAAAAAATGAGTGGGATTTGTATTGTTAAATTACTATTTTGACAATATATTGACGAGATGATATGAGATGAAAACAACGTTGAGCAGAGATAGAGGCGACATAATCCTTGGCTAAACCTAAAACAATTATAACAAGTACATATGTGCATTCATAAAAAAAATCCCGTAATTTTTTTTACAATGCGAGGTACCTCATAATTTGATTTTCTATAAAAAAAATGTTTCTTCTAAATCGTGAGGCTAAGTGCATACTTTTTAATATTTATTTGTGATAGGTTGCATGCACATGCGGATTTAATGGAGCGTGTGCATGAAAACATAGTGAAAAAGAGTTTTTACATGGTGGACCTACTTGATGATGTAGATAGCTTGCATGTTGAAATACTAGGTTAGTGGAGATGAATTATTTAGGTATTATAGATTATAGATGTGTTTCTATTGGCTATGTGTAGAAAAGTGGTTGTTCTGCATAGTATTCTTGAATGAACACACTTATATGAGCCCAACTATTTAACTTTGAGTGAAACATGTTTACACAAAAGTTTCAATTCAAGGCATAGTCCACTGTTAAGTTATGGAGGGATGTAGCTTCAGACTCTAAGAAGAAGTTCACTTTCGAAACACTAATATATTAAACAAGTAGTGAGAAAAATAAATTTTATAAAAGGGTATTTGAGATGGAAATTTTTACAAATTTAACCCTTATTTGCATTTTAAACACAAAATGAACCCAAAATTTGAACAATTCACAAACTAACTCTTTTTCATGGCGCCCGCCTCTATGTCGTCATGCTAGACATCATGGCTCCCTGATAAAAGGCGTCATACAACTCGCCACGTCGGACCTGTCAGTGGGTCTGCCAGGACTATGACGCCTTTACCAATGGAGCCATGCCTTGTTCCATGGCGCATTTACTAATGGCGCCATGCCCTCTACCATGGCTCCCTGGACAAAGGAGTCATGCTACTTAAGTTTAATTTTGATGCTTCGTACTATAAATGGCCGCCGATTCTTCATACGAACTCCGTTTTGATGTTCTTGGACTCGTTGAACTCGTATTGACGAGAGCCTCATGTTGATATCATTAGATATTTATTTAGAGCATTAAAAACACCATTTTGATACTTCCCAAATGGCTAAGTCTCGCACCATAGGTCCTCTGGTTTGACTTCAATTTAGTCCCTTTGAACATGTCATTGCCAAGACCATGCACATGCCAACAAACCTAAAAATTTCATAAAACAAAGAAAAAATAATAAAAAATAAAGCTATGCAATAAAATTATAAAACGTAAAATATGAGAAACTATGCATTATTGATAAGGAAAACTGGTTGCATATGATATGAAGTATTTTGGGACCAAAATATGCTATGAAAATTGCGCATAAAATTCACTCAGCATGCATCAGGCGCTGAGAACTCAGGGTATGAGGTATTTTGGCACCACTTGAAACGCATGCCTGCCCGGGCATTCCAAAAACAAAATCTTAACCTATCCAAAATTGTAAGGGAAGCTTCCATATATCTTATTTTCTTCAACATAAGAGATATGAAAGCTTCCCTATAATTGAAGAACATGAGAAATATGAAAGCTTTCCTATAATTGAAGAACATGAGAGATATGAAATCTTCCTATAATTGAAGAACATGAGAGATATGAAAGCTCCCCTATGATTGAAGAACGTGAGAGATATGGAAGCTCCCCTGCAATTATGTATAGTTTAAGATTTTACTTTTAGAAAATAAATATATAATTAAATAGATATAGAAAACTCTTCCATGTCACATGGATCTTGGTATAGTGCATCAGAGCAAACATATGAATTAAAGCAGACATGTAGCATATGATTCTTACTTGAGAAAAATATTTACAACAAAATGAAATCATGATGTTAATGAGTGAGATGCATGACGAGTGAATTTTATGCGCAATTTTCATTGCATGACGAGTGAGATACATTAATGAAGACCAACGATGCTATTTTGCTCTCCAATCATTTTCATCTTCAACACATCAGAGATGATACATGTAACACCCTCAGTGTCAGGCATCAGTAAAACTTTTGTTAATGATTAAACCTTTGTGATTAGCAAGTCTCTAATCACCTTGATCATGCCTTGTTCATCTTTGATTCCAAACATACTCAAATTGCCTTTTGATGAATATTAAAAATATGGTGACAATAAAAATCTTTTCCAAAAAATCGTGGAACCACTTTTATAAAATCCCAAATAATCATTGGACCATACCAATGAGGTCATGGGTATTTATAGTGTTATGGAAAATTCCAAACAAATAATAACAGAGCTAAAACAACACTATTTGCCTTTTGCAAATTCCAAATAAATATCTAGTGACTTTATAAAGTCCCAAAACTTTTTTAGCCCTCAGTTATGATGTTGTATTAATTATGGTACACTTACAACATTTTGATAAAATGCCTAGGTGGTTAAAGTAATTACAAAATAGAAATAATAGAAAAGAAAAAGAGAAAATGAAAAGAAATCTAGCCTAACCTACGCCCCTGGGCCAAGGCCCATTCCCCCAACCTCCCCTTCCCCCTGGACCGAATCCAGCCCAAAAGCCCACCCCCCCCCCCCGAACCGTCCCCTTCCTCTCGCTACAGGGGAAGGCAGGGGCGTGGCGGCCATCGGCTGTGGCCACCGCGATGGCCATCGCCGTGGCGGGCATCGGCGAGCTCCCCGGCGCCTACAAGACCCCCCTGCGCCCCCGCTCGCGCACGCGGACCCTAACCCTAGTCTTCCCCCCCCCCAGAACCACTCGCCCTGCCGGCTTCCGCCATGTACCCGAACCCCTTGTCGTCGCCGGCTTGAACCACCGAGGCCAGTGACCATAGCAGCCCCAAGCGCCGTGTCCAGGGCGTGCGCAAACGTCGTCTCCATCGCCCACCATAAGAACCCGAGCTCCGACGCCCTACACGCACGGAATCGCGCTCATCGTCTACCTCCAGCCGCCGGCGACCCCGCGCGATTCCGGCGACTACTGCCGACCCCCAGGCCCCGAGACCTCTCCCCTACCTTCCCGGTAAGCCTGCGGTCCGTTTGCCCCCTTTCCCGCTCGAGATAGTGTACGTCGTTGTCGTCTTCCCCGTGGACGTGCTTCGGCCGCCATCGTCGCGCGCCGTAGTCGTCGCTAGGAGTCGCGCCAGCCCGCGCCTTTGGCTCCCCTAGATGCGCGTCTCGGCGCCCGCTCGATTCCGCTCATCCCTAGGTCGATTGGTCGCCGGAGCAACTCGCCCGAGTCGCCGCCGTGTCCTGTGTGCGTCGCCGGCGAGGACGCCCATGGACATGGACGGTCTAATTTTGGCCTAAGCCCCCCCCCCCCCACCCGCTGACAAGTGGGCCCGGTTGAGTTAAGTTAGTGTCTAACCCCCCCCCCCCACTTAATCTAAACCCCCACTGTTAAGTTAACAAAAATAATGATAATAAACCCCCCCTATGACAGGTGGGGCCACTGCCCATTAAAAATAAAAGAAAATTGTTGGTTTAACTTAGGTCAATGACACATGGGCCCCATCTGTAAGTCCTTTTGTTTTATTAAAATAAATTGTTGTTAAGAGTATGACATGTGGGCCCTGCTATTTTTCTAATTAAATTAAAATGATTTATCACACTTTGACGTTGACAGTCGGGCCCCACTTGTCAGTTTTGACCAGTCAAACTGTGTTGTGGATAATGTTGAATAAACAATTAAAGAAATTCAGAAAATGATTTAAAATGTTTAAAACTTTGAAATTCAATATCTTTTAAACCGTAACTTAGATCAAAAAAGTTTATACATAAAAATTGATCAGAAAAATATAACGAATACAGATACGCAAACCGTATGTCTACCACACCCCCCTAACGCATCGAACATCGACACCCCCCTCCCGGGCTGTCTGTCGATAATTTCCGGTACCGATAAAAATTGCCTGGATCGAAATACTTTGTATACGAAAGTTGCTCAGAACGGATCACATAATGCAAATACGATACCCATACCTTCACCACACCCCTCTAACATACCGAACATCGAACCGTCCCCCTCCGGACCGTCTGTCCGATAATTTGTCTGGTACTGTTAAAGTATCCGGATGAATTTATTTCGAACACGAAAGTTGTTCGGAATAGTTCAACTAACCCGGATACACCCCCCTTATCTTTGTCGGATGTCCACGACACCGCTGGCATGTTACCTTCCCCCTCCGGTCGCCCTGTCCGGTAATCACCCGGAGCCGGTAGTTCATCCCGGGATGAATTCCCGCTCTGAGCCTGATACATCGTACTGCGTTAGCCCACCGTTATCTTTGCATACATCATGCCATGTATTTGTTTGCTATGATTGCTTTGTGTTTACTGTGTTTATTCCCGTTTATTCTCCGGTAGACCCCGCTGCTACCGCCGACTACACTGCTGCCGGGTACGACTACTTCGTCGACGACCCTACCCCTACCCGCGAGCTTCTAGGCAAGCAGAGCCATTCTCTTCCCCAGATATCGCCTACCTTTTCCGTACTTTCTTGCACTAGGCATTGTTACTGCTGCTGCTACGATTACAATCCTATTCAATTGCATAGCCTGCTTTTGTTGCCCCTTGATGTACCTTCCTTTATCCTATGCTACCTACTTTAATTATGTATTATATTCAGCAGCGAGCCCTGCGCATTGTTAGCTAGGACTAAATAGCGGGTCGTGATCACCCAGGGGAGTGATCACGGATACAATATATATACAACTGCACAGGTACGGTACAATGCAGACACCGCCTAAGGCCCCTTAGCTCGGCTCTGCCGAGCCACCTTCAAGCGTGAGCCATCAAGGAGTAATCCTTGTACTCCACTCATTGTTGATTCTGTATAGCCGCTCTAGGTACCTAAGCATGGTTGTCCTTAAGGTAAGAAGTTGGGCGACCCAACGGTGCCCGCGAGCGGTATATCGTCGGGAACGACAGGGAGGGTACGACTGACGTTACTGGCGTGCTTGGCCCCTGCTCGTATCTCGCGAGAGTTACCAAACTACGAAAAGTCAAGCTCTACCAAGAGCACACGCGATACAAGGTAAGGAGACGGTTCACCTTGTTGGTAACCGCAGTGACTTGGTGGGACGACAGGGCAGGCACCGATGTAATGGTGGTCCTGACTGCTGTCGTTGACCAAGGGTTGGTTAAGTCGAGGCAACGATAACGGTTGTCACGCAGGTTAATTAAAATGTTAAATGGTTCGGAGGATGACTTGAGAGGCTCGTTGGTCTGTACGCACTACCTTCACATGGGATAAGGAGTTATGGGCTCCCCTGCGTCGTAGTTTATCTGAAAGCTCTTCAGACGTCAGCATTACCGCGGCCTGCGCCGGGAAGTGGTGTCTTCTTCATTCGGACGGTGTGTTTTTGGATTTGCTTTCGCTTCACCGTCCAGCCACGCACCGTGCAGGAGCGTGCAAGGGTGAGGGTCCTAGACCCCTTGGCGCATAGGATATAGTCCGGCGGATGGCCTCTCTGTTGAGCCTAGGATGGGTTGCGTCGTGTCGGATAGCCTCGGTGGGGCACTCCCTAACAAGGTTCACGCCACCCTGGAGATCCGAGCGTGCAGGCTGAACAGTAGTGCACCCCTGCAGGGAGTTTAATCTATTCGAATAGTCGTGTCCACGGTAACAGGACGCTTTATGCTGAAGCTGGATCTTACCACTAGAAACTATTACTATTAAACTGTATGGTTCCGGGTCTTCTTCCTCGCAGGGAGTCGAGGAAGGGAACTCGGAGGCATTATTATTATTAATCATTACAACTTATATTATACAATGTTGCAGCAACTTCTGCTTCCTTGTTACTTTATGCTTTATATGAACTGTTGGCTGTTTCTCTTCTCATGCTGCAAGACACGTCAGAAGATGCTAGTCTTCGATAGGCCTAGCTTCTTACCCTTATTATGATTTCTACCTTGCAGTCCACTATATACAGCCTCCCCTTTCCATTTGATACAAATGCATAATGCTTAGTAGCGGACGTAAGACTCGCGGGTATACTAGATACTCACCTTTGCTTTATTTCCCCTTTTATGTTTTGCCTGATCGGCCGCTGCAGTCGACATTGGAGCCCAGGAGCAGGAGTACCCCGGAGGCGGATACTACTACGTCGAGACCCCCACTGACCAGGACCAGGAGTAGTTTCGAAGGCTCCCAGGCAGGAGGCCTTGCCTTTTCGATCTGTATCTCTGATGTTATTTGTGCTAGCCTTCTTAAGGCAAAACTTGACTAACTATGTATGTACTCACATATTATGGCTTGTATAACTTATGTATTTGGGTCTGCGCGACCCCCCTTTATTGTAACATATTGGTTTATCCTTTTGTGTTTAGTGTTGTGCTGTGATATTCTCACCGTGGCACCCTAATCTCAGCCGTGTACCCTGCGTGTATGATTACTGTACACGGATTGATTTTGGGGGGCGTCACAAGTTGGTATCAGAGCCGACTGCCTGTAGGAAGCCACCCAACCACTACCTGGTCGAAGTTGAGTATAGACTTTGAAAAACTATTTTGCTAACTTAATGTTTGGCTTACGGGCCCACATCGATGTCACTACGTGTGATATCTATGGTATTAGGATCCTTTTCTCCTTACCTATGCTCTGGGAATCTGCTCTCTTATCCTTGCTGGTAAGTTTTACAAACTCTAACATTAGGATCACGTTCTCTTGATTCCATCCGGCGTTTTGGTGCGTTCCCCATTGATTGAGTCGTGTCGCAGGAGTTCTACCCCAGGTCCTGGACCGCGGATCCCATTCTCATTCTGGGCAGGCCGCGCGTCCTCTGGCATTAACTCCTGTGGCCAACAGTTTTCTTGCGGCGTGATTGACATAGTGGAATCTATGTCGCGTCGTGTAATCCTTACCGCGGTCTGCGCGCCGCCTAGTGTGTCCTTTTTCCTTAATTTCTACGATGTTACGCTGCCCGATTTTCGATTGATTCTATGTGTGGATGTGTATTATCTTATATGACTACTCCTATATATCCGCGCCTCCTCTTTGTTGTCGCTTTACCTAATACTTGTTTCCAACATCTCGTTAAAATTCTCATCGCTGAAATACCCCTGTTAAATTCTAGCAGGATGGCTGGTCGTGGTGGTCGTGGTCGTGGTGCCAACGATCCACCTCCGCCGCCGGACTACATGGCCGCGATGATGCAGCATTTTCAGATGAACCAGGTGTTTATGCAAGGAGTCATAGATCAGCTCCAGAACCAGAATCAGAACCAGAACCAGCACCAGAACCAACCGCCTGTGGTTACTCTGCGGGATTTCATGCGTCTCAATCCCCCTCTCTTCCACCAACCTGAACAGCCGCTAGATGCCGATGATTGGCCTCGTGATATCACTCGTCAGCTGGAGTTCGCTAATGTGAGCGCTACTGATTACGTCAACTTCGCGTCCTATTTCCTGCGTGGCCCCGCTGCTCAGTGGTGGGACACTTACAAGGGATCGCTAGTTGAAGGGACTGTCGTCACCTGGAATGACTTCAAGACTACCTTCCGTGCTCGTTATGTTCCCCAGGCGATTATGAACCGTATGAAGGTTGAGTTCCGCAACCTCGTTCAGGGCAACAAAACTGTCGAGTCATATCAGAGGGAATTCCTCCGCCTCTCCCGCTATGCTGCAAGTGACCTCCCCAATTATGCAAGTAGGCAAGAGAAGTTCCGTGATGGACTCAACGCAGATCTCCAGCTTGCACTGGCTTTGCATGTCTTCCCCGACTTCGCCACCATGGTGAACCATACTATCACTCTCGAGACCACTCAGCTTAAGCTCGGTGGTTCGCCGAAGCGCCCCCGTGACGCTGGCTCATCTTCGGGCACAGCACAGAAGCAACGCGTTTGGCTTCCACACAGTGTGTATCGTCCACCTGCCCCTGCACCAAGGCCGTCGTATGTTGCACCTCGTCTGCCTCCGCCTCCGCCGAGACAGCCGAAGACTGAGACTGCACCCCTCCGTCCTCAAGATGGCTTGTGCTTCAAATGCCATCAGCCAGGTCACTTTTCCAGAGACTGCCCTCAGTGACAGAATCAACTGGTAGTTCACCCTGCTGGCCGTGACAACAACAGGACCCCAAAATATAACACTGGGTCTTCTGCTCACACTCGCGGACATGCTTACAACATTAACGTTGAAGAAGCTCAGGCACAGCCCGCTACAGTGATGGGTACTCTCCTCATTAACTCAATACCTGCTACTGTTTTATTTGATACAGGAGCATCACATTCATTCATGTCGGAAGCATTTGCATTATCGCATAACTTTACTCTTGGAAAGATGAACACACCGATGGTTGTTCGCACCCCGATAGGCCAATGCCGAACCACCATGCTGGTGCCCAATACCGCCGTTGAAATCGAAGAAGTTGTATTCCACGTGTCCCCCATCATTCTGAAGTCTTCCACCATAGACCTCATCCTGGGAATGGATTGGTTGAAAGTCCACGATGCCGCACTGTTTTGTGCTACCAAGTCTGTCCAACTTTTTCACCCCTCCGGTGAGATGGTTAACCACACCACCTGGATTACCCGTGATGATGAAACGCATATCTACATGATGAATGCTTTGAACGTCTCGCCTCTTGAAGGAATTGAGCAAGTTCCAGTCGTTTGTGATTTTCCCGACGTCTTCCCAGAAGAACTGCCGGGAATACCCCCGATTAGAGAGGTTGAATTCGTCATCGACTTGAAGCCTGGCACCGTCCCTATTGCGAAGCGTCCCTATAAGATGCCACCTCACCACCTCCTTGAACTGAAGAAGGAGATCGACACAGCACTCGACAAAGGCTTCATCCGTCCTAGTTCCTCTGCCTGGGGAGCACCTTCGCTCTTTGTCAAGAAGAGTGATGGAACTAACCGCTTGGTACAAGATTACCGACCTATCAACAAGGCCATGATACAGAACAAGTACCCACTTCCTCGGATCAATGATCTATATGATCAACTTGCTGGATCCAAGGTGTTTTCCAAACTCGACTTGAGGTTGGGTTATCACCAAACCCGAGTCCGTGAAGAGGACATTCCGAAGACCGCCTTCATTACTCGCTATGGTTCATACGAGTACACTGTCATGTCCTTTGGCTTGACGAATGCCCCAGCCACATTTTCCCGATTGATGAACTATATATTCATGGAATATCTCGACAAGTTTGTCATGGTTTATCTGGATGATATATTGATATACTCCAAGAATGAAGAAGAACATGCTGAACATCTTCGTCTGATACTGGAAAAGCTTCGAGAACACAAACTCTATGCTAAGTATTCTAAGTGTGAATTCTGGCTTCCCGAAGTAACCTACCTTGGTCATGTGATTTCCAAGGATGGCGTTGCCGTCAACCCCGAACGTATCCAGGCTATTCTTGACTGGACTCCGCCCAGGACTGTCAAGCAAGTCAGAAGTTTCCTCGGACTCGCCAGCTATTGCCGCCGTTTCGTCGAGAACTTCTCCAAGATTGCCAGGCCTCTGACTAATCTGCTTCACAAAGGCGTCAAGTTTGAGTGGACTGATAAATGTCAAGAAAGTTTTCAAGCTCTCAAGGACAAGCTCACTTCACCCCCAGTGCTTGCTCCTCCTGATACTCAGAAGGACTTCGTGATATATTGCGACGCATCTCGTCAAGGATTAGGCTGTGTCCTAATGCAAGATCGCAAAGTGATTGCTTATGCCTCTCGCCAGTTGCGTGCTCACGAAGAAAACTATCCAACACATGATCTCGAATTGGCAGCGGTCATTTATGCATTGAAGCTGTGGCGACATTACCTCGTCGGTAATCGTTGCGAGATCTACACCGACCACCAAAGCCTGAAGTACCTATTTACTCAACCAGACCTGAATCTCCGCCAGCAGAGATGGCTCGAGACAATAGCCGACTACAACATGGGAATTTCTTACACCCCTGGCAAAGCTAATGTGGTGGCCGATGCCTTAAGACGCAAAGCCTACTGTTCTGAACTTGAATTCCAGATAGAACAACCACTTCTGTATGAAGAGCTCCGCAAGTTGAACCTTGAAATTGTTCCGCAGGGACATGTGAATTCCCTTGTTGTTGAAGTAGACCTCGACAAAGACATCAAGTTCATCAAAAGAGCTGACTCTGATTACGAAAAGATGAAGCGATGTCTCGCCACAGGAAGGCCCTCAGACTACAGGCTTGCTGATGATCAAGCGTTGTACTTCAAGAATCGTTTAGTGGTTCCTAGCAAGGGCAATCTAAACTTGACTCCGGATGTTATGAAAGAAGCTCATGATACCCCGTTGTCGATCCACCTAAGTAGCACCAAGATGTACCAGGACCTTCGTCAGCGGTACTGGTGGCCTGGCATGAAGAAAGACATTGCTCGTTATGTTGATGAGTGTGACGTTTGTTGTCGCGTCAAAGCCGAACATCAAAGACCTGCTGGAACTCTGCAACCACTCTCTATTCCTGAATGGAAATGGGACAAGATTGAAATGGATTTCGTCACCGGTTTTCCGCGATCCCAGAAGGGTCATGATGCGATCTTTGTCGTTATCGACCGATTCTCCAAAGTTGCCCACTTTCTGCCAGTCAAGGAGACGATCTCTGCTAGTCAGTTAGCAGACTTATATGTTTCCAGAATTGTTTCCCTCCACGGTATTCCATTGGAGATCAGTTCAGACCGTGGCAGCATTTTCACCTCGAAGTTTTGGGATAGTTTCCAAGAAGCTATGGGCACTCACCTGAATTTCAGCACCGCTTATCACCCCCAGTCGCAAGGACAAGTCGAACGAGTCAACCAAGTGCTTGAAGACATGCTTTGAGCTTGTGTCATTTCATTCGGTAAGAAATGGGAGGAATCTCTTCAATTTGCTGAATTCTCGTACAACAATAGCTATCAAGCTAGTCTGAAGATGGCACCCTTCGAAGTTCTCTATGGACGTAAGTGTCGAACCCCTCTGAATTGGTCAGAGACTGGAGAACAAACTCTCATTGGTCCGGACATTACTCAGCATGCCGAAGATCAGGTTCGCGTTATCCATGAACATCTGAAAGCTGCTCAGTCCCGCCAGAAGAGCAACTATGACCGCAAGCACAAGGAAATGGTCTATCAGCCCGGCGAACAAGCTTACCTCCGTGTCACTCCCATGAGGGGCACTCACCGCTTCGGAATCAAAGGCAAGTTAGCTCCTCGCTACATTGGCCCGTTCCGTATTCTTTCTAGGAGTGGACCAGTGGCATACTGTATGGAATTGCCGTCAAACCTCTCTCAAGTCCACGATGTCTTCCATGTGTCGCAACTCCGACGCTGCTTCAAAGACCCTATCCGCGAAGTGGAACATGATATGATTGAGCTGCAGTAGGACTTGACCTATCAAGAACATCCAAGCCGCATTCTTGATCAGTCTGAACGCCGAACCCGCAACAAGACGACTAAGTTTCTCAAAGTTCAGTGGTCGAATCATTCTGAAGATGAAGCCACTTGGGAACGCGAAGATCGTCTTCGTGAAGAATACCCCGATCTTTTTCGCGCTACCACTTAAATTCTCGAGACGAGAATTCTTGTAGTGGGGGAGATTTGTAACACCCTCAGTGTCAGGCATCAGTAAAACTTTTGTTAATGATTAAACCTTTGTGATTAGCAAGTCTCTAATCACCTTGATCATGCCTTGTTCATCTTTGATTCCAAACATACTCAAATTGCCTTTTGATGAATATTAAAAATATGGTGACAATAAAATCTTTTCCAAAAATCTTGGAACCACTTTTATAAATCCCAAATAATCATTGGACCATACCAATGTGGTCATGGGTATTTATAGTGTTATGGAAAATTCCAAACAAATAATAACAGTGCTAAAACAACACTATTTGCCTTGTGCAAATTCCAAATAAATATCTAGTGACTTTATAAAGTCCCAAAACTTTTTGTAGCCCTCTGGTATGATGTTGTATTAATTATGGAACACTTACAACATTTTGATAAAATGCCTAGGTGGTTAAAGTAATTACAAAATAGAAATAACAGAAAATAAAAAGAGAAAATGAAAAGAAATCTAGCCTAACCTACGCCCCTAGGCTAAGGCCCATTCCCCCCAACCTCCCCTTCCCCCTGGACCGAATCCAGCCCAAAAGCCCACCCCCCCCCCCCGAACCGTCCCCTTCCTCTCGCTACGGGGGAAGGCAGGGTGTGGCGGCCATCGGCTGTGGCCACCGCGATGGCCATCGCCGTGGCGGGCATCGGCGAGCTCCCCGGCCCCTACAAGACCCCCCTGCGCCCCCGCTCACGCACGCTTCCCCTAACCCTAGTCTTCCCCCCCAGAACCACTCGCCCTCGCCGGCTTCCGCCATGGACCCGAACCCCTCGTCGTCGCCGTCTTGAACCACCGCGGCCAGTGACCACAGCAACCCCAAGCGCCGTGTCCAGGGCGTGCGCAAACGTCGTCTCCATCGCCCTCCATAAGAACCCGAGCTGCGACGCCCTACACGCGCGGAATCGCGCTCATCGTCTACCTCCAGCCGCCGGCGACCCCGCGCGATTCCGGCGACTACTGCCGACCCCCAGGCCCCGAGACCTCTCCCCTACCTTCTCGGTGAGCCTGCGGTCCGTTTCCCCCTTTCCCGCTCGAGATAGTGTATGCCGTCGTCGTCTTCACCGTGGACGTGCTTCGGCCGCCACCGTCGCGCGCCGTAGCCGTCGCTAGGGGTCGCGCCAACCCGCGCCTTTGGCTCCCCTAGATGCGTGTCTCGGCGCCCGCTTGATTCCGCTCATCCCTAGGTCGATTGGTCGCCGGAGCAACTCGCCCGAGTCGCCGCCGTGTCCTGTGTGCGTCGCCGGCGAGGACGCCCATGGACATGGCCGGTCTAATTTTGGCCTAAGCCCCCCCCCCACCCGCTAACAAGTGGGCCCGATTGAGTTAAGTTAGTGTCTAACCCCCCCCCCACTTAATCTAAACCCCCACTGTTAAGTTAACAAAAATAATGATAATAAACCCCCCCTATGACAGGTGTGGCCACTGCCTATTAAAAATAAAAGAAAACTGTTGGTTTAACTTAGGTCAATGACACATGGGCCCCATCTGTAAGTCCTTTTGTTTTATTAAAATAAATTGCTGTTGAGAGTATGACATGTGGGCCCTGGCATTTTTCTAATTAAATTAAAATGATTTATCACACTTTAAGGTTGACAGTCGGGCCCCACTTGTCAGTTTTGACCAGTCAAACTGTGTTGTGGATAATGTTGAATAAACAATTAAAGAAATTCAGAAAATGATTTAAAATGTTTAAAACTTTGAAATTCAATATCTTTTAAACCGTAACTCAGATCAAAAAAGTTTATACATAAAAATTGATCAGAAAAATATAACGAATACAGATACGCAATCCGTATGTCTACCACACCCACCTAACGCATCAAACATCGACACCCCCTCCCGGGCTGTCTGTCGGTAATTTCCGGTACCGATAAAAATTGCCTGGATCGAAATACTTTGTATACGAAAGTTGCTCAGAACGGATCACATAATGCAAATACGATACCCATACCTTCACCACACCCCTCTAACATACCGAACATCGAACCGTCCCCCTCCGGACCGTCTGTTCGATAATTTGTCCGGTACTGTTAAAGTATCCGGATGAATTTATTTCGAACACGAAAGTTGTTCAGAATAGTTCAACTAACCCGGATACACCCCCCTTATCTTTGTCGGATGTCCACGACACCTCCGGCATGTTACCTTCCCCCTCCGGTCGCTCTGTCCGGTAATCACCCGGAGCCGGTAGTTCATCCCCGGATGAATTCCCGCTCTGAGCCTGATACATCGTACTGCGTTAGCCCACCGTTATCTTTGCATACATCATGCCATGTATTTGTTTGCTATGATTGCTTTGTGTTTACTGTGTTTATTCTCGTTTATTCTCCGGTAGACCCCGCTGCTACCGTCGACTACACTGCTGCCGGGTACGACTACTTCGTCGACGACCCTACCCCTACCCGCGAGCTTCCAGGCAAGCAGAGCCATTCTCTTCCCCAGATATTGCCTACCTTTTCCGTACTTTCTTGCACTAGGCATTGTTACTGCTGCTGCTACGATTACAATCCTATTCAATTGCATAGCCTGCTTTTGTTGCCCCTTGATGTACCTTCCTTTATCCTATGCTGCCTACTTTAATTATGTATTATATTCAACAGTGAGCCCTGCGCATTGTTAGCTAGGACTAGATAGCGGGTCGTGATCACCCAGGGGAGTGATCACGGATACAATATATATACAACTGCACAGGTACGGTACAATGCAGACACCGCCTAAGGCCCCCTAGCTCGGCTCTGCCGAGCCACCTTCAAGCGTGAGCCATCAAGGAGTAATCCTTGTACTCCACTCGTTGTTGACTCTGTATAGCCGCTCTAGGTACCTAAGCACGGTTGTCCTTAAGGTAAGAAGTCGGGCGACCCAACGGTGCCCGTGAGCGGTATATCGTCGGGAACGACAGGGAGGGTACGACTGACGTTACTGGCGTGCTTGGCCCCTGCTCGTATCTCGCGAGAGTTACCAAACTACGAAAAGTCAAGCTCTACCAAGAGCACACGCGAGACAAGGTAAGGAGACGGTTCACCTTGTTGGTAACCGCAGTGACTTGGTGGGACGACAGGGCAGGCACCGATGTACAGGTGGTCCTGACTGCTGTCGTTGACCACGGGTCGGTTAAGTCGAGGCAACGATAACGGTTGTCACGCAGGTTAATTAAAATGCTAAATGGTTCGGCGGATGACTTGAGAGGCCTGTTGGTCTATACGCACTACCTTCACGTGGGATAAGGAGTTATGGGCTCCCCTGCGTCGTAGTTTGTCCGAAAGCTCTTCAGACGTCAGCAGTACCGCGGCCTGCGCCGGGAAGTGGTGTCTTCTTCGTCCGGACGGTGTGTTTTTGGATTTACTTTCGCTTCACCGGCCAGCCACGCACCGTGCAGGAGCGTGCAAGGGTGAGGGTCCTAGACCCCTTGGCGCATAGGATATAGTCCGGCGGATGGCCTCTCTGTTGAGCCTAGGATGGGTTGCGTCGTGTCGGATAGCCTCGGTGGGGCGTTCCCTAACAAGGTTCACGCCACCCTGGAGATCCGAGCGTGCAGGCTGAACAGTAGTGCACCCCTGCAGGGAGTTTAATCTATTCGAATAGCCGTGTCCACGGTAACAGGACGCTTTATGCTGAAGCTGGATCTTACCACTAGAAACTATTACTATTAAACTGTCTGGTTCCGGGTCTTCTTCCTCCCAGGGAGTCGAGGAAGGGAACTCGGAGGCATTATTATTATTAATCATTACAACTTATATTATACAATGTTGCAGCAACTTCTGCTTCGTTGTTACTTTATGCTTTATTGAACTGCTGGCTGTTTCTCTTCTCATGCTGCAAGACACGTCAGAAGATGCTAGTCTTCGATGGGCCTAGCTTCTTACCCTTATTCCGATTTCTACCTTGCAATCCACTATATACAGCCTCCCCTTTCCATTTGATACAAATGCATAACGCTTAGTAGCGGACGTAAGACTCGCGGGTATACTAGATACTCACCTTTGCTTTATTTCCCCTTTTATGTTTTGCCTGATCGGCCGCTGCAGCCGACGTTGGAGCCCAGGAGCAGAAGTACCCCGGAGGCGGATACTACTACGTCGAGACCCCCGCTGACCAGGACCAGGAGTAGTTTCGGAGGCTCCCAGGTAGGAGGCCTTGCCTTTTCGATCTGTATCTCTGATGTTATTTGTGCTAGCCTTCTTAAGGCAAAACTTGACTAACTATGTCTGTACTCAGATATTATGGCTTGTATAACTTATGTATTCGGGTATGCGCGACCCCCCTTTATTGTAACATATTGGTTTATCCTTTTGTGTTTAGTGTTGTGCTGTGATATTCTCACCGTGGCACCCTAATCTCAGCCGTGTACCCTGCGTGTATGATTACTGTACACGGATTGATTTTGGGGGCGTCACAATACATCTCCCTCCCTTCGCTAGTCGACCCATTCAACCGTTCCTTATTTGATTTGCTTGTAAATTGTCCCAATCCCTGACTCTGTTATTTTCTTCTTAGGTTTGTTCTTTAAGCCTCCATTGGATCTGAATCTAACAGAGTTCTCAGCGCCTGAGCGGATTAGGAGCATACCCTGAGTGAGATGCCTCTCCTCCCCTCAAGCCGGGCATCTCACTCAGGGTATCTTCCATAAAAAATAAGGCTAGCTTGAATACCCTGAGCGGGTTAGGAGCATACCCTGAGTGAGATGCATGATGAGTGAATTTTATGCGCAATTTTCATAGCATATTTTGGTCCCAAAATACTTCATATCATATGCAACCAGTTTTCCTTATCAATAATGCATAGTTTCTCATATTTTACGTTTATAATTTTATTGCATAGCTTTATTTTTTATTATTTTTTCTTTGTTTTATGGTATTTTTAGGTTTGTTGGCATGTGCATGGTCTTGGCAATGACATGTTCAAAGGGATTAAATTGAAGTCAAACCGGAGGACCTACGGTGCAATACTTAGCCATTTGGGAAGTATCAAAATGGCATTTTTAATGCTCTAAACAAATATCTAATGATATCAACATGAGGCCCTCATCAATACGAGTTCAACGAGTCCAAGAACATCAAAATCGGAGTTCGTATGAAGAATTGACGGCCGTTTATAGTATGAAGCATCAAAATTAAACTTAAGTACCATGACTCCTTTGTCCAGGGAGCCATGTTAGAGGGCATGGCTCCATTAGTAAAGGCGCCATGGTACAAGGCATGGCTCCATTGGTAAAGGCGCCATGGTCCTGACAGGCCCACTGACAGGTCCAACTTGACGAGTTGTATGGCGCCTTTTATCAGGGTGTCATGGTGTCTAGCATGGCGCCATAGAAGCGGGCGCCATGAAAAAGGGTTAGTTTGTGAAATGTTTAAGTTTTGGGTTCATTTTGTTTTTAAAATGCAAATAAGGGTTAAATTTGTAAAAATTTCCATTTGAGATATGGTGGAGGGTTGTTAAAAATAATGGGCTAGACCCATGTACAAAATTTAAAATCTTAAGACCAATGTATAAATTAACAAGTGAAGGTTCTAAAGTTTAGTCCAACCCCGAAAGCGGAGGAGGTATTAGACCACTTTATAAAGTGGGTTCTTCTCATTACAGTTAGTGATGGGTTGAGGAGATGGAAAGAGAACATCACCAACACACTCGCTCGTCTGTCCGGGCTCAGGCCGAGGCGAAGGGTGAGGGTTTGTGACATGCACGTGAATGATCCATCAAAATACGGTCCGAGACCTTGCAGGAGTGCGGCTTTCTTTCGTCATTTTATTTCTTGATGACTTAATGGATAAGTTGATTAATTCTTTTTTCTACCGGACGTAGCTAAAGATACATAGAAATCGATCTAGGTTTTTTTGCCTTCTCACTTTACTTGCGCCACCGCCATAGTTTACTTAAATCCGAACACCGGCGAGCGGAAGAGAAGATCTTTGAAATATTTCGCTCTTGTGGTCCTTCACCGGGAGAGGGTGAATAAGGTTTTTGGGAAGCGTTGCACGTGACTGCTCAAAGTTCGTCACCATATATTGTCTACCTCTAAGGTTAGGCGATGTTGCGCGTCATCGTCGCCAACGTCTGCGCTTCAACCAGCCATCACCAATGTCGCCATCAACAACAACAAATCTACATCAACAATGCAGACATTTATAAACGTTCAATACGCGCGTTGCGATCTAATCCAATATGTTAATATGGTTGTGTTGCATGTTCAGTGATGGTATTCATGTTGTTTACTATGTCTAGTATATTTGATATATGCGTGCTAGTTATTTGTTTTAGTCATGAATTATATATTATTGAAATTACTCATTAATTTGCCTATTATTTCAACACCATATACATTTGATCATTTTTTTCTAAGCTAAAAATAACCATGAATATCTCCACATTTACCCCTGGAAATCCCATATATCCGTTGCAGCCCCCACCCGCACGTCATCAACACCACCCCGACCCCAACCGCTCTCTTCCCCGGTCGAGCGCCACCACCATTCGAAAACACAACCAAGAAAGAACCCCAGGCCTCACTACCCCACCCCACCACTGCACACGACTTCACCCCCCAATCCGCCCTTCCTCTCCCCCGCTCCATCTTCCCCTTCTCTTCTCTCCCACGCCAGTCGGGTTGCCGGGATCGGTGCTGGTTCGGGCGCTCCTAGACATGGTAGCGGTGGCGACGGCGAGGGCGACGGTCACGGAGAGGGAGGCGGCCCCGACGGTGGCGGAGACCGCGCTGCGGAATCACGGGACGGTGAAGGACATCGACGTGGCCACCCGGAGGGCCCAGGAGGCAGGTGAGTGAGTCCCCGGGGACACGTGCGGATCGCGCTAAATGCGGGGGCGAGAATTTAGCGATTTGATCTTCTTGGTTGGCTGGCTGATTTGGGGTACAGAAATGGGTGCCCGAACGGGGAAACTCCCATCCCGGTATTTTATGGTGGCTTGATCTCGAGTCGACGTTTGGGCTTCTGATTTAGGCGAGATGTGCGCCACTGAACCACTGACCAGATGCGGTTCAAATTCAAATTTCATGGCGTGATCTGGGTCCAAAGTCAGCGGATGGTGCTAGTTTAAACGTTTCTCTGACAGCGCTTGTTTGAATTTGAGCTTGCATTCAGCTCATAGTAGAGTTTCTTTATGCCTTTCTTGGTTTAAAGTTTAAACTGATCGTAGCTGATGATAATACTGTGCCAACTGTATCGTTCGCTATGCAAAATATACTGTGCCAAACTGCCAAATTGTATTGTTCACTTAGAAAATTACACTGCTTCGATGGTACCTAATGATAACACTGTGGCAAATGTATCCTTGCTTTGCAAATTATACTACGTAGCACTGTGCCGGTTGATGAGGTAGTGCTGTCATAATTTTGTGGTATGCTAACACTGAGCATATTGATTTGTATTCTACAAAAAAGGATACGTAATGTACTAATGTATGATGCTGATGGTTCCTAGGACAGTCATTATACATGGTTGCTGTACAATATAGCGGCAGAATGTTAATTTTGTGATTTACTGGGGTTGATGATGCAGCAAATAGACGGTATGATGCAGCCAGTTGGTTGCGAAGAACAGTTGGGATCGTGTGCGCAAGGGACCTGCCAGAAGAGCCCTCCGAGGAGGAATTCCGGCTTGGGCTGAGAAATGGAATTGTCCTTTGCAATGCACTGAATAAGGTTCAGCCGGGCGCCATACCTAAGGTAGTTGCACTTTCAGTTCTTGTAATTTTGTTAGCTGCCATGCGTGCTAATATACGATGCTCTCGTGGTGATGTCATACTCATAAATTTTAGGTTGTGGAAGCCCGCACAAATACTGTTGTACCTGCTGATGGCTCAGCTTTGTGTGCATATCAGTACTTTGAGAATTTGCGAAACTTCCTTGTCATTGTACAAGATATAGGGCTGCCTACATTTGAGCTGTCTGACTTGGAGAAGGTATGCTTTTAAAAACTTTGTATAGAGAGGTCATGCCATAACCATAAGTCCTTTCCTTTAGCTTATAAGTTGAGTATTCCTTAGATGGACTTATATCCTGATTGGTAATGCATTTCGAATGAATGCCAAAGTAGATGCTTGGGCTACTTTGCAATGAAAAATGGTAACATATTTTATCTCCCAACTGGAACCCAGGGTGGCAAGGGTGTGCGAGTTGTGGACTGTGTTCTTGCTTTGAAGTCATTCAGCGAAAGTAAGACAACAGGGAGACAGACTCCATGTAAATATGGCAGCATTACAAAGCCTTCGACGTCTGGAAAGTATTTCATACTCAATAATTCTGATGCTTTTATGAATAAGTTAATGAAGAGCCACACAACAGAGCCAATCCAAAATGTTTTAACAGCAGAGCAAAACATAGAGACTGATTATTGTCTAGAATCCACTGAGATGGTAAGTATTATAATGCAATATCAGTTCCTATTTCACACTCACTCATGTGATGTACTTCATAATGGCCTTTATCTTCTTTTGTAGACTTCTTCAGAATCCCTTAACATGCTTTTGCGTACGCTACTCTTGGATAAGAAACCAGAAGAAGTCCCATTGGTTAGCCTTCTTTCCTTGAATATATAGCTGATTTTCATGCAGCCGTGGTTGATAGATCAAGAATGAAACCAAAGTCTTTGCCAACTTGCAGATTGTTGAGTCACTTCTAAGTAAAGTTATTCAGGAATATGAGTGCCGAGCTGCAAACCAGCACTTGGTATGTTCTGTTCCAACATTATTCAGAAGATCAGGTTTATCCAAATTTTATGGGGCATTATCTTTGTTTTATTGCGTTGAACTCTTAGATGAGGATGATGATATATAACCACGCAGATTTACTAATTTGAAAAAGAAAAAAATCACAGGCAAATTGCATAGGTGACCACAAGGGAACCGACCTATATTCCAGACCAGAGAAACCATTGCCAGAAAAAAATTCAACCACTAATCGAGTTAAGGTATACTTGTTTTTGACATCTGATAGCCAGAAATGTACACAGTGAGCACTACTTTTAAAATTTGATGTCAACAACTATACATTCAGGCCACTCAAAAAAAAACATTCAGGATTCAAGACAAATAAGTTTCTACATGGCTGGAGGTTCATGTACTAACATTTTTCATTTGCTTAATTACCGAAATGAAGATGGGTGGAGAGGAGCTAAGTCTCTTGAAGATGAAGGAAGAAGTTAGCTCTGTAGTTCGGAATGGTGGTTGTGCAGATGAACAGTTCCAACCACAGGCAGAAATAAGTATTGATCTACAACAGAAACATATCCAGGTATTTCCTATTGTTATACATTCCTTGCTTGATCTCCCTATTCTGCATTTCGTCTGATCATATTTTCCAGTTATTTATAAATTTCTCGTTTGATCTTTTGACATAATATGCTCATTGTAGGAATTAAAAAATTCCCTTTCTTCTGTCAAGTCTGGAATGGAACAGTTGATACTACAGTATTCTGAGGATTTTACTAAAATTGGTAATTTATAATTGATTTTGCATCTATCTGTTTTTTTTCTGCAAATCTATTTAAGAAACACCATATCCTATAACACGTTATAACAGGTAAGCAGCTGTACATTCTCTCCAACGCGGCTTCTGGCTATCAGAAAGTTCTTGAGGATAACCGCAAGTTGTACAACCAAATACAGGATCTGAAAGGTAACCATTTCTGGTGCTTAAGTAACAAGATATTAAAGATACTAGTCTACAGCATAAATTTTGTTTGACTTTATCACCAGGAAATATTAGAGTATATTGTCGAGTGAGGCCTTTTCTACCTGGACAAACGAATTCCTCCAGCAGTGTTGCTGGCATGGAAGAAAGAACAATAACAATAATCACTCCCACAAAATATGGAAAAGATGGAAGCAAATCTTTTACTTTCAACAAGGTCTTTGGCCCAGCAGCCACTCAAGGTTACATAAGTTACTCTTGTGTATGTTTAGTCATAATTAGCTTGACCTTCCTTGAGTATCGAACTTCATGCTTTCCTTTTGTCAATGCAGAGGAAGTCTTTTCAGATATGCAGCCATTGATCCGTTCGGTTCTTGATGGTTTCAATGTTTGCATATTTGCTTATGGCCAGACCGGATCAGGGAAGACCTATACAATGGTAATAAGCTTTGTTAACAAATTATCTCAATATCCTTAGCACAAAAAAAGGGCTTAGGTCATTCTTATGATATTGTGCAGAGTGGGCCTAATGTACTGAGCGAAGAAAGCGTTGGTGTCAACTACAGAGCACTAAATGACTTATTTAATCTTCAAGCACAGAGAAAGGGGACAATCAATTACGAAATTTCTGTGCAGATGATTGAGATCTACAATGAGCAAGTGAGAGATCTCCTTCAGGATAGTGGAAATAGAAGATATCCTTTTTACATTAGAAAACTCTCTGTTGTTCATCTTGGGTCCTAATTATTCTAGGAATATTTTGAATCTCCTTAACGGTTAGCTACATTAGAAATCAGGAATACTTCACAGAAAGGCCTTGCAGTTCCGGATGCAAACATAGTTCCTGTCACATCGACTTCTGATGTTGCTGAATTGATGAATCAAGGCCAGAAGAATCGTGTGGTGGGTTCAACAGCCATCAACGACCGAAGCAGCCGCTCTCATAGGTGTGGCATGGGCATACCTTGTTTATACTGAGAAGTTCTTACCTGTATAGCTTAGCTTCATACTTACGATTGAAACCTACATGCAGTTGCCTGACTGTCCATGTTCAAGGACGTGACATGACATCTGGGGCAATCTTGAGAGGTTGCATGCATCTTGTTGATCTAGCTGGTAGTGAAAGAGTTGATAAATCTGAGGTTGTAGGAGATAGACTGAAGGAAGCACTGTACATAAACAAGTCACTTTCAGCACTGGGAGATGTGATCGCGTCCCTTGCCCAGAAAAACCCACATGTCCCTTACCGCAACAGCAAGCTTACCCAGCTTTTGCAAGATTCTCTAGGTAGTTTACAAATTTAATATCCTAATTTTTCACTTTGTTGGTACTACAATCTACAATCTATGGGATAAACATTGTGTTGCAATGTTCAGGAGGACAAGCAAAAACTCTGATGTTTGTGCACATAAGCCCTGAACCAGACGCTGTCAATGAGACAATAAGTACCTTGAAATTCGCTGAACGAGTTGCCTCTGTTGAGCTTGGCGCGGCAAAAGCGAATAAAGAAGGTGGTGAGGTTAGGGAGCTCAAAGAACAGGTAACGTACTTATTCTTGATTTCTTGTTTCTGTGAATTAACTATAGGTAGCACATCACCACTGCCATTGAGATGTGTAAGAAACTTATGTTCTTTTGTGCATTTTAGATTGCTTGCCTCAAGGCAGCACTGGCCAAGAAGGAAGGAGAACCAGAAAACATTCAGAGCACACAGTCAAGCCCAAACATATATGGAATTAGAGGTAGTGCAACACCTCTATTCCGAAAAAACAGGCAGCCAATGGAAGACGTTGGGAACCTAGAGGTGACCCTTTTCTAGCATCACAGCTCTTTCTCTTCGATATCATACTAAAAAACCTATTGATTTGACAGATTTTTTGTGTTCTAATTGTGGTGTCAATCTTAGGAAAAAATATTTTCAAAGAGTATATACAGGCCTTGGCCTATAATTTGAGGACAGTGAAACCCTTCTAAGATATAAATGTCTTGTGAAGAAAAGCTTGTTACCAAGTGGACATTATTTTGTAGATATAGTCTAAAATTATAAAAGTGATGGAATTGGTCAGATTTCTCTGGTTGAGAAAACAGAAATTGTACCATAAGTAACTTTTAATCTTAATCTTCTTGACATGTGAAACTATAATATTGATTTAATGTATATTCTCTTCCATTTTTAATAGGCCCGGAACAATGTCACTCCGATGAAAAAAGCGCTAAAGTTTGATATGCCTGGCTCTGGCATCCTTGTCGAGCATAACTCACCTAAATTGGCCGAGAATTGCAATGTTCTTCAGAAAGAAATTGGATTAAGTGGCTGGGTTGATAATGCAGCTGTTGGTGGCAACCAATTTGAGAATGGCAATTCTGTTCCAGATCAGGATCCTAATGTCACCACTCACACCCTGCTTCCGAATTTCTTCTATCAAAGATACACTCCTGGGCAGCAAAGGTGTAGGATTGAGTCAGTACCAAGCCAGGACTCAGACCAATTTAATGGTGTTACTAGCTGTTCCTCGGACCAAAACATGGTGCTGTCAGCCAGTGGCCTTGGCATTACCAATGGAGGCATTTCAAATAAAAAGAAGCCTCGAGCAAAGAATGAAAAAATTATGACAACGAGGTGAGTCCAGCTGCTATTTTTATACTTAGATAAAAATATTATGTGCACATGATTTGGTATTAACCTGTTCTTCTGGTTTTGACTTACTCAGGAGTACAAATCAAACATGCAAGTCACCCCCACAATCACAGAAAAGGCTACAAACACCAGTCAGGAACTCTGTGCAAAAAACACCGATCAGGAATGGTAAACAGCTTTTGAGTGGTACAGATGGAAGAAGAACTCCCAATGGAAAAACTAACACTGCAAACTAATGAATCAATGTGAAGGTGGATTTTGTTGCCACCATCCTGGTCCTCGCACGGCACAGTCCTGACATCAGAGCAACCGAAAGCTTTTAAAAAGATTTATCTTCTTGAAACTCTTTGGAAGGATCAACAATGTGGAGTGATTTACATTCACTGGATGGATCATTTGATTACATTGAATAGATTGAAGACCTCCAAGAGACAGAAAGAAGACATGAAGGGGATTTCATGTTTGGGGTGTGTACGTCTTCCACACTAGAAATTACTGTTGTACCATTTGTTCATGAGCACTGCACCTTGTAAGTAATATTGCTTTTAATAGAGAGGCTATGTTTATAGCATTTTTTACTTGATCTCTTCAATAGCATGTAGTATCAAGCTAAACTGCCACTCTCAGGCCAATCACAACTTCTCCACTGCATTTAATAAAGGCACTCCTTTTCATTTTAAAAGGATTGTCTAAAATGAACTTCAGGAGCAAGAGTGAAGAAATTGCATGCTTTTTACCTGGTCTGACTCTTGAGTTCATAAATATAAATACTCCCTCCGTTCTAAATTAGATGACTTTCATTTGTTCACATATGTATCTACACATGTGGACAAATGAAAGTCATCTAATTTGAAACGGAGGGAGTAACAACTAAGATCCAGAAATATTTACTTAAATACACTGTTGCTAACAAATCACAATACAAGCTCCATCATGTGGAGATACCTAACTATTGGACAACATGACTGCTGGTTTTAACTAACTAGATTAACATATTATATACTTCATCAATATAATGGAGTACAACATCAAGATGGATCCTTGATCCACACATTGTTCTGTCACAACTGTTATCCACACAATTCATCAGGGTCATATTATTGGTACCAGCCTTGGCCTTCCCGGGGGACTATGCAGACCCCTCCTCGAGGCCCTGGAGAGTCGCCCTACAGATGCTAGCTTCAATGCTGCCTTGATCTTGACCCACTTACGTGGCGACAAAGGTGTCGATGCCCCTTCACTGCTCAAAATCTGAGAAATGAAGCGATGTATGAGCTGATCATTTTCTGCTGAGTCAAAACTGTTCGTTCTTGATGGCAGAAAGCCAGTAACTTGATTTGATTCAAGTGGTGTTTGGCCATTGCACAGTAGGTCAGGTTGGTTGCTGAAACTCTCTTCTGCAGATGTCATCCAACCAAAGCTAATTAGATCCAAAGCAAGTCCGCATCAAAATGAGGTAGTTAGCAGTAAAAGTAATGTCTCAGGGTAATTACTGTTGCTTGTAAGCTGGGAGTGAGGCTCCATAGAATCCATGGCTGTATCCATAGACGTCAAATTACCAACAGATAAGCTCTGCAGGCGCAAAAGATATCTGATTTTGTTCAGTTTAAGAGTGTGCACATGAATTGTTCAGTTTCAATGTATATTCAGAGTCAGTATTGGTAGAGATTACTTCTTGCACAAGAACAAGTAGTCTTACGCTGTATGATTCTTCGGAGAAAGGAGAATGCTTCTGTCTATGCTGACCAAATTGCATAGCAACCTGACCTGCCTGAATGTTGTCATGAACAACAGCAGAAATTGCAGCATCTGGACCAAAATATGTTCTTTCGATATTTGGTATGCGTAACTGTGTGATTCTTGGTCCAGGTAAGAAAGCTCCTTGGCCTGGATTATATGGTGTAAAATTATTTGTGACTACTCGATGACCAACATCATTGGAAGACTGACCCTGCAGAAATCTTGGTTTATCCACTGAAGCCTGCTGGAAAATTGATTACAGCATCTTAGAGTAACCTCTATATGTTTCTTGTCCTTTACCATAGTTAATGTTTGAAGCATTACTACTTACATCAGTTGCTTGTTGGAAAGAACAAAATCTCTCCTTTGATTCAAATCTTTGACTAGCCAAGAAGTCTCCTTGAAACCTACTGTGCTGACCTGCCAACGGATTAACATCAATGATTGAAGATTCTAAGGAATTATTACAGTTAGTGAATGCAACTCATAGAACAGGCAAGATGGTACCATAATTCAGTATCTCCTGATTTTGAAGAACATTACTCAACCCAGAAGCACCCTTTGCATCAAACTTATGAAGTGGTACAGGACAATTGTTGATCATAATATGATCATACTTAATATCCTTCATATTCTCATAAGCCTTTTGCCTCAGAGTCTCGACCAAATTCTGTGAATAAAGAACACTAAATGTTAGATTATTAGTGAGAAAATCTCCTTCTGGAAGCAAGTGAGGATATAGCACCTTCTCTGCTTGGTGAAGCTGATCTACGGGCTTGTAATAATCACCAAATTTCACCCCAACAAGCTGAAGTATGGCATCAAAGAAAAATTCCATGTTGTTTTCCTTAATCTCATGCATGTAGAGAGTGTCACCAACTTCGCACGTCATGGCATGTCCTATGATGGCTTTCCAAGCTGCCGGTGACATCTTGGTGAAAGTCTAGAGGTAGAGGAGAAACCGGAAGAACTTGTCAGTACAATATTAGTAACTTTGTTATGTGAAAACATCTAGCAGTATTTGTTAATACAGTAGAAAATTACAGAAGCATTACCTGCAATAGCTTCTGTTCATCCTTTACATAAGATTGTAAAAGCTTTTGCACAGTGTCAATTCCACTGTTTGACAAGGCTTGGTTGTAAGCCCCATTCCTACCAATCCTTTCCAAACGCCAAACTTCGTCGCCCAGCAACGGCGGGTAGTGCTTCTCAAATCCTGCAGAGAAAGCAAGATGCATATGATCGGTCTCGTCTCCAAAGAAAGAACATGCATTTCTGAAGAAAAGAAGAAATAATCTAATGAACATCCTTAATGTCAGGAAAATAGGCATACCCTCCACCCTGCGCTCTTTCACGCGGAAAGCATCGGTGATTCCTTCAAGAACCCTCTCTCCAGAAGCGGTGACAAGCCTAAGCCCCAGCCTGAACTTCTTAGTGCTGGTGAAGCTGGAGTTATCAGTGAAGTTAGCACTTTCAAGGGAAGCCTCCCCTTCACTGAGCTTTAGCATCAGATCACCGTTGAGGAGTTTTTCGCTTTTCTCTCGCCCCCATACTATATGCTTGTTGAATTCTTCAGGGGTCCAGCATTCCTCTTTTTTAGCATTGAAGTTGCCATGGAGGACTACAACCTCAACCCTAACTGAAGAAAGATGACCAAACCTGACGATGTTTGTCTGGTCGTTTTCAAGGTTTTCAACTATGGCCACCTTAAGGGCTGATCCATCGTTGGCTTCCAACTTCATCATGGTGTAAACAGGTTTTAGATCATTCAAGAACTTTAGCTGATACCTTGGACGCTGGCTTGGGGCTACTAATAACCTACATATATATTTCAAAAAATTAACATCAAAATTGAGCAAATGGAAGCATATGAGGCAGCTTAGCATGTACGTATGTTAGGAGCAGTGAGACGGACATGAAACATTTTGTAAAATGGAATCTAATTTGATCGTGACAAAGGAGAAGCATATTTTCACCTTGGCGGCACTGCTGCTGCTGCACTGAATTGTCTGAGCATCGCTTTCTCCACCTCCTCCGAAACCTAAAATGCAGATGTTAGAAAGGTTCTACTCTATATGATGATATTAATAAGAAGTAAAAAAGAGTATGAATAACATATTCGTATGTTTGGCCATTAGCCGTTATAAACTTCAATACATCTATCTATGCATGTCGCAAACTATCAGAAATGAACATAATAGCCTTTTTCTTTTAGCTTTTCCTTGGAATAAGAATATGTCTGAACATTCTTCCTGCACAGCTACCAGAATTTCTAGCCTTGACAAGCACATGTATCACAAAATTCTCACAAAGAAGCATAAAAATGAAAAGGCATGGTTTGTTTGACCAAGTAATTACCACTCTCTGGACCATATTGCTGAAAACCGGGAGGAACATGGTCATGAACTCCTCCCCAATGACCCCTCTGATGCCAAACACTCCCTGATCCATGGCCCTCCTCCCCCTCACATGCCTGCCACCCAAAATACAAACATGGGATCTTCATATCAGCTCAGGATCATACATAAAAAAGACAAGTTGACCAGCCGTTGACTTGAACCCAAAGCAGAGGCTCACATGACGAGTGATCTCCAACGCTTGCAAGGGCGGGAGAGCTCGCAGCCGTCGTCGTCGCCGGACCATGGAAGGAGGCGCTTGGAAGGAGCCATTTGGGGAAGAAAGGAAATGGGAGGCCCATTGGCAGGGGCTGATATAGAGGAGGAGAGGGAGAGGGGGAGGGGGAGGGTGGAAGGGGGCAGGAAATGGAGGGAAACCTGCAGGAACAAGCTGGGAAAGTTCCCTAAGCTCAGTTTTGCTTGGTTTTTCTCGGGCCAAGACGTGGCAGCGTGACAGCGTCTGAGTCGTCTATTCTTGCAACCCTTGTGATTGTCAAAGGGAGATCGGCTTGTCCTTTGGTGCTTTCGCCTTGTGTTTTTGGCACTGCGTTTGGAACGGTTCTTCTTCTTCTACAGATGTAGTACATTCCTAGCTCACCTCTCTTGTTGATGAACCTATTTTCTACCGTTTAATGAAGTTATATACCACTGGAGCTTCCTCTGCAGTTCTTAACAAAATTGTTTGTGTTTGTGTACACTTCACACGCTAGACCCCTGTTCTGGGCGAACTTTCTTGGAAGAATCATCGTGTGGAAATGTTCATGGCCAATGAACCGCAGCAACACAAATAGTTCAGATCTGAACGGTGGGCTCACTTCGTCCACTGCTGTTTGCTCACTATTTTTGGTTTTTGGACTCTTCAACGAAGGTTCATTTCAACTATAAACTGACAGGAAGGTGCGCCGAGCAGCTGAGATCTCTGTCGCCGGCCCGCTGGAATCGAGTGTGCCGGAAGAGATCTCTGAACTTCTCTGAGTGGATGGTGCATCATTCGCTTCGCTTTAGAAGTTCAGACTGAACCCTTTTTATCAGCAAAAATGGAAGAGAATTGTAGGGGTTATGGCCAACTATGGTTGAATGTAGTCATTGTTGTCGAGTGGCCAGAGTGTCAGCGACCGAGCTAGGGACAAGTAGACACACGAGAAGGAGCTGCTGCGTTGATGAAGCGGAGTGTGAAAGTGGTGTTTATACACCCACACGCTCATACACTCATCCTTATGAATACACGTACACATAATTTATCCATATAAGCATCTTCGCGAGATTGAGCCAATACATAGTTTTAAAATTGATGAAGTCTCCATAGACACCTTCATAGTCGATGAAAACATTTCCTCCCACTAAACGCACCCACAGTTTTATGCACTCACAGTCGCCTCTCTCATATCCAGAAGCCCAAATCCATATTAGTCATGCAACATGATGAAAGCTACATAGAGCAACACAACACAAAATATATAGATTCGACATCATTTTTACAAACAGACTCAAAAGATCATGTTCATCACCAGATAGATAAACTAAAGACATAGATACGACAATAACTAGATAAATGGAGAGGGCACCAAACATCATCATTTTTGTGTCGATCCCTTCCCCTTGCGGTCACCGGAGCGGCGTTAATCCTCTGTGTAGGAGTTGGTGGCCGGGTTAGGGGATGGTGTCGTGACCACTAGTCATGTCGGACAACGATGAAGAAGAGCTGACAGTGTTACGGACCAGGGTACCTCGGCATGCGGGTTATCGGCCAAGTAGGTCGGCCTGAGGACCCCTAGGTCGGTTTCCACGTTGGGTCATCATGCCAGCCCATGGGCCATCTACATGGAAGATTTCAGAAGCCTTTACGATCAAGACAAGGATATCGTATCTTTGAGGGCTCCTCCTTCATCAACGTAGTCGACTAGGATCATTTGAACTCTAGGACCCCAACCATTTATATAAATCGGGGACGGTCTAGTCGATAAACATAACAAGTTAGATACAGTTCAATCTCTCGATTGTATCATGTATTTGATACTCCCCATTATAATAGCTAGACGATACCCCGCGCGTTGCTGCGGGAACTGTTAAAAAATAATTTGATGTTTTAAAACATGTAAAAAATCATGAAACATAGTAAAATTTGATTATGAATTATTTTTTAAAATAAATGTTGTTTAAAGTAAAAAAATCTAAGAAAAAATAATGGATTTTTTTTCCAAAGGTGGGTTTGTTTTTCATTTTTCGTTTAGTTACTTGACAATATATCGGCGAAATGGTATGAGAACAAAACAACGTTGAGTAGAGACAGTGAAGACGTGTCCACCCTTGGATAAACCTAAATCACTGATAACTACTATGGTTGTGTATTTTTTTTAATGTCATATAGAAAAATAAAATGTGATGTAACTCATAATTTGATTTTGTATAAAAACGTTGCTTATAAATTATGAGGTTGAGTGCATAAAAAAGTTATTATTTATTTGTGATAGGTTACATGCACATGCAAAGTTAAAAAGTTAATGGAAGCATGTGCATGAAAAGATAGTGGAGGAGTTTTTATATGGTGGACCTACTTGATGATGTAGATAGCTTGCATGTCAGTTACTTGACAATATATCGGTGAAATGATATGAGAACAAAACAACGTTGAGTAGAGACAGTGAAGACGTGTCCACCCTTGGATAAACCTAAATCAATGATAACTACTATGGTTGTGTATTTTTTTAATGTCATATAGAAAAATAAAATGTGATGTAACTCATAATTTGATTTTCTATAAAAACGTTGCTTATAAATTATGAGGTTGAGTGCATAAAAAAGTTATTTTTTATTTGTGATAGGTTAGATGCACATGCAAAGTTAAAAAGTTAATGGAAGCATGTGCATGAAAAGATAGTGGAGGAGTTTTTATATGATGGACCTACTTGATGATGTGGATAATTTGCATGTCAAGATAATTAGGTTAGTGGAGATGAACTATTTAGGTATTATAGATACAACACGAGTATGGAGTAGAGTTTTATATCATCCCCGAGGGCCTAAACCTGGGTAATCTGTCTCTTATTTCCCCTCCGATCTATTCCCCTAGCGGCGATAACCTATCGATGGATCTATCAAAATCATCTCCGATAGTGGTCGTGGCCCATGCAAGTCTAGTTTGATGAAACCAGGGATCGACGTCGGCATAATCTACATAACGAGCCAGATCTTTATTTTGGCGCCATGTGCTACATCGCCGACTCAATTGACTAACTTGGCCAAGTCAAAACTCTATATCCAGGTTTGATTGTCCAATTCGGCTATGTGGAGTGCGTCACACATTCTTGCGGCAAGTTGGTTCTTCAAGGTTTGGCGTCATGCGAGACCCAGAAGCACCAAATATATTTTTAACCCACCCACCTTATCGAGAACATTTAATACCTCACTCACATTCGATGATGGAACTGAGGAGCTTAAGGACCTTGAGGAAGGTATGGGTGACTCAACCGATAGTCACCCGCCATCCATGATGTCTCTTTGTCCATGGTAGGCAACCTATTACTAGTTTGTTACATGGTCGGCACTCCTGAACCTCTGTAGGGATAAGAGGAAGAAAAGGAGATGCATCTTTGTCCATGGTAGTCATGTAATTACTAGACCGTTACATGGTCGGCACTGTTAAAATATGACCTAAATTCGTCTACCGTGTTATACACGGGCACCGTGTCATGAGCGGTGTGAGGCTTTGCGTTGGTACCGGCGCGTACGAGTACAACTCGTTTACTTGTCCTACTAGGACTCTTATGTGTTGTCTCTTATATATACTCCATGTAGTCGCACCTAAAAACGGCCTGTCGTCTCGTGCTTGTAATACTTCTTCATTATAGTGAAGTTGCGCCTTCGTGCATCCGTGGTTTTCTCCCGCAAGGGTTTCCATATTAAATCAGTATCACTTGTCTCTACTTTGATCTCGTTTTATCTAACAAGTGGTATACAGAGCCAAGTTGATACAGAGATCGTTTGAAGACGAGATTACCTTCGGCGGCGACTAGCGATCCGTCGAATCGATCAGACGAAACCGAAGCCGACAAGAATTCCGCTACTGCGCACTGTCAAGCCGTCATATCAATCCGGACAGATCGATCGTTCCGCTGCACGTTCCACCACTGCTATTCCACGTACAGGATCAAGTCGCCGAGTTAATCGATCCGCCGAGCTGCGTGTTTTTCGTCGAGTTGCAAAGCTGCTGGTTTCGCTGAGCCGATCCATCGAGTCAAGCTACCGCGTTGCAGCTGTTCACGTGGTTCAAGCTCCGAGGCCTGCAAAAGAAACCGAGCTGGTTGCCGTCAAATCAGTGGCCGCAGCCCCATTGTTTCTTCAACGAACTAGTATCATCCATCCATCGTATTACTAGTTGCTGGTTACTGTTCATCCGTTTTTCATTGGTGCTATTTTGCTCCGCACAAATAAATTCTATCAAGAATTTGGCTTGTATTACTTTGTGCACATATTTGATTTACTCATGGCTTCTATGAAGTATGATCTTCAGCTGCTGGACCGTGACACAAGGTTTTCTTTATGGCAAGTCAAGATGCGAGCGTTATTGGCGCAAACCGATTATGATGATGCACTGGATAGTTTTGGGAAGAACAGAATTCAAGATTGGACTGCTGATGAGAAAAGGAAGGATCGAAAGGCTTTGTCACAAATTCAACTCCATTTGCACAATGATATTTTGCAGGATGTTCTGAGCGAGAAAACCGCTGCCGCTCTATGGTTAAAGCTGGAAGAGATTTGCATGACAAAAGATCTTACTAGCAAGATGCATCTGAAGCAAAAATTATTTCTGCACAAGTTACCCGAGGGAGGTAATGTTCTCAATCATATCTCAGAATTTAAGGAGATTATTGCTGATTTAGCTGCAATGGAGGTTAAATATGAGGAGGAAGATATGGGCTTAATGTTATTGTGTTCACTGCCAAGTTCTTATACCAATTTTAGAGATACCATATTATACAGTCGTGATACTCTCACCCTTAATGAGGTTTATGAAGCTTTGCACTCTAAGGAGAAGATGAAGCTAATGGTGTCTGGTGATGGTTCTAGTTCCTCTCAAGCCGAGGGATTATCTGTTCGTGGCAGGACACATGAGAAGGGCTCAAGTAATGAAAACTGAGGCAAAAGTAAAAACGGCTATAGGGGCCGGTCGCAATCCAGAGGCAAGAACAAGTATTGCAGATATTGCAAGAAAGAAGGACATGAAATCTCCGAGTGTTTTAAGTTGCAGAACAAGGAAAAGAGGAATGGCACATACAAACCGAAAGGTAACAAAGGTGAAAATTCTGCTAATGTTGCTCGTGATGATACTTCTGATGATGCTCTTGTCGTTATTGCTGGATGTGCTGAGGCCAATGATAAATGGGTACTTGATACTGCATGTTCTTTTCATATGTGCCCAAATAGAGATTGGTTTAATACTTTGGCTTCTACTGCTGCTGGTTCCGTTTTGGGTTTTGATAATTCACCATGCAAGATTGAAGGCATAGGTTCTATTCGAATCAAGATGTCTGATGGCACAATCAGAACTTTAACAGATGTTCGGTATATTCCGAAGATGAAGAGAAATCTTATTTCTTTGAGTGCCCTTGATGCAAAGGGGTACAAATATTCAGGTGGAGATAACATTTTGAAAGTCACTAAAGGTTCTCTGATTGTTATGAAGGGTGACTTGAGTTTGACCAATGGTCTTTATTACCTTCGAGGTTCTACCATCTCAGGTAACGCTACTCCAGCTGTTTCAAATAGCTCTGATTGTGATGCTGATAACCTTTGGCATATGCGTCTTGGACATATGAGTGAACTTGGTTTGGCAGAGTTAAATAAGAAAGGTCTTCTTGCTGGTTATCAAACTGGAAAATTAAAGTTTTGTGAGCATTGTATTTTCAGGAAGCACAAGAGGGTGAAGTTCAACACTTCAACTCATACTACTGAAGGTATCCTTGATTATGTGCATTCCGATTTATGGGGGCCTTCTCGCAGAAAGTCACTAGGTGGTGCTAGTTACATGTTGACTATTATTGATGATTACTCGAGGAAAGTTTGGCCTTATTTCTTGAAGCATAAATATGAGGCATTCTCTGCATTTAAAGAGTGGAAGACTATGATTGAAAGGCAAACTGAAAGGAAGGTCAAGATACTTCGCACTGATAATGGTATGGAATTCTGTTCTAAGAAATTTAAGTATTATTGCAAGTCTGAAGGCATTGTCAGACATTACACCGTTCCTTATACTCCTCAAAAAAACGGTGTTGCTGAGCGTATGAACAGAACCATTATCTCCAAGGCCCGTTGCATGTTGTCAAATGCCGGTTTGAGTAGGCGTTTTTGGGTTGAGGCTGCTTCCACTGCTTGTCATCTTATTAACCGTTCACCATCTATTGCTCTTAATAAGAAAACTCCAACTGAGGTATGGTCTGGTTCACCTGCTGATTATTCACAATTGAGAGTTTTTGGTTGCACTGCTTATGCTCATGTTGATAATGGAAAGTTGGAGCCTAGGGCTATTAAGTGCATCTTTCTTGGTTATAAATCTGTTGTTAAAGGTTTTAAATTGTGGAATCCTGAAACTCAGAAAGTTGTTATTAGCAGAAATGTTATCTTTAATGAAACTGCTATGTTCCATGATGTTCCTTCTACTGATGTTCCTGTTGAGAGTGAACAGCAGTCTACTATTCAGCATCCTACTGTTCAGGTGGAGCAGGTTATTGATTCCACATCAGATAAGGAAAATGTTGATGCACATGATGAACCCGCCGTTGATGATGAACATGTCACTCCAAATCAGCCTATTGTTCCACCAAGTTGGAATCTTGCATGTGACAGAGTTAGGCGTGGTGTTTCTAAGGCGCCTTCAAGGTTAATTGATGAGTGCAATATTGTTTCTTTTGCTTTATCTGTTGCAGAAGATATTGAAGGTAATGCTGAGCCTTCTTCATATTCCGAGGCTATTATTTCTGGTGATAGTAATAAGTGGACAATTGCTATGCATGATGAGATGGAATCACTTGAAAAGAATGGCACTTGGGATTTAGTAAAATTACCTAGAGAGAAGAAACCTATTCGTTGCAAGTGGGTTTTTCAAAAGAAAGGAGGGTATTTCTCCAAATAATGAGGCAAGATATAAAGCAAGGTTGGTTGCTAAAGGTTATAGCCAGATTCCAGGTATTGACTTTAATGAAGTCTTTTCCCCCGTTGTGAAACATAGCTCTATTCGCACTTTACTCAGTATTGTTGCCATGCATGATTATGAGCTTGAACAATTGGATGTTAAAACTGCTTTCTTACATGGGGAATTAGAAGAGGATATTTATATGGAACAACCTGAAGGTTTTATTATTACTGGAAAGGAGAATCTTGTCTGCAAGTTAAATAAATCTCTTTATGGATTGAAGCAATCCCCTCGACAGTGGTACAAGAGATTTGATACTTTTATGCTCTCTCAAGGTTTCAAAAGGTCTGATTATGATAGCTGTGTTTATTTGAAATCTTTTAATGATTCAGCTATTTATTTGCTCCTTTATGTTGATGATATGCTCATTGCTGCAAAGAGTATGTCACTTGTTAATGAACTAAAGAAGCAATTGAGTAATAAATATGAGATGAAGGATTTGGGTGCAGCAAAGAAAATTCTTGGCATGGAAATTTCCAAAGATAGGACATCTGGAAAATTATATCTCAGTCAGAAGGGATATATTGATAAAGTTCTTCGTCGTTTTAATATGCATAATGCCAAGCCAGTGAGTACTCCATTAGCTGCGCATTTCAAATTGTCATCAGCCTTATGTCCAAAGTCAGATATTGATATTGAGCACATGTCTAGAGTTCCCTATTCAAGTGCAGTTGGTTCACTTATGTATGCCATGGTTTGTTCTCGTTCGGACTTCTCACACGCATTGAGCGTTGTTAGTAGATACATGGCTAATCCTGGAAAAGAGCATTGGAAAGCTGTTCAGTGGATTTTCAGATATCTGCGAGGTACTTCTAATGCTTATTTACAGTTTGGGAAATCTAAAGATGGGCTTGTTGGTTATGTTGATTCCGATTTTGCTGGTGATTTGGATAAGAGAAGATCACTCACAGGTTATGTTTTCACCATTGGTGGTTGTGCTGTGAGTTGGAGAGCGACTTTGCAGTCTATTGTGGCTTGTTCCACTACTGATGCCGAGTATATGGCTGTTTCTGAGGCATGCAAAGAAGCTATCTGGTTGAGAGGTTTATACACTGAGCTTTGTGGAGATGAGTCTTGCACTACCATATATTGTGACAGTCAAAGTGCTATATGTCTCACTAAGAATCAAATGTATCATGAGAGAACGAAGCACATTGATGTCAGATATCACTTCATTCGAGATGTTATTGCTAGAGGTGATTTGATGGTGAGCAAGATAAGTACGCATGATAATCCTGCGGATATGATGACAAAGCCAGTTCCGACCAATAAGTTTGAGCTTTGCTCAGACTTAGTTGGTATCTCTCACTAGTCCTATGGACTTTGACGCAGAAGGTGTTTATGCTGATTTGGATGGAGTTATTTCTTTCTTCGGCTACTGGAGGGAATTTGGTTCAAGGTGGAGATTGTTAAAATATGACCCAAATTCGTCTACCGTGTTATACACGGGCACCGTGTCATGAGCGGTGTGAGGCTTTGCGTTGGTACCGGCGCGTACGAGTACAACTCGTTTACTTGTCCTACTAGGACTCTTATGTGTTGCCTCTTTTATACTCCATGTAGTCGCACCTAAAGACGGCATGTCGTCTCGTGCTTGTAATACTCCTTCATTATAGTGAAGTTGCGCCTTCGTGCGTCCGTGGTTTTCTCCCGCAAGGGTTTCCACGTTAAATCAGTGTCACTTGTCCCTACTTTGATCTCGTTTTATCTAACAGGCACTCCTGAACCTCTGGAGGGATAAGAGGACGAAAAGGAGGAGCGCCTGGAATAGGATCGGGCATTTCCTAGCAAGAGAGCATAATCAAGATGATGAGAAACACAAAGAGGAGTCGTGTGAAGAAGAGGACAAATAACTAAGGAACCTCAACTCACGAGACATTGATGACCTTGACCAAGAATTGATGAACCCGGATCAAGGATGAGCTCGACAAAAAGTACTCAACACCTACAACAAGATTAGGAAAAAAGAAAAGGCCGATCCAAGCAAAAGTACTCAACACCGGGACCAAGAATATCGGTCACGCCAGTGAGGTTAGAAGACCATGTCAGTAGCAGATAATACATACTAGCTCGCAAGAGCAAAATGCCGATCCAAGCAATCAACGACACCACATAAGAAGACCCAAGCAACTATCGCATGCCGGCAAAGAAACTGTAGGAAGTAGCAAGAGCTTTCTTGGAGGTAAACTTGATCGTTGTCCATCTAGATAAAAACTAGCCATGCCAAGGCGCGGCGTCACGCCGCACCCGTATGTCAATCCGTTGATGTTTTGAAGTATGGCTTAGTATGTTATTGTCCAGATCGTCAAGTCTTTCCGCATACAAAAAATGGATGAATCACGTGGTCATGGTGGACCTAGATGAATTGCAATATAAACTGTATCACTTAAGCTACATTGGTTCTGAATCATAACATACACAGTAGACCAAATGAACCTAAGCTACATTGGTTTTGAACCATAATGTGCAGTCTGAGCTAAAAGTAGACTAATTGTCATCCTTAACATAGTGCATCTTATTCATTTATCATACATGAATTTCGTTGTTGGTGAAATTCATTTTTTCTTTGTCACTTTAGAACATTTTAAAGGAAATCTCTCTTTTGCTGATTATCCGAATGCATGAGCAGTTCTTTTACTATTTGTTTCTAAATAGTATTCACCCTGGCCTCACCTTTCGGTTGATTTTGTTGCCAAGTGCATCTTTTTTTTAAACGTTTGCACCCTTTATTTAAAACAAGTCAGGAATCTCAGCTGCTACAATGCCGAGTACAGATTCTGGAGGGGCTTGTGTCTAGATCATACAAAAGTTCACACTAAGCCCCTCTTTCGCAAGCACATGTGCTGCACTATTAGAGGATCTCCTAACCCAAGACAGTTTGAAGTTGGCAAAATCCAGCAGAAGCCGCTTGATTTCTTTCAGCACCGATCCATTTGTTAAGTACAAATTTTGTTGTTGAGTGCATCTTCTGCAAGGTGCTTCATTTTTAGCAATGTATTGCATCATTTCCTGATAACCAGTTGTACATTTGTGTAAGTGAAACCAAGATGATTATAAATTTGACACAATAATAATTACCTCATCAGTTCCTGAAAGCAATGATAGATCTTTTCCTAAACTTGGACGGATAGGTGGAGGTGTTTTACAAAAAACAGGTCTTTCCTAAACTTGAACGGATAGGTAGAGATGTTGTACTGAAAATGACCTGTTATATGTCAGTTGAAGTGGTCATAGAAGGAAATGCTCGACATCTCTTTGTGTCGTTGAAGAACTACCGAGTAGTAAGAAGGTCGATGTTGTTACACACTGTAAAGGCTCAAATTTCATCACTTAAAAATAGTTGTAATCGCCATCAAGAGATTTGCTATTTGGAGTAACTATAACACTGAATTTCTTGCCCACAAGAGAAAACATTTCAGAGCTAACCAGTCGACCAGGCCGCTCGTGTAAACCAGAGGAAACATGACGGCACGACGCACGCCATGCCCGTGTTTTGGCCCGTACTTGTCTTGGGTGTTGTTTAAATAGATATGTTTTTAGTGCTCAATGTTTTTTTACTAATTACCAGTGTCGAGAAAAATAAATGACAACTCTTTCTTCAATTGCTTGATGAATTGTTGGTTGTGATGTAAATTCTAGAAAATGGCTCGATGACAAAAGGGTAGCGCCATACGTCGCACATTCTTGTGGATCCTGGTACATCTCCCATGAATATTGCCTTGCTTGGCTGATTGCTGACATTCATGGCTGTGCGAAAAAGGAAATACAAAAGAAATGTAAACACTGATAATAAAGGACAGTTTATAACTATTTTCTCTGTGACTTCAAAAATCCTAAACAAAAATGATGTGATACGATCATACCATGAGCAGATAAAGTTTTTAGGTTCTACTTAGTAAACGGCAAAAGCAAAACTTTTTAAAATAGCATGAATATCTTGGGTATTTGTGAGCGGACAGATCAAACATTTCTGTTCAGTAAGAAAATGGGAAGAGTGAATCCAATTAAAGCAACATGAACGATTTATCCAATGATAGATAGCAGCTAAAAAGAAATATTACTGATGGAAGTTCCAAAAATTCAGCATACTGAGAGAGACATATGTTCAATCATATTCACTTGTCAACTATATTGGGTATACATAACAACACTATTTAGATTACAACATGATGAAACTGTATCTACCCTGAACTGTAAAGAGACACTTTTGTTCCCTGAAGCTAAAACTGGCACTGTAACCATCTAGAACCAAAGGCCACATACTTCTCCCAATTTAGATTCACTCATCCACATCTCAAAGAAGATGACTATCAATACCACACCAGCGCGTCGAAGAAAAAATATGCACAGGCAGTAAGGGCACGCATACTCATCTACTATTTGCAAATCATCGATATAGTCAGACCTAAACTTGTTAAGAGTACAATTTTTAAGTTTACAACGGAATGGCAAAGAAAATGTTGCAGCAACAGCTTCAGATGAAGCATTGTTCATAAAATAAAATTAATAAACCCACTGTTCTGGCTCTTGCATTGGTAACTTTTCGTGACATACAATTATTCCAGTGTTACCTACCTACATCAACTACATAGTTTAACTCTGCCCACATTGGGTTAGTTGTTAGACCACTCATGTATTTTGTCGGCATCAAATGCATCTGCAAATCCTCCACATAGTGCTCCTAATGGCTGACCGACAGTAATTAATCCAATGTCTGAAAGAATACAAAATTGAGAAGTAGTTGATTTCCTTCATATGAGAGCAGGAATTACAGCAAAAAAAGAACTTCTCATGTAATTTGACCTGACATCAGCACATTCTGCTGAATAAGTTCCTAGGAAAGAGGGAACACGTTCTAGGCAACAATAAAGGGCAGCCCGGTGCATGTAGCTCCCGCTTGCGCAGGGTCCGGGGAAGTGTCCGACCACTTTGGGTCTATTGTACGCAGCCTTACCCTACATTCCTGCAATAGGCTGTTTCCAGGACTTGAACCCGTGACCTCATGGTCACAAGGCAGCAGCTTTACCACTGCGCCAAGGCTCCCCTTCTACGTTCTAGGCAACAATAAACAGAAAAAATGGTCTCTTATCTAAATCATCAAAAGAGGCAACTATGCATCTTCCCTTGATCCAAACAAAGAAAGGTATAAGATTTGTAAAACCTCCTTGTCGAGTAGTTAACAACAAATAAATCTGAGGCTAGCCCTGAAATAAATTAGTTCCTTGCAAGAGAAAAATAACACTCTGGAATAATGATATAATGCTTCAAGTAAATGAGTAGTCATTCTCTTCTCTTCCTATGGAACAAACACGTCATACAACAACTTCACAGGGCAAAGAACATATGGCAATTTTGATGCAGCATCCTTTGACTAAGAAAAGGAAGTGTCATACGACAACTTCACAAAGAAAATAACTTACAGAGAGCTCAGTTCAACTTTCTTTGACAGAGGAAAAAGAGAGGATATTTTAGTGCTTGCTGGAAATCAGAGAAGTTTGAAGGAATGACAACTTCATAAAGCAAATAACATATGCAGATTTCAGCTCGACTTTCTTTGATAAAAGAAAAAGAGTGGATCTTTTGGTACTTACTAAAACCAGAGAAGTTTGAAGGAATGTAGTTGTTCATTTTATCAAGAGATGGCTTCATTATCAAACATACCACGTTGCACTCTTAAATAATATGAGACACCTAGATATAAAATCCACACCAGCCAGGCAATACAAATTAATTAAATCTAAAGCAGACAAAAATACAACCAATACTATGTAACCTGCACTATAAATCAACAACATGCACTTATAACGGGCATTGATAGCTGTAGTTTATCTTGCAACACACATTTGTATAGGCCATTTGAACCACACCAACTAACCAAAACTTTAAAAAAAATCACAATTTATACACAATTCGCCTGGATCTTTGGCGAGTGTGAAGGCACATGATTTTGCAACGGTCTCCAGGAAGATGAGAAGAAGTTGTGCGCCCATGCATCGCCCCAACATCGAACGCTCGGCTTCAACACCACCTGCTCATATTCGACCTCCACCAAAACTACACGGTGATTCACCTTAGTTTGAGATTTTCTTCAGAAAACATTGAAGGGAAGCTATTGAGTGGCAAAAATGGAGTAATTGCAGAACTATGGAGGAAGAGATACATCTAATTGCAGCTTCCTGTTGACTCAATCATAATCCAAGTATTCACTATCTTGTGTTTTCCCAACACCCATAAAGGCAGGCAAAACATGCCCAAAATCATAGCTTCTCTCCATCTAGCTATGATAAAATGCAATATGAAGGACAAAAAAATAGGGGTTTGTTGTTGATAAATAAATGTCCACGGGTAGGATATCATCAAAAATCAGCATTACTCATTCTTGATATAAGTTGTCAACTAAAACCTGCTAACTGAATAATGGAACCACTTGTCAACGACAGTCCAAAAGTAATAGAAGTGACATGGTTAGTTCTACTGCAGTAGGGTAAACTGTAAGCAGTTAGCCAGTTGCTTTGGTGTAAAAAAGTTCAGGTCTTGGTACAACCACTGTGAGTGTCTTGCAGCACACACACGAAAAGATACCCTCCGCATTTCTACAACCATGGATGGTCGATAGAATTATTAGTTTTATCTTTCACCTCTGATGCACCCCGGCTAGCCCTATTTCTCCTAATGAAAACTGGAGCCAGGAGCTACGGGGCCCTGCAAGAAACACACGAAAAAAATAGCATTATAAGGAACCTGAAGAAATAGCTGCAATATAGGGAAAGTATAATACTACATGTAAATATGTTTCAAACACTAATCCTCCCTCTCAAAAGTTCCAAAGAGAAAAATTAGCAGCTGATTGTTAAATCCATATACAATTTCATAATCGACAAATACATATGCCATCTCCAAAAATTAAATTCACCTTCTGCACCTAAACATAGGCATGTTGGTGGTTGTACTCCCTTAAACTAACTAAGAGAGGCAGAGTGAGACTTTAATCCGTGGAATTCAGAACACGGACCCTCTAGCCTATCCACACAAATCATATGGTGCAGAATTCCTCTCAAGTAAGACAGGCTTGTCATACATACTAAAAACGGAATTGATACTAAAAATGAAATTGAAGAACCAGATAATTGCAGAAGAAACTTCATATTCACATGGGAATCAACTCCCCTGATGTAAATGCCAAGTTGCTTGCTCACCGAGAATGGCCACCGCCAGGACTGCGTGCATCTCCGTCCTACAGCTCCGCACCTCCTTGTGTGCTCACCACCCCATTTCTTCTTCTGAATCAAGGGAGAGGTAGTGGAGCCCCGGGTCGAAGTCGATGGCTACGACTAAGTCAATGCCGCACAGCAGCGACGCGTTTGTCCTTGTCCTCGCACACATCGTACCAGTAGGACACCGTCTAGGGGTGCTCTCCCGCGCTAGCGCCACCGTATCCTCCTCCCGTCATCTCATCCACAGCTGGAACGAAAGAAAATCAATTATCACACACAACCAATACATCAATCACAAAACCATCAACAACTGAAACCACAACAGAACCAGAAAACAAACAGAAGAGGAAAGAGAAAAAATAATGTTGGCACTACTACTACTGCTCTCTGCCGGGGCGGGGGCGGACCGGGCTCGATCCAATTCGATTCAACGCGGCCCCAGTGGCCACGCCGAGATGGAGGAGGGATAGGGAGGGGAGGCGGTAGAAGAAGAGGAGGTTGCGGCAGCAGCGTCATGGCAGGCAGGCAGCCGGTGGCTTCGATGGTAAGTGACGGCAATGGAGCAGATTTGTGGTGGCGGCGACGGCCGCCTCCCCTTTCTTTCTCTCTCTTTCTGTCCCCCCTCGTTCGCGCTAGAAAAAAAGAAGGAACAAAGAATCGGGATCCCCGACGTGGCAGAAAGATACGAACGTACTATCACGCAAACATGCTGTAAGCGGTGAACCAACGACCACCTAAAAAGCCGGCACACTAATCTAGCAGTAAAAAAACCGAACCAAAACAATACTGTACAGAACCAAAACTGTAGCAATAGCAAAACAGCTGTCAAGCCCTCCTTAATTGCTGGCTAAGCCAAAAAAATAATAAAATTAGAAGCCTTCATGGTTTAGTTTTGTGAGTATGTATATATTTGAAGGAGACAACTAATGGACGATATGATCATGTAAGATAACTATGCTTAGTCCAAGTGGCTCTTCGTAACATCCAGTGCCATGCTTAGCTCGACCACCCAATGCAGGCAAGGAACTGGTAACTGAATCCAAGGAAATCACATGCAAGACTTTCATCGTGCACCTCACAAATTACCATGCAACTGATACATCCCAAACGTATCTATAATTTCTGCTTGCTCCATGTATATTGTGGTAATATTGCTATATGTTTTGATGCACTTTCATATAATTTATAACATATTTTGCACTAACCTACTAATTCAGTGTCCAGTGTCAGTTTCTGTTTGTTATTGTCCGTGCATTGCAGAAAAAGGTCAAAAATAGAAGTTCTCGGAAAATTTCAAAAAAATTACCAAAAAATATCCACAACAGAAAACTCCAGAAGCACGAAGGAGGCCCTGAGGAGGCCACCTGATGGCGTGGAAGTGATAATGGTTTCTCGCCTTTCGTTGGTTACCCCAAGTGGAAGGTGAGATGTAGGATAGTAGCAAATTTCCCCTATGTAGAGGATAGGGTTTGTCTCCCGTAGGACTCCGGCAATGATAAGTAGGTGGCAAGAAAACAATGACACCGTTTACGACAAACGTTGCTTCCTTGACCTGGACCTGCACACGACACAAATAACTTTGCTCCCAACGAAGTTCAAAGAGGTTGTCAATCTCTCCGGTCTTGTTGTTTACAAAGGATCAAACACAAGAGATAATGATAATGATAATAACTGAAAGTAAATACTGAAAAGGAAATAAGCTTATAAACAGTGATGAGAATATGGACCGAGGTCCCGTGATGTTCACTAGTGATGTCTCTCTCCCAAAAGACGATAAAACTGCTATGCGAGGTAAATAAATTACAGATGGGAAATTGACAGGATTATAAACGCACCGCGATGCTAACTATGCTACAAAAGAAAGGAAGAGGCTCATAAGCATGGGCAGTACGTCAAAATAAGTAGAACGAAATCCATCTGCATCTACTACTAATCATCCACCTTGAGATATCTATCCAGAACATCTCGCTGGTATTAAGTTGCGAGCCCCACCCAAAGTGTAAACCCAAAGCAACAGACAACTGCATTAAAAGAACTTTGCGTAAAGTAAACAATCCTTGCAATCGCGGTTACAAGCACCGTTTTTCCCCCTTGTGGCCACAGCACATCCCCTAGACTCATGTTTCTGTCACTCAAGCTTGTCATCAGGGGGCATGTACCCACAATCGATCATAACGTTCCCTCTTGGAGTCACTACCTACTACTTGGCCAAAGCAATAAACAGCAACGGAGAACATGCAAGAATTACTTAAGAACAAAAGTATAAGAGATAAAAACCAAATATATTACTCTATCACGATCTGAACATAATCTCATAATCCATCAGATCCCATCAAACTCAGCATAGAAAAAGCAGAAGAATTACATATGTGCCTCGATCATGTAGGGCAGCTCACAAGGTCTAAACCATGAAGAACAAAGAGGGGAGGAGAACATGACATAGCTACTGATCACGGACCCATGGTCCAAAGGAAACTACTCACGACACATCCGGGAAGCGTCCATGGTGGAGGAGAAGCTCCCGGAGGTCGGTCCTCCCTCCGCCGCCTGGACACCTGGTGGTGGCCCTCTGGCCCCACTTTGGTGATTATAGAAGACTCCGTTGTGCTGATTTTTTATCCAATTTTCCCGAATTTTTGGAGCATTTTTAATATGAGGGAAACCTGGAATAGAAAAACAGCAGAAAACAGGAACTGACACTAGGGTGCACTGAGTTAGTAGGTTAGTACAAATATGATCAAAATTGTATGAAAGTGTATCTAGATCATAGCAATATCACACAAAACATGCATGGAACGAGCAGAAATTATCGATACGTCTGAGACGTATCACCACCCCCTGGTCAGGCACCTCCCTGGCGTGGCCAGGGGGGTGACCGTGCCCTCTGGCCGCTTGGGCCAGGGCGGCCACCCCTTAGGCCCCTTTGGCCTATATTTACCTCCTGCTCTGAAAACCCTCAAGAGAAACCCCGTCACGCGATTTCGTCCACTGTTCCTCCGCCGAAGCGATTCCGATCTCGGGATCGCCAGGAGAAGCTGTCCCGGCACCCTGGCGGAGGGAGGATTTACCTCCGGAAGCCTCTTCATCACCATGATTGCCTCTGGGGTGTGACGTGAGTTGTAACAGCCCAGATTTCACAAAAATTAAAAAAATTGTTTTCGGTGTGAATTGTTTGATTGTCTGATTTGTTTGCGGTGTCTTCATCCCCGATTTATCGATCGGCGATTATTTTTTCCTCCTCTTATCTCGTACCGGACGGAGACCGAACTTTTCCATCCTGACACTCGACCTTTGCGACACCGGGTTTCACCCGATCACCGTCGCGAAAACCGCACAAGACCAGCCGAAGCCAACGGAACGAAAACCCCATTTAATAATTAAACGGGTTATTTTTATAGCGCGCCGGAAAGTGTTCTCGGAACGGTTCCTGCTCCAGGTAAACGCCGCTGGCTCGACGCGCTGTTCGCGCAGTTCGAAGTTTTACCCGAATCGGAGGTCCTGCGGACACCCGGCGGTCAGAAACGTAAACACCGCACGCGAGAGAGAAAAACCGGGGATGTTTTTGCACACTGCCAGCCACCTGGGCTATATAAAGACCACCACACTCCCACCTCTTTCTAGGGTTTCCCTAGTCCAAAATTGCAGCCACCCCCCTCCACTTTTCCCAAATTCTGCCCCCTAGCCCTCCAAATCCGAAACCCTAGCTCTCCCACTGATCTGGACCGTCAGATATGAGATCCAACGGTCCAGATCGCGTCCCCAGCCTCCCACTGCAGTTCCAGCCCACTCCGGGCCGCGCGGGCCCGCAACCGCCGCCGGGCCTGATCTGAGTGCGCCTAGCCGCCTCCTCCCATGGAGACGCCGCGCGCCGCCCTCGCCTCCGGTCTCCGGCGAGCCGCGCCGCCAAGCGCCGGTGAGCCAACCCATACAGGTCGCCGCCTCCTTCTTCATTCTCCCTTCCCTCTCCTTCTCCTCCCCTCTAACTTTCTCCCTCTCTCTCTCTCTCTGCGAGCACGGCCCGCCATGGCCATGGCGCCAGGGACGCCCAGCCAAAGCTCGAGCCGACCACCTCCCGGCCGGATCTCGCCCCTGCGCCCGTTCCCGTCGTCCCCAGCCGCTGATCCGCCTCCCCGTCCAACCTGCAGCGCCTCCCCTCGCCGAGGCCAGCAGCCGCCCCGCCGGCGAGCTCTAGCCGCCGCCGCTGGCGTGCACGGGCACGGGAGCCGCCCGGCTCAGCCTCCCCGCGTGGCCGCCGCCGTGGCAGGCCGGCCGGCCCAGCAGCCCCAGGCAGCCCAGATCCAAGGCCCAGCCACATGCGCGCCTGCCAGCCCACCAGCAACTTCCGGCCTGGGCTTTGGCCCAGCAAGGTGAGATTTTTTTCTTTTGTTATTGTGCTGCGAGTTGGGCTTGGCATAGTAGGCATTTTTACTTTTTTTCGTTAGATTTTGGCATAAAAATAGTAACTTTTTAACTGTAGCTCGGATCGCGACGCATAAAACATGAAAGTTGCTTAGTTTTTCGTGTAGTTTAATAAAATGTTGCTTGTTGCCATGTTTGACTTTGTTTACATGTTGTTTACCTGCTATTTACAACTGCTTGCCACTGTAAACTGTAACCGCCATAACTTTTTAACCGTTGCTCCGATTAAAATGTTTCTTGTATGTAACTTGACTAGAATTGCGTGTAGATTGTGTTTATGTTGCTCTTGCTTGCTAATAAAAATAATAAAATATTGTTTAGGGAAAAATAGTACCAAACATTATAATTATCGTGGGGTCCGCAATAGTTTTCCATGTATAGTTTCTACCCCCGTTTAAAGTGACTTGATTAGATAGTTTAATTATGCTTCACCTCTTGCCATGTTTGCGTGACATGCCATGCTTGGGTGCCTTGCCATGTTAACAACCGTTGGTTGATCACTTGTAGCTAAACAACTTGAACCTTTCCAAATGTGCGGTATCGTCGTGTGTGACGAGTACTCCAGTTAACCTGTTAGTAACCGCTCTCGACGGTAGGTGCGATGTCTCGTGTTGCTTCTTGTTGATGCTTGCTCGTGTTTGCTTCGTAGTAATAGATGCTTGCTCGTTGATTGCTTTCCAGTGTTTACCGTCTTGTGTGCTTCTGCGGGTACCTCTCGGAGGCGATGCGAGCTTGCGATAAACTACACCTTCGGAACCCGACTTATCAACAGGCAAGGACTATACATTACTTATGATCCATTCTATTTCAACCAGCGGTTTGCATGCTAGTCTAGGTTAGGTTCGATGTTTGATCCTACCACATGTTTACAACCTCTTTCAAACCGATACAGCCATGTCCCCTCCCAGCAAACCTTGTACTGCTATGTTACTATTGCTCGTTGCTCAGCCCCTGCTTAGTATGCATGCTTAGTATGCTACGATGTTACCATGTTACTCCTTGGTTTGGGATATCACATTATTATTATATTGTTGTTGATGATATGATTATTATAAATGTTGACTATATTCGACGAAGGATGGAAGGTCTAGGCTATCCCGCCCCGACGCTTTGTTCCATTCGAGTCACCTAGGATCAGAGTTCCGGGTATTGGTTTTAAGACTGAGCGTGCCTAACCGCGTGTGGGATTTTATGGGGTCCCCTTTTCTTACCTATCTAGCTTCAAACATTTCTAGTGGTGGCCCGAGCCGATTTACCATTTGAAACCGTGTGCGTAACTGGTCTGCAGCCAGTGGTTTTAAAACAACTCGGGCCAGCAGAGACATAGTTCCTTTGTTGGTCCACACTGGTGAGCTAGGGAAGTCCCCTGTTATATAGGTGAGGCTAACCCTGACCTTAGCCATACGGAAGAGTACGATCCGAGAGCGTGGCCGTCTTTTGGGTTGGGTGTCGACTCCCCGGGGGCCACCCGGATTTGTTCGTTGTTAGTTAGAGGGACCTGTCGTTTCGGATCTCTCGGAACTAAATCATAAAATGGTTGCCTGTGATGGGTAGCAACTGAGAGTGATGGGCGTGCGTGCGGAGCCTTGTAATGGGTAGTTGGTACACCCCTGCAGGGTTAAATCTTTTCGAGAAGCCGTGTCCACGGTTATGGACGACTTGAGACCTACTCCTTGTTCATAGACAACAACAGCTGAGATAATCTTAATATAACTTGATCAATGTGTGTGTGCCTTGACTGCTTCCTCTTCGTCGAGATGCGAAGAGGAGGACAAGGATAGGATAGGTGTTATGCTTGCGTAAGTAGTTGATATCAGACTTGTTGGAGGCGATTCCTCATCGAATGCTTGGCTTCTTATCTTACTCTCTAGATCGTTAGCCACTTCATAAATGCTAGTGCGGCAGCAACCTCACCACTTACCCCATCCTTACCGTAAACTACTAGTTGTCCTACAATGACGAGTAATGAAGTCCTTGCTGGGTCAGATGACCACTCCAGTTGGATGCTGAGTACCTCTGTACTCATGATACTACCCCCAAACTCTTTTCAGGGTTCCTGATCGAGAACAGGTATGGTGATCGACGTTTCACATGGAGACTCGACGACGACTAGTTAGGCGGATCCTGACGGAGGGCCTGGACCCGTGTGGTTATGGGGATCGATGTTTTTCTCTTTGCCAATAGGCATTTGATTGTAGTCTGTACTCAGACATGTACCTTCCGCTGATGTATTGTATTTACGGCAGTTGTAAGCCGACTGTATGAGATGTTGTATCCTTGTATCTGTAATGTTGTGATATCATGTTGGAAATCCGGGGCATATGGCTATGTCATATGTCGCGGTGGGACCGATATGTGCTTTGTCCCCGGATCTGGATGGAAACATCTAGATCTGGAACAGTACCGCATATCGGGCCTTACATGAGTAGTCCCCCTTGGACCATGGGTCCATGACCAGTAGCTATGTGATGTCTTGTCTCCAATCTTGTGCTTCAATGTTTAGCCCTTGTGAGATGCCTATCATGATCAAAGCATCTATCACTAGTGCAAAACAGGTCATTAGAACCGGTTCTGGGAGGCCATTAGAACCGGTTTTGGCAACCGATGGTAAAGGTTCGGTGCTAGAGGGTGAACCCCTTTAGAACCGGTTGTTGGATATGTGCCCTAGAGACAAATTAATAAAGATATTTGTCACATATCCGTTTTGTTCATAATACGTTTTATACTGTGCTATAACTGTATTACTTGGAAATACTAATACAGGTGTAGTATAAAACATGGTCTGTAGTTTAACTCGGGTAAACTATCTCATTGGGCAATTGATTGATCAAGCTTTCCTGATCATGGCGACACTTAAGTCCATTGACAATGAGGTCATATCATTAGGGGAATGATGTGATGGACAGACACCCACCTAAAGTAATGCAATGTGATCGAGTCACATAGTTCAGCGTTGCTATGACTTTGTAACGTATGGCTTAGTCCTTAGACCGTAATGATCATACGTAATCACGATCTATGAGGAGACTTTGATTTGTATCCCACCGCCTGACTGAAATATGCTGGCTATAAAGGAGCACTTTGGGTATTCCGAAATATGCTGGCTATAAAGGAGCACTTTGGGTATTCCGCCAGGCCGTCGAGAATAAATGGATTTTCAAGAAAAAGACTGACGCAGACGGAAACGTATCTGTCTACAAAGCTCGACTTGTCGCGAAGGGTTTCCGACAAATTCAAGGAGTTGACTACGAGGAGACATTCTCTCCTGTAGCGATGATAAAGTCTATTCGGATCCTACTAGCAATAGCTGCATATCATGATTACGAGATATGGCAGATGGATGTGAAAGCTGCATTCCTAAATGGCAACATTGAGGAAGAGTTGTATATGATGCAACCAGAGGGGTTTGTCGATCCAAGGAATGCTGGTAAGGTTTGCAAGCTTCAACGGTCCATCTATGGGTTGAAGCAAGCATCTCAGAGCTGGAATCTTCGATTTGATGAGGTCATTAAAGCTTTTGGATTTGTCCAAAACGTCGAAGAGTTCTGCGTCTATAAGAAACTGAGTGGGAGCTCTGTAGCATTCCTTGTGTTATATGTGGATGACATATTACTAATAGGGAACGATAAGAAATTCTTAGAGGAAGTGAAGGAATATCTGAATGGACAATTTTCCATGAAGGACCTAGGTGAAGCTGCGTACATACTGGGGATTAAGATCTATAGAGATAGACCTAATCGAAGGTTGGCCTTGAGTCAGAATACTTATATTGACAAGATTTTGAAAAGGTTCAAAATGGATGACTCCAAAAGAGGTCTCTTGCCAGTCATAAAAGGTGTCAAACTAAGCGTGACTCAATGCCCGACCACAGCTAAAGAGAAAGAGGAGATGTCCTCAAAGCCCTATGCCTCAGCCATAGGTTCTCTCATGTATGCTATGTTATGTACCAGACCGGATTTAGCGCTGGCCATTAGTATGACTAATCGCTACCAGAGTAATCCGGGAATGGCCCATTGGACAGCAGTGAAGAACATCCTTAAGTACTTGAGAAGAACCAAGGATCTCTTTCTTGTTTATGGAGGAGTTGATGAGGAGCTCACCGTAAAGGGTTACGTTGACGCAAGCCTCGGCTCAGACCTAGATGACTCGAAATCCCAGACGGGATATGTCTTCATGTTGAACGGTGGCGCGATTAGCTGGAGGAGCGGCAAACAGTCAGTCGTCGCTCAATATTCAATGGAGTCGGAGTATATTGCCGCTTGCGAAGCGTCAAACGAGGCGCTGTGGCTGAAGAAGTTCGTGATCGAGCTTGACGTCTTTCCCAGTTGCACTGACCCCGTGGGAATCTTCTGCGACAACACGGGTGCCATTGCTAACGCGAAGGAGCCAAGAACTCAGTCTACAGCCAAGCACATCCTCCGAAAGTTCCATGTGACGCGAGACTACGTCAGGGATGGACACACTAGGATTCACAAGATACATACGGATCTGAACGCAGCAGACCCGATGACTAAACCTCTTCCACAGGGCAAGTTTGAAGAACACCGAGAGACCATTGGTGTTAGATACATACCTGATGTAAACTAGTGTAATTTGTACTCTAGTGCAAGTGGGAGACTGTTGGATATGTGCCCTAGAGACAAATTAATAAAGATATTTGTCACATATCCGTTTTGTTCATAATACGTTTTATACTGTGCTATAACTGTATTACTTGGAAATACTAATACAGGTGTAGTATAAAACATGGTCCGTAGTTTAACTCGGGTAAACTATCTCATTGGGCAATTGATTGATCAAGCTTTCCTGATCATGGCGACACTTAAGTCCATTGACAATGAGGTCATATCATTAGGGGAATGATGTGCTGGACAGACACCCACCTAAATTAATGCAATGTGATCGAGTCACATAGTTCAGCGTTGCTATGACTTTGTAACGTATGGCTTAGTCCTTAGACCGTAATGATCATACGTAATCACGATCTATGAGGAGACTTTGATTTGTATCCCACCGCCTGACTGAAATATGCTGGCTATAACGGAGCACTTTGGGTATTCCGAAATAGATGGTTGATGAGTATGTTAATAGATCAAAGCGGGATTTGTCAGTCCTTGTGACAGGACAGGTACTCTGGGCCCACTCGGTGATATTGCATCAACCCTTGCAAGGACGTGACTAGGTCACAAAGAGATGCAATGATCATGGACGAGAGAAGTTGTTTGTCGTGAATGAGATGTGAACACGGTATGTGGGATACCGACGATCAAACCTCGGACAAACAAGGTACCGCAGAACAAAGGGATTACGTCGTATCGTTAACGGTTTCCAAAAGCGATCGAAGCTCATTCGATGGAAGCGCAGGGGCTGTCAAGGACTGTAACCAGGTCCAGCTGACTAGTCATTGGTCCATGAGAAGAGTCTCGACCATGTCTGCTATTTCCCGGACCGTTAGGGTGTTACACTTAAGGGCAATCGATGCATAGGACAGTTACGGGATCAATCGGTGAAATAGGAGAAATCACCGGAATAGTTCCGGAGGAGGACGGAATGGTTTCCGGACATTTTGAATAGTTCAAAATAAATTTTAATTCTTTTAATAATGTTTTTATTATTTAATTATCTGAATTAAATATTTAAAACTTATTAAATAATTAAAATAATGGAAAAAGGCTATATGGGCCTTAGAGGCCCATTAGGGGAGGAGGGGGTTCCCCCCCTTGGGCTTGGCGCCAAGGGGTGGGGCCCAACCCCCCCTAGGCCGGCGCACCCCTCCCCCCTTGGAGGTTTAGTCCCACATGGGGGAGGGAAGAGGGATCACACCCCCCCTTGGCCTTTATATAGAGGGGTAGACCCCCCTTTTTCCATACAACAATTGATCTCCTACTTCCTTCTCCATTTCTGGAAGTGGACTCCCCTTGTTTGGAGTCTGCACCAGGATTGGAGTTCTCCACCATAAGGCAGGCCGTCGCTCTGCCGGAGTCGGGATCCGTAGCCGTCTTCTTTCCGCTGCTCGCCTGGTTCGGAGCCCGGGAGGAACATCGATTGTGCCGTACGTGTATAATCTCTTTGAGGCATTACACCTGTGGTGCTGCTTCATCGCTGGAGGTTTACCGGGAGTCATTCTCGCCGGTGGTGGTCTTCTACACGACAGGGAGGTCGTAGTTCTGAGTCTACGCCAACCACGTTCGTAAGAACGTTTCCCGCTTTCGGTCTTCAAAGGTATGAACACCGATTCCCTCCGTTACTTTACATCGCCATAGCATAGATCTTGGGTTCGGGTACCGTAGGTGTGGAAAAATTTGTGTTTTCTGCCCCGTATCCCAACACCGGTTGCTCATGAACCGGTTCTAAAATCTCTGCAGCCAACCACGTGGTGGCAGGTCGGGAGCGAGGGCTCGGGAACCTTTAGCACCGGTTTGTAACACAAACCGATTCTAAAGGTTTAGAGGTTTATGTTTTTTTAATTATTTTCTTTTTGGTTTTAATAGTTTAGGGTTTAGGGTTTATTAATTCTTTTCTTTTGGGTTTAGGATTACTGCTTATTTTACGCTATTACATAATGTACAATGCATATATATATACATGTAGAATATCTCGTAGCTAGCTAGAACCATCATATATAGTAGAATTATCGTACCTCCAACATATATATACATCGATCATATATAGTACTAGTGCCTCACCACCGCCCCTCTTTGCTTGCCTCGAGCCCACAACAGTGCAGGGCATTTGAATATACATACCGTATACATCATATGGACAACACACCAGTTTCCTATTACATATGGTAAGGGAATTCTCCGGTCGACTTATTTATGACTTCACGAAGAAGAAATCCCGCTATTTCCTCTTGAAGTGCTCGCATGCGATCATTTATGTCGAGTTTATCCCGCTTGTCCCAAATCTTATTATTTAAAGAAGATGATCAATATATGAATTCGGCTGGCCACTCAAACCGATCCCATCGATGTTGTACTTTACATCATCCCGCAGTAATTTGGCCCGGCCACGTTTTGCTTTGCTTGAAGAAGATTTGCTCGATCCGGGTTTCTAGAAGAAGAAATATTTGTTAACTATTAGTGATAAATTAATTATTTGTAAATTTTATGATCACTAGAGGCCTTATATATATATTTATATATATACCTCGGCAGACTTTGTTTTTAATTGAAGATCTTGTTCTTCTCCTTCGTCGAACATTCCCTCACCGGAATCGTTCAGATATCGTGAGCCGTCATCATCGATAGCGGCGTCATCATGAGGACCGATATCGGCTTCGGCGATAATTTCGTACATATCATCTTCTTGCTCTCTGCCGCTATTGAACACGTCGTCCATAGCTTAACTAATATCGACGAGATGCAGAAAAAGATAAAACAATTTAGTATAAGCAAATATAGAAAATGACATCTCAAATAATCAAGTTCAGATGCAACAATAATATTACAATAATAATCCATCTTACATCTCGAATAATCCAGTTCACATATATGCAACACTAATATATATGTCGATCACTAGAGCTAGTACACACACATATATATATAACATATCACTAGCTAAAACAGTAAACGACGTCGGCTCCGGCTGGCGGTGGACACCCAAAGAGAAGGAACCATCACCCACTCGTAGCTAGGGTGAGATCCCTGAAGCACCTGCCATAAACTGTAGTACCCGGCGTCCAACGCCGCCATGTAGCGACGGACGTGGTCGTCCTCCTCCCTGATACGTCGGCGTACAACCTCCTCGGGGGCCGGCTCCCTCCGCACCGACTGTGGCCCACGCGACCGCCACCAAAGAAGATCTGGGTCGACGACAAGACCCGGATTCCTCGCTAAGCGACGCACCCTGGAAACCACCTCCCAGTGCCATCCCGGCGGAGCCCAGTCCAAGACATTGCGCATCCCGTCAAGAACTCCCGGAGCGCAACGGTAACGATGATGCGGGCCCGACATTCTCACTAATGAAACTAATAAAATTACAACTAAAAATATCTTAATATTTTCATGTTAATAGCTATTGATCTATAGCTCAAATTGTAGAACATCTCATATATATATACTAATAATATTTAGAACAATATATATACTAATAATATTTATAACAATATATATACTAGTAAAATTTCATATATATACTTGACTACAAGGCTTACAACAAAAAATTTCATCTAGCAAAATGTTCATGTAGCAAAAATGTTCATCTAGCAAAGTCCATCTAGCAAAATATTCATCTAGCAAAGTCCATCTAGAAAAATATTCATCTAGCAAAGTCCATCTAGCAACATTTTCATCTAGCAAAATATTCATCTAGCAAAGTCCATCTAGCAAAAATGTCCATCTAGCAAAAATGTCCATCTAGCAAAATGTTCATCTAGCAAAATTGTTCATCTAGCAACATTTTCATCTAGCAAAATATTCATCTAGCAATGTCCATCTAGCATCGTCGTCGATCCTCGCCGGGGTACTACGACGGCGGAGCTCGTCGTGGACACATGCATGTGGTCGTACAGGGGGGAAGAGGAGAGCTCACCAGCGGCGGCGCCGGCGGAGACGAAGGCGAGGAACGGCGGAGACGGCAAGGGCGACGACGGCGGCGGAGTGAGGGCGACGACGGCGGCGGAGCGCTGCAGCCTGGCGGAGAGGGCGATGACGACGGCAGAGCGCAGCAGCGTGGGGGCGTCAAGTTTCGATCTGGGCGGCGGTGGTTTGCCCCGTGAGGAGGCGGGGTTATATAGCGGATACCTTTAGAACCGGTCCGGTGCTAAAGGTCTCCAATTTACTCAATTTTTTGGGCAAATTTTCAGCAGGAAGAGTGGAGACGTTTAGCACCGGTTCGTACCACAAACCGGTACTAAAGATATATACTTTATATTTATTGATTATTTGTTTTTTGTAATTCTTTTGAAATCATTTGGCACAAAATAAATCATTAAATGCATGGAAAATAGCAAATGAAGTCAGAAAGGGTTCAAATTTTAGTATGTGGCTTTGAATGGTGCATATTGAATGCACAAAAAGTCTTGAGTTCAAAAAAGTTTAGAAAAATGAAATGCCTTTGTAATAGATGAGTTTTCGTCTAAAACCCTCACACTTCGAAAGAGATGCTCCAGTTTGTACACGAAGTGCATCCAGTTTTTGTCGTAACCCTCTCAACTTTTGCACACATGTTATATGGGTCAAGTGATGATACCATGCCAAGTTTCAACCCTTTCTGAGTTCATTTGTAGATGCTTTCCATTTTCAGGGTCATTTGGCACAAAATTAATCATTAAATGCATGAAAAATAGCAAATGAAGTCAAAAAGGGTTCAAATTTTAGTATGTGGCTTTGAATGGTGCATATTTAATGCACAAAAAGTCTTGAGTTCCAAAAAGTTCAGAAAAATGAAATGCCTTTGCAATAGATGAGTTTTCGTCCAAAACCCTCACACTTCGAAAGAGATGCTCCAGTTTGTACACGAAGTGCATCCAGTTTTTGTCGTAACCCTCTCAACTTTTGCACACATGTTATATGGGTCAAGTGATGATACCATGCCAAGTTTCAACCTTTTATGAGTTCATCTGTAGATGCTTTCCATTTTCAGGGTCATTTGGCACAAAATAAATCATTAAATGCATGAAAAATAGCAAATGAAGTCAGAAAGGGTTAAATTTTAGTATGTGGCTTTGAATGGTGCATATTGAATGCACAAAAAGTCTTGAGTTCAAAAAAGTATATAAAAATGATATGCCTTTGTAACAGATGAGTTTTCGTCTAAAACCCTCACACTTCGAAAGAGATGCTCCAGTTTGTACACGAAGTGCATCCAGTTTTTGTCGTAACCCTCTCAAATTTTGCACACATGTTATATGGGTCAACTGATGATACCATGCCAAGTTTCAACCATTTTCAGGGTCATTTGTCACAAAATAAATCATTAAATGCACTCATGAGCCACCGTCGGGCTGTATGCAGGGGAAACCTTGTGTTTTGTTCTACACATAGAAATATTTCAGTTCATGATCGACCGAATACAAATCATTCGGATTCCCTGCATACGTCCGATGGTGCATTGATATGCTTGCACTCATGAGCCACCGTCGGGCTGTATGCAGGGGAAACCTTTTTTATTTGTTCTACACATAGAAATCTTTCAGTTCATCGACCGAATACAAATCATTCGGATTCCCTGCATACTATTTCTTCGCGTGTTTCCCTTTCTTTTTGCACCGTGACCATGGACAATATTCTTCATTTAACACGATGCTTGGGTCAGTCTTTACTGTGAAGGGAGGAATTTCATGAAACTTTTCATAATCTTCTGACTTGTCTGTCTTGTCCTCCACTCCCACAAGGTTTCTTTTCCCTGAAAGAACTATGTGGCGCTTTGGCTCACCGTATGATGTATTCGCTTCCTTATCTTTCCTTTTTCTCGTTTTTCTAGACGTGTCCTTCACATAGAAAACCTGAGCCACATCATTGTCTAGGACGAATGGTTCCTCTCTGTACCCAAGATTGTTGACATCCACTGTTGTCATTCCGTACTGCGGGTCTACCTTTACCCCTGTCAGATTGAACCATTTGCACCAAAACAAAGGGACCTTAAAATCAGGTCCATAGTCAAGTTCCCATATCTCCTCTATGTAACCATAATATGTGACCTGTTGCTTATTGTTGATTGCATCATCAAAGCGGACACCACTGTTTTGGTTGGTGCTCTTTTCATCTTGGGCGATCGTGTAAAATGTATTCCCATTTATCTCGTACCCTTTGAAAGTCATTATAGTCAAAGATGGTGTGCCGGACAACAAGTACAACTCCTCTTCAACAGTGTCGTTACCCGTGAGATGGTCTTGCAACCAACCGTTGAAAGTCCTATTGTGTTCCTTCTTAATCCAGACTTCATACTGCTCTGGGTTTTTTAAGCGTAGAATATTCTCGTGTTGATCGATATACGGGGCCACCAAGGCAGAATTATGTAGAACAATATTGTGTGCTTTCTTCCAAGATTCTGCGTCCCTACATATTATTGGGGGCGATGCTAGCGTGCCTTTTCCACCCATTCTCCCCTCATGCCGCGATTCAGGAAGACCAATCGGCTTAAGGTCAGGAATAAAGTCAACACAAAACTCAATGACCTCCTCTGTTTGATGGCCCATGGAGATGCTTCCTTATCGCCTAGCACGGTTACGAACATATTTCTTTAAGACTCCCATGAACCTCTCAAAGGGGAACATATTGTGTAGAAATACAGGACCCAGAATTGCAATCTCGTTGACCAGGTGAACCAACACGTGCGTCATAATATTGAAGAAGGATGGTGGGAACACCAACTCAAAACTGACAAGACATTGGACCAAATCATTAACGTTGGTAGACTTTCTGGATTGATTACCTTCTGATAAATTGCATTGAGGAATGCACATAGCTTCACAATGGCTAATCGAACATTTTCTGGTAGAAGCCCCCTCAATGCAACCGGGAGCAGTTGCGTCATAATCACGTGGCAGTCATGAGACTTTAGGTTCTGAAACTTTTTCTCTGTCATATTTATTATTCCCTTTATGTTCGACGAGAAGCCAGACGGGACCTTGATACTGAGCATGCACTCAAAAAAGATTTCCTTCTCTTCTTTGGTAAGAGCGTAGCTGGCTTGACCCTCGTACTGCTTTGGGGGCATGCCTTCTTTTTCGTTCATATGTTTCTTGTCCTCTCTTGCCTCCGGTGTATCTTTTGTTTTCCCATACACACCCAAGAAGCCTAGCAGGTTCACGCAAATATTCTTCGTCACGTGCATCACGTCGATTGCAGAGCGGACATCTAGGTGTTTCCAATAGGGTAGGTCCCAAAATATAGATTTCTTCTTCCACATGGGTGCGTGTCCGTCAGCGTCATGCGGAACAGATTTTCCACCAGGACCCTTTCCAAAGACTACTTGCTCTGGTAAATCCTTGACCATATCAAGTATATCATCACCAGTACGGCGGACAGGCTTCTTCCAGTGATCTGCCTCGCCTTTGAAATGCTTGCATTTCTTTCTTAAGGGATGATTGGTCGGAAGAAATCGACGATGTCCCAGGTACACATTCCTATTGCAATTGGGCAAATATATACTTTCAGTCTCATCTAAACAGTGTGTGCATGCCTTGTATCCCTTGTTTGTCTGTCCTGAAAGGTTACTAAGAGCAGGCCAATCATTGATGGTTACAAACAGCAATGCTCGTAGATCAAATTCCTCCTGTTTGTTCTCATCCCACACAGGTACACCTGGTTTAGCCCACAATAGTAAAAGTTCTTCAACTAATGGCCTTAGGTACACATCAATGTCGTTGTCGGGTTGCTTAGGGCCTTGGATTAGCACTGGCATCATAATGAACTTCCGCTTCATGCACTTCCAAGGAGGAAGGTTGTAGATACATAGAGTCACGGGCCATGTGCTATGATTGCTGCTTTGCTCCCCAAAAGGATTAATGCCATCTGCACTTAAACCAAACCATATGTTCCTGGGGTCCTTTGTAAACTTGCCATTTTCCTTTTCTTCCATTCTCCCGATTTTTCTCCATTGTGACCCATCAGCGGGGTGTCTCAAATTCCCGTCTTTCTTACGGTCTTCGTTGTGCCATCGCAACAACTTGGCATGCTCTTTGTTTCTGAATAGTCGTTTCAACCATGGTATTATAGGAGCATACCACATCATCTTGGCAGCAACCCTCTTCCTGGGGCACTCGCCCTCAACATCACCAAGGTCATCTCGTATGATCTTATAGCGCAATGCACCGCATACCGGGCATTCATTCAAATTCTCGTACTCACCACGGTAGAGGATGCAGTCATTAGGGCATGCATGTATCTTCTGCACCTCTAGTCCTAGAGGGCAGACAAGCTTCTTTGCTTCGTAAGTGTTGTCAGGCAATTCGTTATCCTTTGGAAGCCTCTTCTTAAACATTTTCAGTACCTTCCCAAATCCCTTGTCAGGTATACCATACTCTCCCTTCCATTGCAACAATTCCAGTGCGGCACCGAGCTTTGTGTTTCCCTCTTCGCAATTTGGGTACAATCCTATTTTTTGATCCTCTAACGTGCGATTGAACTTCAACTTCTCCCTTTCGCTTTCACATCCTCTCTATGCATCAACAATGACACGGCGAAGCTCATCATCGGGCTCATGTGATGCCTTTTCTTCACCTTCTTGTTCTTTCTCTTGTTCTTCATTCTGTTCCCCCATTGTACCACCGTATTCAGGCAGCTGGAACCCAGGATACCTGTCATCATCCTCATCTTCTTCATTCTCTTCCATCAGAACCCCTCTTTCTCCGTGCTTGGTCCAGCAGTTATAGTCGGACATGAAACCATGGTTAAACAGATGGAGGTGAATATCTTTTGAGTCAGAGTAGCTCTTATTATTCTTGCAGACACCACATGGACAACACATAAAACCATCCCGCTTGTTAGCCTCAGCCACTTGCAGAAAACTATGCAAGCCATTAATGAACTCGCCAGAGCGTCGGTCTTCGTCGTACATCCATTGCCGACTCATCTTCATAATGGCACAACATCGAAAAGATAAAATTAATACAAATACTTCATATACATAAAATTGATCATACATGCATAAAGGTTGTTCATACATAAAGTTCATACACATACTTATTATCATAAAAACAACATAAAACTATCTACCTAAAGCATTTAAATGCAATAATAAATGCGATCAATATCGCAACAAAGGTACCAATTGCTCCAACAGCATAATGATACCAAGCCTCTTTAGTAAGGGCATATTTTCTAATTTTCTTAATCTTCATGCGCATTACATCCATCTTGTTCTTGTGATCGCCGACGACATCGGAAACATACAACTCCAATATCATCTTCTCTTCTTCAACTTTTTTCAAATTTTCTTTCAAATACTCGTTTTCTTTTTCAACTAAATTTTACCGCTCAACCAGAGGATCAGTTTCAATCTCCGGTTCACATACCTCCTAGATAAAAATATCTATGCAACTTAATTGGTCATCATTGTCAAACACGAAAAATTGAACAAATTAATAGTTATAAAAGATAATATATATATACCACATCTGAATCATAGACATGACGAGGGCCGACATGCGCGGACACCATAATCATCGCACTATGTATAACAAAGAATCATACAATTAAAAAAATTAGACAAGTATCTATCTAAATCATACAAATAAATTTTTCTTATATAAAATAAATAAGATACACATATATAGAGGCTCACCAAGGTGGTGCCGGTGAAGAGGGACGATGGGGGCGATCGTCGGTGGTAACTATACGTCCGTGTGCGGGAAGGCACTAAGAAATCACTACAAATATGCATACTAATTAACTTGAGCTCAAAGTGCATATAAATCAAATAAACTCTACATATCACTATATAGCTAGCTCCCAAACTAAAGTCCACAAATCTACACATATAGAGCATAGCACAAGCTAATCTAGCAAAACTGACAGAGGACAAAGCAGCTAACCTTTGTGAACACTTGGATGTAGAAGGTTTTCTTCAAATCTTCACAAATCTTGGCCAAAATGGAGGATGAACTCGAGCAAAGAGAGAAGTGAGCTTCAAAAACAGAGAAGGAGCTTGGCCGACTCATGTTGAAGAAGAAGGAGTATATATAGCTATATCTTTAGCACCGGTTGGTAGCACCAGCCGGTTTTAAAGGTGGGACACTAGAACCGGCTGGTAGCACCAACCGGTGCTAAAGGTTTTAGCGCCCCCCAGCCCAACGGCAATCTGCCGCCACACATTTAGCACCGATTTGTACTACAAACCGGTTCTAAAGGTGTGGTGGCAGGTTGCCGTCGGCCTCGGGCCCATCACACGAACCGGTTCTAAAGCCCGGCCTCACGAACCGGTGCAATTCGGCCAGTAGAACCGGTTCGTGTTCGGGCCGTGGTCTTTGCTCATATCCAAAGGCATGTTTTGTACTAGTGTATGTATTAGTTCCTGTTTTGCTATGTTGTGTTTGCCGGGTCCGATAGATTATGAGATTATGTTCAATTTTGTGATGAGTAATATATTTGGTTTACCTTTATATTTTAGTTCTTGAGTGTTCTTGCATTTTCTCCGTTGTCGTTTGTTACTTTGGCCAAGTAGTAGACTGCAACTCCAAGAGGGAGCGTTATGCATGATTGTGGGTTAATGCCCCCCATGTATTGCTTGAGTGACAGAAACATGAGACTACGGGATATGTTGTTGCCACCAGGGAGAAAACAACGGTGCTTGTAATTTGGGTCGCAAGGAATTCTTACATTACGCATAGAGTGTTAAGAAAATTGTTCATTGCTTTGAGCCTACAATTTGGTTGGGGTTCGCAACTTAATACCAGCGAGATGTTCTGGATAGATATCTGAAGGTGTATGATTAGTGAGTAGATGCTTATGGATAAACGATCTACTTGTTTTGGTGTAATAGACACATGATTGAGCCTCTTTACTTTCTAATAGCATAATTAGCATTGCGGTGCATTTATAATTATGTCAATTTCCCAGCTGTAATTTGTTCCTCCAACATAGTTGTTTATTTTCTTTTGGGGAAGAGAGATCGCTATTGAAAGTCATGAAACCCCGGTCCATATTTCCATCGTAGTTTACACCGTTCCAATTTACTGCTTTTATTTCCTTTCCGTTTCACCCACTACTATCCCCCTTGTGTTTTGATCCTTTGTAAACAACAAGGCTGGAGAGATTGACAACCTCTCTGAACTCGTTGGAAACAAAGTTATTTGTGTTCTTGTGTGCAGTTCCACGCCAACTTAGCCATCAAGCAAACTTCGAGCGCCGTTGTCACCTACTTGTAACTCTTGGAATCCTACTGGAATGATAACATTGGTATCTTCATCAAGGGAAATTTACCGCTATCTGCATCCTAACCTTCCACTTGGGGTAACCAATGAGGAGGTGTTATCTGCACCCATCAGCAACCCACATGTCAAGGATAACTAATATCCAACATCTTCGAAGTTGGCATCACGGCTCGATAAGACCAATTTTTATCATCCACTAATAGATACCGAGCGATAGTGACCAACTTATTGCGACTTCCACCTCAACACACCATTGAAGAGAAAATCTACATGTCTGGATTATATGGCGGGCGGCAAACCGGAAACGTCAGAAGATCATCTACGCTTAGATTATCTTTGAGCATAAGGGGAAAATGTATCATCGGTAGTGTGCCCTAAGGCTATCCATACTGGCTAATTCATCGACAATATCGTTTAATACCAAGTTTTCAATCGGGTTTAGGATAAACATGTTGGAAAAGTATGATGGCAGCCAAGGAACTTGTATTTGAGTGTATCGCCAGTTTCAAGGGTATCTATGAAAATAAGTAAAAACCTCAATAATACCGGTAGAATGGAGCGTGAGACTGGAAGCACCCTATGTGTGGAAATACGTTTATCTATGATTGAAGAGTCTATACTTATGTTGATACAATGCATATATCTCCTTTCGTACTATTGGTTCAATTCCGCACAACCATATGCATGTCAACATATTTTCTATTTGATAAATTGCTTATATGATTTAGGGGAGTTTACCTTTCATGTGTACCTTGCTTTATGACAAGATCATTATGCACATGTCTAGGGGGAGCTTGCTTAAGTCATATAACTTGTGTGATCTCCTATGCTTAACATATTTCATTCAAATGAGAGCTATATGTGTATTATCATCAAGTACCAAAAAGGTGAGATTGAAAGTGCAATCATGTTCTAGTAATGTTTTGATGTTGATGACAATATAACATAGGGGAGTAATTAAGTGTAACAGCCCGGGATTTTCACCCTAATTAAAAATTTTGTTTGTTGCTTTATTTTATTGCTTGCTAGAATTGCTTGCAGTATTTGCTTCGCTGATTTATTAATCGGTGAATATTTCCCCCCTCTTTCTCGTATCGGATGCGGGACCAAACCTTTTTCCCAACGGCACACAACCGTTGCGGCACCGGGTTTCACCCGAGCAACGTCGCGACAACCAGCACAAGACCAACCCTCGCCATCGGAACGAAAAACCCCATTTCATAATTAAATGGATTATTTTATTGGGCGATGGAAAATGTTCTCGAAACGGTATCGAAGTGAGGTACGATTGACGGGCGAATCGGAGGTCGTATGCACTCCCGGCGGTCAGAAACGTGGAGTACCGTACGCGAGAGGGAAAACCCGAGGGCTTTTGCATAAACTTGCCAGCCTGACCACCTATATAAAGACCACCACTCTCCCACCCCTTTCTAGGGTTTTCCCTAGCAAAAATTGCAGCCACCCCCTGGAATTGCCCCAAATCTGCCCCTCTAGCCCCTCCAAATTCGAAACCCTAGCCCTGGACACTCCCGGAGCCGTTGGATCGTAGATCGGAGGGCTCTCGGAGTGCCACGTCGCCCCTTCTCCCACCTCCAGCCATAGCAGGCGAACTAGGCCCCGCGGGCCCGATCCAGCCGCGGTCGGGCCGAACCGGACCGCGTCGCCCGCAGCGCCTCGCCGGCCACCGCACTCCCCGTCGACGGCGAGTCGCCGCGCCGCCTCGCCCTCCGTTCAACCCTCCACCGCCGGCCTCCTCTTCCCTCCTCCCTCCTCCCTCCTCACCTCGCTCCTCTCCTCCTCCCCACAGGAACGTCGCGCCGCCGAGGCCATGGAGGAGCCTCCGCGACCACGAGCCGAGCTCCGCCGCCCCCGGCCCTCGCTTGCGCCACCGCCGGCCAGATCCGGCCGGATCCGGCCGCCGCCTCCTCCGCCAGCCCATTCCTGGGGCCCTTCCTCCTGCCGCGCTCGCCCCTCCCCTCACCGGCGTGGCCACCGGCGCCGCCACGGCCGCCACGTGAGCCAGCAGCCGACCGGCCCGAGCCGCCACCAACTGGCGCCGTCGCTAGTGGACCGACCTCGCCGCGGCCTGCCAGGGCACCTCGGCGCACCAAGGGGCGCCAGCCCAACGCCTCCTCGCGCCCATGGGCGAGAGACCCCTATCCAGCGCCGTCGGCCTCGTGGGCCTCGGCCCAACTGGGTGAGCGGCCCAGCGCCCCTGTCCTATTATTTTTCTAAGTCCTTTGTAACTACTGTTGTATTCAGTTTTGCGCTTAATATTGCGAGTAAACAATAGCTCGGATGACGATGCGCCCAAAAGGAAATTTGTTCTGCTTGATGTGCTCTAACTTTCATCTTTTGTGAGTTGTTTGATTTGAGGTTGTTTAGATGTAGTTATTGTTTGCTGAAAAGGGGTTCCCGTCGTTAATTGCTGCTGAACTGCTGAAATGGTTATTTTGTGTCAACTTCGGGTGACGGTTGCGTCGCAACCGTTCATCGGAATTGAGTGATTCTTTTTGCATACTGGTAAGCATCATGTCCACTTCAGTTTTATGCTTTCACTTGTCATATTGGCCTTCTGCATGTTGATTTTATCATCACCCAAAGTAGCTACCCTGTTGTTAGTGTGCTGCTGTTAACGTAAGATGCAAACTTTGCTGCCCTATAGCTTTTTAACTGTGCATCCTATTAACCATTGCAATATGTCTTTTTGATCTATGCCATGTGTACTTCCATTATATTTATTGCATGGTCATGTTTACATTCCTGGTCATAGATATATTCAGCTCCAAAGTTGCTATCCCGCTGTTTTTGACAGCCACCTCTGTTTTTCACTGAGTCTGTAACTTGCCGAAGTCATGTTGCACGCTTAATATATTTTGATCTGTGATGCATATGACCTTGATTCTTGTTTGTACCTGATCACCATCATGTCTACTTCATGCCCATCTATTGCTATGTCGTGTTGCTACACTTTTACATATAGTTTTACCCCTGTTTATACAGCTTGCTATTAATAGTTTTTGCCATGTTTTCATGATTTTTCCACTAAGTCCTTAACCAGTAATGTTTTATAGCTTTTTGTGTTGCTTATAACTAGTGAACCATGATGCCTATTTGCATGAATATTTTTGCCATGCCTTTCCTGCCCTGTCTACTACATTGCATATCATTTTGGTGCATGTTTTCATTCCTTATCATGTTTGTTTATTGCTCTAAAGTGTGCTTCCGTATGTTAACAACATGTGTGCATAACTTGTTTTGCTTATATCTTTTTAACCGTAACTCCGTTTGAAGTGCTCTTTACATGGAACTTGATTATAATTTCATGTACTTTGTGTTGATGCTATTGTTTGTTGTTGTTAACCAACCTAAAATATTGTTTAAGGCGGAACAGTACCAAATGCTTTAATCATCATGGGGCCCATAGTGTTATGCCATGTTTAGGTTGTGCCTCACTTAAATTGACTATCATAGAGTTTCCTTCATGATCCACCTCTTGTCATGTTTGTGTGCTATGCCATGCTTGAGTGAGATGCGATGTTAACAACCTTTGCTCACCGTGTGTAGCTAAACAACTTGAACCATTCTAAATGTGCAGTATCGTCGTGTGTGACAAGTACTCCACTTAACCTGTTAATAATCGCTCTCGACCATAGATGCGATAACGTGCGTTGTCTCATGTTACCTTCTTGATGTTGTTTGCTGGTGATTGCTTCGTAGTAATAGATGCTTGCTCGTCGATTGCCTTTTCCAGTGTTTCCTTCTTGTGTGCTTCCGCAGGTACCTCCCGGATACGATGCGAGCTTGCGATCAACTACACCTTCGGAACCCGACTTATCAACAGGCAAGGACTATATATTACTTATGATCCATTCTATTATAACCAGTGGTTTGCATGCTAGTATAGGTTAGGTTTGATGTTTGGTCCTACCACATGTTTACAACCTCTCTTAAACCGATACAGCCATGTCCCCTCCCAGCAAACCATGTACTGCTATGTTACTATTGCTCGTTGCTCAACCCCTTCTTAGTATGCATGCTTAGGATGTTACGAATGTTACCTTGTTACTCCTTGGATTGGGCTATCACATTATTATGTTATTTTGGATGTTATGATTATTATAAATGTTGACTATACTCGACGAAGGATGGAAGGTCTAGGCTATCCCGCCCCGACGCTTTGTTCCATTCGAGTCACCTAGGACCCGAGTTCCGGGTATTGTGTCTCTTAACGAGCGTGCCTAACCGCATGTGGGATACTATGGGGTCCCCTCTTCTTACCTACCTAGCTTCAAACATTTCTAGTGGTGGCCCAAGGTGATTTACCATTTGAAACGTGTGTGTGACTGGTCCGCGGCCGACAGATTTCAAACAACTCCGGCCAGCGGAGACATGGTTTCTCTTGTTGGTCCACACCTGGAAGCTAGGGGGTTGCCCACATGGTTTGGGTTAGTTACCCCGACCTCGTCCAGACGGAAGAGTCTGATCCGAGAGCATGGACGGCTTTTGGATTGGATGTCGACTCCCCGGGGGCCATCCGGATTTGTGTGTTGTTAGTTAGAGGGACCTGTCGTTCCGGATCTCTCGGGAATAAATCATAAAATGGCTGCCTGTGATGGGTAGAAACTGAGAGATATGGTGATAACCCACAACTGCAGGGGATCGAGATAGTCTTCGCGGGTAAGAATAACCCAATTTATAGATTCGACTCAAGGGGAGCCAAAGAATACCCACAAGCTTTAATAGTGGAGTTGTCAGTTCCACCGCACCTGAGATACACTTACTTGCAACAAGATATTAATAGTAACTGCAATATGGAAGTGATGATAGCAACGGTAATAGTAAAACAGCGAAAGTAAACAACTAGTAACCAGCAGAATTAAAAACTATGTAGGCTAGGGAGATGGATGGTTGGGCGCTGCATGGATAAGACACATCATGTAATCAACTTGGGGCAAGGAACACAGAAAAGCAAAGATCATCTAGGCATAAATCAAACATCAGGCATGTATCCCACAGGTAGTTGTACGTGCTTGCAATAAGAACTTGCACAACATCTTTTGTCCTACCATCCCGCTACGAACGGGGCCAAAAGGAACTTATGGAGATTAAGGTGCTCCTGTCAAAGAGCACCGGAACAAAGCATTAACAATCAATGGATACATGGAATCCTCAAATTATAGTCCATCCCCTTTGGTGTCCCAAGCTGTCACCTTTGGGATCGCTGGTTCCGGACTATAACAGGTGCAAACAACTGATAGATAGGATCAAGAACACAAATATATTCATGAAAACACATAGGGTTCAGGTCTGAAATCATGGAAGTCGGGCCCGAAGTGACAAGCATTAAGAGCAACAAGTTGAAGCAAAGATGATAAACACAAATCTAGATGATAGGCAACATGCCCGCAACAATCTGATAAACTATTACATGATCTAACTCATCCAATCCCTACCATCCCCTTTGCCTACAGCAGGGAATTACTCACACATGGATGGAGAAGTCATGGAGGGAGGATGGAGTGGTGATGGTGATGACGATGGCGATGATCTCCCCTCTCCGGAGGCCAAAACAGCCTCCAGATTAGCCCTCCCGGAGAAGAACAGAGGGTGGCGGCGGCTCCGCGACGAGAACTGGGAAAACGACTTCTGTTCTGGAGTTTTCGCATCACGGGAATAAATAGGAGCATCGGTAGGGCACCAGAAGAGGGGGTCCCCCCCCAGGCGGCCAGAGAGCGCGGCCCCACCCCTGGTCACGCCAGGGGGGCGCCTGGGGCCCCCTGGTGACGGGGATCTACCCCGGCAAATCCCATGGTCAGGGACCCTGGGTAAGTCATGAGAGGCACAGGTTGGACGATAGCTCGTCGGCTAACAGGAGGATACGTTCCTGCTCGATATTATTGCTTGGAGATGATGATTACAGGGGAGCCAAGGCTAGTGAGCATAAGGCTAGGGTTACAGATTGTGTATCGCTTGTCCTCGATGTCTCCCGGCCTAGCCTTTATATACTAGGCTAGGTCTCGGGGAGTCCGTCCTGGATTACAGATGAGGTTTCTTAACCCTAATCCTGTTCCGTACGGCAAGTTTGCACCTTCCTTATGAGTCGCGGACTCCTACGTCGGTGCCACTAGTGGGCCAAGGCTGGGCCCAGGCGGTATCTTTATTGGCCTTCTGTCTTCGGGTACACCGGGTAGGCTCATCCGTAGGAGTCGTGGGGTCACCCCCTCGTCATTAGCCCCTGAGTGCCCGGGGGACTCGAAGAGGAGCGCAGGGACTCGAATCCATTCTTTGCGTTATTTTGATGTATGCACGGCTCAACCGCGGGTCGCTAGCAGTCTGGGGCCATGACAAAACCTGTTTCGAGGGATGCTAAGCTGAAAGGGCCCAAGGAGTCGACTGGTCGAGCCTTGGTGAATTGCACTAGTGGCAAAAACGGCAGTAATCAAACCCATGTCCCTCGACATGAGCTTGGAACACTGGTGTCTAGAAAAATTCATGTCGCTGCAGGTCTTACAGTGATCAATTGCCGCCAGTAAAGTTCGTAGCCTAGGCGCGTCCGCCCGGCTTTTTCTATCATGCAAGCGCATGGAAAAGGTTGGGAGTGAAATCGCTCTGCGGCAAGTCCCAGCCCGGCCGATCTGCGCAGCGGGGTCTTACCTACATGCTAAGCTTGCGTGGCATCTGAGCACAGTGTATCGTGTTCCAGGAATATGTATTTTTATCGAGGCGCGGAGCCTAGTTAATGATGCACCCACTTGGAATAAACAATCAAGTGAGCTGTTTTAGCGGTCGCTCGCGGAGCTTTGTTGAGTGCTCAGGCGAGGAGTATTTGCTCGGGAGGTCTTCGAGTGCTCGGGTACATAGAATTTTGCGAGTAATCACTCGAGTATCACTTTGCTCTCGGGGTGAGGGAGCACCCGACACTCTGGGACTGCTCGATCTAGCGAGTGCAGGTCTGCTTATCTTCTGTCATGGTGAGGGAGCACCCGAAACTCTCATGGGTGCGATTTATCACTCAAGCATGTTTTTACTTCTAGGTGAGGGAGCACCCGAAACTCTCATGGGTCCACCGGGTAGGCTCATCGTTCCAAGCCCAGGGCACCCGAAACTCTCATGGGCGGATACACTCCCGATGGGAGTTAAATATATTTGAAAAAATGTATTTAAACCATGTAGAAAACGGTGTTTGCAAGCTGCATTTTCTGTTCGCTGCCCCGTTAATTTACCTCTTGTTGGTGAAGATAACCATCTCCTTGCTGGAGGACCGTCAAAGATGCTCTGTCTGCTAACCATCATGTCTTCATGACCGGTCATAATGGTGGCTTTTGGTGGCGTGCTGCAGCCGCCTGTTGAGTTATCGATGCGTGCATTGAAAACACGCGAGATTTGATGCGTCCAGCGCACAATGCCGCCCGTGTGAAGGCATTTTTGTCTCGGAATTCGAATCGCCCGACATGCTTGGTCTTTTTAATTAATTGCTTCCGTCGTCTGGGCTTCTGCGTACTCTTGTGCTTGTGCTATAAATAGCCCCATTTTGTTCATCTGGCAGTAATGTTCATCCTCTGCCCATCTTGCTCCTCTTCTTCATCTTCTCATGGGGCCAAAGCGAGGTGAAGGTACGACTAGCCGCGGCCGGGTTCGCCGTGGTCGTGGCGGTCGTACTCCACGCTCTTCTCGTGGTGGCCGTCGCGGTGCTCCATCGGCGCCTTCTTCCTCTTCCTCGGAGGAGGATTTTTGGCGCTATGATTTCCTTCTACGCGTCCGTGGCCAGAACGCCGCTCGCATTCTACTGCCTTCTTCATTTTCTGCCCTTGTTTCTAAGTGCAGTCTTGATGGCTTGCTGCTTCGTCTTCAGGGGTGCGCTCGATCTCCTTCTTATGTTAAGTTGGAGATCGATAGTTCCCGCTTGATTTTTCTTGACTTTGGCTGGAAATCGTTTGCTTGACGCTTGAACTTGCGTGATGGTGACACTCTTTGTTGTCGTTTTGATGGCGAAGACACTCTTGTCATCCACGCCTTTGACCCGAGAGGCAACCGCATGGATCCGTACTGGCCTGAGACAAGCAGCAATGGTTCTGACAGGTCGAGGAGTCCTTATCCTGCGTCTTCAACTGCTTCCTCCTCCAGCGACTCTTCGGGTACTGATGCAGAGCCGTCTTCAACTGCTTCCCCCTCCGGCTCTGAAGAGGACCTCGACGTCAAGCCACCGGTCAAGCGGGCGCGGCAGGCGACCTTGTAGAACTGGAGGCAGCAGCGTCATCTTCGCCGGCAGCTCTGGAGCTGGAGAAGAAGCTGGTGGAGCAGGAGAAGAAGCTGGTGGAGCATCGTCTTCAACTGCTCCGCAAATAATTCGAGCTTCACCTTTTGTTATGTCATTGACATCATGATTCTGCTGCTTCGACTCCTCCTTTGTCTGTGATGATGCTCGCTGTCTTAGTGCCAATCATCCCCGCATGGGCACAGATGTAGAAGTCATAATTCCTTGGGTAATTGATGGTGTAGGCTTATTGGCTGCTTGTGTCTTTTGTAACTAGGTTAGTTCTTCATGTAATGAGGATTGCCTTCGAGTAATCAGAGCTGCCTTCTATCCAATGTATTTTGAATCTTGTTGTACTGAAAATTATCCTTGTGATGTGAACTGTGCTTGAGCCTTTGCAATGGAATTTGTCTTTGATCCCTTTGCAACTGATAGCTGTGTTCGAGTCCTTTGCGATCGGGAGCTGTCTTCGAGCCCTTTGCAACCGAGAGCTGTCTTCGAGTCCGTAAATTTTTTGCACTGTGGGTTCTATCGGGTGCGCGACAGCGCTCCCGATGGGAGTAGCCCCCGAGGCTACGTTTGAGTCGGAGAGTCAAACGTAGGCTGAGATTTGTTTCCTTTGTCGTTCTTCCATTATTTTATGTCTTTTATCGGGTGCGCGGCAGTGCTCCCGATGGGAGTAGCCCCCGAGTCTTTAGGTGATCGTTGGCGATCAGGTGAAGACTAAAGAATTGTCTGCATTCTGCGCTCTGTCCATATTTCTTCAGAGTGCTTTGTGTTCCATCTGGTTGTAGCCATATCTTTTCTTTGATTTCAAACCGTTTTGCAGCAGGTGAAGCCTGTCAGTGGCTTTTGCTTGGTCCCTTTTAAGTTTCGGACTGCGTTGGCGTTTCTCCGGGGGAAGTGGTGCTCGAGCCCCCGAGTGCTTTGAGTGAGGATCGCGTGAGCGATGATAGCGTCTCTCGGGGGGAATTTTGTACTCGAGCCCCCGAGTGTTTTGGTGAAAGATCGCGATTGCGACGATAGCGTCTCTCGGGGGGAGTTTTGTACTCGAGCCCCCGAGTGCTTTAGTAAAAGATCGCGATCGCGACGATAGCGTCTCTCGGGGGGAGTTTTGTACTCGATCCCCCGAGTGCTTTAGTAAAAGATCGTGATTGCGATGATAGCTTCTCTCGGGGGGAGTTTTGTACTCGAGCCCCCGAGTGCTTTAGTAAAAGATCGCGATTGCAATGATAGCGTCTCTCGGGGGAGTTTTGTACTCGAGCCCCCGAGTGCTTTAGTAAAAGATCGCGATTGCAATGATAGTGTCTCTCGGGGGGAGTTTTGTACTCGAGCCCCCGAGTGCTTTAGTAAAAGATCGCGATTGCGACGATAGCGTCTCTCGGGGGGAGTTTTGTACTCGAGCCCCGAGTGCTTTAGTAAAAGATCGCGATTGCGATGATAGCGTCTCTCGGAGGGAGTTTTGTACTCGAGCCCCCGAGTGCTTTAGTACAAGATCGCGATTGCGACGATAGCGTCTCTCGGGGGGAGTTTTGTACTCGAGCCCCGAGTGCTTTGAGGTGGTAGTATTTGGGCAACATAATTTTATTGCGTCGAATGTTTACATGGGCTGCCAGATGAGCGTGACTGGTGGAGACTATGGGTAGAACAGTCGTAGGTTCGCTACGTTCCATGGATTTCCCACGTCCTCGTCGGTCTTCGGGTTCTTCAGTCTATAGGAGCCTCCTCCTATGACTTCTGTGATTATGAACGGTCCTTCCCATTGGGGGCGAGCTTCTGGACTTTCTCTTGTATGAGCTGTAGGACAAGGTCGCCCTTATTGAAGGTTCTGTTGCGCAGGCGGCTGCTTTGGTAAGTGCCCAGTTTTTTCTGGCACCCCTCTGACCTTGCTAGGGATGTGTCCCTTGCTTCGTCTGATGTGTCCTTGTCATCTTGCAGTGCTTCTTCTTCTTCGTATCCCGAGATCCGGGGTGCACCGAATTTGAGGTCATGTGGTAGTACTGCCTCCGACCCGTACACCATGAAGAAAGGTGTGTACTGGGTTGCGGTGTTTGGGGTGGTGCGCAGGCTCCATAGTACTGCAGGGAGCTCTTCTACCCAGTTGCCCGCGGCCTGCTCGAGTGGTGCGAGGAGTCGCTTTTTGAGTCCTCCGCATACTAGTCCGTTTGCTTTCTCCACCTGGCTGTTGGATTGCGGGTGTGCGACTGATGCGTAGTTGATTTTGATGCCCAATTCTTCGCAGAAGTTCTGGAATTCTGCCACTCTGAGGTTCGTGTCGTTGCCCGTGATGATGTTGTGTGGTACCCGGAACTTGAAGGTGATTTATTTGATGAGATTTTCTGCCGTGAGGGCTGTAGTGCTGGTAATGGGCGCTTCTTCGATCCACTTGGTGAATTTCTCGACTGCCACTAGCAGGTGGGTTCTTCCTCCCTTTGAAGATTTTTTGAGCGGGCCCACCGTCTCGAGTCCCCAGGTGGCGAACGACCATGATGGTGGTATGGTCTTGAGTTCTGAGGCTGGAGCGTGCGGTCTGCTGGCAAATTTTTGGCAGGCAATGCAACGCCGCATGATGTCCTCTGCGTTCCTCATGGATGTTGGCCAATAAAGTCCTGCTCGAAAGGCTTTTTCCACGAGTGATCGACTACAGGCATGGTGCCCTCAGGTGCCTTCGTGGATCTCCAGTAGTAGGGTCTTGCCGTCTTCCTCGTCTATGCATTTTTGTAGGACCTGGCAAATGTCGTGCTTGTAGAGTTGTCCGTTGAGTACTGTGAATGTTTTGGAGCGCCGACTAATGCGTTTGGCTTTTGCAACGTCCTGTGGTAGGGTGCCGTCGATTAGAAACCTGCGGAGTGGCTCTCTCCAAGATGGGTCCTCTGGTGTGGCTGGCTCTGGCTCCTCGACTGCGTTGTTGGCTTCTTCATTAACTACTGGGTTTGCGGCTGCCACTTGTGCGGGTTCACCTGTGTTGCCATCCTCTGTGTCTTCTTCTGGTCCGAGTTATTTGATTGTGGTGATGATCTCATCTATGTAGGCCTGAATGTTTCCACCGATCTGGTTTCTCATGTGTGATTGCGCCATTCACTAGTGTACTATTCCTGCGTTGCTTAAGCCGAAGGGCATTTTGGGGCGGCCTGCTTTTCCTGAGTCCGTCGGGTGCACCTGATGGTTGACCGCGTCGCTGTCGATCCTGGAGTCCTGTCCGTACTCTTTTGACTTGCTTCGGCTTGCTACCAAGAAGGTGCTTCTATCTGTCGCCATGGCTATTTCTTTGAGTTCTTGCTCGGCTCCAAAGGTGTCAGAGACTTTGTGGAAATCGCGATCACATTTGTCTGACTTGATGAATCTCCCGTTGACTGTGATGACGCCCGCGAATCCTGGCATCTTGAGTTTGAGGTAAGCGTAGTGCGGAATCGCCATGAATTGTGCGAACGCTGGACGTCCCAATATGGCGTGATACTGTGATTGCCAATCGAGTACTTCGAACTCGAGGGTGTGTCTTGCGAAATTGCGTCTGCTGCCGAAGACGACTTCGAGCTCGATTAGTCCAAGGGAGGTAGCTGCTTCTTCTGGGACTACTCCGTATAACACGGTGCTTAATTTCTTCCATACTGATCGTGGTATCAGCATCTTGCGTAGGGTGCTGACGAAAATTATGTTCATGCTGCTTCCTCCGTCCATGAAGATTCTGTCCATGTCGTATCCTCCAATTTGGGCGTCGAGGACCAGGGGCGCGTGCCCCGGCCTTGGGACTGCAGGCGGGTGGTCGCTCTGGGAGAACGTGATGCTGGTTTCTGCGTTGTGTAGCTGGTAGACTTCGACTGTGTTTAGGTTCTCGGCTGCTCTGGCCTGCAGGGTGTAGGCGTCTTGTTGGGCTTGCGATACCTTGCCTTCTTGGATCGTGTACACCTGTCCTTGAGTGGGCGACTGCTCGGTTCGTCGGGTGCGCTTGGCTTCTTGCTGTTTTTCCTCCTTGAGGCTGTCGGCGAGTTCGTTGAACATGCGGCAGTCTCCCAGAGTGTGGCTCGATCTGATGTTTCCCCAATTGTCTTCGAAGCAGTGGATCGTGCAGGGTCCTTCTAGATGTTCCCTGACTGTGAGCTTGCTGTATCCGGCGTGCCGTTTCCTCCTTGAGATTCGAAAGAACAGCGCGTGGTCCGCTGGGTGCTCATGAGCTCGCGGGTCGACTTCGATCCCTTTGCTTAGATTATGGTTCCTTATGAGATTGGAGAATTCGTCTGGTCTTCGATCTGGGTCGTAGTATTCGCTGGTTTGAGTCTCGGAGTCGCTGTCCTAGCGGGCGACGGCTGTCCGCGCGGCGGCGGGTCGTCGAGTGGTCGGCGAGCGTGTGGCTGTATAGTTCGACTCGTCGAGTGGGGTCTCTTCGTAGAATCCTCGCGCCTGTCTTCTGAGTCGTCGATTTCTTCCTCGTTGGCGATGGTCTTGGCGATTGTTGATCTCGAGCTCGGAGTCGGTGTCTTGTTATGCGGCGGGTGCCTGGGTGGCGGTGGGTCGTCGAGTGGTCGGCAGGTCCTCTTCTTCATGCTGCAGTTCGTCGATCGGGATCTCCATGTGGAGCCCTCGCGCCTTTCTTTTGGGTCGTCGAGTTCTCCTTCGCTGGCGGTGGGCTCGCATGCCATCGTAGTATTGTTCTTGACACGGCTGCAGGCTGAGCGATCTTGCCGGGGCGGCAAAGATATTCGCCGTGATCTTGAATTCCTCGGGTAGATTGCATCTGGTTCTTGCTCTTGAGTCGTGGTTTGCTGGAGACGGAACCGCCGAGATCGTAATTCCAACCTGTGTAGTTACCAGTTCCCACAGACGACGCCAATTGACGGGGATGTACCCCGGCAAATCCCATGGTCAGGGACCCTGGGTTAGTCATGAGAGGCACAGGTTGGACGATAGCTCGTCGGCTAACAGGAGGATACGTTCCTGCTCGATATTATTGCTTGGAGATGATGATTACAGGGGAGCCAAGGCTAGTGCGTACAAGGCTAGGGTTACAGATTGTGTATCACTTGTCCTCGACGTCCGGATTATATACTAGGCTAGGTCTCGAGGAGTCCGTCCTGGATTACAGATGAGGTTTCCTAACCCTAATCCTATTCCGTACGGCAAGTTTGCACCTTCCTTATGAGTCGCAGACTCCTACGTCGGTGCCACTAGTGAGCCAAGGCTGGGCCCAGGCGGTATCTTTGTGGGCCTTCTGTCTTCGGGTACACTGGGTAGGCTCATCCGTAGGAGTCATGGGTCACCCCCTCGTCACCCGGGCTCCCCTCTGGTCCCACTTCTGACATCTGGCTCCTTTGGGTGCATGGATTTTCTGGTATTTTTCTGGGAATTTTCTGGGACGTCCAAAAATCCATTTTCCTGCGCACAATAAAACCATACAGACAGCTCTGCTGAATACATCGTTAGTCCGGGTTAGTTTCGTCCAAATAATGCAAGAATGAGGGCAAAACAATAGCAAAAGTGTTTGGAAAAGTAGATACATTTGAGACGTATCAACCCCCCAAGCTTAGCATATTGCTTGTCCCCAAGCAATTCAGTACAATGAACTGAACGCGACAAAGAAAACTTTGACAAACTCTTTTGCTTCAATAGATGTATATAAGCATGTACTACGAAAAGAATTTAGCAAGTATCAAAACAATGCTATGAGGACAATGCACGAAGCAATCTTTCTTTCAAGTGATCAATCTCAAACAACTAAAAGCAAATAATATGCTACTGAAAATCAAGACAGGATTAAAATGCACAAAGTTTGAACATACTAGAGTGGTATTTCGCTAGCCTCCATGAGTGAAGCAAAACATAAATGCAGCAACTCCTCCAGAGTTTTAAAGGAGACTAGAACCAAGAAATTTCAGAATAAATAATACCACAATCATTCAAAAGGCAATGTAATAATTTGGGACAATGCACATTACACTCAGAATGACAATTATGCTCTCCTAGTTGGTCCTTTGAAGAAAGAAGGTGGAGACTCTCGAACCGTGGAGTTTGATGGAAAGGTTGAAAAACCGTGGAAGGAAGCAAAGACTAAACTTGTATCAGAGCTCTTGGTTTTGAAAACAGAGATAAAAAGTGTTTTGGGAAGTGCATGCTTTGTCAACGAATGCTAGTAGACAACTCAATCGCCTCTTACGCTAGACATGTTTCGAGGAACAGCTCCCAAGATGGAGACGATCACATCCCATTAATCTCCTTTGTTTATCACTGCCAAAGTTTTCTGATTTCTCATAGACAAAGCGTGAAGGAGGGTTCGTTGGTTGTGATTATCTTTTGTGGGTTGGGCGCACTCATGCCAGTCTCTCCTCGTATTGGGGTTTGCAGATTAGACATGCAAACCCGGAATAAAACATGTCTAACATAAGACGGTCATGAATTACCTACTACTTCCTCATGAGCTAAAACAGAGGCACAAAACAAGAATGCTTTTGAATAATTTCGAGATGGTACAAGAAAGTCTTCGTTAGGATGGCCGGTAAATACCACATAGGAAGGTATGGTGGACTCATATGGAAAAACTGGTTTCAAGGATTTTGGATGCACAAGCAGAAATCCGCTTAGTGCGAGCGAAGGCTAGGAAAAGACTGGGAAGCGACCAACTAGAGAGCAATAACAGTCATAATCATGCAGAGCGACAAAGTAACATTGAATCAGGCATGAAAATGATATGACTATTCTGAAATTCAAAGATCATCAAGGCATAGTAGACTTTTCAGTCATAAACATGTGTAAGCATGTGCCAAGTCAATCCAAGAATTCTCCAAAGGGAAATACCACTTCAGTATGCCAAACCATGAACAATGCAATGCATGTAAATCATTTCAACAACACATTATGTACTCTAGCTATTTGGGATTAGCCACAAGGAAAGCATGAACCACTGGGAAAGCATTGTAAACATAGTACTATGTCGCTACAAGCTGGTCTCTAAATCATAAGTACAAGCATATGTACAAAAGTAGAAACAAAAGAGTTCATACCGGTTTTCCTTGTTGCATCCCTTTCGTCGATCTTCGTCATCACTGCCTTGTCACTTGCACGATCGGACGTAGGAAAATATAATCAAGTGTAAATGCCATCACGAACTCGACCTGAACTCTGCAACAAAGAAAACTAAAGAGAGAAAAGAAAATATTTTTGGAATTTTCAAAGGTTAAACGAAAAAAAAGAGAAATCTTTTTGTTGTTTTTGCAAAATAAAGGAATAAAGAAGAACAGGCAAAAACTTCGAAAAGATCAAAGCAAACAAAATAAAAACGGATAATACAATGGAAAGGTGAGAAGGGCACGTACTTCCCCAAGCTTAGGCTTTTGGCCTAAGTTGGTAGCAGCTACTGCCCCCAGAAGCCTCCTGCTCCGGGGTAAGGGTAAGTCCAGGAGTCGTATGAGCCCTCCGGTGCGTACACCGAAGTCCTCGGATCCTCCCATGAGGAAGGCCCTGCGCTCCAAGCAGAAGAAGATCCCTCGCCATGCTCGGTGAAGGTCTCTCCCTGGAAAGGTGTGAACTCACCATGCTCCTCCTCATCGGGCACAACCCCCTCCATGGGGTTATGCGGCTGGTAATTAGCCATGAACTCATCGAACTGAAATTCGTTGAAGGACCATCCATTCCTGCGAGTGTTATCAAACAAAAGCGGTGCAGGTAGACGAATCTCACGAGTAATAGTCCTTTCAAACCTCAAAATATAATCAAGGTTACGAAACTGAGAAGTCATGGTAACAAACTCATGCCTCTTCATGGCCGCAAGATCAAGACTCGCGTATGAAAAGGGAACATCATCAGGATGCGGGGTGCGCTCAAGAGACTCGAGGATAAGTGTGGCGTAAACGCCACCATATAAATCGCCCTTGTTACTGTTCGTAACAAGACGCCGAGCAATCAAGGCACCCACATTATACTCATTATTACCAGAGAGGGAGTTCGCATAAATAGAGAAATCTGGTGCGGAACCATTGCTCGTGTTGTCACGAGCCAACACCCCTCTAGCAATAAAATACGCAAAATACCTGAGGTGTGGAAACAAGATGATGGAAATCTTCGTGCGCCTAATGTCGGTCTCCTCCTGGCAGCAAAGGGAGTTGAAGAGGGTCCTCAACCCGGAAGTCTGCATAGTCATCTTAGTTGTCTGACCAACGTTCGGCACACCTATTATATCACAAAACTGTGCCAAAGACATGGTTATGAGATCATTATAAAGTTTGAACTCAACGGTTCCAGCATCATGGTTATAACAAAAACTGTTAACAAAACAGGAGGTAAGCTTTTTGTATTGCACCACACGACATAAAGCTAGCCGTGTCAAACCTGCGTTGGCACAAAGGCCATAAATTCCTCCTTAAGTCCTGCAGCTGTAAGAAAATCATCGCACAGATACATCATTGCGCATGCTGGATTTGTTTCTTCCCACAACTCCAGGGGCACATTATATTCATTGTAGCTCACCCTAAATGTTGAGGGTGAAGCTGCAGCTCTAGTGACTCGATCGGAGCGCTCGGGCTTCTTCTTCCCAAGCCACCCCTTTGCTTTTCCAAAGAAACTCATTTCAGGGAGTATTTGCCCAGAATCTCAGCTCAAATAATGGGTCGTAGAGAGAGATCGAAATTCTGGACGGAGAGCAGCAAGAACGCAAGAACACAGTGCAGAACTCGTGTTTTTGGAGAGAGAGAAGGGATGAGGAAGAAGACTTACCTGGTTGGCTGCCATGTGGGCCCTAGGTGCCATGTGGGCGCGGCCAGGGGCCAGGCCGCACCAGCTGGCCGCCTGGGCCACTGGTGGCCCCCCTAGTCAGCCCCAGGTGCCCCTAGGTCACTCCCGGCATGGAAATTTTTAATATAATTTTTCTAGAATTTTTCTGACAACTTCACTGTTGAAATTTTTCGAAATTCAAAAAGCTGCGAAACTTTATGAAAACTTGAAGCAGTGATTAGAGTTGTGAAGTTTCAAAAACATATAAACTTGGTACAACAAGGAGAATAAAAGCTAAGGCAAATGAAAACATAACAAGCTGAACTTTTTACCTATATAAAATATGCTTACTAGCAAGGTTGATCAAGTCTTACCAACAAACCGGCGATATATAGAGCAAAAAACTTCACCTCTTATGGAGTGATCATTGCACCTTTACTTTAATGGAAATTGTCCCCACCATGATGGTTTTGTATTTGTGGTGCACATGTAGAGGACAGTCCCATTCTCCAATCTTCACGGTCTCGATATTCTCTATAGAGTTGAGGCCATGCCTCTTGTCAATCTTCTTCGGAAAATACACCGTGTGTTCCTTGTCATTCACATTGAAAGTAACCTTTCCTTTATTACAATCAATAATATCACCTGCGGTGTTAAGAAAAGGTTTACCAAGAATAATAGACATGCTCCCATCCTCGGGCATGTCAAGCACAACAAAATCAGTAAGGATTAAACAATTAGCAACTTCAACGGGAACATCCTCACAAATACCTATGAGAACAGATGTTGACTTGTCAGCCATCTGAAGAGAGATATCTGTAGGGATTAGTTTTTCTAAACATAATCTCTTGTAAAGAGAAAAGGGCACAACACTCACTCCTGCTCCAAGATCACATAAAGCGGTCTTAACATAATTATTCTTTATGGAACAAGGAATGGTGGGTATACTTGGATCACCAAGCTTCTCAGGAATCTTGCCACTAAAAGAGTAGTTAGCAAGCATAGTAGATATTGCTTCATTAGGAACTTTTATTTTATTAGTAACAATATCTTTCATATATATCGAATAAGGAGGTAACTTAATAGCATCAGTCAAAGGAATTTGAAGAAAAAGAAGTTTCATCCACTCACAAAACTTATTGTAATGCTCTTCTTCTTTAGTTTTGAGAGATTTACCTGGAAAGGGCATGGGTTTCTGCACCCATGGTTCTCGTTCCTTCCCATGTATTCTTTCGATAAAATCTTCTCTAGTGTATTTCTTGCGTTTGTCGGGTGCTTCTTCTTCTTGAACTTCGGGTGGATCATTCTTTTCACTATCCTTTTCAGGCTCAGCACCGTCTTCAGTCTCAGCATCGGAGGTAGATATACTATTTGGATCATTGGAATTGTCAGCTTCTTTGTGCTTCTTCTTCTTCTTCTTCGGAGAGCTAACAATTTCTTCCTCCTGTATTTGAGAATCTTGCTCGATCCTTTGAGGATGCCCCTCCGGATAGAGAGGATCTTGAGTGCTAGTTCCCCCTCGGGTTTTAATCCCGAAGGCCTGTATATCCTGTTTGGCATTATTAGCAAGAAAATCTTTTTGTACATTAGAAGTATGATCAAGCTGAGTTTGAACCATATGAAAATGCTTCACAAGACATTCAACATCATTAACTGTTCTTCCTAGAACATCATGCAAACTTTTGATAGCAAGGGAATTATCATGCAACTGACTTTGTATCCTCTCATTAAAGTGATTTTGCTTCATAATAAAATTATCAAGCTCATCTAAACATTGATTAGGAGGCTTACCATGAGGAATGTCACTTGCATTGAAATCTAAAAGAGAGTATACCTCTACCATAGGAGGGTGAGTGGTAGGCTCACACAACTTCTCAATAGGGGGTAGATTCTTCACGTCTTTAGTTTTAATACCATTCTCTTTAATAGACTTCTTTGCTTCTTGCATGTCTTCTGGGCTTAGGACAAGCATGCCCCTCTTATTTGGTGGTGGAGGTGGTTCAGGGACGGACCAATCTTCGTGGTTCTTGGCAATCCTGCCCATCAATTCTTCTGCATCGTCCGGTGTTCTTTTCCTGAAAACACAACTAGCACAACTGTCCAAGTAGGATCTAGATTCATCAGTTAGACCAGCATAAAATATATCAATTAATTCATTCTTAGGGACTCCATGGTCTGTTCTAGCCTGGATCAGACTGCAAAACCTCCCCCAAGCTTTAGGGAGGTTCTCATCCTGCAACTGTGTAAAGTTATAAATTTTCCGTAAAGCAGCATGTTGCATATGAGCAGGAAAATACTTATCAACAAAAGAGTGAGATAAGTCTTGAGGACTCCTAATAGAACCACATGGTAGTGCATCGTACCATGCTTTAGCACCTCCCTTTAAAGAAAAAGGTAAAAGCTTAGTAACATAGAAGTTTCGTATCTTCTCATCTGTAGTAAACAAGCCACCTAACTCAGTGAGTTTGGTCAGGTGTGCAATAGCATCATCATTTTCTCTGCCATAAAAGGGGTCAGCTTCAACCATAGATATAAGTGAAAGATCAACAGAGAAATTATAATCAGGATCATTGATGCATATAGGAGACGTAGAAAAAGTAGGATCAGGTACGGTCTTGTTCTTCAGATAATGTTTTTCGAGAAGCTTCTTAATAGCGTCAGGGTCAGAGTCATCAAACTCTGTTAGCTCCCTGCATAAATCATCATCAAGTATAATATAATCATCATCAAGGAGTCTCTCCTTGAGTTTACTCAAATCGGGATAAGTGTAAGTCCCATCAAAAGGATAGCAAGTATCGGGAATTTCAATCCCAGATTTCTTGGCAGCAACAGCAATCTGTTTCTCAAGAGCGTGACTAAGTGAACCAATATCATCAAGAGTAGTAGAAGCATCATCAAAAGTATCGGACATAGTGACAGATTCAGTAGAGGCATCATGTGGTGGAGGTGAAGCAAACTTACTCATAACTGAAGGTGAATCAAGTGTAGCACTAGTGTTCAAAACAGTACCTTTTCTCGTACGGGATGGTAAGATCGGGACCTTGGGGTCTTCTTTCTTACCCATAGCGGATAAATTGCAGCAGGTAAAATACTTCAAGTAGACTTGTGAATAAAGCTATGCTCCCCGGCAACGGCGCCAGAAAAAAGGCGTTATAACCCACAACTGCAGGGGATCGAGATAGTCTTCGCGGGTAAGAATAACCCAATTTATAGATTTGACTCAAGGGGAGCCAAAGAATATCCACAAGCTTTAACAATTGAGTTGTCAATTCCACCGCACCTGAGATACACTTACTTGCAAAAAGATATTAATAGTAACTGCGATATGGAAGTGATGATAGCAACGGTAATAGTAAAACAGCGAAAGTAAACAACTAGTAACCAGCAGAATTAAAAACACTGTAGGCTAGGGAGATGGATGGTTGGGCACTGCATGGATAAGACACATCATGTAATCAACTTGGGGCAAGGCACACAGAAAAGCAAAGATCATCTAGGCATAAATCAAACATCAGGCATGTATCCCACAGGTAGTTGTACGTGCTTGCAATAAGAACTTGTTGCACAACATCTTTTGTCCTACCATCCCGCTATGAACGGGGCCAAAAGGAACTTATGGAGATTAAGGTGCTCCTGTCAAAGAGCACCGGAACAAAGCATTAACAATCAATGGATACATGGAATCCTCAAATTATAGTCCATCCCCTTTGGTGTCCCAAGCTGTCACCTTTGGGATCGCCGGTTCCGGACTATAACAGGTGCAAACAACTCATAGATAGGATCAAGAACACAAATATATTCATGAAAACACATAGGGTTCAGGTCTGAAATCATGGAACTCGGGCCCGAAGTGACAAGCATTAAGAGCAACAAGTTGAAGCAAAGATGATAAACACAAATCTAGATGATAGGCAACATGCCCGCAACAATTTGATAAACTATTACATGATCTAACTCATCCAATCCCTACCATCCCCTTTGCCTACAGCAGGGAATTACTCACACATGGATGGAGAAGTCATGGAGGGAGGATGTAGTGGTGATGGTGATTATCTCCCCTCTCCGGAGGCCAAAACAACCTCCAGATTATCCCTCCCGGAGAAGAACAGAGGGTGGCGGCGGAGGCTCCGGGACGAGAACTGGGAAAACGACTTCTGTTCTGGGGTTTTCGCGTCATTGGAATAAATAGGAGGGGGAGGCCCCCAGGCGGCCAGAGGGCGCGGCCCCACCCCTGGCCGCGCCAGGGGGCGCCTGGGGCCCCCTAGGCTCCCCTCTGGTCCCACTTCTGGCATCTGGCTCCTTCGGGTGCGTGGATTTTCTGGTATTTTTCTGGGAATTTTCTGGGACGTCCAAAAATCCATTTTCCTGCGCACAATAAAACCATACAGACTGCTCTGCTGAATACAGCGTTAGTCCGGGTTAGTTTTGTCCAAATCATGAAAGAATGAGGGCAAAACAATAGCAAAAGTGTTTGAAAAAGTAGATACGTTTGAGACGTATCAGATGGGCGTGCGTGCGGAGCCTTGTAATGGGTAGTTGGTACACCCCTGCAGGGTTAAATATTTTTGAGAAGCCGTGTCCACAGTTATGGACGACTTGAGACCTACTCATTGTTCATAGACAACAACAACTGAGATAATCTTAATATAACTTGGTCAACGTGTGTGTGTCTTGACTGCTTCTTCTTCGTCGGGATGCGAAGAGGAGGACAAGGATAGGATAGGTGTTATGCTTGCGTAAGTAGGTGGATAGCAGACTTGTTGGAGGCGATTCCTCATCGAATTCTTGGCTTCTTATCTTACTCTCTAGATCGTTAGCCACTTCATAAATGCTAGTGCGGCAGCAACCTCACCACTTACCCCATCCTTACCGTAAACTACTAGTTATCCTAGAATGACGAGTGATGAAGTCCTTGATGGGTCAGTTGACCACTACAGTTGGATGTTGAGTACTTCTGTACTCATGATACTACCCCCAAACTCTTTTCAGGGTTCTTGGTCGACAACGGGTATGGTGATCGACGTTTCACGTGGAGACTCGACGACGACTAGTTAGGCGGATCCTGTGTAACACCCCGGGTGTCACGCTACAGTAATCCTTTTGCTACAGTCAAATCATTGTTGCTAATTTCACTTTGATCAACTTTGCATTGATCCTTTCAATAATCATGTTGGGTGATATTCAAAAGCAATGTGATATTGGACCTTGTTCATAATGAATCAATGAAAAGTCCAACCCTTTTCATTTGAATTCAAATCAAATCTTGAAATGCCTTGGGTGCAATATTAAAACCTAGGTGACAATTAAAGTTTGTCCAAATAAATTCACTAATAATCTCTGGACCAGGTTGGTATAGTTGTTGTTATTTATTGTGCTATAAAGTAATGCAAACAAATAAAACAGTAGATTAAACAGTCCAAATTGAAAAATAATTATTTAAATAAAATGATGAATGATTTTATTTACAGTTCAAACTTTAAGTAGCCACTGTATATTACCCAACACTAATATTGGAGCCAGTCCTATATTTTACATAATTATAATGCTAGCAAAAAGAATTAAATAAAGTAAATAATAAATAATTAAAAAGGGAAATTAAAAGAAAATAGAACCGACCCAGGCCAACTGGGCCTAGTGCCCAGCCAGCCCAGGCCGGCCTGCCAGCCCACCCCGGCCCACCTGGCCTCCCCCCCTAGACCTAGCCGAGCCGGCTCCTCCCTCCTCGATCTCTCGATCTCTCCCCTCACTCCCGATCCCCTCTTCCTCCTGGACGCGGCCGCCGCCGAATCCGGCGAGACCTGGCTGCCCAGGCCGTCGTCCAGCCCCCCCTGGAGTCCCCTCGTCCGCAGGCGACCCCGGCCCCGCCCCCGAACTCCCTCCACCCCAGCGGACCGCCACGGCTCCGCGCCGCTCCTCCTCCACCGCGGCCGCAGGCCAAACCCCGCCGCCGCCGGGTTCGCGGGCCGCCGCGTCGCTCCCTGCCGCTCCTCCTCGTGGTGGAGCTCCTCCACCCCACTGCCTCGCCGCTCCCCTCGACCTCGGGCGCCGCAACCAACCCTAGCCGCCATGGCTATCGGTGCACGACGCCGCCGTGGAGGCCGCCGCGTCCCTGACCGCTTCCCCGACGCCGTTCGTGCTCGCCCCGCAAGGACACGCCACCGGCCACCTCCGCCCCAGCCGCGACGCCCCCCCTCACCGTGAGCCTCCGCAGCCCTCGTTGTTGCACGGTTTTTGGCCGCCCGCACATGCTGCTGTCGCCGTGGTCATCTTGTCGGTAGCCCGCACACCCCCACGTCCTAGCCATGCGCCCCAGGCCGCCCACGAGCACAACAATATTGCTGCTGGTGCTGCTACCTACTGAACCTGAAGAAAAACAAAATGGCTATGTATGAAAACAGCTACTGGACACCACTTTGGACAACAAAAAAATAATAATAAAAGAAGCTTGCAATTGTAGTTTAACATGGATGAGAATAATATGGGTTGTTTGTACATCTAACAACCTTCGATTTACCCCATTGGACCAACTCTATACGATGCATAGGTTAAGTGCTATAAAATTGAGAAAGGCAGATTTATGTTATCTAAACCTAGAAAATATTGAACCTAAAGAAAGCGCCTAGGTGTAAAATGCTACTGCTAAACCTCCTTTGGACAACAGCAATACATTGGGCACATATTAGACATAACCCGCTTCACTTGGTTCCATTGGAACAATTCCAGATAATGCCTAGATTTAATTCTACGAAAATCGCAAAAGGCGGATTTCTAATAAACAGCAGGTAACGTTAACCCGATAGCCACTTTATGCTGTGGTTGAACTTGCTGCAGGTATCCGTCATGCCATCTGAGGGCAACGGCAGTTATCGGGCAAACTTTGCACTTATTAACGATCTCCGAGAATTAACGTCGGGAAGTATTTTTCCGGCGAGATTTTAATTAAGAAGACAAACTTTATCGTAGATGCCACCCGTACCGGATTCGAGATCGCGGACAGCTGATGAATGTTGGTGTAAGGCACGAACTCACCGGAGGTGTGTAACCCCAAACCGTAGGCCCCCGAAGGCGGGCGATGGATAATTCGCACCGCAAAATCCCAGACTTAGTAAAATTTCGGCGAAACCCAAACGAGTCAATGACATGTGGGACCCCACTGCCATTTAATTAATAAAATTGAATTAATAAAACTGAGAGGCTGACGTGTGGGTCCCATATGTCAGCTTTGACCAGTCAAACTGTGCTATGGATAATGTTAAATAAACAATTAAAGAAATTCAGAAAAATGATTTAAAATGTTTAAAACTTATTACATCAATATCATTTAATCCGTAACTCGGATCGAGAAACTTTATACATGAAAGTTGATCAGAAAAATACAACGGTTAAGAATACGCTAACCGTATACCCACCACCCCCCTCTAACGCAACGAACATTGACATCCCCCCCCCCTCCGGGCTGTCTGTCCGATAATAGCCCGATACCGTAAAACTCTCCGGATGAATTTATTCTGAACACAAAAGTTGTTCAGAATAGTTCAACTAACCCGGATACATCACCCTTATGTTTTTACGGTACCCACGACACCTCCGGCTTGATCCTTCCCCCCTCCGGACACCCTGTCCGGTAATCACCCGGAGCCGGTAGTTCATCCCCGGATGAATTCCCGCTCCGAGCCTGATACCTCATACTGCGTTAGAACACCGTTAACATTGCATACGCCATGCTATTCATCTGTTTGTATATTATTGCTGTGTTTTTACTGTTTCTTCCCCCCTTAATCTTCGGTAGACCCTGCTGCTACCGCCGACTACACTGCTGCCGGGTACGACTACTTCGTCGACGACCCTACCCCTACCGTCGAGCTTGCAGGCAAGCAGAGCCATTCTCTTCCCCAAATATCGCCTACCTTTCCGTATTTTCTTGCACTAGGCATTGTTACTGTTGCTGCTACGATTACAATCCTATTCAATTGCATAGCCTAATTTTGTCGCCCCTTGATGTACCTTTCCTTTATCCTATGATGCCTATTATTACTTATGCATTATTCAGCAGTGAGCCCTGCGCATTGTTAGCTAGGATTAGGTAGCGGACCGTGATCACTATGGGAGTGAACACGGATACAATATATACAACTGCACAGGTACGGCACAATGCAGACACCGCCAAAGGCCCCTATCTGGGTTATGCCTAGTCACCTCAAGTGTGAGCTATCCGGGAGTAATCCTTGTACTCCACTCGAGGCTGACTTTGTCTTGCCGCCATAGGGTCCTGGACAGCGGTTGTCCTCAAAGGTAAGAAAGTCGGGCGACCCTACGGTGCCTGCGAGCGGTATATCGTCGGGAACGACAGGGAGGGTACGACCGACGTTACTGGCGTGCTTGGCCCCTGTTCGTATCTCGCGAGAGTTACCAAACCACGAAAGTCGAGCTCTACCAAGAGCACACGCGAGACAAGGTAAGGAGACGGTTCACCTTGTTGGTAACCGCAGTGACTTGGTGGGACGACAGGGCAGGCACCGATGTACTGGTGGTCCTGACTGCTGTCGTTGACCGCGGGTCGGTTAAGTCGAGGCAACGATAACGGTTGTCACGCAGGTTAATTAAAATGCTAAATGGTTCGGCGGATGACTTGAGAGGCCCGTTGGTCTGTACACACTACCTACACGTGGGATTACGGTGTGGGCCCTCCGCGTTGTAGTTTGTACGAAAGCTCTTCAGACGTCAGCAGTACTGCGGCCTGATCGCCGGGAAGTGGTCTTGTCTTATTTGCTGCAGCAGGTGTGTTTGGATTTGCTTTTGCTTCACCGGCCAGACTCGCACCGTGCAGGAGCGTGCAAGGGTGAGGGACCTAGACCCCTTGGCGTATAGGATATAGTCCGGCGGATGGCCTCTCTGTTGAGCCTAGGATGGGCTGCGTCGTGTCGGATAGCCTCGGTGGGGCGTTCCCTAACAAGGTTCACGCCACCCTGGAGATCCGAGCGTGCAGGCTGAACAGTAGTGCACCCCTGCAGGGAGTTTAATCTATTCGAATAGCCGTGTCCACGGTAACAGGACGCTTTATGCTGAAGCTGGATCTTACCACTAGAAACTATTATTATTAAACTGTATGGTTCCGGGTTTTCTTCCTCGCGGGGATGTCGAGGAGGTGAACTTGGAGGCATTATTATTATTGTTAATCATTACAACTTATATTATACAATGTTGCAGCAACTTCTGCTTTGTTGTTACTTTATGCTTTATATGAACTGTTGGCTGATCCTTACCTCTTGCTGCAAGACATCGTCGGAAGATGCTAGTCTTCGATAGGCCTAGCTTCTTACCCTTATTCTGATTTCTATCTTGCAGTCCACTATATACAGCCTCTTCTTTCCGTTGATACAATGCATAATGCTTAGTAGCGGACGTAAGACTCGCGGGTATACTAGATACTCACCTTTGCTTTATTTCCCCTTTTTCGCTTTGCCTGATCGGCCGCTGCAGTCGACGTTGGAGCCCAGGAGCAGGAGTACCCCGGAGGCGGATACTACTACGTCGAGACCCCCGCTGACCAGGACCAGGAGTAGTTTCGGAGGCTCCCAGGCAGGAGGCCTTGCCTTTTCGATCTGTATCTCTGATGTTATTTGTGCTAGCCTTCTTAAGGCAAAACTTGACTAACTATGTCTGTACTCAGATATTATGGTTTGTATGACTTATGTATTCGGGTCCGAGTGACCCCCCTTTATTGTAACATATTGGTTTATCCTTTTGTGTTTAGTGTTGTGCTGTGATATTCTCACCGTGGCACCCTAATCTCAGCCGTGTACCCTGCGTGTATGATTACTGTACACGGATTGATTTTGGGGGCGTCACATCCTGGCGGAGGGCCTGGACCCGTGTGGTTATGGGGATCGATGATTTTCTCTTTGCCACTAGGCAATTGATTGTAGTTTGTACTCAGACATGTATCTTCCGTTGATGTAATGTATTAAGGCAGTTGTATGCCGATTGTATGAGATGTTGTATCCTTGTAGCTGTAATGTTGTGATATCATGTTGAAAATCCAGCGCATATGGCATTGTCATATGTCGCGGTGGGACCAATATGTGCTTCGTCCCCGGATCTGGATGGAAACATCTAGATCCGGAACAGTACCGCATATCGGGCCTTACAACTTGGTATCAGAGCCTTACCGACCGTAGGATCCCTTTTCTGGCCGAAGTTGAGTCTAGACAAAACTATTTTGTAGTTAGTAAGTTAGTTATCGGAGAGTAGGATTCTTTTTCCTCCTTACCATGCTCTGGCCAGGACAAGTGTCTTAAGTGTTTTAATTCTCGTCTTACCCCCTACAAACTCTAGGATCTCGAGTGTGTGGAGTATCGGAACCGTTACAATGCCTGGCTTGCAGCGTATTGTCTCGATTCCGATTTCAGGTTGGGAAATCCTATAGTACCTTTAGTTTATCCGACTCTGGTTTACATCTTGGTCATCCGTTGACTTCAGTCCTCTTGCCTAGTATCCTCACGATTTTAGTGAGAATGCTTCCCTTGATCGTCGCTTTCGACTATTATTCTTCCTCTTGATCTCCCGATGGTTTCGTTCTCCGACGTTGCCATCTCTCTGCGGAAATTTATCTCGACGGAAGTTCGACGTCGACATGGAGCAGAGTCCCTTGTTGGTGGTGTTGAAGATTGTCGACTCTCTTTTCTCTTCCCCTCTCTCCCCCGAATCGTCCAGGATCTCGGGACGATATCCCTTGTTGGTGGTGTTGTATTGTAACAGCCCAGGATTTTCACCCTAATTAAAAAAATTGTTTGTTGCTTTATTTTATTGCTTGCTAGAATTGTTTGCAGTATTTGCTTCGCTGATTTATTAATCAGTGAATATTTTCCCCCTTTTTCTCATATCGGATGCGGGACCAAACCTTTTTCCGGACACCTACCCGAATCATCCAAGCATTGTCCGGATAGGGTTCCAGGTCATTTGGGTTACTGACCAACTATCAAGTAGGAATTTTGGGAGATGAATCATCCAGGTTCTCTCCCGGATGTCTGACCTTCCTCGGACGTTAGGCCCGGATAGTTAAGATAGGATTTTCTTTGGGTCACTTTAGCCATGGCTCTGGTGTTTGACCTTCCCGGATAATCCAGAAACTTGTTTGAATGTTTGGGCCCCAATCTAGATGTTCGGGAAACTTACAATACACACCTCAAACAACTTATTTTCTATGGATCTATATATACCCCTCTATCACTTCGGTAGCTTGGATTGACCACTTCACTCATATTCATACTAAGAATACAAGGGTTCCCTTTCATACTCTCCCACACCAAATATTAGATCCCGAGGTGATATCACAAGGGAAGAATAGGGTGAGCCTTCGTGGGTTGGATGAGCCTTCATGGTAACATCCATTCCTCCTGAGGTGATAACACCAAATCTTCCCTCCAAGAAAGTGAACATCATGATAAATCTTTGTCCACGTGTCTTCATTTATCTCTAACCGTTTTTCTTACTAGCATTTACCTTGATCATTAGATCGTGTATTTGTCTTTATTATATTGTTGTTGCTCACTAAGGTTCTATATAATATTATCTTTTCAATTGTTAGGCCCATTTTTGTATTCCCTATTATTGTCTCAAAGTGCTAAGTGAATATTAAATTTTTTAATTATACATATTCATCCCTCTCTAGGTCCATCTCAATCCTTTCATTTGCCGCCAACATTTTACTCGATAGAGAGTACTATATTCTCTGCACCAATCTTGCTTGTGGATTGTTTTAAAGCATACTCTAAAGAATTTCAGGGATGGAGGGAGGATGAGGGAAACTTCTAGAGGCGATCTTTTCTCAACCCTTTTCTACCGAGGGTTTTTACATGAAGGTGATATGGCTTGATGTTAATATTAGCAAATCTAAAATTCGTATTTTCCTTAAAGATAGTCAAGAACCAGTTGGTTGCCTATTTCTTAGACTCACCAACAATTGACTTCAAACCAATTGAAATCACGCTTGATTGATAGCCAAAATTTGGCTCGCCAACATTGGGCATCTTGAAAAGTTAGAAATCGGTAAATTTTGTGAGTTTGACAAAGAAAGTAGATAACCAACCAATTGGTAGCCAATTTTTTGACCTTCCTATACATTAGCAAGTTAATTATTGCACTAAACTAAGCATCTAACTCTGCTAGAGTTGATATAAAGTGGGTGTGCTATTTTTCACTAGGGACGTTTTTTTGACCCCCAATAGAGACATGTTGTCAGGAGAGGCCTTCCACCCAGTGAACGAAGTCTCTTCGTGCGAACCCTTTTCCTTTTTTGTTTGGTAAAAAAAGTCCCCCTCATAGCTCAATTACACATATTTCCTAATAATAAAGGGAGTTGAGTTTCTCCTTCCGTTTTGCTATTTTTTTAAAGTCCTCTTCATCTTTTTAAGTAATAAACCCGCAGTACAGGATCAATGCTGATGTCATCTTTTAGTACGTGCGGAAAAAAGGAAAAAAACAAGAACGATCGCTGGGATTCTCACTAGGATCCTCCTGGTTGAAAGAAAAGAGTTTCTCCTTCCGTCTGGCTAATTTTTTTAAAATTCACCATCTTTATAAGTAATAACCCGTAGTACAGGATCAATGTTGATGACATCTTTTAGTACGTGCGGAAAAAAGGAAAAAACAAGAACAATCACTGGGATTCGAACTAGGATCCTCTTGGTTGAAAGCAAATAGTTTCTCCTTCCGTCTGGATATTTTGTAAAAAATTCACCATCCTTTTAAGTAATAAACCCGCAGTGATCAATGCTGATGTCATCTTTTAGTACGTGCGGGGAAAAGGAAAAAACAAGAACAATCACTGGGATTCGAACTAGGATCCCCTTGGTTGAAAGCAAAGAGTTTCTCCTTCCGTCTGGATATTTGGTAAAAAATCCACCATCCTTTTAAGTAATAAACCCGCTGTGATCAATGCTGATGTCATCTTTTAGTACGTGCGGGAAAAAGGAAAAAACAAGAACTATCGCTGGGGTTCGAAGTAGGATCCTCCTGGTTGAAAGCAAAGTATACTAACCAGTCCACCGAGAGACTTTCTTATTTAAATCGGCAAATAGCGTCTTATAGATTCTATAGTTTCTTGGACCAGGCATGAGCCGGCCCAAACGGGCCGCAGAGCCGCCGATTGGAGAGTTACTAGCAAACATGCCCGTGCGTTGCAACGAGAAAAAAATACATCACATATCTATACTAAGAGGGTTCAAATATTGCAGCGGATTGGTAAAATAACGTCTTTAAAGAAAACCAGTAAATACCTACAATGATTTTACATAATGTAGAAATTATATTAGTATATATATTTAGATTATCAAAAAATTTAAGATTTATATTTTTAGCTCAACCTTCATGCTTCATTACATAGAAACCATATTAAAACATGAGGTTGCGCCGTGCACCGCGTACACCTTGTATCAAGGTTGCCGTGATCATACATACCTTATACGTTCGGGCATCCATCTTTAAAATTTATGGTCGACAATATTACTCGATGCAGTGTTTTATGGGGAAATAAATAGATATTGGGCTAGCTAGAGATTATTCATATTATATCACAACTATTTCATTTAAAAAAATAAAATGTTGAAATAACAAAAATGATAGATTACAATCATCTAAGAGAGTGTTGTAATTTTCTATTGAGGAAAGATGAGGCTCTTCCATGTCTTTTCTTCGCACATGTCACATCTTTTTCTTCACACCTATTATATTTTCCATGCATGTGGTTCCATGCACATATATATTTTTCCTCACATATAATAGCCAACATAAAATTTATTTCCTACTTTTATTACATATAGCCCACAAATCACATTTAAATTAGAATGGCTATTTTTTCATTCTTTTCTTATTGCAAGCACCCCTCTCCCGTTAAATCAAGGTTTTTTTCTCACATATTATATGTTTTTCCTTCACAACTATTATTTCCACACATTTATGCCCACGATGCAATTTCTTTACTTCTATTATTACATACAACCCAAAAACCATATTTTAATTAGAATATATCTTTTCCTTGTTTTTTCTTATTGCTCACATCCCACGAATCATGCACCTATTTTTTTCTTCGCGGCTATTATTCCCACACGTTTCTTTTGCGGCCATCATGCAATTTCTTTCCTTCTTTTATTACATATATCTCACAAACACATTTTAATTAGAATAACTCTTTTTTTAGGGGTTCCTTTTTAATAGCAACGATTCCTTCCTTCTCCACGAATTTTTAGAGATTTAAGACAAAGTCCAACTCGACGCATGCATATGAAGAAAACTCGTTGCTGACCTAGTGACAAAAAAATGCAAAGCAAGCCCATCTCAGCGAATAGTTTTTTTGCTGGCCCATCAAAGAAAAAAACTGCCAAGCAAACCCATCTCAGCGAACAATTTTTCCGTTTTTTTTCTGGAATCATTGGAATGCGGGTTGATTTGCTATAAAAGGAGGGGGTAATTTGAAAAACGTCAAGAGGAGTTAGGCAGGGTGATCCTCTCTCTCCTCTTCTCTTTGTGTTAGCTGTTGATCTCCTTCAATCTATCTACAATGAAGCAATGCAGGCTGGTCTCATTGAATGCCCTATGACCTCAAATTCATGCCTTGATTTACCAGTTATCCAATATGATGATGATACTCTCCTTGTTTTTCCAGCATTTGAATCCCAACTTCATCATGTCAAAACTTTGCTGTAATTCTTTGCTTAATATACTGGGCTCAAGGTCAACTTTCACAAATATTTCATTGTACCCATCAATGTCCCTGAAGATAGAGTACATAACCTGCTTGGATCCCTCAACTGCCAGCTAGGCTCTTTACCCTTCACCTATCCGGGCCTCCCCATGGGAATTCACAAGCCAAAGATTGAACATTACATGAACTTGATGCAAAGAATAGACAGGAGACTCTCTGGTTGTTCCACAATGATTTCATATGATGGAAGACTCACTCTCATAAGATCTATCTTCTCTGATCTACCTACCTTCTTTATGTGCTCTCTCATGCTACCAGCTGTGGTTATAAACCAAATCAACAAATACATAAGAATCTTCTTCTGGAGAAAATATGGTATTGATCAAGGTGGCTCCCCCTAATTGCTTGGAAGAAAGTCTGTAAGCCCAAAGACAAAGGAGGACTGGGAATCATTGATATAGGCACACACAACAAGGCTTTGCTAATTAAGAACATTCACAAGCTTCTGAACAAAGATAACATTCCATGGGTTAAGTTGCTCTGGGAAACTGCATATAACAATGGACTGCCTGATGAACATTTATGTTGATCCTTCTGGTGGAAAGCACACACCCCTGTGATAAATGCATATAAGCAAAATGCACATATCCATATCAAAAAGGGAGACACTGTTTCTTTCTAGTTTGATCTCTGGACAAAAGAAGAATTGCATTCAACTTTTCCAAAACTTTTCTCCTTTGCCAAAGATAATAAAATCATAGTGGAAGCAGTAAGAAACAACACAGCCTGGGAGGAGATATTCCACACACCCCTATCCAGCTCAGCCTGTTCACAACTGCAACAAATTCCTGCTCTACTCCCACCACCCTCTGACTCATTGGACACTTGGAAATGTCATAACAAGGTGAAATACTCATCCATGCAGGTTTACAAGCAACTCATCGCTGGGGAAAAGAGCTCTGATCTCATTCAAAAAACCTGGAAAGGTGCAAACAGATTTTAGCATAAAATCTTCTTCTGGTAGGTCTTAAACAATAGAATTAACACAAGGGCTCTAGTTCAGAGAAAAGATCTTCATCTGGAATGCTATGACTATGCTTGCTGCTCCTCTCAAGCTCCAGAAACAACTCTTCATCTCCTATGAGACTGTAACTTTGCACATAGGTGTTGGACATCCCTAATTCCTTTTAAACAAAGGGGAACCTCAGTTTATGAAGAAACTCTATTGTCCCTTGAGAATGATCCCAAAGATTTTTGGATTCAAATAATAATTTTGGGGTACTGGAATATATGCAAACAGAGAAATGGTTGGATTTTCAGAAGAGAGAGACCCCCAATGCAAGTCCGTAGAAGAATGTTGCATTCTGACCTAACCCTCGTTCAACACAGAATCAAGACAAAGTTTAGAGAAAGTCTTAGCAGTTGGATTGACAATAATTTAGATTAATTTTCTTTTATGAGTCTGTTTAAAAAAGGAATTGGCTAGATGGTAGCACCTTTCCCACCTCAACCCCCTTCTTCTATTTTTACCATTGTAATTTATTTTTATGGAAAAAATGAAAAATACACCGTACAACAATTGTTCTACGGTTACTGCCTCAAAAAATAAATTAAAGGAAGGATTGTGGCTAAAGGATGAACTGGGATGATAATCAACGTGTGACAAGACATAATAAGTGAAGAGGTTAAGTCTCAAAACACACATGAATGTTAATAATGTGGATTTACTTCATGGCCTATGAGAAGTGCCGGAGATGGCCGATCCCTGGTGTGATTCATTGATCTAAAGAGAGCGACACCATCGTATTTAATTTAGGCCGAGGCCATGGACTTGGATCAAGCAGCCATGCAAACCGTGATGAAAACCCATGTTATAAGCACACAATACAATAAGAGCTAGCCTGCATCTAATCAACCCACGTTAACAACACAAATATGTGATTTTTGTATTTACTCTCTATGTTTTTAGTTGTCAGATTCGAATAGTAAAATGTAACTGTTAGCCTATAGTATTGTTCGTTAACATGATTTGTATTTTTACCTCCAGTGTTGCCGCCAAATTTCCGTCTTCCATCTTTCAAATTGAAGTACCAATGTTGTCCTATGAATAACTAGCAATCAGATCAAAATAACATGAGTCAAGTTGGTAAAATTCATTTGTATTTTTTCTTTTTTGTTTGTTTCATGTAGGTTCTTTAACTTATGAGATGTAATTATGATAGTGCAATATACTATAGAATCATATAGCAACCAATATTGTACTTTACTTAAATAGTAAAGATGTCAAGCATTGTCTTGTCATGGCGTTCCATTTTTCTAATTACAAATATATCATTTTTTTATTAAAAGGAGCAACATCCAAGGGTAGCGAGAGACAACATGGCGGCCAACGAGGGGAGCATCATCATGGGAGTCACTGACCTCCATGGGCAAGATATGATGGAGGTCACACCATAAGATAGGTAGTAGATTGAATTGGCTCCTTTATTTTGGCTAATACCCTCATATCAAGTAATTCTCATTTTCTCTATTTATACCATCTCATACATGACACTAAATGTACACTATGATATGTGCTAAATATGTTATATCCAACAGTGTTTCTAAAACATATACATTTGTTTTTTTTTCTTGTTCCACCACTGGATATTAATGCAGCTGGTCTTCGGGACCCTTATCTTTTTTTAAGTCTGTGGGGGGTCTTGAGCAATGCTTACTGCATAAAAGATTTATATATTTTTTCGTTGCAAAGTGCGGACGTCTTCCGGTGCAACGCACGAGCAATTTTCCTAGTAGAAAAAAGACAGAAAGTACAGAATACAATGATGCAATCAAATAAAAATTACTGCACATGACAATACTATTTTTTTCATTTAGAAGTTCACATGGCAAAAAACACGTAGCTAAGCGCAAAAAAATACAACAACTAGTGAATAAAAAGTATCACATATTTTTGAAAATAATAATCTATATCTCTTATAAAGCAAAACCCCACTAAGATGTATTTATTGTGTCTATCTCAACATACAAGCTATCCACATCATCCACTATTGTAGCCAATCATTTGTCCATGTCATCTACTAACTAAACCCCGCTAACATGCATTTTTGGTATCTATCTCAACATGCAAGCAATCCCCATCACCCACTATTATAGCTAATCATTTGTCTATGTCATCCACATTCATTTAGGTGCATCTTATACCCTTTCAATTACATTGTAGAGTTCTTATAGAGATTTCCGTTGCAACGCGTGCGGTAGTCTTATAATTTTCTTATTATTAGTCACCGGAACCTCAGAATGCATGAGTGCACGATACATAGATCCACTGTGAAGGATCCCGATGTAGTAAGGTTCCAGGTAAACACATCACGACCTTTAGCAATTAAGTTTACTATACCAATGGCAATTTTGCAATGATATTTTGTGTTAAGAAAAACTATATTTTATAAAAATTGCCATGATATATAAAATAATGTTTCCATGATCCAAAAACTAAAATTGCCATGATCGTTTAAAATAAAGTGCCATGTTCCATGAACTAATATTGTCATGGTCCATAAGAAAGGCATCATGGTTCAAAGTAAATAAATTTACCATGGTAAATTATACAAAAAATATAAAAATGGCATGGATGAATGAAAAATATATTTTTCCATGTATCTAAAACTAATTTTTACATATTTTTCTATCTAGTGAATTTTTATATTTTTATATTGCTTTCGTGTATTTATTTATTTTTGCATATTTTTACTATCCCTTTGTGATGAAAAGGAAAAGTGTGATTTAAATCTAGGTCTCGAGGCCCTAACCAATGCATTGGGCATGTGTGTTTAGTTTTGAGTTTGGTTGCATCCCTTTTATTCTGTAATGAACGAGTAAAAAACTAGCTGTATCTTTTCTTTATTTCAAAATTCAGGCAAAAGAATTAATGGCGAGGAGAAAAACGTGCAACAAGATGAAAAATATGGCATTGGCCATCAATTACTTATGATCCATTAAACGGAACCGATGGCCAAACCACACGTTGCTGCAAAACTGGGGAGATTTGATGATTTGCTTTAGTAATTAAATGATTTACTTCGAAATTACCCAATGAAGAATGGACTTGAATTTCCTTTAGAATTATCAAATAAAAATGTAAAATGAGGTAAATAATCAAATTACTTCGAAAAACTGGCATGCATATCGGCACGACGGCACCCAACCGAATTTGCACAGTTACCATTATGCCATCCCCTGATAAGAAAAGAAAAGAAAAACTGAGATTCAAATCCTCATCTCGAGGCCCTACTATGTGCGTTTGGTTATGAGTTGGTTCACATTCCTTTTATTCTGTAATGAACAAGTAAAAAGTTGACGTGGATATTTAATCTATTTGAAGTTTCATGCAAAGAAACGGACGGCCAGAAGGAAATTCATGTGAAAAGGTTAAAAGTACGATGTTCATTTCTTATTACTTGGCCACAAGTTGCTAAAAAGTTGGAGAGATTTAATGAATTGCTATATTCTCTTTGTTACATAGTAAGTATTGTTCATTTAATTTTTTTGTTAATTTAATATAAAATAAACAATAGTTATTATGGATCGAAGGAAGTAGATGGATTTACAAATTACTCATCAACTAGAAGTGTAATGCGCGCTTTGTCGCGCCGTTTATGTTTTTGGATTGTATATGTTTTATTTTTATGTTTTAGTTTTCTTAAGTGTTTATTTTCGGTGATGTTTGGGTGAATCTTTTTATCGTGTGATTGAAAGATAATTTGTTGATCGTGTGTGTTATGATGGTACTAAACATGTTGTAGGTGTCATTTTCTTATTTTCAACCAAGGCTCACATCATCTATCTTTTATCAAAAGTGTGCATCCATCAAAAGATTTCATCATAAAACCCAAGGCAATGACATAATAAAAATCTTGTATCCAATTTTAAATTAAAGATCTCAACTGAACGAGAATATTTCAAAATTAGAAAGTTTAGTAAAATTAAAAATATATTGGTTCTACGCGCAGCCGTCGCCGCCTCCCCTCGCACACCGCCGCCTCCTCCCGTCGGCGCTACTGCTGATTCGCCTCGTCTCCGTGGCCTTAGGGCCATGGTGACGCGGTAGATCTCGGTTGTTGTCGGTGGAAGGGCATCGTTTTTATATGTTTCTTCTAAATTTTATTAGGGTTTGTGTCTTGCTCAGAAAGATGAGATGGTGGCGGATTTTTAAAAATGAAATAAAGTTCTTTCCGCCTATCCCCCATCCCGGTGGTGTGTCTAGTATCATCGGTGGGCGTGTGGAGGTGTGTCTTCGGCAGATTTATCCTTGATGGATTTGCTTGGAGCTCATCGTAGTTCGTCTGCGTTTGTGTGTCTTCAGATTTGATCCTTCCGATTTACTCTACTCTTCAACGACGGCGGTTGCTGTTCTGGTGCGTTGGCCCTACGGGGCCTTAACACGGCGACTTCTCGACTGTCTACTACAACAAGTTTTGCTCAACTCCGACGAGGGAGGGGCGATGACGACGGCGCGCCTTCGGCTCGCTTCAGTGCTTGTAGTCGTCGCTAGGTGGTCTATGAGTCTAAATGTAATTTTTATTATTTTTGGTATTCGTTGTACTACCATGATTGAAGATGAATAGATCGGAAGTTTATTCACAAAATAAATAAATATTGGTTCTCAAAACGTCAATTAACCACGCGGTTCTAGCGTTCAAATGGAGTATCGAGTTATTGCGCATATCATGAATAATATTTTTTGAAACTACATCTACTGCATGAGCTGAATGGTTGGATCGTGAAGTCGATAATTATGTACTACAATATCTCGATTGTAAGCTCACGACAAATTCATACAAGATCGGCTTATTAAGCATACAAGAAACGACATTCATTTTTCCTAAAATACAAATGTTAGTAACGTTCGTATACTGGGCATCCAAATTTTTTTAAAAGATGAGAGAAATTTAATAAAAAAGATAAAAAAGGAAAAATAACAATTTACACATATGATAAAAGGGTATGATCAAATCAAAATTAAATTCTCAATTAACTTCCATAATTTTCATCCTCTTGGAAGCTTATAAATAAAAAGAAAAATCAATACATGCATGGCCAAAGAGTATGACTAAGTCAAAATTGAATCCTCAATTGATTTTTATGGCTTTCACCCTTAGGAAGCTTAGTATATTTTTGGTATTCGTTGTACTACCATGATTGAAGATGAATAGATCGGAAGATTTTTCGCAAAAAAAAATAAAAATATATTGGTTCCCAAAACGTCAACTAACCGCGTTCGGTTCTAGCGTTAAAATGGAGTATCGAGTTATTGCGCATATCATGAATAATTTTTTTTTAAACTACATCTACTGCATGAGTTGAATAGTTGAATCGTGAAGTCGATAATTATGTACTACAATGTTTTGATTGTAAGCTCACGACAAATTCATACAAGATCGGCTTATTAAGCATACAAGAAACGGCATTCATTTTCCTAAAATACAAATGTTAGTAACGTTCGTATACTGGGCATAAAAAAAATGAAAAGATGAGAGAAAATTAATAAAAAATATAAAAAAAGAAAAATTAATAATTTACATACATGATAAAAAGGGTATGATCAAATCAAAATTAAATTCTCAATTAACATTCATAATTTTCATCCTCATGGAAGCTTATAAATAAAAAGAAAAATCAATACATACATGGCCAAAGAGTATGATCAAGTCAAAATTGAATCCTCAATTGATTTTCATGGCTTTCACTCTTAAGAAGCTTAGTATATTAGAAGATGGATGGACTCGAATCCTTTAGAATTATCAAAGAAAAAGTAAAATGAGCTAAATAATCAAATGTCTCAAAAAAAAAACTGTCAGACATATCGGCACCCAACCGAATTTCCATGGTTATCAGTCTTTCCGCCGTCCGGCGCCATTACAGATCTGCTTCCCCTACCTCGTCCGACAGTCCCACTTCCCCTTCCCGGGCACCCGGCTCGCCGAGCTCCAGCCGGACATCCCCGGTGAACATCCTCGTGGCCTCTTCAAAATCCCGCCCGGTTCTTGCTCTCTCTCCATTCCAAACACTTTGCTGCGTTGTGCAGTGCTGATATTTTCAAAAAGAGAGGGCGGAGGTTACCCGTTACCCCGAACCCCAGGCCGTTGGTTCCGGCCCTGTCTGATGATGACGGTGCGTGGAGGGGCTCTGCTGCTGGGTTTGGCCTCCCGAGTAGCACGGACGATGGCTTTCAGTACCGAGATATTTGTGAGCAGTAAGTGAATCCCTGTCAATAGTAGTCTTTTCCAGGAATCTGAACGACAATGTATAATTTGTAGTCATAGCATGCCAGGCAAGCTGTGCTGTTAGCTCCAGAGTTTTTGGTTGCTCTCTTCCTTGAGTGCTTTTCCATCTTGGAAAATGGTTGTGCTTGAGAGATGGTCCCCAGTTAGTTGTCTGTAGTTCATATCCACAACAGTAAAACAAAAGTAACATTTGAATGTAGGTGCTTACAGTTTGCCTCTTGATTATATCATTGCCGGATATCACATACCATTTATTCACATTCGAAAATTACAGACTCTGAATGTCCATAGTGAGATGCGAAACTCTGTCCGATATAACATTTGTGCATTCCTTCTTTTTCCTGTAGGATTATCGTTTTACACAACGGAGGAAGAACTTGAAAACATATTTTCACCATTTGGCACCATAGAGGAAGGTACCATATTTATGTTTTTTCAGGAACTCTTTAGTCATGTTACCACAAGGCAATTGAGAATCTTGAAAGATGTTTCTTACTGATAATTAAATATCATTTTCTTGCTGGTTCCTTGGAAATATTATACATTCATTTTTGCATTTCGTGTCTTATCATATATAGCTCGATTGGTGAGAGACAACCAAACTGGACGGCTCAAGGGATTTGGTTTTGTAAAATACTCATGCCAAGAGGCAGCAGAGAAAGCTGTCAAGGCAATGGATGGAAAGGTATGTGCTCTGCTCACGAGCTATATTGGTTATAACCTTCGAACATTATATTCACCTGTTACTGATACAACTATGATACTACAAACCTTTGGGTGTTCAACAGTAGCTTACTTCCCTCCTTTTATAGACCCTTAAAAAATGCATAAGATGTAGGTACGTTTAGATGATAATTGGTCACTGCACATAAAAGATAATTGATTGTGGAACAAATGTAGGTACGTTTAGATGTTGGCCACAATTTTTGCTTCTTCTAACAAATAGACAGCTACTGCCAGTTTCCTCAGAAAGATAAAAGACAAAACAAAATTGCTAACCTTTCTGAATTCTTCCATCTTACCATTGAATACTGCGTATCATTTTTGGCATCATGACCATCTCTCTCTGTTCATTTTCGAGTTGAGTGGCGAATCCATGAGTTAAGTTACTCATAACTCAACCTTGTATCTGGACATGAAGTACTACATAGCTTTCATTTCAATCTATTGTGTTCTGCAGTGCTAGTCTGGGTATTCTCTTAACTGATTTTCTCCTGTTATCAGATTATTCGTGGAAGACTAATTTTTGTGGAGGCCGCAAAGGAACGTGGTACTGGATAGTGCAGATTGTTTTTCCAACTTTTACTTTACAGCCTTCAGCTTTTAGTTAGAGCAGGTTTCTGTTGGTAAACTAGTGCATCTATTACTGACAGAAAAAGGTGCAGTTGAATTTGCTTGTTGTGTACGACGGACTGTAGGATTAAGACACATTAGTTCAAATTGTGTGAAATGCTCGCTTGTGATCAAGGCACTGTGAGTTGTGACCACTTGCCTGTCTTGCCTGAGATTTTATTTGGACGGCCTGATTGTTAGACCGATGGAACAAATCACATTATTGGTTAATCTGGTAACAGAGATGCAATTTGATACAATATGAAACCTACAGATGGATTTGTAGCAGAGTTAAATTCTCCGATAGATGGTTTCATATTTTCATCACCATGTAATTAAGGTTTTTCAAACTTACCAATAGATCTCCGGTGCGCCTAGCTTTATGTAGCAATTTATTTGTTTCTTGCTACTTGCGAGTATTACTGTATTAGCAATAACATCATTTCTTATTGTAAATATATTCTTGTTTAACGAAAATTATTTCCACTCCTGTTTCCTCCTCCACATGAGTCTTCGAGTCTTGATGTAAAAGAAATTAATGAAAGTTATATCGACGCATACGTGACTTCGGTGGCAGGCTCACCTGTGCCTATGGCGAACCGCGGAGGGAGGACCGTCATCGCATGTGGGGGCTACTCCGTGATCTTGACCAAAGAGTTGATATGCCATGGGTTTTGGTGGGCGATTTCAACGAGGCCCTGTGGAGTTTTGAGCATTTATCTGAAAACCCCCGGTCACCAGGTCAGATGCGTGTGCAGTGTGCCAGTACTAGCTAGCATGCGAGTCTGAACTTTTCTTCTCGTCCCTCTCTCCTCACCACTCCTCGTCTCCTCTTCTCCCCAGTTTCGGTCGAGAGTCTCTAGATTTATCCCGGGTCGATCCCAAGCTCTCTCCGGCGGCGCTGCTGTCCGGCGAGGGCGAGGGAGAGACGCCGGTAGCTGTGTTTCGTGTATGTCTGGCTTCTTGCCGTGGGGACCCCTCTCTCCGGATCCGGCGAGCGGATTCCGGCGAGCTTTTCTGTGGCGTGCCGCTGCTTCTCCATGGTGGAGGAAGGTTTCACTCCATGGATCTGCTATCCCTCCTTAAATAAGCTCGTTTTTGTTTATTCTTGGTGTGGGTTCTCGGTGGTTTTTTCCCTGCTCTTTGCTGGCCATGGTGGTGAGGAAGAGAAAGTTGAAGCCACTGTTTTCACATCCGTATGGAGTGTCTTGATGCCCCTGGGTTCACTGCAGCATGCAGCAGTTCTTCAGCATCGGCAAGATGGAGCCGTTGCTATTCATGGTCATATGGTTGGCCCTGCTGTGCTCGATCTGTATTCGAGCTTGTTCTTCCTCCTTTGCTGGAGGATCTATTCCGTCCATGGCGCGGTGGACAACGCCTGTTCTTCCTCAAGTGGTCTCGTCCCCGGTGGAGATGCAGGTGCCCGCGGCTGGAGTTCGTTCGTCGGTGTTGCTGGATCCGATCGCGTTTTGGCGGTCATTTGTAGGGTGTTTAGTGCAAAAAACAGGGACTGCGTTGTATTTTTTCTTTCTTTCAAGTCCCCTCTTGTAATTGTACACCTTACGCCGAATTAATGCAGTGTCCAGGGCCCTCCAGGCCCTTTCGTGTTAAAAAAAACCCAGGTCAGATGCTTGAGTTTCGTGATGTTCTTGCGGTTTTTGGTCTTGGGTAACCTCGGTTTTGCAAGCCTTCCGTCCACTTATGATAAAAAGCGAAGCGGGCGGGCAAACGTCAAGGTCCGACTGGACCAAGCCGTTGCCAACAACAACTGGAGGGACCTGTTTGGGCATGCAAGGGTGGAGCACCTTGTGGCTCCCAACTCTGAGGCGCGCGTTGGACGATCTGGCAGCTGGCGTTGGGGTTGGCAAGGTGCGGCGAGGAAGCGCCATGTGATGGCGCGGGCTCCAGAGCGTGTGTGCTGCGCCGTTGCCCTGCGTTGGAGCGTATTGTTCCACATGCGCGCCGCGTGACGATGGAGGAGGCATGGCGTTGGACGGCGCTGGGGCGGCCCTGACAGTGCCGACAAGCTCAACGATGCGCTCGGGCCAGCGATCGTGTCCGGCTTCGGTGGGACGGTAGTGAAGAAGCTCGCGCGCCATGAGTAGCGCCTCCTCGGGAGCTGTCTGCTCCCACCGCGCGCGAGCGCGGATGCTGACATGGTGTGGACGGACGACGGCGGCTGCGCGGACGGGTGGTTAGAGGATGTATCTTGTTCCTCCGCCTTGGGCTAAGAGGCGGCGGGCTCAGGGCATGCGCGGTTGTTGTCGGCGGGCTCTGGCCCCGTGCTGGGCGCGCTTATCACGCGTGTCAACCATGTCGATGTTGAGGTCGGAGATGCAAAAACAAACCCCCTACCTGGAGCGTCAAATGTCGAAGAGATTTGTCCAAAAAAAAACCCTTCCAAAACCCTAGTCCGAACATAGGGGGCTTGTATTGCAATCTGCGGGCTGACGGTGAGCTTGGCGAGGAGACCTGTTGGTGAAGCACAACTAAGATAGAGACACAGCAAAACAGGGACACAATGAGCTATCCAGGTTCAGGCCACCTTGCGGTGTAAAACCCTACTCCTGCTTATCTGGATTTCTTCGTGGAGATAGTTTGTTGTGGCTACAAGGTTAGGGTGAGCTACAAGTGATTGGCATCGGATCCCCCTTTACAGTGACATTCCCGCCCCTCATGTAGCTGCCTTGGTCCTCTTCCCCCGAAAGCATTGGTGGGAAGGGTTGTCACACAACGACAATTTGAAGGCGGACATGAGCTGCCCTTGTCCTTGATAAAGTAGTCTTCGCTCTGGAAAAGCCACCGCCCATGACGCGGTGGTGGGCTTGACGCACATTCTTTGGAGCGTTGCGCCCTCCTGGTCTTCTTCCACCAGAATGGCAAGCTTTGGCGCAACAGCGGACGTTGCCCCCTTATCACCAAAGAGGCAAACCCCCACTACCAACCTGCCAGCTTTGTAGACACGTGTCACCCCTGTGGCGACGCAGAACGGTGGGTGAGGTGGAGCGTTGCTTCACCACGAAGGAAGCCTTCACATGGAGGCGCCTTCGGGAGGAAAGCTTCACGTGGTCTTGACTCGCGGGGATGGCCTTGCGGCAAATTAGATGCCTCGTTAGGCCTCCAGTTGGCCGGCTTCGCGGGATGAGGGTCTTCACGAGGCCGGGCCTCGCGAGGGGCCTGATTGGGTGGCGCCCGTAGGGGGCTGCCTCTTGGATTCCTCACCATGTGGCACTTCTTGGGCCCCGAGCGGACGACCCAAGGTACTCTGGTTTCCAGTGGACCGACAATGGCCACCAGAGGTGCCACCACCGCATTGGCCACTGAGAAGGAGAACCCGCCCCCACCCCTCGACGCGTGAGATGCCAAAGTCCTCGGTGACACCAGGAGATGAGGGTTGCGACTAGCGGCTCGTCGACAGGCATGTGTGAGCTACCGAAGTTGATTAAGAGGGAGTTGGCATCGAGCGATCCAGGAGAAGATGGCAAGGTGTGCCCGCACGGAGCGCCATAGAGAAACCAGGAAGTCGATTTCGGTGAGCTAATCAAGTCGGAGCTGGAAGGGAGTGAATGCTCGGGTATGGGCGAATCGATCGTCGTTGTCCAGCGTAGCCAGGAGCGTGCGGTTTGCAGGCGATGGAGCCATGGAGGCATGGTGGGGGGAGGGTGTTGGCAGCAAGGGAGGACGAAGGGAGACTACAGATGGTGGTGACGGAGGAGAAGGAGGAGGAAGGACGAGGGAGAGCGAGAAGGAAAGAGCCATAAGATGATCTTTCAAATGCAATTTTCATTTGTAGAGAAAAGAGAATGCGGGAGTGTAATATCAGAAAATAGAACAACATTAAGATAGGTAGAGTAACCATCACTGAAAAAAGCAAGAACATTGATCCACCGTTTGTGACGACCATACACCTCGCCATAAAATACTTGAGGAACGAGTTGACTCCCGAAACCGATGGATTTGTATTCTTGTCGGATTGAGATTCCAAATCGGAGTCCATTGTGGCGTGTGGAGTCGCACACAATAAATAGCACGGCTGGGCGGCTGGCTGGCTGGCTCGCTGATGTGATCCCAAACCAACAACCCGATCGTTACAAAAGAGAAGCAGAAGAAGAGCATGCATGCGATGGATCAGCAGTCGGAGTGGATCACTCTGCGGCGCGTGCACGCGTTCCTCAAGTCAAGGAACCTGAGGGCGACGGCGCGCATGCTGGAGCAGGAGGCCTGGCTGTCGCGCGGCCGGTGGCGGTCGCGGACGAGTACGTGTCGTCGTTCCTGGGGGACAGCCGCACGCCGGAAGCATCCGACACCTTGTTCATCATAAGGTTCGAGCGCTTCCTTCGCGCGCTCAGGAAGAAGGGAGGCGGGCACAGGGCGCGGGCCTTGCGGTACTTCCGCCGCAGCGTGGCGCCCGTGTTGGCGAACCATCCTTACAGGGACAGCGCCACCGGCGTTTGCCTGCGGGCCGTGCTCTCGCCTCCCAGGTTGCTCCGCCGGAACCACCCGGACAACGCCCGGTCCAGGGACGAGCACAATGTGTTCTCTACTTCATGTGCACCATCCACTTCAACGCGCAACTCCACCGTTGCAAGCAAAGTTTCTTTCACGACAGATTTATGCGCTTCAAGACGACGGAGGGAGTCCTTGGCCTGCGCCGGCACGCCCGCCTGCACCCCCAAGAAGAAGAAGATCCAATGCTTGATAGACAATGCAAATCTCCCACCTAAATGAGTTTTTTCTTCCGGGGACCCACCAAAATGAGTTAAATGTCATACTACTAGACCACTTGCAGCGTGTGTTGCCGCGACCCTTTGTTCTACGCTGGAATGTTAGTGATTGATGCAAACTTATACGGAGTACAAGATTTTTTTTAGCTAGGTTCAAAATTGGCATCAGCTAATACCTAATATATTTATCCTTAATTGTTTGAGCTGATTTGTACCATTGTGTGTGTACCCAACCTTCTCTTCAGCTTGTTTATTTCCATTGCCATTTTTACCAATTGCTGGCATTTCGACTTCATCGATTTATTATGCCGCTCCTCTCATAAGTTGGTGTCACAATGGAAATTGCTTTTGGATTCCAAGCTCCATGGAAAAAAAAATACACACATACATATGAATGTATATTGCTCGTTTACAAAGTTTAATGGTCAAATACGTTTGTATGCGAGCTACACAAAAATAAAACTAAATCTTGTATTTCTAACACACGTACAATTCACTATAAAATACATGACTTTGCTTTTTTGTATACAGGTCACACCAAAATGTATTTTTTGATACATTTAAAAAATATGTATATATATATATCTAAGTTCATGTGTATTTTTTTAATAATTTTAATTAAAACTTTAAAAATGGTTTTTGAATTAAGAAAACGAGCTCTAAAATTCTCCACTCGATTTCACAACTGGTCTTTAGTCTGTTGCGATGTGACTGGTTTCTTAAGGGTAGGGCACACTATATTCCTAAATACTAGTTGATACCCTGCGCGTTACTGCAGAAATTATTAACGAATAATTTAATATTTTAAAATATGTGAAAAATTATAAAACTTAGTATATTTTAATTATTAAATATATTTAAAAAAATATTGTTAAGAGTAAAAATCTGAGAAAAATTGATGAAGAATCTAAAAATGAGTGTGAATAAAATAGTGAATAAAATTTAATACTCCCTCCAATCCAAATTAATTGACACACACTTAGTACAACTTTGTACTAGAGTTGTACTAAGTGTGCGTCGATTAATATGGATCGGAGGGAGTACTTTTTTGTGATAGGTTGCATGCACATGTGGATTTAATAAAAGCATGTGCATGAAAAGTTAATGAAAAATAGATGAACCTACTTGATGATGTGGATATAATATTTTAAAATATGTGAAAATTTATGAAACTTAGTATAATTTAATTATTAAATCTTTTTAAAAAAATATTGTTTAGAGTAAAAATCTTATTTTTTTATGAGAAATCTAAAAATGAGTGTGAATAAAAAAATCGTGATGCTTAGTGAATAAAAAAATTAATATTTTTTTGTGATAGGTTGCATGCACGTGTGGATTTAATGAAAGCATGTGCATGAAAAGTTAGTGAAAAAGAGATGTGCCTACTTAATGATGTGGATAGTTTGCATGTCAAGATAAATAGGTTAATGGGGATGCACTGTTTAGGTATTATAAATTCAAGTTCACAAGAATACAAACGGGATCGTGAGGGTTTCGCAACCATAAATGTCTAGCTTGACCTAACAAAGTAGATAATGTAACCATACTATGAACCTCCCTATTTAGAAGCTCTACTGTCATGGATTTCTTTCTCATTGAAATCTCGTTTAATACTTGAAGCTTCATCTAAGAGGATGAACAAAATTGTTCTAGATTTGTTGCTTTTGAAGCTATATTGATAGAATCAACAGTTTCAGCATTATAATGCCTCCTGGAATATGTTCTTTGATTTGTAGTTGAATTTTTAGTCAAGTATGGACAATCTTGGAAATCTTCATGCTAGCTGACAACAAGTTTTGCTCTCGAGTTAATACCACAATTAGTACATAAACTTGTATGCGTCGGAACAAGTTCATACAAGAACTAAAAACCCCCAATAAAGTGGCCCTTTAACTTGTTTGCGGATTCACAAAACTACAAAACGCTCTGGATGCGATATTTGGATGCCACGTAGGAAAAGTCACATTTGGGAAAACACCCTCGTTCTTTCGGTAAAATGCGTGTGCGAACCCCATCCACTGTTTCTTGCCCCCTAGTCATTCTGAAATCCCTAGCCTCTCCAGATCGTAGCCTGTGACCTCCGCCACCACCCGCCACGACTGCCCGTAGCCACCACCTCAAACACTACCTGTAGCCGCAACCACCGCCATGAATGGGTCCTCATCTTCGTTCGGGTTGGAGCAGGGAGGACGCCGTGGAGCAGCGCCGTCTTCATCAGCAAGCAAGGTTCGCCCTGTCCATGTGACCTCGCCGGCGCAGGCAAGATGAAAGACAGCGAGCCATGGGCAAAGATTACTGACAAGGTTGAAAGGATCGAGATAGACTTAGAGGGGGGGGGGGTGAATAGGTCTTATTACAAATTTTATCACTACTTAGCAATTTTTAAGAAATAGTGCGGAAAACAAAGTGTGCCTAATAATTGCAAGGTCTATTTAGCAAAGACAAGATAAACAATAAGCACAATAAACACAAGCAAGTGAGGGGCAAATAATACGGTAGTACAAGTAGTAAGGGAAAAAAGTAGGGATAACCGAATGACGCGGAGACAACGATGTATCCCGATGTTCACTTCCTTGGAGGGAAGCTACTCACCGTTCGGAGAGAGTGGGTGAAACCACGAAGGCACACGAACGCCACGAAGGCTCACCGGTTGACCTTAAAGGTGCTCACCAAACCCTCACAAACTCAACGGGGGTAATCACAATGGTCGATTCCTCTCCGAAGAACTCCTACCCGCCTAGGAGTCTCCAACCTCCAAGAGTAACAAGATCAATGGGAAATGCACAAGACTTGCTCAAGACGTGATTTGCTTTGGTTGGAAGATGAGGAAGGGGCGGATCTATCACTGGGTGAAAGATCCGTCAAGAACTCTCAAGGAACTCTCCGGGATCTGAGATTTGATGAGGGAGAGAGTGAGAGGGAGCACTTGTGTTCTTGGGGGATTCTAAATGAAGTGGTAAACCCTCACAAGTGGGAGTGAGGGGGTATTTATAGTCCAAGGGACGAAATGGCCGTTGGGACAATAATGCTGTGTAAGTGTCGGACGTCCGTCAGGTATCGGACGTCCCAAAGTTCACATGTCGGACGTCCGAGCCAGGTCGGACGTCCGAAGTGTAATATCTGTGTGCAGCAACGAACATAGTAAGAAAACGATCAGTAGCACATCGGAAGTCCGACAGAGTTCGGACGTCCGACGGATGTCCGAAACACGTCGGAAGTCCGACATTTTTTCATGTCTACTGACCTTTCCTACGATAACCAAAATACGAGATGTCGGACGTCCGATGAGTGTCGGACGTCCGAAACTCGTCGGACGCCCGAAAGCAGTGATCATATTTTTACTTTAGGGCTCCACTTTTGTGTCGAGATGTTTTTTTGTTTTTAATTAGCTTTGAGCAAATCTTAAACACAAACCCACTGATCCCCTCTTAATAGTGCGGGGATCCCTATACTCAAGATAACCGAAAAGCTTACACTTTAATATAGATTGGATCGATATCTTGAGCATATCAACATGAATAGATGGTCCTTGATCCACCAACACACCGCACCGAGGACTAAAACCTGAGATATACTTGGCACACATGATTAGTCCTCTATATGTAAATTGTCATCAACATCAAAATATAATTAAGGGCAAGATAGCACTTTCAAAGGTGTGCTACATGGATGTAGATTTTCGCAAGGTTTGCTCTTTGTTCATAATATTGTCTGATGCCCTTTGCCATTTGTTCTTGGTGTAGATGAAATTCATAGATTTCCGTTCTTATTCATGTTGTAATTGTAGGGGAAATCCTTACATTTGTTTTTGTGCTCTAATTAAGACACCTAGTACATGTAGGGGACTGAAAATCTACCTGATTTTGACTAGGGAATTTTTGCTCTTGCTTGCGCCATGCTAAGTGCCCATTAATCTTGCTTGCACTCATTCACTGCATGATTGCTCAAAGTCGAAAGGGAGAGGATCGAATTGTATTGTAACTGAACGACGATCTAGGGATGAGTTATAATAAGATTTCAATTAGACCATTTGTGAAAATTAGTATATTGAGTTCTCAACAACTATTTCGTATTTTTATGCTCTAAGCCCATCTCCCATTTGATGGGTGCAAATAACACCTCCTCGTTGGTTACCCCAAGAGGAAGGTTATGATGTAGATAGCAGCAAATTTCCCCTAACTTGAGAGTATAGGGTTATGTCTCTATTAGGATTACAAGCTCGACAAGAAGGTGGCAAAGCAAACAATGACGCCGTTTACAGACCAAAGGTTGTTCACTTGACCTAGACATGCACACAGACACAAATAACTTTGCTCCCAACGAGTTCAGAGAGGTTGTCAATCTCTCCGGCCTTGTTTTTTACGAAGAATCAAACACAAAGAGGAAATAATATTTGGTGCAACGGAAAGGAAATAAAAGCAATAAAAGTGAGATGTAAACTATGATGGAAATATGGACCGGGGTCTCATGACTTTCACTAGCAATGTCTCTCTCCCAGAAGACGATAACCAACTATGTTGGGTGAAAAAAATTCAGCTGGGAAATTGACAGAATTATAAACGCACCGCAATGCTAATCATGCTACTAGAAAGTAAAGAGGTTCAATCGTATGGGTATTACACTAAAACAAGTAGAACGTTTATTCATCAGCATCTACTCACTAATCATCCACCTTGAGATACCTATCCAGAACATCTCGCTGGTATTGAGTTGTGAACCCTAGCCAAATTATAGGTTCAAAGCAATGGACAATTACCTTAACACTCTATTTACAATGTAAGCAATCCTTGCCACAACAGTTACAAGCACCACTATTTTCTCTTTGGTGGCAACAACATATCCCCTAGTCTCATGTTTTTGTCACTCAAGCTAGACATCAGGGGGCATGGACCCACAATCATGCATAATGCTCCCTCTTGGAGTTGCAATCTACTACTTGGCCAAAGCAACAAACACAATGGGGAACATGCAAGAACACTCAAGAACTAAAATATAAAGGTAAACTAAATATATTATTCATCACAAACTGAAGATAATATCATAATTCATCGGATCCCAGTAAACACAGCATAGCGAAACAGAAAGTAATACAAAGATGCCTTGATCATGATAGGCAGCTCACAAGGGCTAAACATTGAAGCACAAGATTAGAGAGAAGACATTATCTAGATAATGATCATGGACCCATAGTCTAAGGGGGACTACTCACGGCGCATCCCGGAGGAGAGCATGGTGATGGAGAGGCCCCCGGAGGTCAATCCTTCCTCCGACAGGGTGCCAGGACAGGTTCTTCTAGCGATCCCGAGATCGGAATTGCCTCGGCGGCGGAACAGTAGATGAAATCGCGTGACGGGGTTCTCCTCGAGGGTTTTCGGGACGAGGGCTAAATATATGCTCAAGGGGAGCCTGAGGGGTGCCCCCTTGGCCCAGGCGGCCAGGTGGTGCAGCCACCCCCTGGCCGCGCCGGGGAAGTGCATGGACAGGGGGTGCCCCCTCGGGGGCTCCTTCGGGCTTATGGAGTCTTTCTTCGTGGATATATTTTTGGAATTTTCCGAGAACTTTTATATTTGTCCTTTTTCTGCAATGCACATACAATAACAGACAAAAACTGGCACTGGGCATTGAATTAGTAGGTTAGTCCAAAATATGTTGTAAATGATATGAAAGTGCATCAAAACATATAGTAATATCACCAAACGAAGCATCTAGCAAGCAGAAATTATAGATACGTTTGGGATGTATCAACATCCCCAAGCTTAATTCCTGCTAGTCCCTGAGTAGGTAAATGACAACAAAGATAATTTGTGTGGTTACATGCTTCAAACAAAGATTTGAACCTTAAAGGACAACAAGCAAGATATGCAATTGAAGTCAAGATAATAACATGCAAAAGTCTATATCTAGTATTGAAACTAACAAAGTAAGAACATAAAGGTGCAAAAGCTCTCGCTAACCGTGACTCGAATGTATCCAATCGGTGTCCCCGTGCAGAAAGTGGGAGATGGTTTTAGATCATAAAAATACTAATAGTTTTTGAGAAATCAATCTACTAACTTTCACACTTAGCCTCTTTTGGAATCTTATTACGACTCGTCCCCAGACCGTCGTCGGTCAGGTACAACTAAATTCGATCCTCTCCCTTTCGATTTTGAGCACTCATGCAATGAATGAGCGCGAGCAAGATTAGTTGGCACTTAGGATGGCAAAGGGAATAAAATGATTGGGCATGAAGTCAAAAAGTGAGAAAGGCTCACACCAATGAGGACAACCTTAGGCTAGGGTAGGCCTAATGGTATATTTGATTGGAGGAGTAGGGAATGTCATGCAATGGATGCACAAATGAGATATGAGTATGGAAGCTCTCCAATGGAACTAGTGGGGGTGCATCCAACTCGCTTGCTCACGAAGACCTAGAGCTCTTTTGAGGAGGCTCATCATTGGAATATATAAGCCAAGTTCTATAGTGTAAAGGTCCCACATAGTTATGCATGAATGATATGAAAACTCTCTATGAAGTACAAATGATACTTTGAAGCACGAGTGTGGATCTTTTAAAAGGAATAGTAGTGTTGCCCCCTTCTCTCTTTTTATTTCTTTTTTTCTTTCTCTTTTTTCTATTTTTTTTGTATTTTTGTGGCCTCTTTGGCTCCCGATGTCCGTGACTCGAATGTATTTCCCGTACAGAAAGTGGGAGATGGGTTTAGAGCATAAAAATACTGAATAGTTGTTGAGAACTCAATCTACTAAAACTTCACACTTAGTATCCATTGAAATCTTATTATGGCTCGTCCCCAAACCACTGGCCAGGTACAAGTCAATTCGATCATCTCCCTTTTGATTTCGAGCACTCATGTAATGAGTGAGCGCGAGAAAGATTACTTGGCACTTAGGATGGTGAAGAGAATAAATGATGGGGAAGGAAGACAAAAAGTGTGAAAGGCTCACATCAATGAGGACAAACATAGACGAGAGCAAGCCAAATGATAGATATGATGTGAGGAGTAGGGATTGCCATGCAATGGATGCACATATGAGCTATGAAAGCTCTCTAATGGAACTAGTGGGGGTGCATCCAACTCGCTTACTCACGAAGACCCAAAGCTCTTTTGAGGAGACTCATCATTGGAATATACATGCCAAGTTCTATAGTCTAAGGTTCCCACATAGTTATGCATGAATGATATGAAAACTCTCTATGAAGTACAAATGCTACTTTGAAGAATGAGTGTGGATCTTTCAAAAATGAATAATAGTGTTGCCCCCTTCTCTCTTTTTATTTATTTTTCTTTCGCTTTTTTCTATTTTTTGTATTTTTGTGGCCTCTTTGGCTCTTTCTATTTATCTCTCATTTTTCCTCTTTGGGATCTTTTCATGTGTCCTCCCAACTAGCATGCGGCTCTACGATCAAGCAAAATCATGTATGACAATGAAAGATCAAGTCACGAGAAGATGGATGTTGAATGACAATGTATATCAGAAAGGATATGGAAATGCCTTGATAGGTAGGTATTGTGGCTGTTTTGAGGAAGATATAATGAGGCTTATGATGACAGAGCGTATTATGCCAAGGGTTTGGATGCATCAACGAAGTTTGCACCGACTCTCAAGATGAGAAAGGGAAATGCACGGTACCAAAGAGACTAGCAAAATATGGATGGTGAAAGTGCCAACAATCGAATACTCGCATTAGTCAAAGGAACTCATCCACTTATTATCGGTAACTCTCTATCTAGTTCGGAAATTCACAAAGAGACAAGTTCCCCTAGGAGGAGTGTATGTGGGCTTGGTTATCCTTGCGCATCCTCGACCCATGATATCGTGAGGGTACTCTATATATTAAACCCCTCCAGAGGTTAGTGATCCATCTAGTAGCTAGTGTTCTCAATTAATTTTTGTAGTTTTCGAAAATAAGCACGTTAAACCCCTCCAAAGGTTAGTGATCCATCTAGTAAACTAAAAAAACTAAAAAGCAAAGGTAAAATATCTTTTCATGTGTCCTTTTTTGGGATCTTTTCCTCACTTAAGGGCAACACTCTATATTTTACAAGGATGAGGAAGATCACACACTTTACAAGAAGTACTCAACATAAAGAAATCTGAAACTAAATCATGATGTATGCAAATGTATGCCTCTGCCAGTGTAACAGGATGTGCAATGATACTAGCGCATCATGTAGTAATTATGAGGGCAAGGGCTAACTATCATGCGGATCTACGATCAAGGGAAATAATGTATGACAATGAAATATCAAGTCATGAGAAGATGAATGTTACATGGCAATGTATCTCGGAAAGGCTATGGAAATGCCTTGATAGGTAGGTATGGTGGCTGTATTGAGGAAGATATAATGAGGCTTATGATGACAGAGCGTATCATGCCAAGGATTTGGATGCATCAGCGAAGTTTGCGCCGACTCTCGAGACGATAAAGGGCAATGCACGGTACTGAAGAGGCTAGCAAAATATGGATGGTGGAAGTGCCAACAATCGAGTACTCGCATTAGTCAAAGGAACTCATCCACCTATTATCGGTAACTCTCTATCTAGTCAAGAGATTCACAAAGAGACAAGTACCCCTAGGATGAGTGTATGGGGGCTTGGTTATCCTTGCGCATCCTCGACCCATGATATCGTGAGGGTACTCTATATATTAAACCCCTCCAGAGGTTAGTGATCCATCTAGTAGCTAGTGTTCTCAATTAATTTTTGTAGTTTTCGAAAATAAGCACGTTGAACCAAAATACGACACCTATCACTAATAGGCTTGAGATCTGGACACACATAAGTCCAAACATTACTCGAAACAACACCTCAAAACTATTGCAAGTTACTACTAAACTAGCATAACAACCTTGAACCTACTCAAAGTGAGACACACATTTAGTGCAACAGGCCAACTCTGTAAACAAGATAATCATGAAACTCATGAGAGTACTAAAAAAATTACCCTAAACAATAGCTCTTAAAGATAAACATGAAGAACAAGAGCTAGACATGATAGCAGTTAAAAATAATAAAGAATACTCAACAAAGATAGAATTGAAAACTATGAGCATTCTAGGCAAAAGTGGAGTGTGTTTCTCTCCCTAATAGGCTTGAGATCTAGACACACAGAAGTCCAAAGATTACTCGAAACAACACCTCAAAAATATTTCAAGTTACTACTAAACTTATAATAGCAACCTCAATTACCTACTCAAAGTAAGACATACATTCAGTGCAACATGCCAAGTCTCTAAACAAGATAAACATGAAACGCAAGAGAGTACCAAAAACAATATCCTAAACAAAGCTCTTAAAGATAAACATGAAGAACAAGAGCTAAACATGACATAAGCTAAAAATAATAAATAACACTCAACAAAGATAAGCATGAAAACTAAGAGTATTCTAGGAAAAAGCAAAGCGTGTTTCTCTCCCAAACAAGGCATGCTAGGGTCCAACTTGTTATGAACAGCAAACAAAACTAAACTAAGAAAACTAAAAAGTAAACGCAAGACACTCCAAGCATAGCACTGTCGGGACCCGGGGTTAGCGTATGCAAGTACAGTTAAGACATAGTCATATGGAGAGCCGAGAACCGCACCCACTTGTCTAAGCAGACAAGGCCAAGCACTGAACATTCTCGGAAAGCATCGTACGTGAGGGGCATCCCATCCAGGCTGGATGATCAACTGAGATGGGTCCTCATCGTCCGCACACAAGTCAAATGATATGGGTGGTGAACTCCCATATTCAAAGACAAGTCGCCTCAACCATACTACCGACTATCTCGAAACTCTTACATAGACTTACTCCAGCCCGATCACTTAGTCGGGGTCTAGGGCGGGCTCGATCATACCACAAAGTGTGCACGAGACGGAGTCTCGAGCAATCGCATCGCGATGCCCCAAGCTGCGCACATCTAAGGGCCACTTGGTGTATGAAAGACCGCCAGACAGAACACAACTAAGGTCTCGAAAACCCATACAAAGACATGCATGTTATAAACATACACGCAGCACACATGCCTTGTATGAACAGCAGGTACCATTGCAATTCTCTACAAAGTGTACATTTTATTTATAACTCTTATAGAGTACACACAGAGATCACATACATGTGATCCAACATTACAACATAAAGCGGAAGCAAATTATGTCTGAGTACAGACAAGTTTAACAAATTGGCTTAAGAATCCTTATTCAAACATAAAGCCCTCCACGAGGGAACCAGTCTGCTGACTGGGACTAGACTAGCTTAACTTCAGTCATCCAGCTCGATGAAGAAGCCACCTTCGGGGTCAGTGGCGTCATCTAAAACATAGATTAAGCAAACGTGAGTACAAAGGCGTACTCAGCAAGACTTACATAGGAGCTATACTACTCATGCACATGTGTCAAGGTAAAAGGAGGTGGGGTTCACTTGCAGAAAATGCCATCTTTGACTTGGCTAATCCTGAACTACGAGTACCAGACTTGAGGTAAGAAGCGTACACGAGTCCACTACTTTCTCCAACCAATACACCACTATGGTGCCTTCCTAGACTTCCCCACGAGAAAGCACGCCATAGCACTCACACTTATCTTGGTGTATTTTAGAAGTATCCGGTTCAAGTTATCTAATAATCAAGCTAAGCTTTCCAAGCAGTCCATAACCGCGGACGCGGCTATTCGAATAGTTTTGTTAACCTTGCAAGGGTGTACCGCTACACACACATGATCATCATTTACCGCCTTTGATCTCGACACCATTCAAGGGGTGCCAGCGAGGATGCTCACCACAACTGTTACCTCATAGCCTATCTAGTCCAAGAAAGCCGCCTACTTGGGTTGGCTACCACAATCGTGAACCCGGCCGGTTTACCGAAGTGGACCCAAGCGATGTGTGCGTGGTGCATAAGCCGGTCTCGGTTGAGCCGTTCTCTCACTTAGCATCCAGGCCACAAGCCTACCAGAACTCCGAACTACTACGACATCTGGACATCGAAAGGGATGAGTTAATAGGTTGAGAGGGGTCAGTGAGCCCAATGTGTGGTTGTACTCTTCATCTTGGATCACCACACAAGAACTTGGACTTAGGGCGGTGTTCAACAAGACAACCCACCGTGTACTCCTACACAGCCTCTCATCGTTCACCTTGTATTAGGGTCGATTCACCAACACTTTTCTACCATCAACCACATGATCACTACCATCCCGACTCACATCACAGTACAACATGGTATCATACTAAGCATGCAATAAGCAGTAACATTGCAGGGGCCACATGATATCATTCAACTCCTACATTTGCTAGGATTGTGGTTTGCTTACTACTGTGACAAAAGATAGGTCATGCAAAGGAATGGGTTCATCTATGCGGTAGAATCGTAACATGGTGATCATCCTATACAATGCATAAGCGAGACATGAGAGGGAAGTGGGATTTTATCGACATGATCAATGGGGTTTTTGCTTGCCTTGCTGACGAGGTTCGGGCTCTGGATCTTCAGCGAAGGGGGTGACCTCTTGCTCCGGTTCCACCTCTACTCGACAAACAAAGCACGAAGTAGCAATCAATATGAATGCAATGCTCAAGCACATGATTGAATGTTAAAGCTTGAAGTATAAGTTTTGATGTGTGAGGCAATTCCATTTAAGTGGAATATATTGCATTTAAAATGCAAATTCAAACTCCACATTTGAATTCAACATTAACCAAGTGATATGTGATATAGTTTCATCATTTTAAATCATCTTCAAATGTGTATGATATGCCTCTGATGTGTAAGTGAAATGTAGCATGTTGCCATGGTTCAAGTTGCAAAATTATTTGAATTGAATTTGATTTAATTCCATTTAAATCAAATAACAAATGCTACTGATCACATTTTAAATTCAACTCAAACAGAGTTGAAAGTTGCATATTTGGAAAGATAATTTTCTCCTGATCATTTTTCATATATTATTTGTCCAATTTGGAATTAATATGAATTTTCTATGAATTTCCAAAGTTTGGGGTATTTTCTGGAATTTCTGGAATTATTTTTAAATCAAAAATCTCTGGAAATTCATTACTGCGTCACTGTGATGTCATGCTGGCGTCAGGGGGTTGACCCGAGTCAAACTGACAAGGGGTCCCACCTGTCATCCACAGTGGGGGTTAAATCCCTGTTTAAAAATTAACCCGAGGGTTAATTAGTGGCTGGCCCCACTTGTCAGCCACTGGGTTAGGTTAAAAAGGGTCATTAGGGGGGGGGGGGGGGCTAATGGTGGGCTCGCCGGGGAGCCGCCGGAATCCTGCCGGAGACTCGCCGGAGTTGGGTTCTAGGGCGCGGGGAGGAACCTGGAGGGCATGGACTTGCTCCTTGGGGTCGTCCGCATCGAGTGGTGGCATCAGGGGGCCACGGGGATCACCGGAGCGTCATCGGCGACGAGCGGCGGCGGAAGTCGGGCACTGGACTCGTCGGGTTCTCCATTTTGTGCACGGATTTGGAAACCGAGAGTATAGAAACGAAGCTGGGGTGTGTGCGGAACTAGTGGAGCCATCCAGGGGTCAAACGGGTGCTCTGGTGAATGTCCTCGACGACGAGCGGCGGCGCTTGGTCTCGTACCTCGTCGGAATCATGCAAACGGGCACGGGAGGATGCGTGGATGGAGGCAAAAGAACGGCAAGCTCACCTTGATCGCGATGAAGGGCTCGGGGAGGCCGGGGAGTGCTTGGCGTGGACGAATTTGAGGCTGGACTCGTCGGCGGCCGGCGGCGATTCCTTAAAGCTGGCGTCACCTGGAGTGCTCCTGGGCTTCGATTGACCTGGGGGAAGGACGAAGTCGTCGACGCTGGTTCGATTGGACACGGTGGCGGAGCTTGAGGACTTCTGTCGCCGCGTTGGGGTTCGTCGGTGCACCGGCTAGGTCACGGCTGCTTCGCGGGACGCTTCACCGGAGAGGATAGAGGAGAAACGGGAGCCAGGGAGAGGTGTGCGGGGGTTGTGGCGAGTGCGTGGCGTCAGGAGAGAGCTCGGGAGAGGTCTAGGCGGCCTCGGTGGCGTTCTCGGCGGTGAGCTCGCCACCGAGCTGCTTGGGGCGCCGGGGAGGAAGACGCCAAGGAAGGAGTTGGGCTGGGCCAGGTGGGCCTTCGCCCTGGGCAACAGGTAAGCCTTTTCTTTTTCTCTCTGTTTAATCTTTCCTTTCTTTTTCTGTAATTTGTTTTGGCTCTGATAAAAAAATACCAAACCATTTCATTAAATGCTGAAAACTTTTATGTGGCCTCATAGTAATATAGACTAGCCACTCATAAACTTTCAACATTTTTAAAATTCAAATGATTTGAATTTTAAATCAAATAGGGGTATTTCATTAATTCCAAGGTACTGTTTGAATATTTGAAAAATCTATGAGCATGGGGTGGGTCCCACATCACTTGATATGTGATCACACTCATTTATAAGACTTTTCAAAACTCTAACATGAATTTTTGGAAAATATTTTTATCTGGCCTTTTGAATTAATTCATCTGGGGGGTGTTCCTTCTCCCATTTTGATTCCAAGATTTCTTTTTGAAAATTTGACATGATGCAAAGGCACTAGCTAACCCTAGCACATACCTAACAGAGGGATCTGACAAGCACATAACATATGAAGTGATAAAAATATAATGCGGAGAAGGACGAAATATATGGGGTTTTAAAGGAAGTTTTTGAGTTGGAGTACGCTGATGAGAAATCCGTATTTGTGTTTCGATGTGATTGGTATGACCTTGATGGTAGGAAGAAAGGGACGAAGATGAAGTCGGATGTTTTTTATCGAAGTGTCAATACGCCCGTCTTATGGTACAAGGATGAACCATACATGCTAGATCGTCCCAAGCTAACACATGTATTTATTTGGAGGACACAAATGATGGAGGTCCATGGAAGGTGGTTGTGCCTATCGAGCTAAGATGTACATATGATGTTCTAGAAAAGAATGGTGATGATGAACCTAGACCAAATAAAGTAGCCTACGTGGAATTAGGCAATACTACATGTCGTATCATTGCTGATGTTGAGCAGGGGAACGAGGTACACGATGCTTCCGTACATGTGGATGATGTCGAGGAGAGTGTTGATGTTCACGACAAAGACATCTATCCAGATGGCGAAGAAGGGAAAGAATTTCTTGTTTATGTTGTTGAATAATTAAAGCGTAAACAAATGACACTCTTTGAGCTCAGCGACGATGAACAAGTTGACGAGGAAATTCTGCAACCACAAGATTATGATAGTGATGTTGAATAAGAACTGTTTCGTTGCAATTTTTCTGGGCTTGTTGAAGCGTTTGCTGTAATGTCTTATTAGTTGGTACGGACGTTGAATATCTTACGCATTTTTGAATTTAATATCTTGTAATATTTCAAAAAGTGATGTCAACTATATATTTTCAAAATCAATTCAGTTCATTTCTATGAGTGTTTGCAAAAATTTCTGAATTTAATCACATCATTTCACATGATTCATCTGAAGAGTGATGATAGATTAAATAACACATATATAATTTAACTGAAGTAGAGAATACTTCTAAAGGAATAGCGTTACAATAAGATCAGATCAGTACGACAACAGAAAATTTCAGAACATCAACATATCTTTTATCTTGAGCAGTTCAGATTTCATATAAAGAAATCAAACAAGTTCAGCTACATACTTGGAACACTAAACGAAATTAACCCAAGAAGCCTAGAACTTAGCTAAGTCTTACAAAATTTTAGCCAGAAGTCTAGGAAGCCACCATCATGTCTCGCAGGACCAGAACATAAACAGATCTACTAACAATATCTAATCTCACGCTGTGCCTCCCACTTACTCTTGAGGGACTTCTCCATTCTCCTATTCTCTACTACATATAGGCCCTACAATATGAAGTCGACACAATTCCATATGGCGTAGCATTCACATGCGTCCTTTCATGCGTACACGGTTTGCTCCTCGCAAAGTGGCTCCGCCCAGCGAGCATAATGATCCTTGTAGAAGTTATCCTTCAGTTTTAAGAAGGAGGGATCAACGAGGTGTCCCGCCACGTCCGCTAGTGAATCAAGAAGCTTCGTTGAACGAGGAACACACCAATCTTCCTGGATGTCGAAGTAATTGGTTACTTCGATGCCCCATCGCTTCAGCATTTGTTTGTCCCGTCCAATGCTAAATCCAACGAAACTGTACTTAGACTCGTGGAGGAAGTACTTCAGTTCTCGACTCACCTATGTTTCCAAGGACACCTGGTAAAGGAGACATCTCCTCCCACAATAGAGTTGGATCAGGGCCGCCTTCTGCTTCTTGGCAGGAAACTTCCCAGGCTTCGGACTTGCAGTCTACTCGACGTCCATGCCGATGACACTCTCTTGATGGTTTTCGATATACGCCATGGAAACTCCTATCCATTATCGGACTTCTGCATAGTCATTGGTGTAGACGGTGGTGATCTTCACGTTGCCATGGATTGGGACATCAATGGTCTTGGCAAAGATCCTGCTTTTTCGGGGCGACACAATCTTGTGGCCAGGCCTTTTCTGGAGAAAATTAGAGCCAGGCATGGTGGCGGCTAAGGTAAGCGCTAGATATTGGGAGAGAGTAAATGGAGGGAGGGAATGGGATGCGTTCGTTGTGTTGCAAATGAGATTTGGAAACTTCTTAAATCTTGGAGGGAGGCGATGAGGTTAACGAACCATCTGTTTACTTTTTTAATTCTATATCCTCGAAACACGAAGCGTCCGCAACTACGATGTGAATGCGCACCTGTTTCGAGGAGGAAGAGGAGGGAGTGACCATACATTGTATCTTCCATTAATTTTTTCTACAAATTTTCTCAAACGAACACAATTCTTGTGATGGTCAATAGTGCAGTGGTGCAAGATTCGTGTAAAAATTCAAAATCTCCAACGTGCACAAAAAAAATGATCATGCATCGCAATCCTCTATGTGTCACTTAAATTGTGTGAGGAACATCGTACCACATCAACACACATTACACACAACAAAGTATATTGATATCAATAAAATGTGTCAAATGCAGACAAATTATTTGAACAATCACCTATGACCTATACCTAATTAAGCTTTTCTCATGGCTTACTATTTTGTCTTTCTTTAATTATTAGTGAAGATGTAAAATGCATATAAACTCATATGGAACCTTCAAAACCCCTAATGCGTGTGATGCACACAATGTTTTGTAATTGTTTGAAATAATATCAACTATTATGTGGTATATACATCATGATTACAAAATATACATGAATGGAGTGTGAATTCGGCCTCGATTTGGTGCCACATCTTATCCGCATGTAAAATTAACTAAGGGGGTACATGTGTGAAAGTATGACGACGTGACAAGCGACGACACACGATCGAACTTTGTATTTGATATTCTTTACATGGAGACCTTGTACATGGTTATATATGAAGAAACAAAATGATCATGCACCGCAATCCTCTTGGATGGTCACCTAGATTGTGTGAGGAACATCCTACCACACATGAACACCGTAGAAACAACAAAGTAAATTGAAATCAACTAATGCATATGCATGTGATGCACACAATGTTTTGTATTTCTTTGAAATACTCTCAAACTATTATTTTGTTATATGCACGCATCATGATTACAAAGTATACATGAATGGAGGTGTGAATCCATCCTTGATATATATGGTGGCACACATATGCCCGCATGCAAACGTACATAGGGGGTTACGTGTGTGAAAGTATGTCGTGACAAGTGACAACACACGATTGAACTTCAATTTATCCCTTTACATGCATGGAGACCCTGTAGATGGTTAGTTGAACACCAGAAAATAATTGTGCACTGCAACCCTCTTTGGGGGTCACCTAAATTATGTGAGGAACATCCTACCACACATGAACACCGTAGAAACAAAAAATTAAATTGAAACCAATAATGCATATGTGATGTCTACGCACGCTTCTATTCTTGTAGACTATGTTGGGCCTCCAAGCGCAGAGGTTTGTAGGACAACAACAATTTACCTCAATTGGATGACCTTAGGTTTATCAAACTCAGGGAAATAGAGGTTTAAGATGGTCTCTCTCAAGCAACCCTGCAATTAAGATACAAGAAGTCTCTTGTGTCCCCAACACGCCTAATACAACTAGGAGTTGTATAGGTGCACTAGTTCGGCGAAGAGATGGTAAAATATGGGTGATAGGTGGGGCAAAGCATGGTAATATAAATCTGTAATAAAAAGTAAAGCAAGCAAACTAGTGGTAAACGTGAGCACAAACGGTATTGCAATGGTAGAAACAAGGCCTAGGCTTCATACTTTCACTAGTGTCAAATCCCAACAACATTAACATAGTCTAATCACACGATATTTCCACTAAAACATGCACTGGAGGCGTAATCGGACTTCATTCCTTTGTGATCAAGAGAGGACGAGAATTATGTAGGGCTACAAAAGCACACCTCAGAGTTCGTAGTTCTCATCTATGGATTTCTCAATGTCACCGCGGCCATCCAAAGAGAGTACCACAATCACCACAACATATCTCAATGATAGTCAAAGACAAGCACCAAGAGACTCTCAATCTTCAATCAATTCACAAAAGAGGAAATCACTCATGATAATATTCTTCTAACCCATGTCCAATAGACCGCTGTCACCATGGTCTCGGGGATTATACTAGATAAGATCAAGTGAGTACATCAATCCAATACATAGAGGAAGGGGAAATATCATGGGATCACCCTAGATTAACATAGGCTATGATCACAATGAAGATCACATCATGGGAGAGATAATTAACCACATAGCTACTGGTAGAAACGTCATCCCTGAGGAGGAACTACTGCCGCATCATGGAGGGAGGAAGCAACGTCAATAGAGATGAATCCGGGGGCATTCCCCGTCCCGGCAGGGTGCCGACACAGGTATTCTGGTCCCCTGAAGCTTGTTGGCGATGGAGGCGGAGATCGGAATTGCTTATGGAGAAAAGGGGTCTGGGATTAGGGTTTTCGCGACGGGAGAATAAATAGGAGCCAAAGGGGGCAGCCAGGGGGCCACCAGGTAGTCCAGGCAGCCTCCCCGCGCGGCCCCACCCTAGGCCGCGCCACCTGACCGCCTAGACTCCTGGTGGGTTCCCTGTGGTCCCCCTTCAGTCGTTTGGAAGCTTCCGGTAGGCTAATTTTTTATATATTTTTCCCGGAATTTTCTCGCACTTTAAGTAATGGGAAAACCTGAAATACAAAAACAACAGAAAACAGAAACTGGCACTGGGGTGAACTGATTTAATAGGTTAGTCCAAATATGATCAAAAGTGTATGAAAGTGTATCTAAAACATAGAAATATCACACAAAACATGCATGGAGCAAGAAGAAATTATAGATACGTTTGGGACGTATCAACATCCCCAAGCTTAATTCCTGCTCGTTCTCGAGTAGGTAAATGATAACAAGCATAATTTCTGTGGTGACATGCTGCCAACCATATAAGAACTTTTAAGTAAAGCAATCAAGGTATGTAATTCAATTCAAATCATAACAGGCAAGAGTCTATATTGGCATTGAAACAAGCAACATAAGAACATTAAGGTGCAAGATCTCTCGCTGTCTGTGACTCGAATGTCTCCAGATGGTGTTTGCGTGCAAGAAGTGGGGGATGGGAATACGAGAGAGAAAAATATTTATTTGTTGAGAACTCAATCTACTAAAGTTTCAAACTTAGTCTTCTTTGTAATCCTATCTTTCCTCGTCCCCAGATCACTATCCACGTACAAGTCAATCTGATCCACTCCCTTTCAATATTTTGAGCACTCATGCAATGGATGGGCATAAGCACGAGAGTTGACACTTAGGATGGCAAAGAGAAAGATGGTGGACGAGGAAGACAAAAAGGGTGTGAAAGGCTCACATCAATGAGGACAATCATAGGCGAGAGAAGGCCAAATGAGAAATATGATGTGAGGAGTAGGGATTGCCATGCAATGTGTGCACATATGAGCTAAGAAAAACTCTCCAATGGAACTAGTGGGGGTGCATCCAACTTGCTCGCTCAAGAAGACCTAGAGCTCATTTGAGGAGGCTCATCATTGGAATATACAAGCCAAGTTCTATAGTGTGAAGGTCCCCACAAAGCTATATGCATATATGATCATCTTTATGGAGTACAAGGTATAAAGGGAGTACGAGTGTAGATCTTTCAAAAAGAATAGTAGTGTTACCCCCTTCTCTCTTTTTATTTCATTTTTCTAATTTTTCTACTTTTTTGTATTTTTTTTGTGGCCTCAATGACTCTTTCTATTTAATTCTCATTTGTGCTCTTTGGGATCTTTTAAATTTGTGCTCTTTGGGATCTTTAAAATTTGTGCTCTTTGGAATCTTTTCCTCACTTAAGGGAAACACTCTATTTTACAAGAAGTATAGAAGATCTTTCACACTTTACAAGGTACTCAACATAAAGAAGATGTAGCTATAATGATGTATGCAAACGTATGCCTCTATTAGTGTAGCAGGAACATGTATGACATGAAGATCAAGTCATGAGAAGGTGGATGTTGCATGGCAATGTATCTCAGAAAGGCTATGGAAATGCCTTGATAGGTAGGTATGGTGGCTGTTTTGAGGAAATATATAAGGAGGTTTATGATGACAGAGCGTATCATGGCAAGGGCTTGGATGCACCGGCGAGGTGGACGCCCACTCTCGGAGTGAGAAGAGGGCAATTTGCGGTACTGAAGAGGCTAGCAAATATGAGGTGGTGGAAGTGTCAACTTTCAATACTTACATTAGTCAGAAGAACTCATGCACTTATTATCGGTAGCTCTCAATCTAATGAGGAGGTTCACAAAGAGACAAGTACCCCGAGAAGGAGTGTATGGGGGTTTGGTTATCCTTGCGCATCCTCGACTCATGGTACGTGAGTGTACTCTAATATCCGATCCCTCCAAAGATTAGTGATCCATCTAGTAGCTAGGGTTCTGAACTAGTTTTTTTGTAGTTTTTGAAAATAAACACAGATTGCCCAAAATACGACACCTATCACTAATAGGCTAGAGCTCTTGACACCAAAAGTTCAAACATTACTCACAACAATACCTCAAAACTATTGCAAGTTACTACTACAATTTAATAGCAACCTCAATTACCTACTTAAAGTCAAGACACAACTCAGTGCAACAACCAACTCTCTTTACAAGATAAACATGAAAACTAAAGAGAGTTCCAGAAACAAACTAAACTAAAGCTCTTGAAAAAGATAAACATGAAAACTAAGAGCTAAACATGACAACAGCTAAGAAAAGATAAAGAACACACAACAAAATAAAGATAAGCATGAAAATCCTATGATGTGTTCTAGTTTGAAGTGGAGTGTGTTTCTCTCCCACACAAATAAATCTGGGTTCTAACTTGTTATGAACAGAAAACAAAGCTAAATAAAACTAAAAAGTGAACTAAAGAGCGAGACACTCCAAGCATAGCACATAACGCATGAAGTGATAAAAATATAGTGAGACGAAGGACGAACTGATGATTATTGATGGAGAAGGGGATGCATGGGGGCATCCCCAAGCTTAGACGCTCGAGTCTCCTTGAATATTTATTGGGGATGCATGGGGGCATCCCCAAGCTTGAGCGTTTGACACTCTCGGATCTTCTTTCATTATCTTCCCTCGCACACCTGAAAACTCCCTTCATACATAACTCATCATAAGCTGATTAGAGAGGTTAGTACCCTTAATAAAATAATTTGCCTCTACTGGAAATAAAGATTTTCTTGAAGGGCTACTGTATCTCAAGATTGCCAAAAAGTTTTTGCAAAGAAAAAGCTAGCGCAAGACTTTCAAAAGTGAGGAAATGCAAAACGTGGCAGAATTTGTGAAAAACAGACCAGCAGGTAGTAAATAATTTTTTCGGGGTACTTCTAAAACTCAAATAAAAAACTAAGAACAGAAGCTCGAAAGCCAATTGTATGGAGCATGCTGTCCAAATAATTCAGATCAAAAAGATGATCTGGTGATTTTAGGCGAATTTTTCTGTCCAAGGACAAAATCTGTTTTCTGGACAGCATGTCGCAACTCTTGAACTTTCTTGCAATTGGAGGCTAAACTTGGCACAAAGCTTGAAAATAAAGATACAATGATGTTGCTACAGTAGTAACAACCATCAATACCACTAAAAACTGAAAGTAAAAACTCAAAGTAAAGATAACAAGGGTTGTCTCCCTAGAGCTCTTTCTTTATAGCCATAAAGATAGGCTAAGATTTTAATGATGCTTTCGTAGGAATAATAGTTGAAGAACAAAAGAGAGCATCAAGAAGAAAATACCAAACACATTTAAGTCTAACATTATTCCTATGCATAGGAATATTGAAATAGAATAATTCGTTTAAGCACAAAGCAATAAGCATAGAAAGGCAAAACAAGTGCAACTTCATAACCTTCAACATAAAGAGAGGGAACGTGATATTATTAAATATCTATAAGCGTAAGTTCCCTTCTCATAATAATTTTCAATGGGATCATGAATAAAATCAACAATATAAGTATCACATAAAGCATTGTTACCATGATCCACATGAAAAAAGGGTACTCTTACTCTCCAGATAAGCATAATCTTTCTCATTGGTAATAGTGGGAGTAGGACTATCATAAACAACCTGAACACTATAGATTAATTGTGTATTAGGAAGATGGTGTTCAGCAAGGGAGTAATTCCCTTCATGATTATGACAAGTTTCATAAGGATAATTTCTCCTTATGTCATAGGTACCTTTACAATCACTATAGATAGGAGTTATAACATCATCATAGTAGAGCAGAGCATTATCATTGCTAGAAACTGTATTTGTAAACATGTTGTCTTTGTTCTTACTAGAAAAAGAATTATCAATTATCACATCATTAATGGGTAAAGTACTTGCAATCCTGTCATCCCCAAGCTTAGAGCTTTCCATATCATCACTCTCAGAGTTGGTACCAAAAATATTTTCAAGATCATAAGTAGCATTATCATCATTTTCCCAGTCACAAAAAGTAACATGCATATCATAATCATAATCGTCTTTAATAGTGCCTACGGACTTAACATCAAGATAATAATGAATGCAATCAAGCTCACCATCCTCCAAAAATTTATGTCCGTTTGGATAAAAATTGATGCGAGGAATATGCTCAGGCCAGGTTGATAACCATTCTTCTTCCTTCTTCCTCCTCTTCCTCATCCTCTTCTTTTTCTTCTTCTTCACCTTAGGAAGGAGTGGTTGGAGATGAAGTTTCTCCATATATCCTGTTTTATCATTAGAAACAATAGGGGAACTTGGGAGAAACTCTCCTTTTTATTAGTAGAGATATAAGAGACATTTTTATACTTTGTTAAAGTTCCCTCATTTCTAATCTTACTTATGTAATCATTTTCATGGCAATTAACAACACAATAGAGATGGCAATTTTGCAAAGTGTTGCTAATTCCTAAGGCATTAACATCTAGCCAAGAAGTCTTTTCTGATAACTCTTCACACATCAAAAATAACATAAGTTCATCATAAAGATCAGGGGTGATCATGTTATCACATAATTTCTTAACAGTTATGTTTTGAAATTGCATGCATTGAAAATTAAAGTGACCCTCTATACAACAAAGTTCACAAGTAAAAGGATAAAGGTCACACAATTCTCTAGAAATTTCATTTAAATCTTTGACCCAAGTGATTGTTCTTTGATGCTTATGTTGCTTACAATACTTATCTTCTTCAATAATAGGCCTTTCACAAGGTCTATCCACTCCACAAAAATTCACATGGTTATATAAAACTTCATTTTTAGGAATTGGATGATGCATGTTGCAATCATCATGAACAAGTTCATTTTCTTTGCAAAACTCTTTAAAAGGTTCATGATGCTTGATCCAATTCTCCTTAGGCATATTAAGATGTGAAGCAAAAGATTTGAGGAAATAAACAAGGAGTTGAGAATCAAGCCCAAACTTAGCACTAAAATTATTAAAACTTGCAGTTTCAACAAAGGACTTAATGCAATCATACTCATAACTTATACCTGACTCTTTACCTTTGTCGATCTCCCAATCTTCAATATTGCGTTGAATTATTTCAAGGAGTTCCCATTTAGCATCAATCTTTTCGTTTGTGAAAGAACCCATAGAGGAAGCATCGAGCAAGTATTTATCCTGTCGAGAGATCCTCACATAGAAATTAGTAATAATTATATCTTTGGGGAGCCCATGGTTAGGACATTTTATAATTAATTTTTTCAGTCTCCCCCAAGCTTGAGCTATGATCCCTCCGTCATGAGGATAGAAATTATAAACATAATTCCTATTCTCATGGACTTCATGAAGAGGATAAAACTTGGAGTAAAAGAGAGACTGGATCTCTTCCCAATCCCGTAGGTGAGAATCATCTACTAGCCTATACCATTCCAATACTCTGCCTTTCAGTGACCAGGAAAATAATTTCCTCATTACTCCACCTCTTGTCAAACCTGAAATCTTAAATAACTCACAAAATTCTTTAATTTTCAACAAGTGAATAGTAGGATTGGCTGTCCCATCATAACAATCATTCCTAATTATTTCAATTATCCCAAGTGGTATTTTGAATGGGATACATTCAGTAGGTGGAGGAGACTTCTCTACAATGGGTGTGGTAAAGAGGCCTTCCCCAAGCAGCAAACTAAGAGTGCAGTTTTCCATAAACATAACTAGTGAAAAATAAAAACAATAAACAAAAAGATTTAATTGCTAGATCTAAAGATATACCTTCAAACCTTACCTCCACGAAAACGGCGCCAGAAATAGCTTGATGTCTACGCACGGCTTTATTCTTGTAGACTATGTTGGGACTCCAAGCGTAGAGGTTTGTAGGACAACATCAATTTCCCTCAAGTGGATGACCTAAGGTTTATCGAACTCATGCAAGTTGAGGTCGAAGATGGTCTCTCTCAAGCAACCCTGCAATTAAGATACAACAAGTCTCTTGTGTCCCCAACACGCCTAATACAACTAGGAGTTTTATAGGTGCACTAGTTCGGCAAAGAGTTGGTAAAATATGGGTGATAGGTGTGGCAAAGCAAGGTAGTATAAATCTGTAATAAAAAGTACAACAAGCAAACAAGTGGTAAACGTGAGCACAAACGGTATTGCAATGGTGGAAACAAGGCCTAGGCTTCATACTTTCACTAGTGGCAACTCCCAACAACATTAACATAGTCTAATGACATGATATTTCAACTAAAACATGCATTGGAGACGTAATCGAAGTTCATTCCTTTGTGATCAAGAGAGGACGAGAATTATGTAGGGCTATGATGGTACGAATTAACGCCCCCTCGTTGGTTACCCAAAGTGGAAGGTTGAGATGTAGACAACATCAAATTTCCCTCGGTGAAGATACCAAGGTTTGTCTCCACTAGGACTCCGACAACGACAGGAAGGTGACAACAGCGCCAGAGATTAGCGGTTGGCGTGGACCTGCACACACAACAGATAACTTTGCTCCCAACGAGTACAAAGGGGTTGTCAATCCCTCTGGCCTTGTTGTTTACAAAGGATAAAACGCACGGGATAATAATGATAGTGATAGCAACGAAAATATAAATAAAGCAGTAAATTGATAGTGGGTGTAAACAGTATTGGAAATATGGAACGGGGTCCCATGATGTTCACTAGTGATGTTTCTCTCCCAAAAGACGATAAAATAGCCATGCGAGGTAAAAAAATTACAGCTGGGCAATTGACAGGATTATGTGCGCAAACCAATGCTAATTATGCTATAAAGAAAGGAAGATGGTCAAAAGCTGTAACACCCTCAGATCCAGTATAGTAATCACTAGAGTGATTCCACTGTTAGTGATCATTACTGTTGACGATCAAGACCTGATCCCCTTTGATCATAGCTCTGTCAATTTACAACCCTGATTAAATTTTCAATTACTTGTGGATTATAATATAGCTCCAAGAAGTTGTGGGTGATTATTAAATAATCTTTCCGTTTACTAAACCAAGTAAACTCCTAGTCTCAACAAGAATCACAAGTCAGTGGAAATTATGAACCCAAGGTGGTGGGGTTACCGAAATTGTTTTGGAAATTAATATGGAAATGGAAATCATAGATCAAACCAAAGTTGTGAAACCTATTAATAGAATTGCCTAGCAATCATTAAGCCATGTTACTATGGTACTGGTTATTTTAATTAAAATGATTTAGTAATATTAAGGAATAAAACGAGTAGCTTGGGAATTATTAAATGGTCATGGTAAATTTAATAAACAAGTAGGAATTTTAAATGCACTAAAAATTGTGAAACCATTTTTATTAAATACCTAATAATCAGTAGGTCATATAAAAAGATAAATGATATTTTATTAACTTATTTAAATAATGCAGATAAATATAAATAGTAGCAAAATAGCTCCATTTAATATTTTGTGCATTGAATAAAATCTAGATGAATTTTATTGTGGGCCAAACTTTTTGTGGCATCATGTTAAAGTGTAACACTAATATAGGTGCAAGTATAACATTTTACAAAAATCAAAACCTAGCTAAACTAAATACAAACAAAAAATAAAATTTAAAAGCAACAAAAACGAAGAAAAATAAAAGAGGACCTATATCCCGCCTGGGGCAAGGCCCACCCCGGGCCCAACCCCTCTCCCTCCCCTGTTTCCCCCTTGTCTCTTCCCCCCGCTGCGCTGTCGCCATGGGAGCAGGGCGCCATGGCCCTCCCCTCACCTGCCCCCTCCCTACCTGCTCTCCCACCTGCTCCCCATGGAGATAAGGCTGACCCCCTCCTCCAACTGCCCCCTGCCCACTTCCCCTTCTCTCTCTCACTGGTTGGATCCTTCCCGTGCGAGCTCCACCACGACCGTGGATGAGCCGCCGTGCACACCGTGGCCACCGGCCACCTCGGACCTCGCCAACCAGTCTGGGAGCTCGCCCGTGGACTGCTTCGTCTCGTAGCACCCTTAGCCGTCGTCGGAACACCATCTTGGTCGCGAATTCGTCGATCCCCTCCGCCACGTTCACCGTCTTCGACGACGAAATTCGTCGCCAGTGGAGCTCCTCCGGCCCCGAGACCTCTCCCCTACCCCCCTGTGAGTTCCTCCACCGATTCCCTCTAACCCCTCCTCTAATTCGTCGTCGTAGCCCTCCACCCGCGCTTGACCGCCGCCGTGGCCGCCATGGCTGCGCGCTCGCTCGCCGCGCCACTAGCTGCGCCCGGCGCGCTCCGGACGCGCCTCTGGTGGGCACGCGCACCGTGCGTGGACCCTCCTCACGCGTCCTGGCCGCGCCCTCCCACCGCATCCTTCTCGCCGTGCCTCCGCTTCGGCCCCGACGTGCTCACCACGGTCGCGGCGCCTTTGCCCGCGTGCGGCCGCGAGCCCGCCGCCTTGGCCACGTCCCAAGCCCCGCACTGGACATCCCCATACCCCTGCCTCGGCCCACCTCGCCGCCGTGCCGGACCTGCGCCGCCGGCATGCTCCTGGGACGCCGTGAGTTAGCCGGGGGGCTAACCCCTCTGACCAGAGGGCCCCAACCCCCTAACCCCCTCTAATTAAAAGATTTGGAATAACCCCCCCTGTTAGTGTTGTGTGTCTATTACAAGTGGGCCCTGGGATTTAAAAATAATAATTAAACAGTTGATTAGGCCTCTGTGAGTATGACTGTTGGGTCCCACTGGAATTTTTGTTTAATTAATATGTAATTGTTAAAATGAGCCTATGACATGTGGGCCCAGTGGCTATTTTAATTTAAGTAAAAGATTTATTAATAAACAGAGGCTGACATGTGGGTCCCACATGTCAGGCACTGTTTTGGATAATCTTTTGGATAATGTTGTAATAATAATAAAAAGAAATTCAGAAATTCTTTTTAAATGATTTAAACTTTGAATTTGAATAACTTTTAAACCGTAACTCAGATTCAAAAACTTTATACATGAAAATTGATCAGAAAAATGCAAGGAATACAGATACGCTATCCGTATGTCTACCACCCCCCTCTAACATACCGAACATAGACATTCCCCCCCTTCGGGCCGTCTGTCGATAATTCCCGGTACCGATATACGTTGCCCGGATGTAAAACTTTTGTATACGAAAGTTGCTCAGAACGGATCACCGAGTTCGGATACGATACCCATACCCCCACCACACCCCTCTAACATGCCGACAATCGAACCGTCCCCCTCCGGTACCGTCAATCCGATAATTGCCCGATACCGGTAAACCCTCCGGGTGAATTTATTTCGAACACGAAAGTTGTTCGGAATAGATCAACTAACCCGGATAGACCACCCACACATGTGTCGGATGTCCACGACACCTCCGGCAGGATATCTTCCCCCTCCGGACACCTTGTCCGATAATCACCCGGAGCTGACAGTTCATCCCCGGATGAATTCCCGCTCTGACCAACGTGCATTGCACTGCGTTAGAACACCGTTAACATTGCCTATGTCATGTCATGTCATGCATCTGTTTGTTTATGATTGCTTGTATTTACTGTTTCTCCCCCTTTATTCTCCGGTAGACCCCGCTGCTGCCGCCGACTACACCGCTGCTGAGTACGACTACTTCGTCGACGACCCTACCCCTACCGTCAAGCTACCAGGCAAGCAGAGCCATTCTCTTCCCCATATATCGCCTATCTTTCCGTACTTTTCTTGCACTAGGCATTGTTACTGCTGCTGCTACGTTACAATCCTATTCAATTGCATAGCTTGTTTTTGTCGCCCCTTGATGTACCTTCCTTTATCCTATGCTGCCTATATAATATATATTATATTCAGCAGTGAACCCTGCGCATTGTTAGCTAGGATTAGATAGCGGGCCGTGATCACTCTGGGGAGTGAACGCGGATTAAAATTATTATAAATGCAACAGGTACGGATCAATGCAGACACCCTAGGGAACCTACAAGGGCGAGACTCTGCCGAGTCGCTTCGAGTTTGACTTACGAGTGGAATGGACTCGTATTTCACTCTCGTCGGCTCAGTAGCGTAGCATCACCGGGATGATACGAGGTTTACCTCTTTAGTTCATTCCACTGATGTCTCAGTCGAGCCAGCTCAAGTGTACCATCGAGGGTGATTCCTCCTGGTTTCACTTAACGATAGGGACTCGAACCAACTGGTGTCCTTAAAGGTAAGAAGTCGGGCGACCCAACGGTGCCCGCGAGAGGTATTGCGACGGGACGATAGGGAGGGTACGACCAGTGTACCGGTGTGCTTGGCCCTTGATCGTTGGCCGCGAGAGTTACCAAACCACGAAAGTCGAGCTCCTCCAGGAGCACACACAAGACAAGGTAACGAGACCTTGGTGGTCCTGGCTGTTGTCTTTGTCCGCGGGTCAGTTAAGTTGAGGCAACGATAACGGTTGTCACGCAGGTTAATTAAAATGCTAAATGGTTCGACAGATGTCTTGAGTTGGCTATATGCCATGTACGCACTACCTACCCGTGGGAATTACGAGTTATGGGCTCCTCTGCTTCGTAGTGTCGTCCGAGGACTCTTCAGACGTCAGCAGTACTGCGGGCTGATTGCCGAGAAGTGGTGTTGTCTTATTTGCTCGCGCGGTGGTGTCTTATTTGGATTTGCTTTAACTTCACCGGCCAGCCACGCACCGTGCAGGAGTACGTTCGGGTTGGGGTCCAAGGCCCGGCGTACTTAGGATTTAGACCGGCGGATGGCCTCTCTGTTGAGTTTGAAAGATGGGCTACGAAGTGTCGGATAGCCTCGGTGGAGCGTTCCCTAACAAGGTTCCCGCCACTCTGGAGATCCGTGCGTGTAGCGTAACACAAGTTCACCCCTGCAGGGAAGATTAATCTATTCGAATAGCCGTGTCCACGGTAACAGGACGCTTTATGCTGAAGCTGGATCTTACCACTACAAACTATTATTATTAAACTGTATGGTTCCGGGTTTTCTTCTTCGCTGGGATGTCGAGGAGGGAACTCGGAGGCATTGTTAATTATTACAACTTATTATTATACAATGCTGCAGCAACTTCTGCTGCATTGTTACTTTATGATTTATATAAACTATTGGCTGATTCTTACCTCGTGCTGCAAGACATCGTCGGAAGATGCTAGTCTTTGATAGGCCTAGCTTCTTACCCTTGCTCTGGATTTCTGTCTTTCAGTCCACTATATATAACCTCTTCTTTCCGTTGATACAATGCATAATGCTTAGTAGCGGACATAAGACTCGCGGGTATGCTAGATACTCACCTGCTTTATTTTCCCCTTTTATTGTTTTGCCTGATCGGCCGCTGCAGTCGATGTTGGATCCTTGGAGTCCAGGAGCAGGAGATCCCCGATGCCGACCACCGCAACATGAAGATCCCCGATGCCTTCTACGACGTCGAGTTCCCCTTTGACCAGGTGTCTGTACTCAGATACTATTGCTTCCGCTGACTTTGTGCTCTCGAGCTGTTGTATTCGAGCCCTCGTGGCCCCTGGCTTGTATTAAACAACTTGTATTATTTTATTTGTAGAGTTGTGTTGTGATATCTCATCGTGAGTCCCCGATCTCGATCGTGTACCCTGCGTGTATGATTACTGTACACGGTCTGATTTTGGTGGTGTCACAAAAGCATGGGCGGTACGCCAAGACAAGTAGACCGAAATCCATCTGCATCTACCTACTAATTATCCACCTTGAGATATCTATCCAGAACATCTCGCTGGTATTAAGTTGCGAATCCCACCCAAAGTGTAAACTCAAAGCAACAGACAACTGCATTAAAGAACTTTGCGTAAAGTAAACAATCCTTGCACCCGCAAGTACAAACACCGTTGTTTTCCCCCTTGTGGCAACAACACATCCCCTAGACTCATGTTTCTGTCACTCAAGCTAGTCATCAGGGGGCATGAACCCACAATCATGCATAACGCTCCCTCTTGGAGTCACTACCTACTACTTGGCCAAAGCAATAAACAGCAACAGAGAACATGAGAGAATTACTTTAGAACATAAATATAAAAGAGGAGAATCAAATATATTACTCAAACACAATCTGAACATAATCTCATAATCCATCGGATCCCAGCAAACTCAGCATAGCAATAGCAGAAATATTACATATGTGCCTCGACCATGTAGGGCAGCTCACGAGGTCTAATCCATGAAGAACAAAGAGGGGAGGAGAACATCACATAGCTACTGATCATAGACCCATGGTCCAAGGTGGACTACTCACGGTTCATCCGGGAAGCATCCATGGTGGTGGAGAAGCTCCCGGAGGTGGTTCCTCCCTCCGGCAGGGTGCCGGGAAGAGGTCTTCTGGTGCTCCCGATCTTGGAAGCGCGGCGGCGGTGGAACAAAGGAGAGATCGCGAAAAAGGTTTCCCGTCACGGGGGTTTCTCGTCACGAGGAATAAATAGGCGAAGGGGGGCAGCCAGGGGGGCCACCAGGGGTCCAGGCGGCCCCACCCTAGGGCGCACCGGTAGGGCGCCTGGGGCCCTGGTGGGTCCCCTCTGGCCCCCTCGGTGATTCCCGAAGCTTCTTCTACGCTGATTTTTATTGGATTTTCCCGAATTTTTTGAGCACTTTTAATATGGGGGAAACCTGAAATAGAAAAGCAGCAGAAAACAGGAAATGGCACTAGGGTGCACTGAGTTAATAGGTTAGTCCAAATATGATTAAAAGTGTATGGAAGTTCATCAATATTATAGCAATATCACACAAAAGAGGCATGGAGAAAGCAGAAATTATAGATACGTTTTGGACGTATCAACATCCCCAAGCTTAATTCTTGCTCGTCCTCGAGTAGGTGAATGATAAAAGCATAATTTTTGTGGTGACATGCTAATAACCATATAAGAACTTTTAAGTAAAGCAATCAAGGCATGTAACTCAATTCAAGTCATAACAGGCAAGAGTCTATATTTAGCATTGAAACAAGCAACATAAGAACATAAAGGTGCAAGAGCTCTCGCTGTTCGTGACTCGAATGTCTCCAAATAGTGTTTGCGTGCAAGAAAGGGGATATGGATATACGAGAGAAAAAAGTATTTTTGTGTTGAGAACTCAATCTACTAAAGTTTCACACTTGGTCTTATTTGGAATCTTATCTTGACTCATCCCCAGATCACTAGCCAGGTACAAGTGAAAATGACCCACTCCTTTTTGACATTTTGATCACTCATGCAATGGATGAGCGTAAGCAAGAAAGTTGACACTTAGGATGGAAAAGAGAGAATATGGTGGAGGAGGAAGACAAAAAGGGTGTGAAAGGCTCACATCAATGAGGACATTCATAGGAGAGAGAAAGCCAAATGATAGATATGATGTGAGGAGTAGGGATTGCCATGCAACGGATACACATATGAGCTTATGTAAGCTCTCCAATGGAACTAGTGGGGGTGCATCCAACTTGCTTGCTCAAGAAGACCTAGAGCTTGTTTGAGGAGGCTTATCATTGGAATATACAAGTCAAGTTCTAAAGTGTGAAGGTCCCCACATAGCTATATGCATGAATGATGACCTCTATGGAGTACAAGATATAAGAGGGAGTACGAGTGTGGATCTCTCAAAAGGAATAGTAGTGTGCCCCCTTCTCTCTTTTTATTTCTTTTTTCTCCTTTTTCTCCTTATTTGTATTTTTTGTGTGGCCTCAATGGCTCTTTCTATTTCTCTCATTTGTCCTCTTTGGGATCTTTTAATTTTGACCTCTTTGAGATCTTTTGATTTGTCCACTTTGGGATCTTTTCCTCACTTTAGGGGCAACACTCTATATGTTACAAGAAGTATAGAAGATCTTTCAAACTTTACAAAGTACTCAAATCATAAATAAGATGTAACTGCCATGATGTATGCAAATGTATGCCTCTACCAGTGTAGCAGGATATGCAATGATACTAGCGCGTCATGTACCAATGATTAGGGCAAAGCCCAACTAGCATGCGGCTCATCGATCAAGCAAGTAGCATGTATGACATGAAGATCAAGTCATGATAAGATGTTTGTTGCATGGAAATATATCTCAGAAAGGCTATGAAAATGCCTTGGTAGGTAGGTATGGTTGCTGTTTTGAGGAAGGATATAAGGAGGTTTATGATGACAGAGCGTATCATGCCAAGGGTTTGGATGTACCGGCGAATGTGGACGCCAACTCTCGGAGTGAGAAGAAAGAAATGCACGACACATGAGAGGCTAGAAAAATATGGGAATGTGGAAGTGTCAACTTTCGAATACTCACATTAGTCCGAAGAACTCATGCACTTATTATCGGTAACTCTCAATCTAGTAAGGAGGTTCACAAAGAGACAAGTACCCCGAGGAGGAGTGTATGGGGGTTTGGTTATCCTTGCGCATCCTCGACTCATGGTACGTGAGTGTACTCTAATATTCGACCCCTCAGAAGAGTAGTGATCCATCTAGTAGCTAAAGTTCTCAACTAATTTTTTAAGTTTTGAAAATAAACACGGAGTGCCCAAAATACGACATCTATCACTAATAGGCTAAAGCTCTTGACACCAAAAGTCCAAACATTACTCAAAACAATACCTCAAAACTATTGCAGGTTACTACTACAAAAGAATATCAACCTCAATTACCTACTTCAAATCAAGACATAAAACTCAGTGCAACAGGCAAACTCAACAAATTAATCATGAAAACTCAAGAGAGTTCCAGCAACAAACTAAACAAAAGCTCTTTAAAAAGATAAGCATGAAAACTAAGAGCTAAACATGACAGTAGCTACGAAAAGATAAAGAACACACACAACAAAGATAAGCATGAAAAGTCCTATGTTGTGTTCTAGATTTTGGAAGTGGAGCATGTTTCTCTCCCACACAAAGAAAGCTGGGTTCTAACTTGTTATGAACAGCAAGCAAAGCTAAAGAAAACTAAAAATAAAACCTAAGAGCGAGACGCTCCAAGCATAACACATAATGCATGAAGTGATAAAAATATAGTGAAACGAGAGACGAACTGATAATTGTTGATGGAGAAGGGGATGCACGGGGGCATCCCCAAGCTTGAGCGCTTGACACTCCTGAATCTTCTTTCATCATCTTCCCTCGCACACTTGCAAACTCCCTTCATACATAACTCATCATAATCTGATTAGCGAGGTTAGTACCCATAATAAAATAATTTTTTCTATACTGGAAATAAAGATATTCTTGAAGAGCTACTGTTTCTCAAGATTTCCAAAAAGTTTTTTCAAAGAAAAAGCAAGCTTAAGGTTTGCAAAACAAAGAAAAGGCAAAATAGGACAGAATCTGTGAAAAACAGACCAGCAGGTAGTAAAGAATTTTTTAGGGATACTTCTGCAACTCAAATCAAAAACCTCAGAACATACGAAAGTTCCGTAATTGTATAGAGCACACTGTGTAAAACATTCATCTCAAAAAGATGAACTGGGATTTTTCTGCGATTTTTCTAGTCACGAGGACAGAATATGTTTTCTGGACAACATGTCACAACTTTCACTTCCCTTGTCATATGAGGCTATAAATGGCACAAAGCTTGAAAAGTAAATATACAATGATGTTGCCACAGTAGTAAAAATCATCAAGACCACTAAAAACAGAAACAAAAAATTAAATCCTAAATTCGTTGCGGGCTGCCTCCCGAAAGCGCTTCTTTAAATCCATTAGCTAGGCTTAATGCAAATAGATCAAGTCTTTTCAAGAAAATATCTAGCCCGTGTGACGGACTCAAAAGGCAACTTAATCTTTTTCCTAGGGAAGTGTTCCATCCCTTTCTTGAGAGGGAATTGGAATTTTAGAATCCCTTCTTTCATATCAATAATAGCACCCACGGTGCGAAGAAAAGGACGTCCCAAAATAATTGGACAAGAAGATTCACATTCAATGTCCATGATAGTAAAATCAATGGGAACATAATTGTCATTGACAATGATAAGAACATCATCTATCTTCCCCAAAGGTTTCTTTACGGAAGAATCGACAAGATGAACACCAAAAGAACAAGGTTCAAAAGGTTTTGATTCAAATATATCATACATTCTTTTGGGCATAACAGAGGTACTAGCTCCAACATCACATAAAGCATAGCAAGAAAAGTTATTCAACTTAATTTTAATCATAGGATACCAACCATCTTCTAGCTTTCTAGGTTTGGAGGCTTCTACCATAAGCTTCTCCTCCCTAGCTTTGATGAGAGCATTAGTGATATGCTCCGTGAAGGCAAGATTAAGTGTTCTAGTGTGGGGGTCTCTAGACATCTTGTGAAGGAAACGAATAACTTCAGAAAGGGTGCAATTATCAAAATCAAGGTCACTACTATCAAGTAAAGTAGTAGTGGTGTCCTTTAGGCTCACTTGTTTGGTAGCTTCTATAGTCATAGTTATTTCTTCTTCTACGGTTGAGGTCATATCATCACCATTAATAGGTCCTATGGGACTAGGGGTGCATTGGGTGCTAAGAGTTTGGATATCCTCAACCACTTGGATAGTAGCAATGGTATGGTGTGTAGGAAGGCTCTTAATTCTATCTTCTTCCTCATTTTCTCTAGCCCATCTCTCTTTAATTTTAGCCATCGTCCTAATGTTTTCATTAATTTGCACTTTAATAGCACTCATAGGAGTGACCTTCCTCTCCTCAGGGGGAGAAGTTCTAATTTTAAGCAATTCTACTTCATGGGATAAATTGTCTACCTTCGACGAGAGGTTATCTAATTTTTCTAGTTTTTCCTCTACACTCTTGTTGAAGGATTTTTGGGTAGCGATAAAGTCTTTAAGCATACTCCCTAGTTCAGAAGTGGAGTTTTTGGTGCTAGGATAAGTGTTGTTGTTCCCATAGTTGTTGGAGGGGAACGGTCTAGGATTGCTACCAAAATTACTCCTATAAGCATTGTTATTGAAGTTGTTTCTAGAGATAAAGTTCACATCCACTTGATCTTGAGCAATCAAAGAGTTTAAAGGAACATCTTGAGGATCAATAGGAGATTGCTTGGTACGTAGGGACATAATCAAGTCAACTTTTTCATTTAGGGAGGAGATCACCTCGACAGAGTTTACCTTCTTACCTGTTGGAGCTCTTTCGGTGTGCCATTGGGAGTAGTTAGTCATCATATCATCGAGAAGTTTTGTGGCAGCACCAAGTGTAGTTGACATAAAGGTTCCTCCCGCGGCCGAATCTAGCAAGTTCTGCGAGGTAAAGTTCAAGCCTGCATAAAAAGTTTGGATAACCATCCAAGTAGTCAAACCATGCGTAGGGAAATTCTTAACAAGAGATTTCATGCGTTCCAAAGCTTGGGCAACGTGTTCATTATCAATTGTTTAAAATTCATAATAAAACTCCTCAATTGAATAATCTTAGAATGGGGATAGTACTTCCCAATAAAAGCATCCTTGCACTTATCCCAAGAATCTATGCTATTCCTAGGCAAGGATTGAAACCAAATTTTGGCTTCATCTCTCAAGGAGAAAGGAAAAAGCTTAAGCTTAACAATATCACAATCTACTTCATTGTACTTTTGCATATCACAAAGCTCAATAAAATTATTTAAGTGCAAAGCAGCATCATCTCTAGCACCGGAGAATTGATCTTTCATAACAAGGTTCAGCAAAGCAGGTTTAATCTCATAAGAAGTTGCTGAAGTAGCAGGTGTAGCAATAGGAGTGCAGATAAAGTCACCATTGTTGTGACTAGTAAAGTCACACAACTTGGTGTTCTCAGAGGAACCCATAGTAGAAGCAAGCAAGATAACTATTTTTTATAATTTTTGATAAAGGACGCTAAAGCAAAAACTGAAAGGTAAACAAACAAGACTAAAAAGCAAAGGTAAAAGATAGTGTGCAACTCCCCTATCTTGAAGAGCGGAGTCCCCGACAACGGCGCCAGAAATTTCTTTTGATGGTACGAATTAACGCCCCCTCGTTGGTTACCCAAAGTGGAAGGTTGAGATGTAGACATCAGCAAATTTCCCTCGGTGAAGATACCAAGGTTTGTCTCCAGTAGGACTCCAACAACGACAGGAAGGTGACAACGGAGCCAGAGATTAGCAGTTGGTGTGGACCTGCACACACAACAGATAACTTTGCTCCCAACGAGTACAAAGGGGTTGTCAATCCCTCTGGACTTGTTGTTTACAAAGGATAAAACGCACGGGATAATAATGATAGTGATAGAAACGGAAAAGTAAATAAAGCATTAAATTGATAGTGGGTGTAAACAGTATTGGAAATATGGACCGGGGTCCCATGATGTTCACTAGTGATGTCTCTCTCCCAAAAGACGATAAAATAGCCATGCGAGGTAAAAAAATTACAGCTGGGCAATTGACAGGATTATGTGCGCAAACCAATGCTAATTATGCTATAAAGAAAGGAAGAGGCTCAAAAGCATGGGCGGTACACCAAGACAAGTAGACCGAAATCCATCTTCATATACCTACTAATCATCCACCTTGAGATATCTATCCAGAACATCTCACTGGTATTAAGTTGCGAATCCCACCCAAAGTGTAAACTCAAAGCAACAGACAAATGCATTAAAAAACTTTGCGTAAAGTAAACAATCCTTGCACCCGCAAGTACAATCATCGTTGTTTTCGCCCTTGTGGCAATAACACATCCCCTAGACTCATGTTTCTGTCACTCAAGCTAGTCATCAGGTGGCATGAACCCACAATCTTGCATAACGCTCCCTCTTGGAGTCACTACCTACTACTTGGCCAAAGCAATAAACAACAACGGAGAACATGCAAGAATTACTTTAGAACATAAATATAAAAGAGGAGAATCAAATATATTACTCAAACACAATCTGAACATAATCTCATAATCCATCGGGTCCCAGCAAACTCAGCATAGCAACAACAGAAATATTACATATGTGCCTCGATCATGTAGGGCAGCTCACGAGGTCTAATCCATGAAGAACAAAGAGGGGAGGATAACATCACATAGATACTGATGATAGACCCATGGTCCAAGGTGGAATACTCACGGTTCATCCGAGAAGCATCCATGGTGGTGGATAAGCTCCCGGAGGTGGTTCCTCCCTCCTGCAGGTGCCGGGAAGAGGTGTTCTAGTGCTCCCGATCTTGGAAGCGCGGCGACGGCGGAACATAGGAGAGATCGCGAAAAAGGGTTCCCATCACGTGGGTTTCTCGTCACGAGGAATAAATAGGCGAAGGGGGGAATCCAGGGGGGCCACCAGGGGTCCAGGCACCCCCTTGGCGCGGCCCCACCCTAGGGCGCGCTGGGAGGCGCCTGGGGCCCTGGTGGGTCCCCTCTGCCCCCCCTCGGTGATTCCCGGAGCTTCTTCTATGCTGATTTTATTGGATTTTCCCGAATTTTTGGAGCACTTTTAATATGGGGGAAACCTGAAATAGAAAAACAGCAGAAAACAAGAACTGACACTGGGGTGCACTTAGTTAATAGGTTAGTACAAATATGATCAAAAGTGTATGGAAGTTCATCAATATCATAGCAATATCACACAAAAGAGGCATGGAGCAAGAATAAATTATAGATATGTTTTGGGCGTATCAGGCTACAAAAGCACACCTCAGAGTTCGTAGTTCTCATCTATGGATTGCCCAATGTCACCGCGACCATCCAAAGAGAGGACCACAATCACCACAACATATCACAAGGATAGTCAAAGACAAGCACCAAGAAATTCTTAATCTTAAATCAATTCAAAAAAGAGGAAATCACTCATGATAATATTCTTCTAACCCATGTCCAAGAGACCGCTGTCACCATGGTCTCGGGGATTATACTAGATAAGATCAAGTGAGTACATCAATCCAATACATAGAGGAAGGGGAAATATCATGGGATCACCCTAGATTAACATAGCCTATGATCACAACGAATATCACATCATGGGAGAGAGAGTTTACCACATAGCTACTGGCAGAAACCTCAACCCCGAGGAGGAACGAATTCCGCATCATGGAGGGAGGAAGCAACGTCGATGGAGATGAATTCGGGGGCACTTACCCGTCCCAGCAGGGTGGCGGCACAGGAATTCTGGTCCCCCGAAGCTTGTTGGCGATGGCGGCGGAGATCGGAATTGCTTCTGGAGAAAAGGGGTCTAGAATCAGGGTTTTCGCGACGGGATAATAAATAGGAGCCAAAGGGGGCAGCCAGGGGGACACCAGGGAGTCCAGGCGGCCTCCTGGCGCGGTCCCACCCTAGGCCGCGCCACCTGGCCGCCTAGACTCCTAGTGGGGCCCCTCTGGCCCCCCTTCGGGCGTCTGGAAGCTTCCGGCACGTTGATTTTTTAATATATTTTTCCCGGAATTTTTCTGGCACTGTAAGTAATGGGAAAACCTGAAATACAAAAACAACGGAAAACAGAAACTGGCACTAGGGTGCACTGAGTTAATAGGTTAGTCCAAATATGATCAAAAGTGTATGAAAGTGTATCTAATACATAGCAATATCACACAAAACATGCATGTAGCAAGCATAAATTATAGATACGTTTGGGACGCATCAATATGCATGTGATGCACACACTGTTTTGTATTTGTTTGAAATACTCTCAAACTAGTATTTCGTTATATGCATGCATCATGATTACAAAGTATACATGAATGAAGGTGTGATTCCAGCCTTGATATATATGGTGGCATACATATTCCCGCATGAAAAAGTACATATGGAGGTTACGTGTGTGAAAGAATGTCGTGACAAGTGACGACACACAATTGAACTTAAATTTATCCCTTTACATGCATGGAGACCTTGTAGATTGTTACTTGAACACCACAAAATGATCGTTCACCGTAATCCTTTTTGGGGGTCACCTAAATAATGCGAGCAACATCATATATATCCTACCACACATGAACGCGTTACACACAAACAAAGTCAATTGAAATGAAACAAAATGTGTCAAACGAACAAACTATTTGAACAATCACCTATGTCCAGCATAGTACGCCGTGCATTATGCCTATCATGTCTTTCCTTATGAGTGCTAATAGAAAATGCATATAAAGTCATATGCAACCTTCAAAAACCCGAATACATGTTTACAAAGTACACTTGAATGCAGTGTGAATCTGGCCTCGATATGGTGCCATGCCTACTGATGTCTATGCACGCTTCTATTCTTGTAGACTATGTTGGGCCTCCAAGTGCAGAGGTTTGTAGGACAACAACAATTTCCCTCAAGTGGATGACCTAAGGTTTATCGAACTCAGGGAAGTAGAGGTTGAAGATGGTCTCTCTCAAGCAACCCTGCAATTAAGATACAAAAAATCTCTTGTGTCCCCAACACACCTAATACAACTAGGAGTTGTATAGGTGCACTAGTTCGGCGAAGAGATGGTAAAATGTGGGTAATAGGTGTGGCAAAACGAAGTAACATAAATCTATAATAGAAGTTATAGCAAGCAAACAAGTAGTAAACGTGAGCACAAATGGTATTGCAATGGTGGAAACAAGGCATAGGCTCCGTAATTTCACTAGTGGCAACCCCCAACAACATTAACATAGTCTAATCACATGATATTTCCACTAAAACATGCAAGGAAGACATAACTCAGAGATCATTCTTTCCGTGGATCAAAAGAGGATGAGAATTGTGTAGGGCTACAAAATCACACCTCAGAGTTCGTAGTTCTCATCTATGGATTTCCCAATGTCACCGCGGCCATCCAAAGAGAGTACCACAATCACCACAACATATCTCAAGAGTAGTCTCTTTCTAAATTGACAAATCACCCATCCTGTCACTGAAGCACTTATGAAAAATATACTCAAGACAAGCATCAAGAGACTCTCAAGCCATGATTCAATCCAACAAGAAGAACAAATCTCATGATCAATATCACCATAATAATGGAGTCCTACGAGTCACCGCGGACTCCGGAAATATCACTACTAGGGAAATAGCTATACATGGAAAGCTTATTAGTGGCGCATACAGAAGGCCATGCGCCACCATCTGTTAGGGGTGGCGCACTGGAAAATAATGCGCCACCCATAAGACCTTATGGGTGGCGCATTATTTTCCAGTGCGCCACCCCTAAGAGTGGGCCAGCCTGGATGATCTTATACGTGGCGCATCTAGCAATATGCGCCACCCCTAAGGACCCTATGGGTGGCACATTTACAGAATGCGCCACCCCTAAGAGCTTAAGGGTGGCACATTCTGTAAATGCGCCACCCATAAGGTCCTTAGGGGTGGCGCATTTCTCTAATGCGCCACCCATAAGAGCTTAGGGGTGGCGCATTTCACCAATGCGCCACCACTGACTTTCTATATGCGCCACTAAATGCCTAGAGCTGCCCTTATCTACTCCACCCCACCTACCACCTCTCATTCACTCCACACAATTCTCAAACTAGATCCACTCTTCTCACCCTAGATCTATTCGGTTTTCTCCTCCTCCCCACCTCATTTCTTCCATTTATCCATCGATACTTGGCATTACATCTATTTTGTTTCATATTGAAGTAAGTGGACCTCCTCCCAAACTCTTTTGTTCCATTTATGACCCATATACTTGCCTTTATTAGCTTGGGGTTTGTTGTATATGTGAAGCTTGGGTTTGATGTATATGTGAAGCTTGTGGTGGTTTGATGTATATGTGAAGCTTATGGTGGTTTGATGTATATGTGTATCTTGAGTGGCCAATGTTTTGCCGAAATGTCGATTCATTTCCGTTTTGGAAAATTTCTGGCGCACTCTCCGCATGCTCCCATGCATTATTAGGGAAGGTCATGCCAAATTTTTCCGGCGACGACTGTGATATATAATTGTGTTGCTCTCTCCGTGCACGCAGGTGATCGACCATGGTCCGCGAGATGCTGAGCGATATCACCGTGGCTAGGTGGATGCAATGTGCGACAAACGACATGCTAAGGAATAATAGGTCGGATATAAGATGTCCGTGTCGGAGATGCAAACTGCAGTGCATGACCGAGCCTGATTCTGGAATATTGGAAAGACACCTGAAGCGTAATGGTTTGATGGATGGCTACACACGATGGATAAGTGATGAAGCTGGTGAGGAGGAGGACGTCAATGGTGGGGCGCCAGTAAATGAGGAAGGGCAACCAGAAAATAGCGGTGGGCGAGAAGACGAAGAGCATCCCATACATGATCATGAAGAAGATGCCGAAGCGGATCATGTAGATCAAGATGCCGGACATGAAGATCAAGATGTCGGACATGATGAGGATTCAAGCTGGGTGCGGGACCCTCATGTTCAAGAGCTGCTTGTCAAAGAGGCGTTGAACGCAAGAGGTGCAGCTAGAGAGAAAGCCAAGATGGCGCAACTCGAGAAAGACGCGATTACAAAGTTGTACGAAGGATGCAACGACGGGGATACCCGCTTGAATGTAACACTTGGGGCTATGGAGATGAAGGCAAAACACAAATGGACCGACGAAAGCTTCGATGATAACATGGCATTCTGGCACGATCGTCTTCCGAAGGGCAACACGTGCCCAACTAGTATCGCTGAGGCCAAGAAAGTCCTTTGCCCTCTTGATCTTCCGCACGTTAAATACCACGTCTGCATAAATGATTGCATGATCTATCGGGGTGAGGACGAAGATAAAACCACATGTTCGGTGTGCGGTGTTAGTCGATACAAGAGAGGGAAGAAAGTTCCTAGAAAAGTGGTATGGTACTTTCCGATCACACCTCGTCTGCAGAGGTATTTCGTAGATCCCGAGGAAGCAAAGATCATGACCTGGCACGCGGATAGAAAGAAGCTAAAAGAGGATGACCCGAACCCGGATCCTGAAAAGGAGGACATGCTGAGGCACCCTTCAGATGGTAGCCAATGGACTGTGTTGGACCTCTAATACCCAGATTTTGGGAAAGAACCAAGGAACCTCAGGATTGGTGTGAGCGCCGATGGAGTCAATCTGTTTGGTGGCCAGAGTAGCACACACAGTACCTGGCCCGTGTTTGTATGCATATACAACCTTCCCCCCTAGAAATGCATGAAGAAAAAGTACATAACAATGTGTATGCTAGTTCAATGGCCGAAACAACTAGATACGGACCTCAATCTATATCTGCAGCTGTTGAAAGAGGAGCTAGAAACGTTATGGAAAGACGGAGTCAATACGTGGGACGCCGCGGCAAAATAATATTTCTCAATGAAAGCCACGGTGATCACGACGGTGCACAACTATCTCGGATACGGATATTTCTCAGGGCAGGTGGTCCAAGGATTCTGTGCATGCGTTAGGTGCATGGATAATACAACGTACCTCCAGCTACCAAAAGATCCCGGATCTTCAAAAACCGTGTTCCAGGGGTCTCGGAGGTGGCTTCCCAAGAAACACGCGTGGAGAAAACAGGGACATCTGTTCGATGGAAGCGAGCAGCTCCGAGCACCCCCAGCTCGAAGGAGCAGCAAAGAAATCGACAACTTGCTGAAAACTTGGAAAGAGTGCCCGGCGCCTGGAAAGAAAAAAAAGAAGACTCAGCCGTTGATGAGGGTATGGAAAGCGAGGTCTGTTTTCTGTGATTTGGAATACTGGAGTCTACTCCGCAGTCCTCATAGCCTTGATCTAATGCATATCACAAAGAACGTGTGCGAGAGCTTGTTTGGCACGCTGCTCAACATGCCGGAGAAGAACAAGGACGGGCCAAAAGCAAGGAATGACTTGAAATTTATGGGCATCAGGAGGGAACTTCACCCCCCTAGTGACGACGATGATGAGCCGGAGGAGGAAGAGGATACGAAAACGCAAAACTCTTGCAAACGAAAAAGGACGACCAAGAAGAAGACCGGTATTGATCACTGCCCCCCGGCATGCTTCACTCTGTGCGAGGAGGAGATCAAGCGGTTTATCCACTGCCTCATAGGAGTAAAATTTCCGAACGGGTACACGGGGAAGATAAGCAGATACCTAGACGAGGCGAAGCAGCGTTTCAGCGGGATGAAATCTCACGACTGTGCCGTGCTGATGACGCATATTCTCCCGGTTGCGATGCGAGGGATAATGGACGAGCACGTCTGTAAAACGTTGTTTGACCTTTGCAACTTTTTTGACGTCATCTCCCGGAAGTCGATTTGCGCTATGCAACTCAAAAGGCTACAGGAGGAGATCGTGCTCATACTATGCGAGCTTGAGATCTATTTCCTGCCCGCGTTCTTCGACATTATGGTGCATCTGCTGATCCACGTCATGGAGGATATCGTCCAACTCGGGCCTACGTTTCTGCGCAGCAAGATGCCGTTCGAAAGGATGAATGGACACATCAAAAAATACGTTCGTAACAGGTCCCGTCCAGATGCAAGCATAGCGAAGGGCTTTCTAACCGAAGAGTGCATCTCTTTTTGCACGAATTATCTCAACACCGAGAACCCTGTTGGTCTGGCCGTCAACAATCACTTTGGCAGGACCGATGGGTGTGGTCACCACGAGGGAAGCCGCGCAATGCATGTCAACTTTGACGGTCGAGACATCGACTTTGAAAGAGCAAGCCTAGTCGCGCTACAACACATCCAGCTGGTCTATCCTTGGATAGTAAAGCACAAGGATTTAATCAGGAAGAAGTAAAGTGACCAGGGCCTGCAGATAACGGACCGAGATCCACGGCTAATCAAAGAGCACAACTCCGGTTTCATGACTTGGTTCAGGGACGAGCTTCGTGCTAATCCCCCGCGAAGGAACGCTTCCGAGGACGAAAAGATGATATTCACCTTGTCACAGGGTGCCGCACGCAACCTGATGACCTATCAAGCGTATGATATCAACGGCTACACATTTTACACGGAGGAAAAGGACAATAATTGCGATTACCAGAACTCAGGGGTAACGGGGATATTCTACACTGATGACGTCAAGGAAAGATTCTATGGAAGGATCGAGGACATATGGGAGCTCGACTACTGTGGATAGAAGGTGCCGATGTTCCGTGTGAGATGGGCCAAGAGCTTCGTAAAAGAAGACCGGTACTTCACCACCATGGTTATACCCGAAGCGAAATCCAAGTCTGCGGGCGCAAACGTCACCGCGAAAAATGAGCCTTGGGTACTGGCTAGCCAAGTGGACCAATGCTTCTTCATTACCGACCCATCAAAGCCGAGCCACGTTGTAGTGAGGAGAGGCAAAAGAAACATCATCGGAATGGATGGAGTCGCCAACGAGCAAGACTTTGACAAGTACGGCGACCCGAAGATGGAGGATGACTACGCCTCTCAGGATACATACACCACAAACCTACCGAATAAAGGTCTCCTCCCGTTCAAGAGGAAAAGTGAAGGCGCCCCGGGCCTAAATTATTCAACCACGACAAACAAGGGCAAGAAGAAGATCGTGAGGAAACGATAGCTAGATAGCTAGCTCCAAATTTAAGAAAAATATTTTGTAATTCATGATCACTTTGTGTATGCATGGATTTAATATGCACTTTGTAATTGATGATCACAATCTTATGTTTCCAAATGCCGCTACACCTTGTGTTTGTGGATCTTGGTTCGGCGACGACACGGTTAAGGAATAGTACGTGGATCGATATGATCACATTATTATGTTTGGATCATAGTTTGAAGTGTATGAACATCGACGATACACAATCGAAGTACCATTCTCAAAAGGTCGGTTAGAGCAAGTACTCCCTCCGTTTCTTTTTACTCCGTATATAAGATTTGGTCAAAGTCAATCTTAATAAAGTTTGACCACTTTTATAGAAAAATACACTCCATAATTATTATTTTTGAATGGTTTCACTTTAATTAAAAAATAAATAATTGTTTAAACTTTAATTAAAAAATAAAAAAGCTTAGGGGTGGCGCATATTGTTGAAATGCGCCACTAAGTGCTCTTAGGGGTGGCGCATTTTTCCAGAATGCGCCACCAACAGGTTTCTTATGCGTGGCGCATTTTGCCGAGATGCGCCACGCATAAGAAACCTGTTGGTGGCGCATTCTGGCAAAATGCGCCACCCCTAAGCCTTAACCTCCACGGGCCCCTCCCCTTGCTCGTGCACAGTACCCATTCGAGCCCTAGCGCGCCGCACCGGAGCCCTAGCCACCGCATCGGAGCCCCAGCCGCCGCACCGGAGCCGCCTCGCGCCACCGCCTCGCGCCACCGGAGTCCCACCTCTCCTCGCCGACTGCCTCCACCGGAGCCGCCCCCACCCCCGCCTCTCCATTCACCGGAGCCGCCCCAACCCCTCCACGACGACCTAGGCGACGCCCCTCCACCGCCAGGTACCCCCTCCATCCCCTTGCTGGCTTCCGACGACGGCCGTGGTGGCCATGGCACCGCCCCCAACCCCCACTCCCCCTGCTGCTCATAAATCCTTTGGGGGGATGGGTTAGATGTTGCTGTTAGTGTTAGGGGGAAGAGGGATTAGTGTTAGGGGGAAGAGGGATTAGAGTTAGTACAAGAAAATTCAGTTAGTACCTTGTCATGGTTGTTTTGCACACAAAATTCAGACATTTGCACACAAAATTCAGTTAGGGGGAAGAGGGATAAACTCCACTCTTAGTGCATATTGACCATGTTCTTTAAAGCTAGTGCAATTTTAAATTTTGAATCAACAAGAAATTGATTTTGGTAAAATGTGCCCCTGTTCATGCAATTGTGTGTGTGTGTGTGTGTCCCGTGTGTGTGTGTGTGTGTGAGGTGTGTGTGTGTCCTCTGTGTGTGTGTGTGTGTGTGTCCTGTGTGTGTGTGTGTGAGGTGTGTGTGTGTGTGTGTCCTGTAGCTAGGGAATTTGCTAAAGTAGCTAGGGAATTTTTGTAGCTTTGGTCATTCCTTGGTTCTCTTTAAAAAAAATGCAACACATGGGTTATGTACTAGTTTTACTAGAATTTTAGGACAGTGATGAAGTAGCTATATCATTTGTTCTTATAAAAAACCAGTAGGTAAGCATTTGTTCTTATGAACATAATGATGAAACTAGCAAGTGTAGAATCTGTTCTTCGATAGTTTTATATTTTGATGTGCCATTGTTACATGATCTCATCATGTTTATTTCATCATGTTTGTCCGCTTTTTTAGTCAAGCTCATTTTTTATCCATTTGAAAGTATATGTTTCTTGAATATCTACTGTTTGAATACCTATTTTTGTGCATTTTTGTGCCTACATGTAGGCATTTGTTTTGTGCAGGTACAAATTTTCATCCCCTTTCTCCCGAAATGTTGATTAACTTCCGTTTCGGTTGAGAATGGGGCACTCTCATGTTAAGAAAAAGAGCAAAGGTCATGCCGAATTTTTCCATGAATTCGTGCATGACCTTTGCTATTTTTCTTAACATGAGAGTATTTTCATTTATTTATTGTGCTAATTAATTAAGTAGTTGCATTTCTTAATATTGTACTAGTGCAAACATGTCGACCGGAGCCGACGCCGATCCTTCTTCTCAGCCGGGAGAAAAAAGGAAGCAATTTTGGGAATACTCCCAGGAGGAGGTCGAGAAGCAGAGAGAAGAGGAAGTACCTCCAGGCGAGGAGGAGTATGAGGAGGAGATAGAGTCGGAGTCCGACTCATCGGATGATGACTTGGAGGAGGAGGCCGGTACGACAGACGGCGAGAGGAACATCGGCGAGGATGATGGGACCGGTGGCTCCAACACAGATGGTACCCAGTCGAAGAAGAGGAATCGGAAACCGATCAAGGTCGGCGTCATCAGGCAAGAGTTTACTGTTGTGACCGCCGTCGGGATTCCTAAAGAGCCCGAACGTTTTTTGGAAGGGTACGGCGTCAAGTCGCGGCGATCCTCCGCAACACCGTGCCGATCACCACGATTAACCTCAGGAGTCGTGAGAATATTCATTATTGTCAGCTTCTTATCAACAAGCTGCACAGATGATACATGTTTCCGGAGCCATACAATAACACCAAACTCAGAGGGAACAAAGTAAACACATGGGCCCTCAGGAAGATGAGCAAGGCCTTGTCCAGTTCGAAAACCCGGGTGAAGAGGGCAATTTTTGAAAAGAACAAAACCTGGGAGGAGCTCAAGGAGAAAGAGCCGTTGATCGACGAAGCTACCTACAACCTTTTCAAGGCTAGGTGTGAGTCCGAGCAAGCCAAGGCCGCGAGTGCAAATGGCAAGGCCATGCGGTCGCAGGTCATAGGTAACCACCGTCTCGGAGCCGGTGGTTACAAAAGTTCCAAGCCTAAATGGGACATGGAGGAAGCCGAGTACGCCGCTGCGGGCATACCTAACCCCTTCCAGCAATACAAAGATGATCCGCAGATCGAATTCTTTGTGAGGGCCCGGAGCTATAAGGACAAAGCAACCTCGAAAATAATTATCGATCCTAAGATTCAGGAGTTTACGACTGCCGTGGTAAGTAGTTTACCACGCGACCTTGCCGATTGAATTCTCGAGTGAAGTTCACAATTTCTTAACGTTTCACATTCTTTTTGCAGCAAGCGGAAATGAAAATCGCCTCATCGCTGGAGTCGTCGGTTAAGCCGGCCGGCCCGTGGGACAACGCCTTTAACAGGGCGTTGAACAAGGTCAAGAAGGTTGACGACGTGACGGCGAAGCCATCATCAGCCGGCCGTGTGGTCGGCTTTGGTGCGGACCTAAATTGGTCCGAATATTATGGAAAATTGGCGGAGCAGTCCGGTTCGAGGGGGCGCAAGGCGAGAAGGACCGAAGAAGATGCTGCTTATGTTCGTGGACTGGAGGAGAAGGTGAACATGCTTCCGCAACTTGTCCAGCACGAAGTGGCGAATACGATGAACGCTCTCCTTCCAGATATGAAGCAGTCGCTCGCGAATTGGCAAGCGCGTGGTGGACAAGGGCCCATACCAGTCCCCAGCATGGTCGGCAGCAACTCGGGCACCGCGGCGCCTGCAGTCCCGACTCCCGCCGTAGTGGTGGCTCCAGCCATCATGCCGAATCATGACACGCAGGTCATGTTAATAAATTTACATTATATAGTCATCTCATACATAATCAAATTAATATGAGCTTTGCTATACCACATCACATGCACATCCTGCAAAACCAAGTTAGACGCCTCTAATCGGTTTATGCAAAATTTTATTTTACGTGGCTTCTAAGGTTTTGACTTAAACGCAACTACCAACGTTTATCATCAAGCATGATTATTCAAGTCGCTAGATTAACTTTGCGGGGTGTATGAAACACGAGATAATAAAATCTCGAGCCCCATACTGAACTTCTTCATACGCGTGATCCCCGTGCAGATCATATCTGCATTGCCCTTTAGTCTGCAGAATTTCTTCTTTCTCTAACTACGGTGGAATTCAATGAACTGTTAGCACTTCTTTGATCAATCAGGATCGCAGATTGCCAGAACTTTGAAACTCCACCATACTGTTATTGAGATCAGAAATACACAAATTCCAGGGAAGCAACAAGAACATCGGGTAACAGATTTCATCTGCCACCCGCATAAATAATTTTCAGCAATAGATCTGATCTACTCCAAAATTATATTATGCAATACCCATACATCTCTATGTATTCTAGATCTCAACATGCATCTACGCATAGCACGGCTCTGATACCACTGTAGGGGAACGCAACAGAAAACAAAAATTTCCGCACTACGAACACGCCCATGACCACTATGGAGACTGCATACAAGGTTTTGATCTGATCGTTACCGACTCGTAGCGCAGCGGAAGTAGAGTCGATGTAGATCGTCGGTGCAGATCCCCGCAGCTAGGATTTACAACCTCCCAACCGCGAGGATGTTCTCCCTCGTCTGCTCCTCGAACAGCGCTCCAGGAGGCGGTCGGACAGTCCCTCGGACGGTGTCACGGACAGCCCTTCGGGAGGCCCCTCGAAACTCGATCGGTAACTCGGACAGCCCTTCGGGAGGACCCTTGAAACTCGAACGATAATTTGGATAGCCCTTCGGGCAAAAGATCGAAACTACGACCTCTCTACGGGGTTGCACACATACGGTGTCAGCTATCCGACAGGGCTTCGCCGTCCAGAACTAGTTCCTGCCGTAACCTAGACAGCCTTTCGGCTCTACGAAACTATTTCGCTGGGAGGGAGAGAGAAAGCCAGATCATGCATGGCATTTGTATAGAACTCAAGGGAGAGCTTGGATCAAGGATATGGGGCTGCCCTCACACCTCTATTTATAGGAAACCCAAGGGGGATTTCTTGGCTCCCAAGTCCTTCTAGAAGGCTTTCCAAAAATATCCCAAGTAGTACTTTTTACTATTCATAACACCACTTTTTCGCGTCCGAAAAATCCGAAAATATTTCTGTGGGTCTTAGAATAATTCCAATACCCACTAAAATGATATTGGGCGCGTTCCGAAACAATTTCGGATTAGTGATTTTCATCTGCGAAAAGCAACCTAAGCATTTCCGGCAGCTTCGAAATATTTCCGAAAAAAATATTTTATTCTTTTCTCCAGAAAAATTCCAGAAGTTACCAGAACAATTCTGGTACCTTCCAAAAGTACCAGGTGCTTACCGAAACCTTTTCGGCTTAGTGGTTCACTCCGAAATAACTTTTCGGTTTTACCGAAACTATTCCGGTGTTCTCTCTCCGGAACTTTTCCGTTTTCTCCGAAACCTTTTCGGTGACTTTCTCTCAGACTCCCTGTCTAGTATTCAGCAGATAGATGACCCTTAAGCGTGTGACCCTATAGGTTCGGTGAAGTATAGACATGACCCAGAACGCTTTCCCATCAATGGTCAACATCGGAGCCGTGGACACCCATATTGACCCCTATACCCACACGAATAAATATTCGAGTGAACCTCCAGTTGCCGTGTGCTATTCCTGTTGCTTCGCGATATGTTACAAACACCCGAGGTGAGACTTATCGGCATCCCCGTGAATCAACAACTTGTCCACTATGCCAGTTACCTCGTTTTCGGTATTGTTCTCTTTTCTCGTTCCCGTGTTCCGGCATCCCTGTGATCAAATCACACTGTGTCTGGCCAGACGATGGTGGATACTGTAACACCGAGAGGGCCCGAAGAATATCTCTCCATCGACGGAGGAGCAAATCCCAATCTTGAGCTACCTAGTTCCTGGTCATACTTTTCCGTGAACCCGTAAGCCGCCGTAATAGCCACCCTTTTACAGATGACGTTTAACAAACCCCAAAGTTCACGAAGCAAGTACGAAGGAACTCGATACTCTCATGGTCTAAGGAATTATGCAAACGCTCAACTTTCTCTGTGTTATAATCCATTAACTGGTGACGAATGTATCTCATAGCATAACATCAATCTGGGTCGATTCAACACAAATGTTCTTCTAACATTGTGCCCACAAAGTTGCCGGCATAGTAATGCCCATGATCAGGAAAACAGAACCATCATGCAACACTTGAGCTAGTCTTAGAGGCGAGACTAGGAATATATATTTTATCCGTTTATTATTCCACACGTGCATATGAGTCTTCCTCCGAGCCTCGTGGTTATTGCAGACTCGAGAACCATTGCAGTTATAGCATGGAATATAAACATAATTACAAACATGGAGATAAATAATAACATTTATTATTGCCTCTAGGGCATATCTCCTACAGAAGCCTGCTTGCTCCACGCGTCTCTTCGCTGCTTCTCAGGACATGTCTCCAGCAGCTTGCGCCTTCACCGAGCCTCAAGCAGATGCCACAAGGAGATCTATTCTCAGCCCGTCCACACTCCATAAGGCGGCCACTGAGCAGGTAAAGGCCGGTGACTGCTCAAAATCAGAAAAGAAGAAGGGACGGAAAAGAAAGAAGAGCATCACTTCGAGTAGCCAACCTTCGATGCCGATCCGGGCTCAGGACGGGCCACCAAGACCCAAGGATCTCTCGTTTGAAATCCATGTGGCTGGTAGGGCGATGCTACCTAAGGACATGCTGGACCTTGTAACTTCGGATATGCAGAGTGTGCATCATAGTATTATGGCATTAGAGAAGATTCTTCTTCGAGAAGAGAATCCCTCGTACCCGGTTTTCATGGCCAAGGTGCCACTCAACATGGGCTTCATCAACACTATCCCCGCGGATATGATAATCCTGCGATTTTCGGAGATCTTCAATTTGTACCATCTCAAGCGGCTGGACCATAGCCTTATCCGTCTGTTCTCGCTCAGCCTTTCTATGAGTATCAGGAGAGATAAGACCCCGAGCGTCGCGATATTGGACCCCTTCTACATGCGTGAAAGCATCTTGATGGACCACGGGGACGCGGCTCTCGCGGCGGGGTACATCACAGACTTCATGCTACAGAACGCCGACAAGGATTCATTTCTTATGACCTACTCTCCCAAGTAAGTCATTCGCTCGCCTCCGTAGAATATAAGCTTTCTTAGCTTTCCATTGTCCTCTTCCAACATTCCTTTTGGATTGTTTTAATTATGCAGTGAGGATCAAGACCGCGTGCTCATCTGATTTTCACTGCAACACTCGCATGCCGTGTATTTAGACTCGGGGAGTGTGAAGAAGAAAGATTACAAGTATATCATGAGAGTTTTGGATGATGCTCTCGTCGGCTACATAAAAGCCGGAGGCAAGATCATGAAGCACAAGTTCAGGAAAAATCAGCCTGGCGTGAACGTGTTCAACCACGTAACGCAGTTCCCGTGCGTCAAGCAGCCGGCTGGCAGTGTGAGGGATGCGTACTACGCCCTTCATCACATGAGGGCGATTGTACAGGAACAACGCAACCTTACGCTGCCAAGTCATCTCAGAGCGTGGGCCGAAAGGAAGGCGGAAATCGCCGATGCAAATCTGAAGGAGGAGTTCTTTCACATCCAAGCGCAGATGGCGACTATCATCCGTCATGAAGTACAAATGAGGGGGTCGATCTTCCACTCGAACATTTCACCATCCAATGGGGAGATAGAAGTCCGCCTAAAGGCCCTGCGTGACACAAGGTCTTTCATGACGAAAGAAGGATGTCGCCCATTCCCCGAGCCGAGTCAGAACAATTGAACAATTTATGTTATATATGCCCTACATGTAATTTGGATGTACTCTTTGTGTAGTAGATGGTAGTGTCAAATACTCTTGGTGCTCTTTGTGTATAAAGGTCACTGCATATGCATTTTTATGCATATGTGCATGCTTCTCGCCATTGATCGACTTGATTTAAGTTGTTGATAAGAATAGATGCTAGATTGCTTTGTTCTACTTTGGTATGAATTCATATGGATGTGAACTCTAAAGCTTTGTTTTGTGCAGGTTGAAGAGCAAACAAGATATGATGACGAAAGTAGCTTTCGGTTTTCAATAATTGTTGGACTCATTGGAATTTTGTGATGGATGTAATCTTGTGAATCTTTTTGGCCTCTAAACCTTTGTAAATCTTTGTAATAAGAATTATAATGCAATTCCTTTGTATCAATAATTGTTGGCCTCATTGTTATATTGTATTTTGCATTTCTGTAATATAATAAAATATCTGTAATGTTTTTATTCTTTTCTGTAATTCTTTTTTTTGTTTTCTGTAATTCTTTAGTGGCGCATTTTGTCTGGAATTAGTGGCGCACTGTGAATGCGCCACCCCTAGGGAACCTTAGGCGTGGCGCATATTAGAATGCGCCACCCCTAAGAGGTTAGAGGTGGCGCATTCTGAGATGCGCCACGCCTAAGGGCCTTAAGGGTGGCGCATCCAGAATGCGCCACCTCTAAGCCCTTATTAGTGGCTTGTAGTTAGTGGCCCATCCCTAATTGTCAGAACCCCAACTAGGGTAAGTGCTAGGGCTTGCTTGTGTTCTTTGCATCATGCAAAAATTCAAAAGGAAATTCAAAATAGGGAAAAGAAAAGCCCTGAGAAATTAAATCAAATGGCCAGACAAAAATTTCTTCCAAAAATTCCTCTGGTATTTTTGAAAAGTCTTATAAATATGCATGATCACATATAAAGTGAAGTGGGTCCCGCTGCATGCACCAAGATTTTTCAAATATTCCAAACAGGGCTTGGAAATTAAATTAAACTCCAATTTGAATTTAAATTCAAATTGTTTGAATTTCAAAACTCACCAAAACTTGTGAGTGGCTAGTGGCTTGACACCTAAGCCCACATAAAAGATTTGGGGATTTTTAAAAATGCTCTGGTATTTTATTTATTAGAGCAAACAAAATTGCAGAGAAATAAAAGAAAGAGAAATAGAAAAGGGGAGCAGCCCCTGGCTTCGGACCAACTTAACCCCCCCAGCCTCCTGGCGGCCCAGCCCAGCCCACCGGGTGCTTGTCTTCTACCTCAAGCTCCTCGGTGGCGAGATGGGGGCGAGCGGCGACGCCACATCGACGCCGAGACGCTTCCAGGCGACCCCGAGCCTTGTACACGCGCCACGCAACGCCCCTGGACGCCCCCATTCCTTTCCCCCTCCTCTGGCTTCCTCTCTGTCTCTCTCCTTCGCGAATCCAGCGCCGCCCGAAGCCCATTCGGAGCACGCCGCCGTGCAGTGCGTGGCCATCGAGCATTTCCCGGCGAACTGTGCTGTCCAGAAGGTCCGCAACAGACGACTTTGTCAAGCTGCACAACAAATTGAGGCCAGAAGCCTCTGGAAGAGCCGCCAGCGTTGAGTTCTTCCCCACGGCCGCCGTGCGCCATTGCCGGAATTACGCCGTCGTCTCGCATCCTCCGGCTTCCTCGAGCCCGTCACTGCACCCAGGGTGAGCTTGCGCTCATTTACCCTCAAAAACCCGCTCGAATCCGTGCCCGAGTCGTGTTTCGCCTTGGTCCAATCCGCGACCGCCGCTGCTCTTCGTCGCCGGCGCGCTCCCGAGCCTCCCCTTGGACCCCCGATGGCACTGCTTGATGCGCACGAGCCCCAGCTCCATGTAGCTGGTCTCAGCGGGCAAAACGGTGCCCGGAAACCCCTAAACCGTGCAGCTCCGCCGTGCCCAGTGGCACCGGCGGCTAGCCGCAGGCCAGTTAGGCCTAATCCCCCCCTTAACCACCCCTAAACTAACCCCACCCTATGACAGGTGGGCCCTTCCCCCTTAAACAGTCTGGTTAATTTAATTAACCACGGATTTAACCCCACTGTGACTGACAGCAGGGCCCCACTGATCAGCCCCCCTGCTGACGCCATGCTGATGCAGTGCTGACGCAGTAAAAGGGTTTTTCTAATTAAAAGAAATACAGAAAAAGACAGAAAATCATTTAAACTTCAATAAATCATAGAAAATTCATATTAACTCCAAATTAAACATATAATATATGAAAAATTATCAAAAAAATGCAAGGATTAAGAATATGAAATTTGTTTTCATGTTTGACCATTTTAAAATGGGGCAACAGTAGCAAGTTTGCATATGGCTTAATTTGAATTCAAATTTGAAGCTTGAATTTGCAATTCTTTTGCAATACACTTCAATTAAATGGAATTGTCAACACATCAGTACCATGTATATCATGTTTTCACAACTTATCATGTGTTTGAGCATCGCAATTATATTTATCCCTTGATTGCTTTGTTTGCTCGATAGAAGTGGAACCGGAACCGGAGGCCACCCCCTTCGTTGAAGACACCGTGTGTGAACCTCGTCAGCAAGGCAAGCAAACCCCGTTGATCATGTCTATAAAATCCCAATTCCCTCTCAGTCTCGCTTATGCATGTTTAGGAGATCACCTTGTATTGATTCTACCGCATAGTTGAACCCATATCCGATGCATGACCTATCATCTTGTCACAGTAGTAAGCAAACCACAATCCTAGCTGACATAGGAGTTGATTGATATCATGAGGCCCCTGCAACTGTTACAGCTTATTGCATGCTTAGTGTTACAATGAGGTTGCTTTTGATGTGAGTCGGGATGATAGTGAACATGGTGTTGATGAAAGTGAAACTGTGTTGGTGAATCCACCCTAAGCAAAGGTGACCAATGAGAGGCTGTGTAGGAGCACACAGTGGGTTGTCTCGTTGAACACCGCCTTAAGCACCGAGTTCTTGTATGGTAATCCAAGACAAAGAGTACAACCACACATTGGGCTCACTGACCCCTCTCGGCCTAGTACCTTGATCCGTGTCGACGTCCAGGAGTCACATTAGTTCGGGCTTTCCATTTGGCATCTGCATTGAAAAAGAATGAAGGAATGGTTGCATCATATAGATATGTGGGTGCACCTGTGAGGCAGGAAAACCATCTGCCAGAGGTGGCGTCTCGGTCACTTGCATTGTTTGAGTCCGTTTCTTTGATCCGGCCGGGCTCTCGAGCGGAGGAAACTCAGATAGTTGACTCCTGGAATAGACCGGTTGTGAGCGAAGTGTCGTGGTGAACATCCTCGCTGTCACCTCTTGAACGGTGGAGAGCAAAAGGCGGTAACCGATGGTCATGTGTGTGTAGCTTACACCCTTGCAAGGTTAACAAAACTATTCGAACAGCCGCGTCCGCGGTTAAGGACTACTTGGAACCTGTACCTGATTATTAGACAACTTGAATGGATACTTCTAAAACTCGCAAGATAAGCGTGAGTGCTATGGTGTGCTCCTCGTGGGGAAGTCGAGGAAGTAACCATAGTGGTCTATTGGTTGGAGACTTGGTAGTGGACTTGTGTATGCTTCTTACCTCAAGTCTGGTACTCGTAGTTCAGGACTAGCCAAGTCAAAGCTGGCACTTCTGCATGTTGAACCCCACCTCCTTTACCTTGATACTTGAGCATAAGTAGTATAGTTCTGATGTAAGTCTTGCTGAGTACGACTTTCTACTCATATTTGCTTATTCTATGTTTTAGATTAGAACCCGGACCCCGATGGAGTCACCGACCTGAAGCTCGACGTTGACTAAGCTAGTATAGTTCCAGACAGCAGTCTGGTCCCTCGTGGAAGGCCATGTATGTTGAACAAGGCTTCTCTAAGCCATTTGTTAAACTTGTCTGTACTCAGACCTAATTTGCTTCCGTTGTATGATGTAATGTTGATCACAGACATGTGATCTTTGTATGCTCTATGTGTAAGTCAATAAAGAAGTACTTTGTAGAGTTATGTGATGATACCTGCTGTTCATGCTAGACATGTGTGATGCGTGTATGATTATAACATGCATGTCTTAGTATGGGTTTTCGAGACCTTAGTTGTGATCTGGCTAGCGGTCTTTTATACACCAAGTGGCCCTTAGATGTGCGCAGCTTGGGGCATCGCGATGCGATTTCTCGTGACTCTGTGACGTGCACACTTTGTTGTATGATCGAGCCCGCCCTAGACCCCGACTAAGTGATTGGGTTGGAGTAATTATATGTAAGAGTTAGGATTCAATCGATAACATGGTTGAGGCGACTTGTCTATGAGTATGGGATTCACCACCCATAAGCATTTAGACTTGTGAGCGGACGATGATGACCCATCTCAGTTGATCATCCGGCCTGAATGGGATACCCCTCACGTTCGATGCTTTCCGAGAGTGTTTTGTGCTTGGCCTTGTCTACTTAGACAAGTGGGTACGGCTCTCGGCTCTCCATGTGATTGCATCGTGACTGGAATTACATACGCATATTCCGGTTCCCGACACTAATGCGCCACTAAACACAAAAAGGGCGCCACCATAAGGGTATTCCCTAGTAGTGTATCACCAAAGGAGTACATCGATCCAATACATAGAAGAAGGGGAAACGTCATGGGATCACCCTAGATTAACATAGCCTATGATCACAATCAAGATCACATCATGGGAGAGAGAATTAACCACATAGTTATTTTAGAAGGCCTCAACCCCGAGGAGGAACTACTCCCACATCATGGAGGGAGGAAGGAACATCGATGGACATGAATCCGGGGGGCACTTCCCCGTCCCGGCAGGATGCCGCCACAGGAATTCTGGTCCCCCAAAGCTTGTTGGCAATGGCAGCAGAGATCGGAATTGCTTCTGGAGAAAAGGGTTCTGGAATCAGGGTTTCCTCGATGGGAGAATAAATAGGAGCCAAAGAGGGGAACGAGGGGTGGTCCCAGTCTCCCAGGCGGCCTCATGGCACGACCTTCCCCTAGGCCGCGCGGGCGGGCCGCCTGGGAGGTCGGTGGCCCCCTCCGGATCTCCTTCATACGTCTGGAAGCTTCCGTCTCGCTGATTTTTTATTTGATTTTTTTGGAATTTTTGGAGCACTTTAAATTGGGGAAAAATCACCGCAACTAAAAGACATCAGCAGACAAAAATTGGCATTGGATGCACCGAGTTAGTAGGTTAGTCCAAATATGTGTAAAATGATATAAAAGTGTAGCAAAACATGTAGCAATGTCACATAAAAGTTCATGGAACAAGTAGAAATTATAGATACGTTTTCGACGTATCACCTGCGTGCATGCAAAAGCGACAACACATGACCGAGCTTCGATTTGTAATTAAACATAGATATACCTTGCAGATGGTTATATGTACAAACAAAATGATCGCGCATCACAATCCTCTTGGGGGGTTCACCTAAATTATGTGAGGAACATCATATCCTATCACACATGAACACATTACACACACAAAGTATATTGACACCAAACAAATGTGTGAAATGCACAAAAACTATTTAAATATTTTATTTTTTCATATCAAAGTTGTCACGACTTTTTATGTAAATGCTGAAAGTTTCTCTCACTTAGCGTTACCTCTAAATGTTTAATTGCCTCCTCCTTAGAATTTCTTTGAAATTTTTGTTCCCTCCGCTCGTTTTTCAACTCCCCTCTCAACTAGCCCCAACCCTACTTAAATACCTGCTCGTATTTGATGAGCTACCCCATCTCCTTCCTAGAAAGAAGCCGCCTCTCCTCTCTCTCTCTCTCCTTCTTCTTCTTCTTCTTCTTCTTCTTCTTCTACTTCTTCTTCTTCCTGTTCTTCTTCTTGTTCTTCTTCTTCTTCTTCTTCTTCTTCTTGTTCTTGTTCTTCTTGTTCTTGTTCTTCTTGTTCTTGTTCTTGTTCTTGTTCTTGTTCTTGTTCTTCTTGTTCTTCTTCTTCTTCTTCAGATCTCGCCCCATTCCCAGCCGGTGGTTCTTGGTAGGACGTCAGAAATCTTTGTATCACCATGTTGCCGCAGGGTGATATCGACGACATCCGGTAGGAACCTATCAGAACTGATGGTACGAATCAATCTAGATCTCATCCAAATCGACGAGGTATTAATACTCCCCCTAGCACCCCTCTATCTAACTTAGCTTTTGTTTTTATACCCTCACTTCTATTTCATTTTCTATCAAAATATGACAATAGCTGTGTTGTTATGTCCACTAGATTTTAAAATTGGGGTTCTTATTCGGGTTAACACTTTGGATCATTGCAGTTAGGGTTCCAACTATGGGTTGGTAGTTATAATTACTTCATTGTTGAGCCTCTTGTTTATGGGATCTTTCAGTATATCTTGTTTAGTCCGTATGCCATTTGATAATGCTTTTGGTCTGAATTGATCCATATTCCTATATACAGATTGCAATTGCAATGACAATATTGTTACTTGTTCAACACTTCACATAGATTGTTTAGCAATATGTCACACTTAGGTCATTTTGGAAATCCCTAACCCAAGTCTTTGGTTCTATTTCCTTGAGCCAATTGTATGCATCCTCATGGACCTGCTTCATTTCATTCATGTACTGCTCATACTCGATTGTTATGGTGGTTCTGTCTATCTTACATAACTTGTTCTTCAGTACATAACGTTTGATCAACTAATGGAAATTCTTCCACATGTGCCTTACAAACATTTTGTTAATTACTCATCACCGTTCAGAATCAGTAAACACATCATTGCCATCGTTTAGGCCCTGCAGATTCTCTCATATGTGCCACACACGTTTTGTTAATTACTCATCACTATGTTTTTATCTAGTGTTAACTATTTATCACTTTTACGTAGTGGATGATTTCTGCTCACGGTGGCACATGTTTAAGGAACAAATGAAGAAGAAGAGCCGGGAATGACATGCATAATATATGAATTCAAGATTGCTCCTTAAAAGCGGTATTAATGATCATTCGAGCCTGTCACATCTACGAGCTCCTGTTCCTTCACAAAATTGTACACTCCATCAAGAACAACTAAAAGAATGCGAGAATTCTGAAAGTGAATCAAGTGATGCAGATGTGCCCATATATAAAGATTCACAAGACAATGTTGATATGTCCCAAACGTATCTATAATTTTTTTCTTGCTCCATGCTTTTTTGGTGATATTGCTATATGTTTTGATGCAGTTTCATATCATTTGCAACATATTTTTGGACTAACCTAATAATTCAGTACCTAGTGTCAGTTTCTTTCTGCTATTGTCCGTGCATTGCAGGAAAAGGCCAAAAAAAAAGTGCTCAGAAAATTCCAGAAAAATCGTATAAAAGATATGCAATACAAAAGACTCTAGAAGACCGAAGGAGGCCCCAAGGGGGGCCACCTCCAGTCCAGGCGCTGCCTGGCGCGGCCAGATGGGCGGTCGCGCCCTTTGGCTGCTTGGGCCAGAGGACCACGCCTCAAGCCCCCCTTTTACCTATATTTACCTTGCTCCGAAAACCCTCAGGAGCAACCCCGTTACGCGATTTAGTCCAATATTCTGACGCCGCCACTATTCCGATCTCGGGATCGCCAGGAGAAGCTATCCCAGAACCCTGTCGGAGGGAGGATTGGCCTCTAGAGGCCTCTTCATCACCATGATCGCCTTCGAATGTGGTGTGAGTAGTCCCCATTGGAACATGGGTCCATGACCAGTAGCTATGTGTTGTCTTCTCTCCAATCTTGTGCTTCAATATTTAGCCCTTGTGAGCTGCCTATCATGATCAAGGAACCTATGTATTAGTTCTTGTTTTGCTATGTTGTGTTTGATGGGATCCGATGGATTATGAGATTATGTTCAGTTTGTGTCGAGTAATATATTTGGTTTACCTTTATATTTTAGTTCTTGAGTGTTCTTGCATGTTCACCGTTACGTTTGTTTCCCCGGCCAAGTAGTATATTATAACACCAAGAGGGGGCGTTATGCTTGATTGTGGGTTCACGCCCCCCGATGTCTAGCTTGAGTGACAGAAACATGAGACTATGGGATGTGTTGTTGCCACCAGGGACAAAACAACGATGCTTGTAACTGCGGTTGCCAGTATTGCTTACATTACACATAGTTGGTTAATGAAGTTGTCCGTTGCGTTGAGCCTACAATTTGGTTGGGGTTCGCAACTTAATACCAGCGAGATGTTATGGATAGATATCTCAAGGTGGATGATTAGAGTAGATGCTGATGGATAAACGGCCTACTTGTTTTGGTGTAATGCCCACATAATTGAGCCTCTTTACTTTCTAGTAGCATAATTAGCATTGCGGTGCTTTTATAATTATGTCAATTGCCTAGCTGTAATTTGTTCACCCAACATAGTTGTTATCTTCTTTTGGGAGAGAGACATCACTAGTGAAAATCATGGGACCCCGGTCCATATTTCCACCATAGTTTACACCGTTCCCTTTTATTTCGTTTACTTTCCTTTCAGCTGCCACTATTATTTCCACCCTTGTGTTTGATCCTTTGTAAACAACAAGGCCAGAGAGATTGATAACCTCTCTGCACTCGTTGGGAGCAAAGTTATTTGCATATGTGTACATGCCCATGTCTTCTGTCAGCGCCAAAGCAGCAGACACCTACTTGTTGCGCTTGGAGTACGATCCAATTGGATTGATAACCTTGATATCTTCACTGAGGAAAATTTGCTGCTATCTAGATCATAGACTCCCACTGGGGGTAACCAACGAGGAGCTGCTATCTACACCCATCAAGCGATTTGATGGCGCCATTGCTGGGGACTTCAGTCTACAAGATAGGGGAGTTTCACACTATCTCTTACCTTTGCTTTTCAGTCTTGTTCAATGTTAAGGACATCGGTAACTAATAACTTCTCGGTCAGCTAGCGGGTAGGGATTAATCATAAATTGACCAATTAATCAGAATTAACTGGTCGACTATTACTCCGTCTATTTTTACATATATATATCTCAGATTCTCACTGTTGACACAAAATTTTGGTTAGGAATTTTTTAAGTGAAATGAGCTTAAATAAACAAGTACCCAATACTAAAAAAATGTATGTATCATCAAAGAGAACAACTTTGATGTTTCGTCAGTCTCCGTCCGAGTTCATCTTGAAACAAGTGAACTGGGGCCTGATCCAGATGACATATCACCAGTTATTAAGCCGTCAATATGAACTTTAATGTAATGTTTAACATCATAGTTCTTCAAATGGTGAGATTGAAGAACTTTGATGTTTGGATTATACCAATCCGAGGTCATATGCGGCATGTGAGTTTCAAATATCGAGCTGGTGTATGAGTGTGCCCATACATGATTGTCTCATACATGAGGCAAGTTATTAGGCCTTCACGATGACCTTTAATGAAAATAATTCAAATCTAAATTTCTTCACGTCAAAAAAAAGAACAAATTTCATGTTTGGATTCTTTCAATCTGAGGTCATATGTGGCCTATTAGTTCCAAAACCCGAACTGATGTATGAGTGTATGACAACAATCAGTATGTGCTCTGAAATATTATATATTAAAAAATTATGTCCATAATCAGTATGTGATCTAACTTGTAAGAATGATAATAACAAATAATCGGTTGAATGTAGGAGAGAGTGAAAAGGCACGGCAAAAATACAAAATTTTCATCGCCCCTGTCCCCTAATTTAATGGGTCAAGTGCCGATTAATCGGTCTGACAACCGATTAATCGGTCCAACAACCACTAATCGGTCTGACGGGCCATTTAATCGGTCTGACAAGTTAATGCACCGAATACGTGTTATTCGATTCAGTCACCGGGTGAGCATCGATTAATCGGCATATTAACTGATTAACTCGGTGAATTCTTGAACATTGGTCTTGTTAGTTTACTTTTCAGGTTTTGCTTTATAGTCTTATACCAAAAACACAAAGAAAAAGTTACTTTGTTCTTAGCTTGCTTCAAGTAGTGGTCGGTATGTCTAGTTCTTTTACCTTTGGTGTTGCACCCAAGGCAGAAGTCGTCACCTTCAAACAAAGAGGTGGGGATAGTTTAAAAAATGATTGGTATTGGATTAATGATTCTCAAGTTAGAGCCACCAAGAAGCAATCTACTACTATCCTTAGAAACTTTTATGTTGGGATTACTTCTTGGAATAGGTTTATTCTAGACACGTTAATAAGTGGGAATTTCTTGGAAGTCCCCGTTTGGGAGGCCCTTAATGTTATGGAAAATCTTGTTGGAATCCCCCTATTGTTAACACAAAAGATGATATCACTTTAGCTCACATTATGAGTAAACTTGAGAAGATAGAGCTAAAAATGCCAAGCATGGGTACGATAAATGAAGTAGATCGTAGGATTTATGGGAATTTTAATAGACTTGATAGCTCCATAAGTAAAGTTAACAAAACTTTGGAGACCCTAAAATGCAAGGATGATGACCCTTCTAGGATTAATAAGATCGAGGAAATAATTGATGCTTTAGGAACCACCTTATCCTCGATCAAATCCAAAAAGGTAGAGACCCCGACAAAGAAGGAACCCAAGTTTAAATATGTACCTAAGGTTCTATAAAACGAAATTGATCCACCCATTTCCAAGGGTAACGAAACTGTGAAGACCTTGGAGGAGATACCACTCTTAAATAGAATTAGAAATGAAACTCCAATTGGTCTTACGACCTTTACTTTTGTTCCTAGGAGTGATATTACTAGACCTTTATTTAAAAGTCCTTTTAAAAATATTAGTTGTACTATTGAAGATCTTTTCGATGATCTTGATGATGGTTCATTTGATACAACTTACTCTTTTTTCTTCATGCCTAGCTCAAAGGCATAAAAGAAAGCGCTTATTGGGAGGAAACCCAAAATGTTTTCACTTTCAGTTTTAGTGGTGTTGATGCTTGTTACTACTGTAGCAACATCATTGTATCTTTATTTTGAAGCTTTGTGCCAAAAAATTTTAGCCTCCTATGGCAAGTGGATCAAAAGTAGTGACATGCTGTCCAGAAAACAGATTCTGTTTGCTTCATTGCAAAAATATTTAAAAATCACCAAATTATCTTTTTGATCTAAATTGTTTAGAAAGTATAATCTGTAGAATTGTCTAACTACCACCTGTTCTATGTTTTTTGATTTGAGTTGCAGTAGTACCCTGAAAAAATTATTTACTACCTGATGTTCTGTTTTTCCCATATTCTGCCCTGTTTTGTGCTTCTCCAATTTTTCTAATCTTGCGCACGCTTTTTCCTTCAAAAAACTTCTTGGGAATCTTGAGAAACAGTATCCCTTGTTGAAAATCTTTGTTTCCAACAAAGGCTAAGTCGAATTTATTTATTTATGGGCATTAACCTCTCTAATTAGTTTATGATGAGTTTCATATGAAGGGAGTTTTCAAGTGTGCGAAGGAAGATGATGAAAGAAGATTCAGGAGTGCCAAAAGCTCAAGATTGGGGATGCCCTCGGCACCCTCAAGAAATATTCAAAGGAGACTCAAGCATCTAAGCTTGGGATGCTGATATGTCCCAAACGTATCTATAATTTCTGCTTTCTCCATGCATGTTTTGTGTGATATTGCTATGTTTTAGATACAATTTCATACACATTTGGTCGTATTTGGACTAACCTATTAACACAGTGCACCCCAGTGCCAGTTCCTGTTTTCTGCTGTTTTTCTATTTCAGGTGTCCCCCATATTAAAAGTTCTCTAAAAATTCGGGAAAAATCAGATAAAAAATTAGCGCACCGGAAGCTTCTGGAAACACCTGGGTGGGACCAGAGGGCCACCACCAGGGGTCCAGGCGCCCTGGTGGCGCACCCTAAGGGAGGCCGCGCCAGGTGGCCGCCTGGACACCTGGTGGCCCCCTGGCTTCCCCCCTTCGCCTATTTATTCTCCGTGATGGGATTCTTCTGAAGACAGAACCCTTTTTTGCAATCTCACCTCTGTTCCGCTGCCCCCGCGCTTCCAAGATCGGGAGCGCCAGCAGACCTCTTCCTGGCACCCTGCCAGAGGGAGGATTGACCTCCGGGAGCCTCTCCTCCACCATGGACGCTTCCCGGATGATCCGTGAGTAGTCTACCTTGGACCATGGGTCCGTGATCAGTATCTATGTGATGTTCTCCTCCCCTCTTTGTTCTTCATGGATTAGACCTTGTGAGCTGCCCTACATGATCAAGGCACATATGTAATTCTTTCTTCTATTGCTATGATGAGTTTGCTGGGATCTGATGTATTATGAGACTATGTTTAGTTTGTGATTGAGTAATATGCTTTCACGCATGTAGAAGGGGTCCAATATCGCGACGCTTGAGGTCCGATCTCTCCTGATACTCATAGAAAAGCTGGGCGAGAATAGACGGATAAGGCTATGGTCCAGCCGCTTGAGATGATACAAATTGAAGATCTCTGAAAACCGCAGGAAATCATATCCGTGGGTATATTGTTGATGAAGCCCATGTTGAGTGGCACCTTGGCCATGAAAACCGGGCACGAGGGATTCTGTTCTCGAAGAAGCATCTTCTCTAATGCCATAACACTGTGATGCACACTCTGCATATCTGAAGTTGCAAGCTCGAGCATGTGATTAGGTAGCATCACCCTACCTGCCACATGGATTTCAAATGAGAGATCCTTGGGTCTTGGTGGCCCGTCCTGAGCCCGGATCGACATCGAAGGTTGGCTGCTCGAAGTGCTCTTCTTTCTTTTCCGCCCCTTCTTCTTTTCTAATTTCGAGCAGTCACCAGCCTTTATTTGCTCAGTGGACGCCTTATGGAGTGTCGACGGGCTGAGAATAGATCTCCTTGTGTCATATGCTTGAGGCTCGATGAAGGCGCAAGCTGCTGGAGACATGTCCTAAGAAGCAGCGAAGAGACACGTGGATCAAGCAGGTTTCACCGCAGGATTAGCTGGATCTCGAGCTTCCTCATCATGATGGTAGGCTCCTTCAACAGGAGGCATGAATAAGTCATCACCTTCAACAGGCTCCTCGTCTTCTTGTTGTGCGCCGATGGGATCATGTGGTGCAGGCACGACGACTACTGGTGTTGTCCTAGCTGTGGTGCCCCCTTCCCCCATCATCAAATGCATTTGGGTCTTCGGCCATAGGCATATTTGGCTGAAACAATCACTAAGGACTGCCGGCTCGTCCTTATCGTATCCGGGGGGTTGAATGGGAGGTTCAACTCTCTCGTAGCCCGAAATCACAAGAGAGATTTGAAACCTATGCATCTCCGGTGCCATCGACATATTGTGCATGATTCGATTTTGTGATTGAAGGATTTTACCTTTGGCAACATCCTTCAACTCGCCGTCCATGACTTGTAATAGAATGCATGGAGTGTCCTCCTGCGAAAGAGATATATGCATTTAGGGCATCAGAGGGATTCCAGTAAAAAAAGGCAAGGAGATGAAGTCCTCATTTGAGTTGCAGACGCTTATAGTTACCTTGAGGGCGTCGAGGTCGGCCAATGAAGAGACCCCGCCGATGACGGCGGGCATGCAAGAGACGAAGGGCGCGCTGCCTCCCATGGCGTCGGCCTCCCTATTTTGGCTGCCGTCAGGTGCATTATTGTTATGCCCCGGTTGCTCGATCATGGCTAGAGGAGTCACCATCACGTCCGGCGCCGCGGTGTTGCCGGTCGGAGTCACCAATACAGCGGAAGTCGGTGCGGAAGCCACCAATACGGCGGGATTCGGGACTGCCTCCGTGGTGCATCATATCTGGAAGGATGGCCTTCATCGTCTTTTCCACTTCGTCCTGGACAAGCTGCGGAAGCATTTTCACTTTCTCCTCCAGTCCACGAACATAAGCGGCGTATTCTTCGGTCCTTCTCGCCTTGCGCCCCCTCGAGCCCGACTTCTCCGCCGGTTTCCAATTATATTTGGACCAATTTAGGTCTGCACCAAAGCCGACCACACATCCGGCTGACGATGGCTTCGCCGCCACGTTGTCAACCTTCTTGACCTTGTTCAATGCCCTGTTAAAACTGGCTTAACCGATGACTCCTGCGATGAGGCGATTTTCATTTCCGCTTGCTGCAGAAAGAATGTGAAACAACAAGAAATTGTGAAGTTCATTAACTAGAATTCAATCGACAAGGTCGCGTGGTAAACTACTTACCACGACAGTGGTAAACTCCTAAACCTTAGGATCGAAAACTATGTTTGAGGTTTCTTTGTCCTTATAGCTCCGGGCCCTCACAAAGAATCCGGTCTGCGGATCACCTTTGTATTGCTCGATGGGGTTAGGTATGCCCGCAGCGGCGTACTCGGCATTCTCCTTGTCCGATCTAGGCTTGGAAATTCTGTAACCACCGGCTCCGAGATGGTGGTTACCTATGACCTGCGACCGCATCGCCTTGCCTTTTGCACTCGCGTCCTTGGCTTCCTCGAACTCACACCTAGCCTTGAAAAGGTTGTAGGTAGCTTCATCGATCAACGAATCTTTCTCCTTGAGCTCCTCCCAGGTTTTTTTCTTCTCAATAATTGCCTCCTTCACACGGGTTTTCCAACTGGACAAGGATTTTCTCATCTTCCCGAGGGCCCATTTGTTTACTTTGTTCTCTTTGAGTTTGGTGTTATTGTATGGCTCCGGGAACTTGTATCGTCCGTGCAGCTTGTTGCTAAGGAGCTGACAATAATGATTATTGTCATGACTCCTGAGGTTAATCTTGGTGATCGGCACAGTGTTGCGGAGGATCGCCGCGACTTGACGGCCGTACCCTTTCGAAAAACGTTTGGGCTCTGTAGGAATCCCAACGGAGGTCACGACGGTAAACTCTTGCCTGATTGTGCCGACCTTGGTCGGTTTACGATTCCGCTTCTTCGACTGGCTACCATCTGTGTTTGAGCCACCGGTCGCATCATCCTCGCCGGTGTTCCTCTTGCCGTCTGTACCGGCCTCCTCCTCCATGTCTTCCTCCGATGAGTCGGACTCCGACTCTATCTCCTCCTCATACTCCTCCTCGCCCGTAGGTACTTCCTCTTCTCTGGGCTCCTCGACCTCCTCCTGGGAGTATTCCCAAAATTGCTTCCTTTTTCTTCTCGGCTCAGAAGAAGGGTCGGCGCCGGCTCCGGTCGACATGTTTGCACTAGTACAATATTAAGAAATGCAATTACTCAATTAATTACCACAATAAATAAATGCAACTACTCTCATGTTAAGAAAAATAGCAAAGGTCATGCACGAATTCACGATTTTTTTGGCATGACCTTTGCTATTTTTCTTAACATGAGAGTGCCCCATTCTCAACCGAAACGGAAGTTAATCAACATTTCCGGAGAAAGAGGATAATGATTTGTACCTGCACAAAAAAATGCCTACATATAGGCACAACCAACACATATATAGTGTAGAACAATGCACTAAAACACTGAATGATATATATGGATGCCATTTAATTGATAAATCCACAACACACTTGGCTTCACAAAAAATGAGCTTGACTAAATCAGTGGACAAACATGATGAGATCATGTAACAATGGCACATCAAAATAAAAAAAACTATCAAAGAACAGATTCTACACTTGCTTGGTTTTTTTTTTCATATGGTAAACAAGGTATTTTGTACACACAGGACACACACACATGACACACACACACACACTAAATTAGCTACAAAACTTTCTCTAAAGTAGCTACAAAAAGAATCTGCCATGCAATTAAACAGTGAAACCAGAAAACCATTTTGTATATACATGAAAAAATTGATTGAAACTTGGACTACAAGAAGCTAGGTTCTCTTCTTCTACTTCTCTGGGCTCCCGTTACCGAGCTGTCCATCATCACTTGCGATGGTTAGGGAGGGGGAGGTAGGGGGTAGGGTAGGGGCAAGTCAAGGCTAAAGCAGCAGGGGATTAACAACAGTACCTACTGTGATCCACTGTGTCTCTTTATAATCAGTGAGTTTATTTATAAACTATTGTGATGCTTGTTTATCAGTTGGCCCTTGTTTTTCGGCGCAGTTCAGTTCAGTTCCCATCATGTAGTACTACAAAAGGTTCTGTGCTCCTACTACTAGTCCATGCCAGCTGCTAAGGGCTCGATTCATAGGAATTCCATAAGATTCTTGTAGGATTTTATCCCATAGGATTTTTTCCTACGTTACTCATTTGATTCATAGGAATTGTTCCTATAGGATTTTTTCCCATAAGAATTGTTGTACTACTTGCTATAGAAATCCTAACATTCCCGCCAACCTCTTTCTACAATTCCTTTGATGGAATCAAACAAACTTTGGTGCAAGAAAAATCCTATAGGATTGGAGTGGGCATGCCATTGCAATCCTATGCTTTTCCTGTTCCTATGATTTTCCTATCCTATGAATCAAACAAGCCCTAAAGCTGTTTTGCACAGAGTATGGATTAGGGGATCATCATTACATCATTAGTGGCGGTGGTGGGAGTGAAGCAATGGCTCTGATTCATCATCGGAAAAGCGTTTTGTGTGGAGATGAATGAAGATGGCACTGCAAGCATGTGTTTGTGGTCGTGTGTGTGGGGGTGGGGAGCGCATTCACATGAGCCTCCTCTCTCGCCGTCATGGCTATGCTGTGATCATCGACTAGTTGCACTAAATAAGAGGGATCATTGTCTGGAGCCATCAACACTGGAGGCTATCGCATGCCTGCCGGGAGGCGTTACACTTGGCTACTCATCGATCTCGGAGCTCATATAAAGATTTATCTAGCATCAGATTGCAAGACAGTCGTGGTCACTAATATCTAGGAAGGTGTTTACGGTAGCATTGTTAAAAAAATTAATACTACTAACTACTCTTCGTAGCTCTTTTAATTCCTTTATCATTAAACATGAGAGTACAAATTCAAACTTTGAGGCACATATGCTTGCTACATATGGTGCAAGCTTTAATCAAGGTACACATGTCTGGCTGCTCATTACATCCATCGTCCAGCGGCCGGGCGCTAATATATGTAACCTCCGTAACACTTGAGCAAGGCAAAGCTACATGATAAAAAAACATAGCCGACCAAATGTTGTGAGATGCAAAGTGCACTAAATGATGAACTAATCAGTTCCAGGCTACGATGCATAACTAGTGGGTGCAGAGAGAAGCCAAACCACACACAGGGGGCGCAGGGGAGGGGAGGGGGGAGTAACTGGCTGGGCGATGGCTCGAACGACAGGGGCGGTGGCGCGGGGCGGCTCCGGTGCGGCGCTAGGGCTCCGGTGTGGCGAGGGCTCCGGTGTGGCAGCGCTAGGGATTCGGTGCGAATGGTGAAGGGGATCGAGCGAATTGGGATGGGCACGAGCAAGGGAAGGGGACCGATGGAGGTTAAGGCTTAGGGATGTCGCATTTTGCATTTCGGCAAAATGCGCCACCCCTAAGCACCCTTAGTGGCGCATTTATACAAAATGCGCCACCCCTAAGCGTTTTTAATTTTTTGTTGAATTAATTGGCCTAGCTATCGCGCTACACTAAATGTCTATCTATCCCGTCAATTATATCGCTCGCTCCAAATGGTCCAAGATACTAACATGGTTAGCGAGGCCATGCCTTCCTTCCCATCGGTGTGTTACCCATCCTATCGATCCACCATGCCGTAACCGTGTCGTCTCCTTGCCATGCAGGGATGTCAATGTATTGGTAGAGGTGAAACCTTTCTCTAACCAAGCTCAACAAACACAAGGTGTAGCGGCATTTGGAAACATAAGAATGTGATCATCAATTACAAAGTGCAGATTAAATCCATGCATATACAAAGTGATCATAAATTACAAAATAGTTTCTTAAATTTGGAGCTAGCTATCTAGCTAGCGTTTCCTCACGATCTTCTTCTTGCCCTTCTTTGTCGTGGTTGAATAATTTAGGCTCGGACGCCTTCACTTTTCCTCTTGAACGGGAGACTTTTCTTTGGTAGGATTGTGGTGTATGTATCCTAAGTGGCGTAGTCATCTTCCATCTTCGGGTCACGGTACTTTTCAAAGTCTTGCTCGTTGGCGACTCCATCCATTTCGATGATGTTTTTCTTGCCTCTCCTCACTACAACGCGGCTCGGCTTTGATGGGTCGGTAATGAAGAAGCATTGGTCCACTTGGCTAGCCAGTACCCATGGCTCATTTTTCGCGGTGACGATTGCACCCGCAGACTTGGATTTGGCTTCGGGTATAACCATGGTGGTGAAGTACCGGTCTTCTTTTACGACGCTCTTGGACCATCTCACACGGAACATCGGCACATTCTCTCCACAGTAGTCGAGCTCCCATATGTCCTCGATCCTTCGGCAGAATCGTTCCTTGACGTCATCGGTTTAGAATATCCCCGTTACCCCTAAGTTCTGGTAATCGCAGTTATTGTCCTTTTCCTCCGTGTAGAATGGGTAGCCGTTGATATCATACGCTTGATAGGTCATGAGATTGCTTGCGGCGCCCTGTGACAAGGTGAATATCATCTTTTCGTCCCCGGAAGCGTTCCTTCGCGGGGGATTAGCATGAAGCTCGTCCCTGAACCAAGTCATGAAGTTGGAGTTGTGCTCTTTGATTAGACGTGGATCTCAGTCCGTTATCTATAGGCCCTGGTCACTTTACTTCTTCCTGATTACATACTTGTGCTTTATTATCCAAGGATCGACCAGTTTGATGTGTTGTAGCGCGACTAGGCTTGCTCTTTCAAAGTCGATGCCTCGACCCTCGAAGTTGACATGCATTGCGCGGCTTCCCTCGTGGTGACCGCACCCATCGAACCTGCCAAAGTGCTTGTTGACGGGAAAACCAACTTGGTTCTCCGTGTTTAAAAAAATCATGCAAAAAGAGATGCACTCTTCGGCTAGAAAGCCCTTTTCTATGCTTCCATCTGGACGGGACCTGTTACGAACATATCTTTTGAAATGTCCATTCATCCTTTCGAACGACATCATGCTGCGCAGAAACGCAGGCCCGAGTCGGACGATATCCTCCACGACATGGATCAGCAGATGCACCATAATGTCGAAGAACGCGGGCGATAAATATATGTCAAGCTCGCATAGTATGAGAACGATACCCTCCTGTAGCCTTTTGACTTGCGTAGCGTAAATCGACTTCCGAGAGACGACGTCGAAAAAGTTTCAAAGGCCAAACAACGTTTTACGGACGTGCTCGTCCATTATCCCTCGGATCGCAAGAGGGAGAATCTGTGTCATCAGCACGACATAGTCGTGAGATTTCAACCCACTGAAACGCTGCTTCGCCTCGTCTAGGTATCTGCTTATTTTCCCCGCGTAGCCGTATGGAAATTTTACTCCTATGAGGCAGTGCATACACCGCTTGATCTCCTCCTCGGACGGAGTGAAGCATGCCGGGGGTAGTGATCAATAACAGTCTTCTTCTTGGTTACCCTTTTTCGTTTGCGATAGTTTTGCGTTTCCATATCCTCGTCCTACTCTGGCTCATCATCGTCGTCACTAGGGGGGTAAAGTTCCCTCCTAATGCCCATAAATTTCAAGTCATTCCTTGCTTTTGGCCCGTCTTTGGTCTTCTCCGGCATGTTGAGCAGCGTGCCAAACAAGCTCTCGCACACATTCTTTGTGATATGCATGAGATCAAGGCTATGAGGACTGCGGAGGAGACTCCAGTATTCCAAATCCCAGAAAACAGACCTCGCTTTCCATACCGTCATAACCGGCTGAGTCTTCTTCTTTTTCTTTCCCCGCGTGGGGCACTCTTCCCAAGTTTTCAACAAGTTGTCGATTTCTTTGCCGCTCCTTCGAGCTGGGGGTTCTCGGAGCTCCTCACTGCCATCGAACATATGCCCAAGTTTTCTCCACGCGTGTCTCTTGGGAAGCCACCTTCGAGACCCCTGGAACACGGTTTTTGAAGATCCGGGATCTTTCGCTAGCTGGCGGTATGTTGTATTCTCCATGCACCTAACGCATGCACAAAATCCTTGGACCACCTGCTCTGAGAAATATCCGTATCCGAGATAGTCGTGCACCATCGTGATCACCGCGACTTTCATTGGGAAATATTGTTTTGCGGCGGCGTTGTCGTGGGAAAGTCACGACAGATGTCCTTAGAGTCGGACTTATCATGGGACCTTTGCCGCAAGGTGAATTCAAAGAGGGAGTCGACATTGGCACAAGACTCAGCGAGTTACCCAGGTTCGGCCCCGACGGTGCGGTAAGGACCTACTCCTGGTTTATGACTATATGGGGATTGACTCCTCAATAGGAAGAGCCGATCGTATCGATTACAGTGGTGATGTTTCGCCGGCTTAGTCTCGTGGAGATCTAGGATCTGAAGTGAGTTGTCTAAACCTGGCTTGATCTAAGTCCCCCCTCTGGCTCCCGTGGTCCTGGGCTTATAAAGGCCCCGGGTCCCGAGATTCCTAGAGTCCGACTCATACACGATGTGGAGTTCTATTCTACTTTACAAGTTTTTCTACGTGCTGTGCAAGGTAACTCGAATTCCTTCTAGGGCTTCAATCTTCACGCTTGGCACGTCAGACTCCTGGTCGGGTCTTCTTTGTGGGCGTTCATATGTAAGCCGGCCCAGAGGTTCCTAATGCCGGGTCTATGGGCTTGACCCATCCACCCAACATTAGCCCCCAGGATTGTTGTGGTGCTTTAGTCTTCACAACAATCTTCTTTATTTTCTTCATTGCCGCCGGCTCTTCATGCTTGGCATTAATTGGGAGTCGAAGTCATCTCTCTTTAATCTTGCTTTGATTCCTTGATCTTTAGGGAGTTAGTTCTTCATCGAATTAGCTGCCATTTGATGCTTTACTAGAAGTCGACGCCTAACTCTTTTAAGCTTCCTGTTTCCTCTTTCTTGAGTATTTCTCCTTTGACTCTTGGTCAAAGATTTGATTTATGAACACACTGTCTGAAACGCTAGTTTACAGGCATTGATGTTTGTAGTGGGAATCGAGGAGTCTTTTGCATAAATGCCATCTACCATGGGTAGTTATCCATCCTTTATCGTGGCATTAATGGACCCTCTTCATGAATCTATTATAAATAGCCTTTGGATAGATTGATCTTTCAAGCATATCCCATTCTTCTCTTCTTTTCCCCATGGCCCCCAAGAAGGAAACCTCCTCTCCTTTGGCCTCCAATGAGTCTGATCCTCGCGCAAGTACTCGAGGTCGGGGCCGGGGTCGTGGTCGTGGCCGTGGTCATGGCCGTGGCCGTGGCAGAGGTAGGGGAAGAAGTGCTCGTGCTTCTTCTCCTTCTTTATCTCGCCCTTCTTCTCCTGAGAGAAATGAATTCTTGGTTCATATCCGGAAAATTCTTCGTTGCATCAAACTTCCTGAGTCTTTTTCGAATCTTGTGTTTGACTCATTGCCTTCGGGCCTTTGGCTCCGATATGATGGATGCCCTCATGGGCCTGTCTGGGTGAAAGTCATCTTTTCTAACCAAGGCACCATGTTTTTTGAAAAAAGCTGCAGAACTTTTCTTCGCTCCAGGAATATTTCTCGAGGAGACACCATTGTCTTCAAGTTTGATGGTGAAGATACTTTGTCAGCTAGGATCTTTGACTCGGATGGAGACCGAGGCTTTTGTTGCGCGGAGAGCTCCAGCGATGAGGAGCTTCTCAGTGAAGAAGATGTTTCAACCGAAGACGAGGCCGACTCTGAAAAAGATGCCTGAAGCTGTAGGTTTTTTCCATTTTTAGTAGTAGTTTGCCAAGTTTGGATTTTTCTTGTAAGGTTGCTTCCTTTGATGTAAGATCCAGTTGGTTTGATGAATGAAAACTATGAACTTTTGCTGAGTTCATGAATTTATGAGTCAATTTTTATTCCTGACTTGAATTTTTTTCTCGGAGTATATGAGAGCCGACCACTTATGATAGTGTATATATCTGTAGCCCCGTGAGTCGATTCAGAATAGTTTTAGTATCTGTTATTCGACTCATAGGACAAATCGACTTGTAGCCCCCATGAGATGGTATGATCATGTTTACATGCCGTATCGGGTCATCAAAGCAGATTTTGTGTTTTTGCTTCGAAATAGTGTAGCCCCCAAGTGTCGGGTTGTCTTGCCTGAAGCAACCTGGGTCTTACAATTTCTTGCATATTTTTTTTGAAGTGTTACTCCCCAAGAGTCGGTATGTTCACCTGGGTGATGTAACGAGTCTTTTTTGAGAAGAAACCTTGAAGTGTAGTACCCATGAGTCGGTGTGTGCATCTATGTGCAGTGCCGAGTCACATGGGTCTATCTTTGATATTGTCAGCTCATTTAGAGATGACACGATGGGCTTTCTTCCCTGTAATTAAGTCAGCGAAAGCCGGCTCGACGAATGAGTCGATTTTATATGTATATATGGCAAAAGCCTGGTGCGACCAGAGTCGTTTTTATTTGTGGCGATAGCCATTGCGAACGAGGTCGACTTTATTTGTGGAGATAGCCATTGCGATTGAGGTCGACTTTATTTGTGGCGATAGCCATTGCGACCGAGGTCGACTTTATTTGTGGCGATAGCCATTGCGACCGAGGTTGATTTTATATGTGCAGATGATGCAATGAAAAGAGTATGTGATGATGCTAATGTATGCAAAAAATATAAAGGCTCATATAGAAGTCGACTCTGGATGCATCTTTTCCTCATCTTCTCTTTGTTGAGAAGAATTTTGGGTTATCCATGAGTCGGAACTCCTCTGTATGTCGTCTCACATTGATCAGCGTTTTTCCGTTTGCTTTTAAAACTTCTTCTTGAGAGATTTTTAGCCGGGTTTCGCGTATTTGGATCGTATGAGCATCGGACATACATGCGATTATAAGGCATGTAGTGCCACATGTATATGCCGAGTTTCCTTTGGTTAAGACTCGATTAATGTATTCGAGCCCCCAAGATTTCCCTGAAATAAGCTATATACATGTAATTACACCTATGTGCCGGGTTTTCTCAGTTTAAAGGTTTGATGAGTATCATCAAGTCCTCAGAGCTATCCCTGAAATAAACACATAAGTGCTCAGATAACAGTTGAGATTTGATAAAAACCCCATGTTTCTGAGATATAATAATGCAACGTATGCAAATGTATGATGCAAAATTTAAATGCCATGAAAACGAAAAAAGTAAAGTAGAGTTTTGGTATGGCAGTAGCCGTTGCGACTGAAGTCGACTTAGTTGTATGTGGCGAAGGCCAATGCGACGGAAGTGGACTTATGTATATTTTGATGGCAAAATCTGGCACGATCAATGTCGGCCTATATATATAATGAAGAAAGTCAGTGCGACGTATGTCGACTTAATGAAACGTACAGTAATGTTCCTGTTTCTACTCAAGTGTAATATGGACGGAGTTGTGCGATGTTCCACGGCCTGGGAGTCTCCTCCATGCTTGTGCGCGTGTCCGCTTTCTCTCGTATATCCACTAGGTAGTAGGATCCGTTGTACAGGTTCTTGCTGACCATAAATGGTCCCTCCCATGGAGAGGATAACTTGTGCATTCCATCTCTTTTCTGTATGAGTCGGAGCACCAAATCACCTTCCTGGAAAGTCCGACTTTTGATGCGACGGCTATGGTAGCGTCGTAGATCTTGTTGGTAGATAGCCGACTGAGCTGCAGCCAAATCTTGTTTTTCATCGAGAATATCCAAGGCGTCCTTCCTTGATTTCTCATTTTCGGCTTCTACATAAGCGGTGAATCGAGGCGATTCATGACGTATGTCACTTGGGAGGACGACTTCCGCTCCATAAACTAGGAAGAAGGGCGTATAGCCTGTTGACCTGTTGGGAGTCGTCCGGATGCTCCATAATACTGAGGGTAACTCCTCTTCCCAGCAACCCGGTGTTCTTTTCAAAGGAACAACGAGTCGGGGTTTGATGCCTCGGAGCAACTCTTGGTTGGCTCTCTCGGCTTGTCCGTTGTACTGTGGATGTGCAACTGATGCAAGATCGAGTCGGATGTGCTCGTTCTGGCATAATTGCTGCAGAACCCCTTCTGACAGGTTAGAACCATTATCAGTGATGATGCTGTGGGGGTAGCCAAATCTGTATATGATCTTTTTCAAAAACTTCAGTGCTGTTGCAGCATCACATTTGCTGACTGGCTCTGCTTCGACCCATTTGGTGAATTTATCCAGTGCCACTAGTATGTGGGTATTTTTATTGGCTGACCTTTTGAAAGGTCCCACCATATCAAGTCCCCATACCGCAAAGGGCCAAGTGATAGGTATCATCCCGAGTTCTTGAGCCGACACGTGAGCTTGTGTTGCATAGCGCTGGGATCCATCACAGTTCTTGACTATGTCCTCTGCGTCCGCATGAGCTGTAAGCCAGTAGAAACCGTGTCGAAATGCTTTAGCTACAAGCAAACGAGAGCCGGCATGGTGTCCGCAATCTCCGGAGTGTATTTCGTTGAGGATGGCTCTACCTTCTTCTGGTGAGAGGCATCTCTGAAAAACATCTGCGGCACTTCGTCGATGTAACTCACCATTGATGAGTACAAATGATTGGCTTCTTCTGACTATCTGTCTGGCCAATATCTCATCTTGAGGAAGTATTCCTCGGGTATTGTAATCCAAGTAGGGTACAACCCAAGAGGGCGTAGCATGAATTGCAGCAACCAAAGCCGGCTCTGGATCTGGCTCTGCTATGTCTTGCTCTATCGGTGGTTGCACAGACAGCTTTGTTAGGACATCCAGGAATACGTTTGGAGGCTTTCGTTGAGAGCCGAGTCGGGAGAGAGCATCTGCTGCTTCGTTTTCCCTGCGGTCCACGTGATCCAGTTGGTATCCAACAAAAAATCCGGCTTGTCATGGCACCTCCTGTCGGTAAGCTGCCATTATGGGATTTTTGGAATCCCACGTTCCTGACACTTGTTGAGAAACGAGATCAGAGTCGCCATAGCACTGGATCCAATTTATGTTCATCTCTCGAGCCAACCGAAGTACATGGAGCAAGGCTTCATATTCTGCTGCGTTATTGGTGCAGGTGAACTGCAGCTGGAGAACATAGAAGAATTTCTCCCCTTTAGGTGAGGTAAGAACCACGCCGGCTCCTGATCCTTGGAGCTGCCGGCTTCCATCGAAGTGCATCGTCCAATACTTGGTGACCGGCTTCTCCGATGGCGTTTGGATTTCTGTCCAATCATTGATGAAGTCGGCTAGCGCCTGGGACTTGATGGCCGTTCGTGGTTTGTATTTGATGTGGTAAGCCCCCAACTCTATAGCCCATTTTGCAATCCGTCCCGTTGCTTCCCGGTTTTGGATGATATCTGCAAGTGGTGCTGAGCTGGTGTCGGGAGCCGGGGTTAGCGTATGTAATTCCAGTCACGATACAATCACATGGAGAGCCGAGAGCCGTACCCACATTTCTAAGCAGACAAGGCCAAGCACAGAACTCTCTCGGAAAGCATCAAACGTGAGGGGCATCCCATCCAGGCCGGATGATCAACTGAGATGGGTCCTCATCGCCCGCTCACAAGTCTAAATGATTATGGGTGGTGAAATCCCATACTCATAGACAAGTCGCCTCCACCATGTTATCCATTGAATCCTAACTCTTACATATACTTACTCCAGCCCGATCACTTAGTCGGGGTCTAGGGCGGGCTTGATCATACAACAAAGTGTGCACGTGACGGAGTCACGAGCAATCGCATCGCGATGCCCCAAGCTGCGCACATCTAAGGGCCACTTGGTGTATAAAAGACCGCCAGCCAGATCACAACTAAGGTCTCGAAAACCCATACTAAGACATGCATGTTATAATCATACACGCATCACACATGTCTAGTATGAACAACAGGTATCATCACATAACTCTACAAAGTACTCTTTATTAACTTACACATAGAGCATACAAACATCACATGTCTGTGATCAACATTACATCATACAACGGAAGCAAATTAGGTCTGAGTACAGACAAGTTTAACAAATGGCTTAGAGAAGCCTTGTAAACATACATGCCCTTCCACGAGGGACCAGACTGCTGTTTGGGACTATGCTAACTTAGTCAACGTCGAGCTTCACGAAGGTGACTCCATCGGGGTCCGGTTCTCATCTAAAACATAGAATAAGAAAACGTGAGTACAAAGTCGTACTCAGCAAGACTTACATCAGAACTACACTACTCATGCTCAAGTATCAAGGTAAAGGAGGTGGGGTTCAACATGCAGAAGAGCCAGCTTTGACTTGGCTAGTCCTGTACTACGAGTACCAGACTTGAGGTAAGAAGCGTACACGAGTCCACTACCAAGTCTCCAACCAATACACCACTATGGTTACTTCCTCGACTTCCCCACGAGGAGGCACGCCATAGCACTCACGCTTATCTTGCGAGTTTTATAAGTACCCCTTCAAGTTGTCTATGATCAAGTAAAGGTTTCCAAGTAGTCCATAACCGCGGACACGGCTATTCGAATAGTTCATTAACCCTGCAGGGGTGTACATCTTCACACGCGTGTCATCACTTATCGTCTCGTTCTTGTCACCCTTCAAGCGGATGTCGGACGTGGATGAAACCAAGGCATTACCCTCACATCACCTCCTCTAATCCAGGAGTCGACTACCTGAGTTGTCACCGCTCGAGTGTCCGGCCGGTTCCACGAAACGGACTCAGATAATGCAAGGGACCGAGACGCCACCTTTGATAGATGGTTTCACTGCCTCAGAGGTCCGCCCACATATCTATACATAAATCAAATGGAAAGCCCGAATCTAGTGTGACTCCTGGACTGGATCGGGTACGTAAAGAGGCCAAACGGGGCTCCCATAAACCCTACATGTGGTCATACTCTTTGTCTTGGATCACAAAACAGGAACTCGGGGCCTAGGGAAGTGTTCAACGAGACAACCCACTGTGTACTCCTACACAGCCTCTCATCGTTCACCTTTGTTTAGGGTGGATTCACCAACACGTTAACATCAGCACCACTGTGTTCATTCCATCCCGACTCACAATCATAACATCCTCATTGTATCACTAAGCAGCAATAATCAGTAACAGTTGTAGGGGCTACATGCTCATCATTCAACTCCTAAATCTGCAAGGATTGTGGTTTGCTAAATACGGTGGCAAAATGATAGGTCATGCATCGGACTGGGTTCAACTATGCGAAAGAACGTGTCTCGGTGATCTCCTAAACATGCATAAGCGATACTGAGAGGGAAATAGGATTTTATAGACATGATCAATGGGGTTTGCTTGCCTTGCTGACGAGGTTCAGTATCGGGGGTCTTCAACGAAGGGGGTGGCCTCCGGTTCCGGTTGCACTTCTATTAGCAACATGACAATCATAGGATCAAAATAAATTACAATGCACAAGCACATGAATAAGATTGCAATGGTGATGTTCATGGTTGCAATGTGGGTACAATTCCATTTAAAAGAAGTGGAATGCAAAATCATTTGCAAATTCACTCCAAATTTGAATTCAAAAGAACTCCATATGCATGTTTGCTACTGTTCACCCATTTTAAAATGGTCAAACATAGAAAAAAAGTGCATATTAAAAATCCTTGCATTTTTCTGATAATTTTTCATATATTATTTATTAAATTTGGAGTTAATATGAATTAGTTATGAATTTCCAAAGTTTGAATGATTTCTGGATTTTTCTGGATTATTTTAATTCTCTGGAAATTGTTTTATTTCTGGAAATTCTTTTATTGCGTCATGCTGATGTGGGGGTGATGTCACAAGGGGGGGCTGACAACAGGGGCCCACCTGTAAGTGTCTAGGGGGTTAATCCCCTCTCTGTTTAAACTAAACAGAGGGGTTAGGGGCCAGGGGGCCCACTGTCAGTGGGTGCGGGGTGGGTTAGTGGGTGATTAAGGGGTCAAGTGCGCGGCGGCTTGACGCCGGCGGCTCGGGCACGGCGGTGCAATGCCGGACTTGGCCATTTGGCCACGGGGAGAGGCGTGGGTGGTACTGGGAGGAAGCCCTCGCCCTTGCGCATCCAACGGTGTCATCTGGGCATCAAGGAGGTGCACTGGAGTTCGCCCACGACGACAATGGCGGCGGCCGAGGCAGTGGAACACGGCGACGTCGATTCCTTGCGCGGAAGCTAGCGCGGAAAAGGTGAAAAAGTTGAGGAGCTCACCCTGGAGCGGATGGAGAGGACGACGGGGTCGAAGGAGCACAAGAGGAGACGAATTTGACGACGGCGTGCCGGCGGCCGTGCCGGGGTCGGGGAAGGCGGCCGTCGCGTAGTAGGCTCCCCCACTCGCAATCTTCTACGCCCAAGGCCTGCTCGAGGAGGCGGATCTCCTGGACACGGTGGCTCGGAGAGGGGAGGCCGGTGGCCGCGGTGGTGCTCGTCGGCGTGCTCCGACGAGCTCTCGGGCCACGATAAAATCGACGAGGGGGAAGCGGGAGAGAGAGCGGCGAGTGAGGGGAAGGAGGTAGGGGCATCTGGGCGTTCTCGTGGCGCAAGAAGATGGCAGGTGGAGGCCTAGAAGCCTCTCGGCGGCCACGGCGACGTCGCCGTGCTCTCCCAGCTCGCCACCGAGCTGGTTGAGGAAGAGGACGGCGAGGTGGGCTGGGCCGTAGTGCTGGGCCAGACAGGCTTGAGTTGGGCCGAAGCCAGGGGCTGTTCCCCTTTTCCCTTTTCTTCTCTCTTTTCTTTTCTGTAATTTTGTTGTGCCTAGAAATAAATAGCTAGGCAATTTTGTAAAATTCCCAAACATTTTTATAAATCCTAGGTGACTAGTAGCTAGCCACATATAGAATTTGGACATTTTTGAAATTCAATATATTTTGAATTTCAATTCAAATAGGGTCAAATTTAATTTCCAGGGCACCTTTTGAATTTTTGAATATTCCATGGGCATGGGAATGAACCCAAACCACTTTTAAAATGATCACCATCATTTATAGGAATTTTCCAAATATTCAAATGATTTTTGAAAACAGATTTTTATCTGGCCATTTGAATTAAATTCCCAGGGCTTTTCTTTTCCCCATTTTTGGATTTCATTTGAATTTTTACATGATGCAAAGGGATCAAACAACCCTAGCACTTACCCTAGTTGAGGTTCTGACAAATCGCCCAACTCAAAAGAATCTCGTCCCGAGATTCAGAAGTCGTCGGGAGGAAGGAGGGGTACTCGGCACGGAGGCGGTCTTCTCTTTCCCACGTTGCTTCTTTCTCGGAGTGATGTGACCATTGCACTTTCAGGAACTTGATCTTCTGACGACGAGTGACACGCTCTGAGGAATCAAGAATACGAGCAGGGTACTCTCGATAAGAAAGGTCATCTTGGAGATCAAGCGTTTCATGGTCGACTTCGCGGATGGGGTCCTTGAAGCAATGCCTGAGTTGTGACACATGGAATACATCATGTACTCGGGAAAGGTGCGGAGGTAGTTCAAGTTGGTAGGCAACTTGTCCACGTTTAGCGAGAATGCGGAAAGATCCGATGTAACGTGGGGCCAACTTGCCTTTGATAACGAATAGTTGGGTTCCCTTCAGAGGAGTAACCCGAAGGTAAGCCTTCTCGTCCAGATTGTAGCTTTCTTGCCTATGATGACGATCATAGTAGCTTTTCTGACGAGACTGAGCGGCTTTCAATCGATCACGAACAATGCGAACTTGCTCTTCTGCTTCCTTGATCATATCCGGTCCAAAGAATTGTCTTTCACCGGTTTCTGAGCAGTTCAAGGGTGTTCGACATCGTCGTCCATAGAGGAGTTCAAAAGGAGCCATGTTCAGACTAGATTGAAAACTATTGTTATAAGAAAATTCAGCGAATGGAAGAGACTTCTCCCAATTCTTTCCGAATGAGATAACACAAGCTCTGAGCATGTCTTCCAAGATTTGATTAACCCTTTCAACTTGAACGCTAGATTGAGGGTGGAAAGCTGTACTAAAGGAGAGATGAGTTCTCATAGCATTTTGAATACTTTCCCAAAATCTAGAGGTGAAAAGGCTACCACGATCAGAATTGATTTCCAAAGAAACACCGTGAAGAGACACAATTCTAGAGGCATACAAGTCCGCTAAATGGCTAGCAGTTATAGACTCACGAACTGGAAGGAAGTGAGCAACTTTGGAAAGTCGGTCAATGACAACGAAGATGGCATCATTTCCTTTCTGGGTTTTTGGAAAGCCAGTGATGAAGTCCATACCGACCTTGTCCCATTTCCACTTGGGAATAGACAATGGTTGAAGAGTACCAGCAGGTCTTTGGTGTTCTGCCTTAATGCGACAACAAACATCACATTCGGCAACAAATTGTGCAATGTCTCTCTTCATCCGGGTCCACCAAAATCTCTGGCGTAGATCTCGGTACATTTTTGTGCTACCGGGATGAATTGAGAGGGGAGTGTCATGAGCTTCCCTAAGGATTAGCTGCCTTATGTCTTCATTCTCAGGAACTACTAAACGATTTTCAAAGAATATCGTTCCTTGATCATTTGCAGAGAAACATTTAGCAACTCCGCTAACAATGTTCTGCTTGATCTCTTGAATACTACTATCTTGTTTCTGGGCGGCTATGATTTGATCCTCAAGGGTTTGTTTCGCCACGAAGTTGAAAAGAGATCCAGAAGGAACTATCTCAAGATTGAGCTTGCGAAATTCCTCATGAAGAAGTGGTTGATACTGTTGTAACATGAGGTTGTTACAATACGACTTACGACTTAGTGCATCAGCCATGACATTGGCTTTTCCTGGGGTGTAAGAAATTCCTAAGTCATAATCTTTTATCAACTCTATCCAGCGTCTTTTCCTGAGATTAAGATCTGGCTGGGTGAATATGTATTTGAGGCTTTGATGATCAGAATAGATCTCACAACGATTACCAAGGAGGTAATGTCGCCAAGTCTTCAGGGCATGAACTACGGCTATGAGTTCAAGAACATGGGTAGGATAGTTCTCTTCATGTGGCCGCAACTGGCGTGAAGCATAAGCTACCACATGTCGATCTTGCATAAGTATGCATCCTAACCCTTGCCGTGAAGCATCACAATAGATCTCGAAATCCCTTTTGGTGTCTGGAGGCGCAAGTACGGGTGCAGAAGTCAATCTTCTTTTTAGCTCTTGAAAGCTTTCCTCGCACTTGGGGGTCCATTGGAATTTCTTATCTTTCTTGAGGAGTTCAGTAAGAGGCTTTGCAACTTTAGAAAAGTTCTCGACGAAGCGGCGGCAATAGCTTGCTAAGCCAAGAAAACTCCTAACTTGCTTAACCGATTCAGGTGGAGTCCAGTCAAGGACGGTGTGAACTCTCTCGGGATTGACTGCAACACCTTTTGCAGAAATCACGTGGCCTCAGTAGGTCACTTCTGGTAGCCAAAATTCACACTTGGAGAACTTGGCATAAAGGCGGTGCTCTCTAAGTTTCATCAATACAAACCTAAGATGTTCTGCGTGCTCTTCTTCGTTCTTCGAGTAGATGAGAATGTCATCAAGATAAACCACGACAAATTTATCTAGGTACTCCATGAAGATAGAATTCATCAAGCGCGAGAGTGTGGCGGAGGCATTGTTTAAACCGAAGGACATGACCGTGTACTCGTAAATACCATATCGAGTAGTGAAAGCCATCTTGGGAATGTCCTCGTTTCGTATTTTGATTTGATGATAGCCTAATCTCAAATCCATCTTGGAGAAGACAGAGGATCCAGCAAGTTGATCATAAAGATCATTGATCCTGGGCAGTGGGTACTTGTTCTTTATCGTTGCTAGATTTAGCGGGCGATAGTCTACGCACATCCTTTTTGTTCCATCTTTCTTCGTTACGAACAGAACGTGGCAACCCCATGGCGATGAGCTAGGGCGGATGAAGCCTTTTGCCAACGAAGCATCGATTTGGGTTTTGAGCTCAGCTAACTCATGTGGGGCCATTCTATATGGGCGTCTGGAAATTGGGGCTGTGCCTGGTATAAGATCCACTATGAATTCTACACACCTGTCGGGTGGCATTCCCGGCAGCTCTTCAGGAAAGACATCCGGGAAGTCACGAACCACCGGAATATCTTCAAGGCCTGGAAGTGGAAGAACATTCAAAGTATGCACCTGGATTCTAGAGCTGGGTGATGTGTAGTCAATGATCTGGCCTGAAGGATGGGTGAGTTTAACTAACTTGGCTTTACAATCAAGGAAAGCATTCTGCCTTGATAACCAATCCATTCCTAGGATGACATCAATGTCCGAAGACTTGAGGGCTATAAGAAAAACAAGGAATACTAAACCCTCAATTGCAATTTGATTGCCATGGCTTACTCTATTAGTTTGCCACTTTGAACCAGGAGTTTGAATGATCATTGGAGAAAACATTTCTTCAAAATAAAATCCATGACGGAGTGCATAACTCTCCGACATGAATGAATGAGAAGCTCGTGGATCGAAAAGAACGGAGGGGGGGACATGATTGACTGGGAGTGTGCCAAAATGACGTCAGAAGCAGCAGTGGTTTCCTCAACTGAGATTTGGTTCACACAACCACTACTTGTGGCTGAAAGCTTTGCTAGGAAGATCTTGGTGGTTGATTTCTTTGGAGGCTTGTGACTAGGTCGACGTGGTGCCACCAACACTGTAGGGCACTGTCGGAAGTAATGACCTGTCAGACCACACGTGAAACACATCCTGCCTGAATTGCTGGGAGAAGGATTACTTGATTGCACACCATCATTCCTGGGATGAACAATGTGTTGAGGTGGATGGCATAAATTGGAGGTTGGTCTCTGCAGAAACTTTTGGGGTATGGCTCTGGTTGGAATCCAAATTCTGCGTTTCTGAGGGGCTGAACTTGAATAAGGAGAAAGCTCAAGAGCATGCTTGCGAGACTCTTCGAAAATTTCATTGCCATGCTCAGCTCTGAAGGATCTGTTGACTAAATCCTCAAAGGTGGAAAATTCGATGAGGTTGAGATCATGACGAAGGATGGGGCTAAGTCCCTTACGGAACCTTGCCTGCTTTCTGGCATCGGTGGTGATCTCATCTTGGGCATAACGAGAAAGACGGTTGAACTCTCTCACATACTCATGAATGGACATCTCTCCTTGACTCAGGTTGCAGAACTCTTCTTTCTTGCGCTCCATCAGTTCGTCCAGAATGTGGTACCCTCGAAAGGCAACACAGAACTCCTGCGAAGTCACTACGTGACCATCTGGCTGCATTGTGACATAGTTCTCCCACCATTGAAGAGCAGCACCTTCCAGGAAGTATACCGCGAAAATAACTCAATCATTGGGAGCAACATGTGCAGTGTCAAGCTTACGCTCGATGGAACAGAGCCAATCATCAACTTCAAGGGGCTCAGAAGAACATCGGAATACCGGTGGCTTGAGGAGGATGAAGTCCTGAATGCTCACAACCACATTGCAATGACGTGAGGTATTATGCTCGATGAGCTCCAGAAGGCGTGTTTGATCACGTTGATTCTTCTCAGCTTCCATCATGATTTCCGCCGCAGAAGGCGATGGTGGAGGTGCATCATAATTTTGATTCCGAACACGGTCTCGATTCCGACGAACAGCAGTATGAGTTCCACCTGACATCCTGTGTGATAAAGATCAACAATCAGAACAGGTTGTACGATGGAATCAAAGACAAGAAGGACATGATGAAGAAGGAAAATAGTATAATGCGAAGGCAATGATTCAAATAAACACGGGATAAATCCGGCAGCATAACGGCTACACCTGGTTGGAAAACAAGACAACCTCGAGGAGATTGGACAGAACTTCCTCAAGGAACTCAAAACACGGAGACTCTGGACGACCACAACTGTCCTACGGCTACAAGGAGGGAAACAACGAGATGTTCTAGTAAGACATAGATGAGCCTAGTCCTATCATCCCGTAGAAAAGATAAGGGTGACCCAGAACTCAGATCGATGAGGGTAAGGAGAAAAAGAAGCCTTACATTGTTCCCTTATATACCCAAGTAACTATATAAGCCTACAGACAGTCCTGCTCTGATACCAAGTCTGTCGGGACCCGGGGTTAGCGTATGTAATTCCAGTCACGATACAATCACATGGAGAGCCGTACCCACTTGTCTAAGCAGACAAGGCCAAGCACAGAACACTCTCGGAAAGCATCAAACGTGAGGGGCATCCCATCCAGGCCGAATGATCAACTGAGATGGGTCCTCATCGCCCGCTCACAAGTCTAAATGATTATGGGTGGTGAAATCCCATACTCATAGACAAGTCGCCTCCACCATGTTATCGATTGAATCCTAACTCTTACATATACTTACTCCAGCCCGATCACTTAGTCGGGGTCTAGGGCGGGCTCGATCATACAACAAAGTGTGCACGTGACGGAGTCACGAGCAATCGCATCGCGATGCCCCAAGCTGCGCACATCTAAGGGCCACTTGGTGTATAAAAGACCGCCAGCCAGATCACAACTAAGGTCTCGAAAACCCATACTAAGACATGCATGTTATAATCATACACGCATCACACATGTCTAGTATGAACAACAGGTATCATCACATAACTCTACAAAGTACTCTTTATTAACTTACACATAGAGCATACAAAGATCACATGTCTGTGATCAACATTACATCATACAACGGAAGAAAATTAGGTCTGAGTACAGATAAGTTTAACAAATGGCTTAGAGAAGCCTTGTAAACATACATGCCCTTCCACGAGGGACCAGACTGCTGTCTGGGACTATGCTAACTTAGTCAACGTCGAGCTTCACGAAGGTGACTCCATCGGGGTCCGGTTCTCATCTAAAACATAGAATAAGCAAACGTGAGTACAAAGTCGTACTCAGCAAGACTTACATCAGAACTACACTACTCATGCTCAAGTATCAAGGTAAAGGAGGTGGGGTTCAACATGCAGAAGTGCCAGCTTTCACTTGGCTAGTCCTGTACTACGAGTACCCGACTTGAGGTAAGAAGCGTACACGAGTCCACTACCAAGTCTCCAACCAATACACCACTATGGTTACTTCCTCGACTTCCCCACGAGGAGGCACGCCATAGCACTCACGCTTATCTTGCGAGTTTTATAAGTACCAATCAAGTTGTCTATGATCAAGTAAAGGTTTCCAAGTAGTCCATAACCGCGGACACGGCTATTCGAATAGTTCATTAACCCTGCAGGGGTGTACATCTTCACACGCGTGTCATCACTTATCGTCTCGTTCTTGTCACCCTTCAAGCGGATGTCGGACGTGGATGAAACCAAGGCATTACCCTCACATCACCTCCTCTAATCCAGGAGTCGACTACCTGAGTTGTCACCGCTCGAGTGTCCGGCCGGTTCCACGAAACGGACTCAGATAATGCAAGGGACCGAGACGCCACCTTTGACAGATGGTTTCACTGCCTCACAGGTCCACCCACATATCTATACATAAATCAAATGGAAAGCCCGAATCTAGTGTGACTCCTGGACTGGATCGGGTACGTAAAGAGGCCAAACGGGGCTCCCATAAACCCTACATGTGGTCATACTCTTTGTCTTGGATCACAAAACAGGAACTCGGGGCCTAGGGAAGTGTTCAACGAGACAACCCACTGTGTACTCCTACACAGCCTCTCGTCGTTCACCTTTGTTTAGGGTGGATTCACCAACACGTTAACATCAACACCACTAGGTTCATTCCATCCCGACTCACAATCATAACATCCTCATTGTATCACTAAGCAGCAATAATCAGTAACAGTTGTAGGGGCTACATGCTCATCATTCAACTCCTAAATCTGCAAGGTTTGTGGTTTGCTAAATACGGTGGCAAAATGATAGGTCATGCATCGGACTGGGTTCAACTATGCGAAAGAACGTGTCTCGGTGATCTCCTAAACATGCATAAGCGATACTGAGAGGGAAATAGGATTTTATAGACATGATCAATGGGGTTTGCTTGCCTTGATGACGAGGTTCAGTATCGGGGGACTTCAACGAAGGGGGTGGCCTCCGGTTCCGGTTCCACTTCTATTAGCAACATGACAATCATAGGATCAAAATAAATTACAATGCACAAGCACATGAATAAGATTGCAATGGTGATGTTCATGGTTCCAATGTGGGTACAATTCCATTTAAAAGAAGTGGAATGCAAAATCATTTGCAAATTAACTCCAAATTTGAATTCAAAAGAACTCCATATGCATGTTTGCTACTGTTCACCCATTTTAAAATGGTCAAACATAGAAACAAAGTGCATATTAATAATCCTTGCATTTTTCTGATAATTTTTCATATATTATTTATTAAATTTGGAGTTAATATGAATTAGTTATGAATTTCCAAAGTTTGAATGATTTCTGGATTTTTCTGGATTATTTTAATTCTCTGGAAATTGTTTTATTTCTGGAAATTCCTTTATTGCGTCATGCTGATGTGGGGGTGATGTCACAAGGGGGGGCTGACAACAGGGGCCCACCTGTAAGTGTCTAGGGGGTTAATCCCCTCTCTGTTTAAACTAAACAGAGGGGTTAGGGGCCAGGGGGCCCACTGTCAGTGGGTGCGGGGGTGGGTTAGTGGGTGATTAAGGGGTCAAGTGCGCGACGGCTTGACGCCGGCGGCTCGGGCACGGCGGTGCAATGCCGGACTTGGCCATTTGGCCACGGGGAGAGGCGTGGGTGGTACTGGGAGGAAGCCCTCGCCCTTGCGCATCCAACGGTGTCATCTGGGCATCAAGGAGGTGCACTGGAGTTCGCCCACGACGACAATGGCGGCGGCCGAGGCACTGGAACACGGCGACGTCGATTCCTTGCGCGGAAGCTAGCGGGGAAAAGGGGAAAAAGTTGAGGAGCTCACCCTGGAGCGGATGGAGAGGACGACGGGGTCGAAGGAGCACAAGAGGAGACAAATTTGACGACGGCGTGCCGGCGGCCGTGCCGGGGTCGGGGAAGGCGGCCGTCGCGTAGTAGGCTCCCCCGCTCGCAATCTTCTACGCCCAAGGCCTGCTCGAGGAGGCGGATCTCCTGGACACGGTGGCTCGGAGAGGGGATGCCGGTGGCCGCGGTGGTGCTCGTCGGCGTGCTCCGACGAGCTCTCGGGCCACGACAAAATCGACGAGGGGGAAGCGGGAGAGAGAGCGGCGAGTGAGGGGAAGGAGGTAGGGGCATCTGGGCGTTCTCGTGGCGCAAGAAGATGGCAGGTGGAGGCCTAGAAGCCTCTCGGCGGCCACGGCGACGTCGCCGTGCTCTCCTAGCTCGCCACCGAGCTGGTTGAGGAAGAGGACGGCGAGGTGGGCTGGGCCGTGGTGCTGGGCCAGACAGGCTTGAGTTGGGCCGAAGCCAGGGGCTGTTCCCCTTTTCCCTTTTCTTCTCTCTTTTCTTTTCTGTAATTTTGTTGTGCCTAGAAATAAATAGCTAGGCAATTTTGTAAAATGCCCAAACATTTTTATAAATCCTAGGTGACTAGTAGCTAGCCACATATAGAATTTGGACACTTTTGAAATTCAATATATTTTGAATTTCAATTCAAATAGGGTCAAATTTAATTTCGAGGGCACCTTTTGAATTTTTGAATATTCCATGGGCATGGTAATGAACCCAAACCACTTTTAAAATGATCACCATCATTTATAGGAATTTTCCAAATATTCAAATGATTTTTGGAAAAAGATTTTTATCTGGCCATTTGAATTAAATTCTCAGGGCTTTTCTTTTCCCCATTTTTGGATTTCATTTGAATTTTTACATGATGCAAAGGGTTCAAACAACCCTAGCACTTACCCTAGTTGGGGTTCTGACAGCTGGCCACAGTTATGGGGTGCTCCTGGAAGTAGTGTTTGAGTTTCCGACTTGCCATAAATACACCAAGAACCAGTTTCTGCCAGTGAGGATAGCGTTGCTTTGATAAAGTCATAACCTCACTGACATAATAAACTGGTCTTTGCAGAGGGTGCTCCATACGTTCAACAACAACCACAGTGCTGACTGCTCAATTGTTGGCTGCGATGTAAAGTAACATGGGTTCTTTAGGTTTGGGTGCTGCCAGTACTGGAGCCTGGGATAGTTGTCTCTTTAGTGATTCCAGGGCCTGATTGGCTTCATCCTCCCAGACAAACGTTTCTCATTTCCTCAGGAGTCGATACAAGGGGATCGCCTTTTCACCAAGTCGGCTTATGAACTGGCTCAGAGCGGCTACATACCCTGTGAGTCGTTGAACTCCCTTTATTGAGGCCGGCTTCTGGAGATTCATGACAACATTGATTTTCTCTGGGTTTGCCTCGATACCTCTCTCAAATATTATGCATCCAAGGAGTTTACCTGCAGGTACCCCAAAGGTGCATTTGGCCGGGTTTAACTTCATCTGGTACTTGCGCAGATTTTTGAAGGTTTCTGTCAAGTCACTGATCAGTGAGTCGGCCAACTGGGACTTGATCACTATATCATCTACATAAGCATGCACGTTGCGCCCAATCTTCTCTTTAAGGCAACTCTGCACTATTCGCTGATATGTGGCTCCCGCATTCTTAAGGCCGAAAGGCATGGAAGTGTAACAATAGATCCCGAAAGGGGTGATGAAAGCCGTTTTCTCTTGGTCCTCAAGAGCCATCTTGATCTGGTGATAGCCAGAATAGGCGTCAAGGAAACATAGGAGCTGACATCCTGCAGTCGTGTCTATGATCTGGTCAATACGAGGCAGTGCGAAGGGATCCTTCGGGCATGCCTTGTTTAAATCCGTATAGTCAATGCACATGCGCCAGGTCCCGTTCTTTTTCAAAACAAGGACCGGGTTTGCGAGCCATTCTAGATAAAAGACTTCCATGATGAACCCGGCGGCGAGGAGTTGGGCTATCTCTTCCCCAATAGCATTTCTTCTTTCGTCATTGAAGCGACGAAGGAATTGTTTGACCGGCTTCAGTTTTGGACCTATATTTAGGTGGTACTCAGCGAGTTCCCTCGGGACACCTGGCATTTCGGAGGGTTTCTAGGCGAAGACGTCCCAATTCTCACGGAGGAACTCGATGAGCGCGCTTTCCTATTTATCAGATAGCTCTGTCCCAGTGATGAACTGCTGAGAGGAGTCACCAGGGACAAAGTCGACTTTCTTCGTATCCTGAGCTGGTTGAAATTTGGGGTTGTTGTTGGGAGTCGGTTTTTTCAGGATTGTGGGATCTTCCGGGTCTACCTTTTCTTGGTATGCTGACAAGTCCTCCTTGGCGCGCGTCGACTCGGCAAACTTGACGTGCTGCTCGTCACATTCCACTCCCAGGACCGACTTACATCGATAGTGATTGGGCCATTAGGACCCGGCATTTTCAGTGTTCGGTAGACGTAACATGGCCGAGCCATGAATTTGGCATAAGCCGGTCTGCCCAAAATTGCGTGATATGGACTCTCGAGTTTTACCACTTCAAAGGGTATGAGCTCGGAGCGTAAATTCTCAGCGTTTCCAAAAGCTGTCTCCAGGTAGATTTTTCCTATCAGGCGTGCCGACTTGCCTGGGACTATTCCATGTAAAACGGTGTTGGAGGGTTGCAGCTGTTTTTGAGTCAGCCCCATCCTGCGAAAGGTTTCATGATAGAGGATGTTGATGCTGCTTCCTCCATCCATGAGCACTTTGTCAAGTGTGTATCCTCCAATTTTTGGAGAAACTACTAGAGCCAAGGCCCCTGGGTTTTCTACCACTTGGGGTGATCATCTCTTGTCCAAGTGATTGGTTGTTCTGACCAATTTTTCCATCTAGGCCAGGCCGGCTCTGCGGTCACAGCCATTTCGGCTCTTCGTTGCAGCTTCCTATCTCTTCTGCAACTACTGGTGGTGAAGACGTGATATGCTGCACGATCGTGGAGCTGTTTCGGGTTTTCTTGGAATCCAGCAAGCCCAGACTGATTTTTCTGGGCTCCCCCTCCGGGTCCTTGGTGTTGAGGCATTTCGCCGACTCCTTGGTAGCCAGGATTCTGGTTGTTGCCGCTCTGGCCGGCTCCCCCACCTGACCCGGGAGGTCCTTGGTTTCCACGTCGTGCAAATTCTTTCATGAAGAATCAATCTTCCCAAGTGTGATTGGCTGGGCGACCGGGTTTACTATGAGTTGGGCAAGGACCCTTCATAGCTGCTTCATAGTTGCTCGGGCGAAAGTTCCCTTCCGGCTTGCGGTAGTTGTTGCCCCCCTGCTTCTGTCTTTGGGAGCCGATATTTGTGTTGGCTAATAAGTCAGAAGTAGTCTGGTCAAGCCGTCGCTTGGTTTGCCGATTCTGATTTTGGGATCTTTTGCCACCATTCTTGTTCTGGCCGGCTTTATCCTGCTGAGGTTCAGCATCCTTGGTTTTGTCAGACTTGGCGTATTTGATGACTGCGTTCATGAGCTCTCCTATATCCTTGACCGTCCTCTTGAGTCGGCCAAGTTTGTGGACCAGGGGCTCGAACTTGCAGTTCCTCTCCAAGACGATGACGGCTGTTTGGGCTGTGATAGTGTCCGAAGAGTGGATTATTTCTGCAACCCGTCGCGCCCAGCTCAGGGTCGACTCTCCTTCCTTTTGAACACAATGCTCCAAGTCGATGATCGTGGTGGCTCGCCGACATGTGCCTTGGAAGTTCTGGATGATTTTTTCCTTGAGATCCGTCCAAGAGGTGACAGAATTCTCTGGGAGATTTTTGAACCATGTGCGAGCCGGCCCTTCCAACATCATCGTGTTGTAGGATTATATACGACGAGTAAGTGATACTATATAGGGTCGTGAAGTCTACACTCAACATTGCCGTTGGCGTTGATGGGACTCCACTTATATATTGATTGTTCTGCTGTGTTTTCTAACCCAAGGGCTATAAGGTAATAAATACCATGTATTTACGTTAATTTTGACATGTGATACTATGATATTTCATCGAGTTCTGTGTGCTAGCATACCAATCCAGGGATAGCACTGACACACAGTAGACTTGGTTCTTTTTCAGGACCGGGTCGTTACACCTCGGGCCGAGGCGGCCAGGCTGGGCCGTGGCGGCGTGGCCGACCCACGTGGCTGGCTGGAGGGGCGGTTGATATCGGGCTCCTCCCGAGCCACGAGCGGCGGCGGCGCATGGCCGGCTCGTCAGCTGCCGACGAGGGGCGAGGGCGGCGCAGGCTGGAGGACCAGGGGGCACGGGGTGACCGGAAGGAGGCGGAGGAGGCGGATCCAGCCGGTCCCTTGCCGGATCCGAACGGCGGCAGGAGATGGCGGAGCGCGGGGGCTCGGGCGGCTGCCGGCCATGGCCATGGCTGTGGTGCGGCCTGGCGCGAGACGGGGCAGCCTGAAGGGACGAGGGGAGAGGGTGAGGAGGCGAGAAGGGAGGCGCGGCGCGGGGTGGAGCTCACCGGCGGTGCGGCGGCCGGAGGGCTCGGGTGCGGCGGCGGCGGTGAAGCTGCCCATGGTTGGAGGAGAGGGAGGAGAGAGAGGGTGACGTGGCACACTCCTGGCCGTCAGATCGGCCGATCTGACGGTCCAAAACCCATTGGGATGGATCTCATATCTGGAGTTAGGGTTTGGTGCGAAAATGGGGGTGTTTTGGGGGAAAATTTTGAGGGGGTGGCTGCAATTTTGGCTTAGGGGAAACCCTAGAAAGGGGTGGGAGAGTGGTGGTCTTTATATAGCCCAGGTGGCTGGCAGTTTGCAAAAACATCCCCGATTTTTCTCTCGCGCGCGTGTTGTTTACGATTCTGACCGCCGGGGGTCCGTAGGACCTCTGATTCAGGTAAAACGTCGAACTGCGCGATCAGCGCGTCGATCTGGCGGCGTTCACCTCGCGCTGGAACCGTTTCGAGAAAACTTTCAGGCATGCTATAAAATATCCCGTTTACTAATTAGACGGGGTTTTTTCGTTCCGTTGGCCGCGGCTGGTCTTGTGCGGGTTTTCGCGACGGTGATTGGGTGAAACCCGGTGTCACAAAGGTCGAGTGTCAGGGTGGCAAGGGTCGGTCTCCGTCTGGTATGAGATAACGGGGGGGGGGGGGGGGATAATCTCCGATTGATAAATCAGGGATGCAAACACCGCAAACATATCAGACAATCATCCAATTCACGCAGAAAACAAAAAAAATGAATTTTTGTGAAATCTGGGCTGTTACAGCAGGAACCAGGGGTTCCATTCTTCTGTCTTCGCTAGGAGGATTTCTGGGAGGCGGGGTGTGATCCTTGAGAACATGCACGTCGCTAAGAACCAGTGCCTTCTCGGCAGTCCTCGCGGAAGCGGCCATCTTCGCCTCACCTTGCACGTAGCGTAGGGCTTCCCGCGCGTCGCCGGCTAGAGCGATGACGCCTCGGGGACCCAGAATCTTGACGAGGTTGTAGAGACCATGATGCATAGAAGCGAACCTCCTGATGAACGGCCGCCCAAGCAGTCCGTTATATAGAAGAGGCAAGTCCGTGACATCAAAAGTGAGCATCTCTGTTCAAAAAGTTGATGCTGGACCCAGTGTCGTACATCGTCTTCCTGACCTTGATATTGTTGATCGTCGGGAAGAGGAGCGTGGTGGCAAGCCATCGCTGTCATCCGGGAGAGTAGCGGGGTGGTCGCCGACGTCCACCACCAGAGGGATGATGGCCCAACGGGAAACACGAGGTCCCTCCGGCGGATACTGGACCGCGAGGACCTGTCTCACGGCCTTGTGGTATTGACGGTTGGAGGTTAGCGCGGACACTCCCCCGTGGATGTAATCGTCAAAATCCACATCGGCTTGGAAGTCGTCACCCGCGTATTCTCCGGATTCCTCTCCTCCGGAAACATTACCCCCGGAAGTCGGTCTCCTTGGCTTGCCCTTGTTCTGGTAGCCGCCTCGGCTCCCATGTTGGGAGCTCCCGCCTCGCTGGGCCTTCCTTTCGGCTTCCTTCTTGGCGTAGAAGGTCGCCATGTCTTCCTAGAGCTTGACGAAGGAACGACACTCGGACAAGTCATGCTTGTCGGTCTTGTGTATCTTGCAATAGGGTGATGGGGTGGTATCCGCAGCGGCAACCACAATGTCGGTGAAGGGTGGTTGTCGAGCGACCCCGTTTCCCTCCGTGGTGAACGCGGCTTGGTGCGCGCGCTTACGGGCCCCGGTTTTCCCGGAATGCTTGTTCTTTCCGGAAGTAGCTCAGGTCACAAGGCGCCTCCCGGCATCTTGATTAACAGGTTGGACCGCCTCTTCGAAGCGGGCGACCTTGTTGGCCAGCTCGAACAAAGCGATGATAGTCTTGATGGACCGGGTGCTCATCTTCTCGAGCATGTGCGGGTTCTTGACGTTGGCATGGAAGGTGGCGATAATCGCATCCTCATGTGCATCAGGGATGAAGTGCTCCATCTGAGTGAACCTTTGGACGAACTTCCGGAGAGGTTCGCCGTCCTTTTGCACTACTCGACGCAAGTCACTGATGGTTTTCAGAGGTTGGACTCCCCCAGAAAAAGCGCCAAGAAATTTTCCCAGAGCTCGGCTCATGAGCTGATGGAGTTGGCTGGAAGGTGAATCATCCACCTGCGGACGTTGTCCTTGATATCCATGGGGAAGTATTTGGATTTCGCCTTTTCATCTCCCCCCGCGATCTCAACAGTAGTGTTGTACATGCGGATGAAATCATGAGGGTCGGTCTTCCCATCATACGGAAGTGGACCATCTATCCGGAACTTCTTGGGACACTTGACGGTGCGGAGATCGTGGGTGAAGGCTACGCACACGGTGATGTAGTGGCTTTCACCGGAAAGAACTCCTTCACGGACAACATCGAGAGGAGGAACTCGGGCGTCGGAACAACGACGAGTTTCCTTCTTCCTAATGATGGTGGTACGAGCATCTTCGTGGCGGTGATCGTCTAGGCGAGTACGCTGGTCTAGGGAACCATGGTGCCCAGAAGATGCCACAGAAGCTGCGCCAGGAGATCCGGCCCGTCGATGAGTGGTCTGGCGGACAACGGGGTCACGGCAGCGTTCATCGAGGGGGTGGTCTTGTCGAGGCCCGTGCTGGGGGAGTGCACAGTGCGCTCCTGCCCCCGAGCTGAAGCTTTGGGGAGCGTGGTCGGCCCCGTGCGTTGCCGAGATGGCGCGGGGGCACGATGATCGAGCTCCTGTTGCTTCTGCAGGGCCCATGCGGAGAGTTGGGCGATGGTGAGCCGCCAGGTCTGCAGGCGATCCCAGGAAGGGAGAAACTGGCTGAGAGCCCTGACTTGCGCTAGCGCCTCTACTGGGGTGCGCAACCCGTCAGGAGTTGGGTATGCGCGGAGTCCCACCGCTCCGTTCAGAGGCTCGGCCCCAACTCGGCTCCAGCACCGCACCCCCTGGGCGCGCGGGGGAGCGACGAGAGGGTCGTGCACCATTTGGTGAGGGATGGCCGCCGTGAGGCGCTGCTTCTTCGGGTCCGTCAGGCTTGGCCGTGCGCTCCTCGACAGGAGCCTGAGCGCGGCGTGTAGACGAGTATGTTGGAGGTGGCGGGGATGCCGCGGAGCTGCCTGCTCCACATTCCTCGTTGTTGCGCTCCGGAGGTGGAAGGCCACTGGCAGGCCGTCCTCCCTCTGAGGTAGTTTCGCCTCCTCTCCGGCCGTGAGGCGAGTGGTCACTCCGTGCCCGGCTACGGAGAGCGTGTCCAGGGTGGAGAGCCCTCCATCGATGTCGTGCTGAGGGTGAGCTCGCGTATGTCGAGGGGTTGTCATTGCCAGACGAGGTTGACGATGAAGATCCTCAGATGACGTGCGTGCAGATACCTCCTTCTAGAGCTAGATTTCGGGAGTGGAATCCCTGAGGGATGATACGATTCTAGGACACGCACCAGAAACACAATGAGGATCACTGGTACCGGGACACACTGGGATTTACCCAGGTTCAGGCCGTCCAGAGAGTTAAAGCCCTACTCATTCTTGTCTGGATTGAAATTTTGGATGCAACAAGGGGATGGAGCTCTTCCGAGATGGATACGATCTCTAGTTGATACAGGGGCGTTGTTCGTGGTTGGTGATACGTCCCAAACGTATCTATAATTTCTGCTTGCTCCATGCATGTTTTGTGTGATATTTCTATGATCTAGATACACTTTCATCCACTTTTGATCATATTTTGGACTAACTTATCAACTCAGTGCACCATAGTGCCAGTTCCTGTTTTTTGTTGTTTATCTATTCCAGGTTTCCCCCATATTAAAAGTGCTCCAAAAATTCGGGAAAAATCGGATAAAAAATCAGCGCAACGGAAGCTTCCGGAACCCCGAAGGAGGGCCGGAGGCCACCACCAAGGACACAGGCGGCCACCTGGCGCGGCCTAGGGTCTGGCCGCGCCAAGGGGCGCCTGGACTCCTGGTGGCCCCCTGGCTTCCCCCCTTCGCCTTTTTATTCCCCGTGACGTGAAACCCCCAAGGACAGAACCCTTTTTCGTGATCTCGCCTCTGTTACGCCGCCGCCGCGCTTCGAAGATCGGGAGCGCCAACAGACTTCTTCCCGGCACCCTGACGGAGAGAGGATCGACCTCCGGGAGCTTCCCCTCCACCTTGGACGCTTCCGGATGTGCCGTGAGTAGTTTCCTTTGGACCATGGGTCCGTGATTAGTAGCTATGTGATGTTCTCCTCCCCTCTTTGTTCTTCATGGTTTAGACCTCGTGAGATGCCCTACATGATCGAGACACATATGTAATCTTTCTGCTGTTGCTATGTTGATTTTGTTGGGATCTGATGGATTATGAGATTATGTTCAGATTGTGATAGAGTAATATATTTGGTTCTTAACTTTTATATTTTTGTTCCTAAGTAATTCGTGCATGTTCTCCGTTACTATTTATTGCTTTGGCCAAGTAGTAAGTAGTAACTCCAAGAGGGAACGTTATGCTGGATTGTGGGTTCATGCCCCCTGATGACACGCTTGAGTGACAGAAACATGAGACTAGGGGATGTGTTGTTTCCACAAGGTGGAAACAATGGTTCTTGTAACCGCGGTTGCAAGGATTGTTTACTTTACGCAAAGTGCTTTTTAATGCAGTTGTTTGTTGCTTTTGTTTTACACTTTGGGTGGGGCTCGCAACTTAATACCAGCGAGATGTTCTGGATATATATCTCAAGGTGGATGATTAGTAGTAGATGCAGTTGGATTTCGGTCTACTTATTTTGGCGTACTGCCCATCCTTTTTAGCCTCTTCCTTTCTTTTGTAGCATAGTTAGCATTGCGGTGCGTTTATAATCCTGTCAATTGCCCATCTGTAATTTTTTCACCTCACATAGCAGTTTTATCGTCTTTTGGGACAGAGACATCACTAGTGAACATCACGGGACCTCGGTCCATATTCTCATCACTGTTTACACACTCATTTACTTTCCTGCTTTTACTTTCAGTTGCTATCATTATCATTATCCCTTGCGTTTGATCCTTTGTAAACAACAAGACCGGAGAGATTGACAACCTCTCTGAACTTTGTTGGGAGAAAAGTTATTTGTGTTGTGTGCAGGTCCACGTTAGTTGCGCCGCTGACACCGACTTATCATCTCTGGAGTCCTACTGGAGACAAACCTCGGTATCTTCACCGAGGGAAACTTGCCGCTACGCTGCATCTCACCTTCCACTTGGGGTAACCAACGAGGGGAGAGAAGCAATTCGTCTCTCGCGTATCAATTGGATCCCCTTTTTCAGTAGCCAGGGCCTCCCTTTTATCGTTCAAGGGGGTCACCACAGGTGGCCAAGGCGGTGTCGTACTTTTGGAACCAGAGGCGATGGGTGTCGCCGGAACGCCACTTCTGGGAAGGTTGCGTGGCGAGGCAGCGCCACTCCTCCTGAGTGGGCGCACGGGACCTCGGCACGTACGAGGAATGGAACTGGGGCGAAGGCACCGCTGTCGCCCTGTCTTCCAGACCAGGGCGCGGCGGATTGACTGTCTTTTGTAATGTTCTGCATGTGGTGGAACCACCTTGTCCCCTCTGCACTGCTTAAGGGAGAGGGCGGCGTTGCTTTTTCCGGTTTCCTGCTATGTGGAACTCCTTTCCGGCAGCACTTTGCTTGTACCAGGAGGCAACTTCTCTTGGTGATTTCTTGTAGGCTTCCGGGATGGGAGAGCGAACTCCCGTTCCCCGACACCATGCACCCCTAAGAAATATCCAAGGAGACTCAAGCGTCTAAGTTTGGGAATGCTCCCGTGGATCCCCTTCTCCATCAACAATCATCAGTTCGTCCTTCTCCAGGCTATATTTTTATCTTTTCATGTGTTATGTGCTATGCTTGGAGTGTCTCGCTCTTTACTTTTTAGTTTGTTTTAGTTTTTCTTGTTGTTCATAACAAGTTGTACCCTAGCCTTCATTGTTTGGGAGAGAAACATGCTCCACTTCACCCTAGAACACAACATAGGCTTGCATGCTTATCTTTCTTTTTGTGTGTGTTCTTTATCTTTTCATAGCTGCTGTCATTATTAGCTCTGAGTTTTCATGCTTATATTTTTAAGATCTTTTATTTAGGTTGCTTTTGGAACTCTCTTGAGTTATCATGCTTATCTTGTTTAGAGAGTTGGCTTGTTGCACTGAGTTGTGTGTCTTGCATGAGTAGGTTATTAAGGTTGCTATTATAAGTGTACTAGTAACTTCCAATAGTTTTGAAGTATTGATTTGAGTAATGGTTGGACTTTTGTTGCCAAGAGCTTGAGCCTATTAGTGATAGGTGTCGTATTTTGGGAAATCTGTGCTTATTTTTGAAAACTACAAAAAAAACATAGTTGAGAACTCTAGCTACTAGATGGATCGCTAACCTCTGGAGGGGTTGGAATATATAAAGTACCCTCACGTACCATGGGTCGAGGATGCGCAAGGATGACCAAACCCCCATACAACATTCCCCGCGGTACTTCTATCTTTGTGAATCTTATGATTAGATAGAGAGTTACCGATAATAAGTGCATGAGTTCTTCGGACTAATGCGAGTATTCGATTGTTGGCACTTCCACCTTCCATATTTAGCTAGCCCCTTCGGTACCGTGTATTTCCCTTTCTCATCTTGAGAGTTGGTGCATACTTCGCTGGTGCGTCCAAACCCTTTGCATGATACGCTCTGTCATCATAAACCCTCCTATATCTTCCTCAAAACAGCCACCATACCTACCTATCAAGGCATTTCCATAGCCTTTCCGACATACATTGCCATGCTACATCCAACCTCTCATGACTTGACCTTCATATCATACATGCTTTTGCTTGATCGAGGAGTAGCATGCTAGTTGGACCTTGCCCTTATAATTTCTACATGACGCGCTAGTATCATTTCATATCCTACTACATTGGCAAAGGCATACATTTGCATACATCATGATAGTTTTCAGTTTCCTTTATGTTGAGTAATCTTGTAAAGTGTGAATATCTTCTATATTCTTGTAAAGTATAGTGTTGCCCTTAAGTGAGGAAAAGATCCCAAAGAGGACAATAAAAGATCCCAAAAGAGGACAAATTAAAGATCCCAAAGAGGACACATAAGAGATAAATAGAAAGAGCCAATGAGTCCACAACAACCCAAAAAAATTGAAAAAATGAAAAAAGGAAATAAAAGGAGAGAAGGGGGCAACACTACTATTCCTTTTGAAAGATCCACACTCGTACTCCATTGTCATATATGTACTCCATAGAGAAATTCAGATCATTCATGCATAACTATGTGGGGATCCTTACACTATAGAACTTGGCTTGCATATTCCAAGGATGAGCCTCCTCAAATGAGCTCTAGGTATTCATGAGCAAGAAGGCATACATTTGCATTGGAGATCTTACCTTAGCTCATATGTGCATCTGTTGCATGGCAATCCCTCCTCCTCACTTCATATCTATCATTTGGACTTCTCTCGCCTATGATTGTCCTCATTGATGTGAGCCTTTCACACCTTTTTTTCTTCCTTCCCCATCATTATTCTCTTTGCCATCCTAAGTGACAACATATCTAGCTCACGCTCATCCATTTCATGAGTTCTCAAACTCGAAAGGGAGATGATCAGTTTGACTTGTGCCTGACTAGTGGTCTGAGGACGAGTCAAAATAAGATTCTCAAGGAGACCAAGTGTGAAGTTGTAGTAGATTGAGTTCTCAATTAACTTTATAGTATTTTTTATGCTCTAAACCCATCTCCCACTTCTTGCACGCAAACACCATTTGGAGACATTCGAGTCACGGAAAGCGAGAGCTCTTGCACCTTTATGTTCATGATTTTCTAGTTTCAATGCTAGATATAGAGTCTTGATTGTTATTATCTTGACTTGAATTGCATATATTATTATCTTTACTTTGAAGTTCTTATATGTGTGCTAGTCTGTCACGACAGGAACTATCCGTGTTATAATTTACCTACTCGAAGACAAGCAGGAATTAAGCTTGGGGATGTTGATACGTCCCAAACGTATCTATAATTTCTGCTTGTTCCATGCTCTTTTGGGTGACATTGCAATGTTTTTTCTACACTTTCATACCTTTTTACACATATTTGGACTAACCTACTACCTCAGTGCACCAAGTGCCAGTTTCTGTCTGCTGACGTCTGTGAATTGCAGGTTTTTACCCATATTTAAAGAACCCAAAAAATTGCAACAAAAATATATAAAAAATCAGCGTGAATGAAGCTTCCAGAAGCACCGAAGGGGGATAGAGGGGAGCCAGGCCCCACCCAGGCGGCCACCTGGCGCAACCCCCTCCTGGCCGCGCCACCAGGGCACCTGGGGGGAGGGGACACCCCCTGGTGCCCCTCTTCGGCCTATATTTACACCCCGTCACGGAAACCCTCGAGAGGAACCCCGCATCGCGATTATCACCTCTGTTCCGCCGCCGCCTCGCTTCCAAGATTGGGAGCACAAGAAGACCTCTTCCCGGTACCCTGCCGGAGGGAGGATTGACCTCCGGGAGCTTCTCCACCACCATGAGCGCTTCCCGGATGTGCCGTGAGTAGTCCCCCTTGGACAATGGGTCCATGAGCAATAACTATGTGATGTCTTCTCTCCAATCTTGTGCTTCAATTCTTAGTCCTTGTGAGATGCCCTACATGATCAAGGAATCTATGCAATTTTTCCTACTGTTGCTATGCTGTGTTTGCTGGGATCCGATGGATTATGAGATAATGTTCAGATTGTGATGATTTATATATTTGGTTCGCCTTTTATAATTTGTTCTTGGGTAAATCTTGCATGTTCTTCATTGCTTTTTATTGCTTTGGCCAAGTAGTACATAGTAACTCCAAGAGGGAGCGTTATGCTTGATTGTGGGTTCATGCCCCGCAATGTCTAGCTTTGTTTACACCCGGTCCATATTTCTACCATTGTTTACACCTCAACTCTTTATTGCTTTATTTCCTTTCAGTACATAGTAGTGATGATTGCAAAGAAAAGGAAATAAAAGCAGTAAATGGTTGCATGTCACTCAAGCTAGACATTGGGGGGCATCAACCCACAATCAAGCATAACGCTCCCTCTTGGAGTTACTATCTACTACTTGACCAAAGCAATAAAAAGAAATGAAGAACATGCAAGAATTACTCAAGAAAAAATATAAAAGGAGAACCAAATATATAACTCATCATGATCTGAACATAATCTCATAATCCATCAGATCCCAGCAAATACAACACAGCAACAATAGAAAAAATACATAGGTGCCTTTATCATGTAGGGAAGCTCACAAGGACTAAGAATTGAAGCACAAGATTGGAGAGAAGACATCACATTGCTACTGGTCATGGACCCATGGTCCAAGGGGGTCTACTCACGACACATCCGGGAAGTGCTCATGGTGGTGGAGAAGCTCCCGGAGATCAATCCAACCTCTGGCAGGGTGCCGGCACGAGGTCTTTTGGTGATCCCGATCTCGGGATCGCGGCGGCGGCGGAACATAGGTGAAAATCATGATGCGGGGTCTCTTTTTTAGGGTTTCTGTATCGAGGAGGTAATATAGGCTGAAGGGTGGCGCCAGGGGAGGGCCCCACCTCTCAGGCGGTGTTGGGGCGCGGTCCGCCCCTGGCCTCGCTAGGTGGCCTCCTGAGAGGGGGTGGCCCCTCTCCGGCTGCCCTTCGTTGTTCTGTAAGCTTCCGTTATGCTGAATTTTTTATATATTTTCTTGGAATTTTTTGGGCACCATAAATATGTGTAAAAACCTGCTATTCACTGATATCAACAGACAAAAACGGGCGCTATGTGCACTGAGTTAGTAGGTTAGTCCAAATATGTGTAAAAATGTATGAAAGTGTTGCAAAACACATAGCATTGTCACCCAAATGAGCATGGAGCAAGCAGAAATTATAGATATGTTTGGGACGTATCAATATCCCCAAGCTTAATTCTTGCTCGTCCTCGAGTAGGTAAATGATAACACAGATAATTTCTGTAGTGACATGCTAACACACATATAAGAACTTCAAAGTAAAACAAGTAAGATATGCAATTGAAGTCAAGAAAATAACAAACAAGAGTCTATATCTAGTATTGAAACTAGCAAAGTAAGAACATAAAGGTGCAAGAGCTCTCACTGTCCGTGACTCAAATGTCTCCAAATGGTGTTTGCGAGCAAGTAGTGGGAGATGGGTTTAGAGCATAAAAATACTATATAGGTTAATTCAGAACTCAATCTACTAAAACTTCACACTTGGTCTCCTTTGGAATCTTATTTTGACTCGTCCCCAGACCACTAGTCAGGCACAAGTCAAAATGATCCTCTGCCTTTCGACTTTGAGCACTCATGCATTGGATGAGCGCGAGCAAGATATGTTAGCACTTAGGATGGCAAAGAGAATAATGATGGGGAAGAAAGACAAAAAAATGTGAAAAGTTCACATAAATGAGGACAATCATAGGCGAGAGAAATCCCAATGATAGATATGATGCGAGGAGTAGGGATTGCGATGCAACATATGCACATATGAGCTAAGGTAAGCTCTCCAATGGAACTAGTGGGGGTGCATCCAACTTGCTTGTTCATGAAAACCTAGAGCTCTTTTGAGAAGGCTCATCCTTGGAATATGCAAGCCAAGTTCTATAGTGTAAGGACCCCCACATAGTTTTGCATGAATGATATGAAAATCTCTATGGAGTACAAATATAACTATGGAGTACGAGTGTGTATCTTTCAAAAGGAATAGTAGTGTTTCCCCTTCTCTTTTTTTTCTGTTTCTTTTGTATTTTGTGGCCTCATTGGCTATTTCTATTTATCTCTCATTTGTCCTCTTTGGGATCTTTTAATTTTTCCTCTTTTGGGATATTTTATTTTTTCCTCTTTGGGATATTTTCCTCACTTAAGGGAAACACTCTATATTTTACAAGAATATATAAGATCTCACAGTTTACAAGAAGTACTCAACATAAAGAAAACTAAAAAACTATTATGATGTATGCAAACGTATGCCTCTGCCAGAGTAGCAGGATATGAAATGATACTAGCGCATAATGTAGCAATGATTAGGGAAAATCCCAACTATCATGCGACTCCTCGATCAAGAAAAAGCATGTATGACATGATGATCAAGTCATGAGATGATGGATGTTGCATGGCAATGTATCTCGGAAAGGCTAGGGAAATGCCTTGATAGGTAGGTACAATGGCTGTTTTGAGGAAGATACAAGGAGGTTTATGATGACAGAGCGTATCATGCAAAGGGTTTGGATGCACCGGCGAAGTTTGCACCAACTCTCAAGATGAGAAAGGGCAATGCACGATATCGAAGAAGCTAGAAAAATATGGAAGGTGGAAGTGCCGACAATCGAATACTCGCATTAGTCCGTAGAACTCATGCACTTATTATCGGTAACTCTCTATCTAATTAGGAGGTTCGCAAAGAGACAAGTACCCGAGGAGGAGTGTATGGTGGTTTGGTTATCCTTGCGCATCCTCGACCCATGGTACGTGAGGGTACTCTATATATTCCAACCCCTCCAGAGGTTAGCGATCCATCTTGTAGCTAGAGTTCTCAACTAATTTTTGTAGTTTTCGAAAATAAGCACGGATTGCCCAAAATACGACACCTATCACTAATAGGCTCAAGCTCTTGGCACCAAAAGTCCGAACATTACTCACATCCATACCTCAAAACTATTGCAAGTTACAACTACACTTATAATAGCAACCTCAATTACCTACTCATGCAAGACACACAACTCAGTGCAACAGACGACCTCTCTAAATAAGATAAGTATGAAAACTCAAGATATCTACAAAAGCAACAACCTAAATAAAATCTCTTAAAAAGATAAGAATGAAAACAAGAGGTAAGCATGACAGCAGCTACGAAAAGATAAAGAACACACAAAAATATAAGCATGCAAACCTATGTTGTGTTCTAGGGTGAAGTGGAGTGTTTTTCTCTCCCAGAGAAAGAAGGCTAGGGTACAACTTGTTATAAACAGCAAGCAAAACTAAAACAAACTAAAAAGTAAAGAGCGAGACGCTCCAAGTTTAGCACATAACACATAAAGAGATAAACATATAGCATGGAGAAGGATGAACTGATGATTGCTGATGGAGAAGGGGGTGCACGGGGGCATCCCCAAGCTTAGACACTTGAGTCTCCTTGGGTATTTCTTGGGGGTGCATGGGGGCATCCTCAAGCTTGAGCGCTTGACACTCCCGAATCTTCTTTCATCATCTTCCGTCGAATACTTGAAAACTCCCTTCATACGGAAGTCATCATAAGCTGATTAGAGTGGTTAGTTACCCATAATAAAATAAATTTTATCCACTAGAAATAAATACTTTCATGAAGAGCTATTGTTTCTCAAGATTGCCAAAAGTTTTTTGCAAAGAAAAATCAATCTTAAGATTTTCAAAACGATGAAAACGCAAAACGTGGCAGAATATATGAAAAACAGACCAGTAGGTAGTAAATAATTATTTCGAAGCACTTTTGCCACTCAAATAAAAAATGTCAGAAAATACGCTAGAAAGTCAATTGTATAGATCATATTTTCAAAAAAAATCAGATCAAAAAGAGAATGTGGTGATTTATGATGGATTTTCCCGCCAAGCAGACATAATCTGTTTCTGGTCAGCATGTCACAACTTTTGAACTTTCTGGCAACCGGAGGCTAAAACTTTGCACAAAGATTGAAAAGAAAGATAAAAATGATGTTTATAAAGTAGTAACAAGAATCAAGTCCACTAAAACAGAAAGTGAAAACATTTTTAGTTGCCTCTCAATAAGCGCTTTCTTTTATGCCTTTGAGCTACACATGATGGATTTTAAATGATGCTCTCATAAGAGTAAGTATTGGAAGCAAAAGAGAGCATCAAGAAGAAAATATGAAGCACATTTAAGTCTAACCCACTTCCTATGCATAGACATCTTGTAAGAAAATAAATCAAACAAGCGCATATCCACAAGCATAGGAACGTGGAACAAGAACAACTTCAAAACTTTCAACATAAAGAGAGTTGTTTTTGTAACATGGAAGTTTCTACAACCAAACTTTCCTCTCTAAAAATAATTTTTACTAGTATCATGAACAACATCAAGAATATAACTATCATATAAAGCATGTTGTTCATGACCTACAAGCACACGTGTATAGTTTTCAACACGGTGTTTAGGAACATAAGATAAATGCAACCCATCACTATGATCCTTAATAAGAGAAAAATTCTCTGGAATATGAATTGAAGATTTCATAAGGATAATAGGACAATCAAGTATGGGTGCAATAGCAAAAATTTCATGCTTATCATGAGGAACTATAGCAAGTTCATCTTCGTAAGCATCATCCATAGTGGCATCATGGCCAAAAGTATAGAAGGCATCAACTTCATCAAAAAGGGATATTTCAAAAGAATGCAAAGGATCATAACACTCATCAATATAGCATTCATACTCCTTTGGTAAGCATGGAGAGAAATTATATAAAGTAAGAGTCAAAGAGTTACTCTCATTAGAAGTTAGACATGGATGGATCCATTCTTCCTCCTTTTCTTCATCACTCTCCTCCTATTTTTCATCCAAGGAGCTTTCAGCTTCAGTAATTTCTTCTTCCATAGAGTCCCGCAAAGCATTAGTCTCTTCCTTTGGGGAGAGATTCTCTCAAGATAATCAGTAATATAATAATTTTGATTGCAATTTTCAAAGAAATACTCAAGTATAGCAAGGCTCTCAGATTTATAACGGGCATCATCAATATTTTCAAGAAAAGAAGTAATTTCATAGGAACCCTTAAAAGCGACAAATTCTTTTATTTGTCCTGCATCATAAAAGTCATAATTTCCCTTAGCATAAGAAGCTAAGGTTTCATCATCATTGTACTCACATTAGAAAGCAAGGTGTTTGTGCCTCATAAAGCAACAAGATTCATCCATGCAGAACGATATATTATATATTGAGCACAAGTTTCTAGCTTACTCATACGATTGATGTATTAGTATCCATAACTGTATCCCTATTTGAGACAAGCGGTATTCCTTATAATATTATTGTTGATCCTCAGTGAATCCTCCCTGCCAATAAGATCTGGTTTCAAAGAAATTACACATTGATTGGCAAGTAAGGAACTACACATACTATTTTTTGGGGGTTTTGATATAAGACTCTAAAGAAAAAGCTAGAAAGTAAACTAACAAGACTAAAAAGCAAAGGTAAAAGATAGTGTGCAACTCCCCTATCTTGAAGATTGGAGTCCCTGCAACGGTGCCAGAAATTCGCTTCATGGCACTGAAGTAGTGCTCCTCGTTGGTTACCCCAAGTGGAAGGTTGAGATGAAGCCTAGCAGTAAATTTCCCCTAACATAGATGATAGGCTTTATGTCTCTAGTAGGACTACAAAGATCGAAAAGAAGGTGGTCAAACGAGCAAGGCGTCCTTTGAGATAAGTTACTCAGCTGACCTGGACCTGCACAAAAAAGAAAATAACTTTACTCCCAACGCGTCGAAGATGTTGTCAATCTCTCGGTTCTTATTGTTTACAAAGGACCAAAAACACAGTGGAAATAGGGATGATTGCAAATGAAAGGAAATAAAGTAGTAAAGAGTTGAGGTGTAAACAATGGTGGAAATATGGACCGGGGTCCCATGATGTTCACTAGTGATGCCTCTCTCCCAAAAGTCGATAAAACAACTAAGCTGGGTGACAAAATTACAACTGGGCAATCGACAAAATTATAAACGCACCGCAATGCTAATTATGCCACAAGAAAGTTAGAGGCTCAAAAGTATGGGCAGTACGCCAAAACAAGTAGATCGTTTATTCATCAGCATCTACTTACTAATCATCCACCTTGAGATATCTATCCAGAACATCTCGATGATATTAAGTTGGAAACCCCACCCAAAGTGTAAGCCCAAAGCAACAGACAACTGCATTAACAAACTTTGTGTAAGGTAAATCCTTGTAACCGCGGTTACAAGCACCGTTGTTTTCTCCCTGGTGGCAACAACACATCCCCTAGTCTCATGTTTATTTCACTCAAACTAGACATCGGGGGGCATGAACCCACAATCAAGCATAAACGCTCCCTCTTGGAGTTACTATCTACTACTTGGACAAAGTAATAGAAAAAAACCGAGAACACACAAGAATGACTCAAGAACAAAATATAAAAGGAGAACCAAACATATAACACATCACGATCTGAACATAATCTCATAATCCATCGGATCCCAACAAACACAGCATATCAACAACAGGAAAATTACATCAGTACCTTTATCATGTAGGGCAAAACACAAGGGCTAAAATTGAAGCACAATATTAGAGAGAAGACATCACATAGCTACTAGTCATGGACCCATGGTCCAAGGGGTACTACTCACGTCACATCCGGGAAGCGCTCATGGTTGTAGAGAAGCTTCCGGAGATCAATCCTCCCTCCGACAGGGTGCCGGGACGAGGTCTTCTGGTGATCCCGATCTCGGGATCGCGGCGGCGGCGGAACAGAGGTGAAAATCGTGATGCAGATTCTATTTTTTTTAGGTTTCTGCATCAAGGAGGTAATATAGGCCGAAGCTGGGCGCCACGGGAGGGCCCCACCTCTCAGGCATCCTTGGGGCACGGCCCCACCTGTAGTCGCGCCAGGTGGCCGCCTAAGAAGGGGGTGGCCCCTCTCTGGCTTCCCTTCTGTGTTCTGGAAGCTTCCGTTACGCTAATTTTTTATATATTTTTCTTGGAATTTTTTGGGCACTGTAAATATGGGTAAAAACCTGCAATTCACAGACATCAGCAGATAGAAACTGGCACTGGGTGCACTAAGTTAGTAGGTTAGTCCAAATATGTGTCGAAAGGGTAGCAAGACACATATCAATGTCACCCAAATGAGCCTGGAACAAGCAGAAATTATAGATATGTTTGGAACTTATCAACGATCAAGCTTGAATATTTGCAAAAAATCCCTCAAACAGTAATTTGTTCACAATCATGGGTCCTTTCTTTTTCCCCGCCCCTATCTGGAAAAATCAAAGGAGACAGTAGTCCGGCAGTTTCGGCCGCTAGGATGGTGAAAGTGATCTCGACCAGAGAAGGCATTGGTGGCCCACGGGGCGCTCCCACGCGCAATGGGGACATGCGAGGCATCATGGCGTTTGTCGTCTCCTTTGGTGCGATTGCACCATGACCATGCAACAAAATCATCGGAGCCGAGGCGGGGAAGAGATGAAGGAGGCAAGGATGGGTGGATCAGGGCGCGGGGCACCAAAAATGTCCGGTGACGCTAGGGTTTTGACAGACGGCATCGAGATCAGTGACGGGGGAGCTCGGGCATTCTTCCATGGAGGTTGTTGTGTCAGGAGATATTGGGATATGAGAGACCATGAGTGAGGAGGACAAGGAACGCGAGGAAGAGAGGAGTTGGGTAGCGTTGGGGTACAGATTCAGCTGCCAGCGGCCAGCTAGGGTTGCTCGTGATGGGAGGTGCGCTTGGTCTGAGGCGTTGCACCCTGATGGTAGGTCAATGTTGGTCAAACAGATTTAGGACCTCGAATGAACAACTTAAAAATATTTAGGATCCAAAAAAGTATTTTGAAAGAATTATTACCTCATGGACACTTTAGTGAAGAATTAGGACCGCGCGTGCATTTTACTCTAAGTTTTAATACCAGTAGCGTGAGCTGGATTTGCATTCTAATTCAAAATTTTATGAATTTATTCAAAGACGGCAGTCAATTGTCGTATATAAAACTAATTGAGTGCCTGTGCAAACTATGTTGGCTACGCAAGTTCTCACAAGCACATGGACTGTGACACCCTGGATTTTGGAACTTTATTTTTCCAAAAACTTTTCTGATTTATTTCAGGATTTGCTATTTGGTTTGATTTTAGGAAACTCTTTGCACTTGAAACTTGAGAATATTTTCTTTCTTTGCTCAAGTAGCCCATGATTCCCTAACCATTTCCAATGACCATCCCTTGACGATCCCATCCAAGCCACCTTTTTATTCAAGCCATATATTCCTTTTCCAATAAAAGGAATATTCCCCTTTATTAGAGGATGGTGAAGCAACCCCTATTTATATTGCTCCATAAATCCCCAAATAATTCCCACATACTCTTGACACCATATCTTGCCAAAATCAACAAAAACATAGCATGGCCAAGTGGATTTTTCACCTAGAGAAATTCATTTGTCTATGGGGGAAGAATGGCACTTTGTGAAGGGAGTGTTATTTATCCTTATCCATTGCTGGTGAAACTTTTTGTGCATATTCTTGTGACCATATCATCAGCCTATACCAATTTTCATCTTTAGGGGACAAGCCAAACTCCATCCTAAATTCCCAAAGTTTGGATGCAGCAAGGGGGCATTGTGAAGAAAGCGCATGATAGGGGAACCCATTTGCTTTGAAAATTTTGGCACATGATCCCACACCCAAATGACTCCACTAAACCAAGTGAAAACACCTTCCCCTCACACACTTCACCATTTAGCCTCAGCTTGTCTCCCAAGTTTGCAACAACAAACTTTTCCTTGAAGTAGAGATCATCCCAGTGGCCCCCTTGACTAGTAAATCCGACCACTATGCTAATCTTGGGAAGGACTACACACCAGACATCTTTGGCCACATGAACCCCCCCTGTATGCACCAGTGCCGTGGTGGCCATGCCCATGGCGTGCCTCTGGTGCGCTCTGGGCACGCCCGAGGCCACTAGACACGTGAACCACGCGCTGCAGCGCTCCCATGCCCCTTCCCCGTGTCCACCTACGCCGCACACCTTTACCATGCACGCGTGCCCCCTTTCCCTCTCCTTTCCTCGCCCGAATCCCGCCTGTACCTCGCCGCCAGCGGGAACACGATGAGCACACTGGTCATGTCCTGTCCCCATCACCATGGCCACCCCCTCGGCTCCATGCGCTGCTCCTGCTCGCCTGTGAACCTCTCAAACACCCTCGATGCACCCAGAGCCTTCCACCTCACCTCTCCGCCGTGTCGGCATATCCACGGCGGCGTTTGAGCTCGGAATCCCATTCCCCTTTAAAGGTCGTCGCCCTTTGCTAGTCACCACCAGCCTTCACTGCCTCCCAATCGTCCCCTAGCGCAAAGCAATCGAGCGGGCCAGCTCTTCTTCTCTGCCTCCGGCCAGAGCTCCACCGCGCCGTTGCAGTCAAATCCCGACCATTCCGGTGAACCGCTAGCCAAGCCGAGACGTCCACCGCACTCCCTTGCTCCCCTTGAGCTTCCTAACCCCACCTCCCGCTCGAATTGATGCCAAAATCCGCCGTGCCGTCGTCGCCGGTGAGTTCCCGTGGCCTCGCGCCGCCCCGACGACCCTCATCACGCCGCCCGGCCACCTCCCGGCGAGCTATGGGTACGGGTGGACTTGTCGTGGATCGCCCGACCACCCTGCCCCTCGCCGCGCCTCACCATCGCATCCTCGCCGCCGTTGAGCCGCCGGTGAGCTCGCTGCCCACTATTTCCTTCTCCCCCTCTCTCTTATATGACTCGATGGCCCCACTATCAGCTACCTAGCCCATGCCCGAAGGGGTATCAAGTGGAGACGTATTCTCCAAATACGCCTTCGACGTGGCCCCTTCTGGAATTTCTAGAAAAATGATTTAAAATCATTTGTTTGACAAGAATTTGACCACCTATATCTTTTATTCCACAAGTCCAAATGAGTTGATTCTTTTCCCCTAGTTTTATCTCGAGCTCCTCTTCAATTTGGCATAGTTTTCATGCTATCTTTCTCTGTTGAGTTTTTCTGATAAAAAATAAACCTTTATGTCACATTTTATTTTTCCATTTTGAAATATATTTTTAGGGTTTCTTTGTGATTGAAGACCAGGAGTATTTCACACTCCTATGGTGAAAGGCAAGCCACAACGTCTTTTGCACCCTTGTAAAGATTTGACGTGGTTTACATCTTACTTTACTTTCGGATAATATGAATACCTTTCTTGATTTGCTTTGAATCACTATGATCATGAGATTGCCATGTTATGCTTGTGTGCATCATATCCTAGTTAGATTTGTGATCTTGCTAGGTTTCATGATACCATCTTGGTCATTTTGGACATCGCTAAGTTAATTATATAGTCATGCTTTGGCTCATGATGTTACTATAACCGTACCTTGGATTGTTCTGCATGCATTGCTATGACTTGGACTTAGATTTTCATGTTGCACATGATATTGTATTATGCATTTGGAAACATGCTTGTGCCAAGTTGATCAGGTGCCACCAAACCGAACTTATCAGTGCAGCCACACTCGCCTTGATGGGAAGGCCTTGGATCGATCTATCGGTGTGCTCTATTGTTCGTATCACCAAAGAAGGGAGGCTATGCGCGCACGATTACCCTGATCAGGTAAGAGGTGATAGCCTCGAGAGCCAGTTTGTTTATTGGCCCCGTCCCCGTTTGAGACATGTTGAGTCCCCGTTTGGGACAAGTTTGCCACGAGGTGGCCATTTGACACGATGTTGGCCGGTGTCTGGAGGACACAGGGCTACCCAAGACGGGATGTCGGTGATACGGTAATGGAGTCATACGGTAGAACGGTCTCGTTGGAGAATTCCTAGTCCACTCCTATGATACGAGTTCCGAGGTTCCTCTGGGACAAGTTCCAAGGTACTGGATGGAGGAAGAACTCCATAGGGTGGGTAAAGTGCACGGCCTCTACAGAGGTGATGAATCTATTCGAATAGTTGATTCCACGGTATTGGACGCAGTTCATACTAGGTCACACTATGGATCAACATGAACCCGGTTTGATGATTGTGCTAAGTCGAGCGGTCACGCGGTGACCCATGAAAGTGATCGGTTATGCGATGACCAGTTTTTTTCATGTGATAACCCGTGAAAGTTATTGGTTATGAGATGACCCGTTTGGTCATGCGATCACCCGTGAAAGTTATTGATTATTCGATGACCCGTTTGGTCATGCGATAACCCGTGAAAGTTATTGGTCACGCGATGACCCGTTCGGTCATGCGAGGACCATATTGGTTTGGTGGCAACGCGATCACACCTAATCTGTTGAATGGTCGTGCGACGACCCGCATAAGTTGATTTGATCATGATATGACCCAGTGCTTGAGTCCGTAATGACTCCGAGGTAAGCCGTGTGATCATGCGATGATCATACGAGGTCCATGTGACCTTAAACGATGGTTGTTATTGCAGTAGTTATAATCTTGCTAATATGCTAGATGCATCATGTTGGCATTTCTTGAACTGTTATTTCCATGTTATTTTTTTGTCTTGGTGATTTGGTTGTTGTGAGCTTTCAAGTACATTCAATGTACTGACCTGGCGTGTCATGCCAGAACTGCAGGCAATGCTATGATTGGGTAGGACGATGTTCCCGGTGTTTGCGAGGTAGATGGTGCCCCAGTCAGTGTCCCTGTGGAGTGGAGTCCCTCACTCTCGCCGTTATTCTGCTGCTAAGATATATTCCGCTTCTATAGAGTTATCCTGCTGCTTGGTCTAGATCTGTGGCTAGCATTAGGAGCAATTTGTTCACTGCCTCGCTCCGCTAGCGTTGTAATACACCCCTTGTACCCATTTCATCGGTAATAAAAGTGGTTCAGTTCTATATCAAGCAGTGATGTGTTCAGAATACATGATCTCTGGGCTGGAGCACGAGGCGTTCCGGTATTCTGAGCCGGGGTGCCACAACTCTTTGTATCAGAGCAGGACTGACTGTAGGACACCCTAGTTAGCGCAGACGTTAGAATGATGTTAGAGTTAGTATATAGCCTGCTTATGTGCTGCATTTGATGGATGCATTTGTTTGCTGCATAGAATGCATATAGGTAGCATTATATTCACTACGGGCCCAAGGTTAAAATCTTCGCAGTTCCGTACCACAATTGCTCAAACATGGTGACATTCGGGTCACCGCCCTTTCCCGCTTATTTGCGTTGTTTGGTATTTCGGGTCTTGTCGACCCTTGGGTTTTCCCTTGGTTAGGTATGGATCTCCCTATGACCCTAGATTGCCTATCCCATTCCACTCTTATCTTTTAGACATGTTGTAAGGCCCGATATGCGGTAGTGTACCAGATCTAGATGTTTCCATCCTGATCCGGGGACGAAGCACATATCGGTCCCACTGTGACATATGACAATGCCATATGCCCCGGATTTCCAGCATGATATCACAAGATTACAGCTACATGGATACAACTTCTCATACAATCGACATACAACTGCCTTAATAAATTATAGCAGCGGAAGATACATGTCTGAGTATAGCCTGCAATCAAATGCCTAGTGGCAAAGAGAAAATCATCGATCCCATAACCACACGGGTCCAGGCCCTCCGCCGGGATCCTCCTAACTAGTCGTCGTCGAGTCTCCACGTGAAACGTCGATCACCGTACCTGTTGTCGATTAAGAACCCTGAAAAGAGTTTAGGGGTAGTATCATGAGTACATAAGTACTCAGCATCCAACTGTAGTGGTCAACTGACCCAGCAAGGACTTCATCACTCGTCATTCTAGGACAACTAGTAGTTTACGGTAAGGATGGGGTAACTGGTAAGGTTGCTGCCGCACTAGCATTTATGAAGTGGCTAACGATATAGAGAGTAAGATAAGAAGCCAAGCATTCGATGAGGAATCGCCTCCAACAAGTTTTCTATCATCTACTTACGCAAACATAACACCTCTTCGCATCCCGGCGAAGAAGAAGCATTCAAGGCACACACACGTTGATCAAGTTATATTAAGATTATCTCAGTTGTTGTTGTCTATGAACAAGGAGTAGGTCTCAAGTCGTCCATAACCGTGGACACGGCTTCTCGAAAAGATTTAACCCTGCAGGGGTGTACCAACTGCCCATTACAAGGCTCCGCACGCGCGCCCATCTCTCTCAGTTGCTACCCATCACAGGCAACCATTTTATGATTTAGTTCCAAGAGATCCGAAATGATAGGTCCCTCTAACTAAAACCGAACAATCCAGGTGGCCCCCGGTGAGTCGACATCCAGCTCAGGAGCCGGCCGCTCTCTCGATCTGGTCTCTACCGTATGACTCCAGGTTTGGATTGCCGGTTAATCTCACATGAGACCGGCTCCTCAGCCGGTCATGATGGGCCAGCAAGGAACCATGTCCTTACTGGTCCGGGTTATTTTAAAGGATGTCTTCCAGGAGCTACCCGACAGACATATATGCATGGTTTTCAAATGTTAAATCAGCTTGGGCCACCAGTAGAAATGTTTAAAGCTAGGTAGGTAAGAAAAGGGGACCCCATAAAATCCCACACGCGGTTAGGCACGCTCAGTCTTAAAACCAATACCCTAAACTCGGGTCCTAGGTGACTCAAATGGAACAAAGCGTCGGGGCGGGATAGCCTAGACCTTCCATCATTCATCGAATATAGTCAACATTATAATAATCATATCATCAACAACAATAATATAATAATGTGATAGCCCAAACCAAGGAGTAACAGGGTAATCTCGTAGCATCCTAAGCATGCATACTAAGCAGGGGCCGAGCAACGAGAAATAGTATCATAGCAGTACAAGGTTTTATAGGAGGGGATATGGCTGTATCGGTTTGAAAGAGGATGTAAATATGTGGTAGGATCAAACATCGAACCTAACCTAGACTAGCATGCAAACCGCTGGTTGAAATAGAATGGATCATAAGTAATGTATAGTCCTTGCCTGTTGATAAGTCGGGTTCCGAAGGTGTAGTTGATCGCAAGCTCGCATCGTCTCCGAAAGGTATCCGCGGGAGCACACAAGAAGTAAACACTGGAAAAGGCAATCGGCGAGTAAGCATCTATTACTACGAAGCAATCACCAGCAAACAACATCAAGAAGGTAACATGAGACAAAGCACAGCATCGCACCTACCGGCGAGAGCGGTTACTAATAGGTTAAGTGGAGTATTCGTCACACACGACGGTACTGCATGTTTACAAGGGTTCAAGTTGTTTAGCTACACAATGTGAGAAAAGGTTGTTAACATGGCATGTCACTCAAGCATGTCATAGCACACAAACATGGCAAGAGGTGAAGCATAAATAATCTATCTATTCTAGTCACTTTAAGTGGGGGGTAAAACCTATGCATGGCAACTATTACGGTCCCCATGATAATTATTGCATTTGGTACTGTTTTGCCGTAAACAATATTTTATTATTTTTATTAGCAAACAAAAGCAGCATAAACACAATCTACACGCAATTCTAGTCAAGTTACATATAAGAAACATTTTTATCGGCGCAACGGTTAAAAAGTTATAAGCAATTACATTTACAGTGGCAAGCAGTTGTAATTTGCAGTAAAATAGCATGTAAACAAAGTCAAACATGGGAAAAGAGCAGATTTTATTAATCTACATAGAAAACTAAGCAAGTTTCATGTTTAAAGCGTCGCGATCCGAGCTACCGTTAAAAAGATACGGGCATCGTAAAAATCTATTACAATCTGCCAATTTTAAAAGCCCAGAGAAAAAAATAAACGTTTCCGGGCCGAATCTAGTGTTACTAGGACGGCCCAACTATGCAGCGCAGCAAAAAAAAGAAAAAAAACGGGGCCGCCTCACCTTGTGGGCTCGTCCCAGGCCGGCTGCTGGACTGGGGGCGGCTTGGGCCGCGTTGGCTGGGCCGGCTCGGGATCCGGCCGGATCGGGCTTCTGGCGCGACAGAGAGGTGCGGAGGAGCTCCGGGCGGCACGGCGAGCTCCCTCGAGGGCATCCATGGCGGCCCGGCGGCGGTGCCTTCCTGCGGAGAAGGGAGGGCTTAGGGGAGAGGAGGGACCAGGAGTAGAGGAGGGGAGGCGGCGACCTGGCAGGGCGACGACGCGGCTGCTCGACGGTGCTTGCCGGAGAGCGAACGGCGACGGGCGGCGCGGCGGCGGCTGGTTCGGCCCATTTCGGGCCCAAGGAGGGCCGTGGCAGCGGCGAGCTCGGCCCTGCGGGTCCGGATCGGCTGGGAGCTGCGGTTGGGACTACGTGACCTCTCCAGAGCCATTGATCTGCAGATCAGACGGCTCAGATTTGGCCAGGGGCTAGGGTTTCGAAACAAGAGGCAAAAATTGGCAGATCTAGAAATGTGAGGGGGGTGGCAGCAATTTTGGACTAGGGAAACCCTAGAAAGGGGTGGGAGAGTGGTGGTCTTTATATAGCCCAGGTGGCTGGCAGTTTGCAAAAACATCCCCGATTTTTCTCTCGCGCGCCCGGTGTTTACGTTTCTGACCGCCGGGGGTCCGCGGGACCTCCGATTCGGGTAAAACTTCAAACTGAGCGATCAGCGCGTTGAGCCGGTGGCGTTCACCTAGCGTTGGAACCATTCCGAGAACACTTTCCAGCGCACTATAAAATTATCCCGTTTAGTTATTAAACAGGGTTTTGTTCCGTTGGCTGCGGCTGGTCTTGTGCGGGTTTTTGCGACATTGCTCGGGTGAAACCCGGTGTCGCAAATGTCGAGTGTCAGGGTTCCAAGGGCCGGTCTCCGTTCGGTACGAGATAAGAGGGGGAAAAATCGCCGATCGATAAATCGGGGATGCAAACACCGCAAACAAATCATACAATCAAACAATTCACACCGAAAACAAATTTTTTTAATTTTTGTGAAATCTGGGCTATTACACATGCTCTATATTCTATCTATGCAAGTTCTCTCCTCATACACCTCCTGTAGTGTAGTAATTTTGTGGTGATGGTTCTTCAGTAAATATGCCCGGTTTTCACTTAGGGATGGGGTACAGATAGTTTCTCAGCCAACCAGCTCCCTCACCATGTGTAAATCAATGGTCGAGTTGCTGAAGACCCCGTGCGCACGGGCTTATGGCCGTGCACACGAGGCCCCGTGTACACAGGGTAAGGCGAGTTTTACCTTGAGGAGCAGCCAGAGTTTGCACATGTGTCTTAGATTATTCTTGCCAAGGAGGAGATTGCTTTTTCGTATAGGCCTGAGGAGCCCTTTGAGATTGGTTCTGCTCATAATTTGATGCCAACCTATGATACTCTTCGCCACATTCTCAGGTATACCATCACTCCGAAGGAAGGTGATTCTATCAAGATTCGGTCCTCCGTGTTTGATTTATTCAAGATGGTTCATGAGGGCAAGAAGATTGATGTGCTTGACACCATGTATCATGAGATGACGGAGTGTGTGTGTGTCTGTAGAAGTCCCTGATTTATGCTCCCCTCATCCAGGCTTTGATTGAGTCAGTTTCCAGCTCTAAGGACATTGGACCTTATCGCCCCAGCCTGCCCAAGAAAGATTTAAGGTATCGGCCACCAGTTCCAGCTGAGTATGTCCCCCCCCCCCGGCGTGGGTGTACCCAGAGGTATTTTGCTCGTGGTGCCTCTGCTTCCGGTGCTTCCTCCTCTGCCCGCGCTTCTCGTCAGCGTGCGTCTTCTTGTGCCATGGATGCTCCTGCCACTTTAACCCTCCGTGAGAATAAGTCTCTTTTCAAGACCGTGGCCAATCTTTTCAAGATTTGTCAGTCCATCCAGAAGAGGCGGCTCAGATATTTCAACCGCTCCAAGGCTAGTAATCGTGCCACAAGCAAAAGCAAGCTGAGAGGAAGCATGATCCAGTTCAGTTTGCACCTGAGGACAAGGACAGTGAGTGCACGAGCTACTCGTTCCCATTGTCCAACTGGCGGTTTGATGAGGATGATGATGCGGCGAGCGGACCTTCAGTTGTGTAGCATCGTTAGCATCGCCTTTTCCATTTTTTGTGTCTTGATTCCAAAGGGGGATAAGAGTTCTATTTAGGCTACGTTTGTTGGTTAGGTTGCAAGTCATTAGTGAGATTCTATGTGTGTTTGTGTTTATGTTGGCTTGCCGTACTTTCAAGTATTTACCTTTCCGTACTCCTATGTGGATGTCAGCCACTTTATCTATCATGTGTGAGCTTATGTGTTATCTATAGCTATCGGTGACTTGATGTTTCATATGATTTGCATGTTTTCTTGCATCATGTCATTGCTCTCCATAAGTCTCACTCGTTCATTTTTGCTCGCATCCCCATTTGCCTTCATGTGTAGTATGCTAGACTTGTTTAAATTATTTGCATCACATGATAGGTTCTTGTGCAATGACCATTTCAGTTTATATGCTTCACTCATATCATTGCACTTGACTATTTACATAGGGGGAGACCTCTTGATGTATGTAGTATTGCATTCAAAGGAAATCATACTATTTTATGCATACATCAAGGGGGATATTAGTATGCTAAATAATTTGCACGGTGTTAACTCTGAATTGCGCCCTACACGAACACGTCACGTGTTCCCGCGACGCCGAGGGAGATACTCCGCAGCTCGCACCGTGGGAGGCCTGCCGGAAGCGCGATACAGAAGACAGTCTGGCGAGCTCTTTTGACACCAGACGCCCCAAGCCCTCGGGAGGGACCCCGTCAGAGAACTCGGCAACAATTGCTGCTCTAGGTCGTCCTGGACGCTCCTAAAGCTTCGCGATTCGTCTTCCTGCAGGAACAAGATGTAGAAGAATAAAAACAAGAAGGAACACGTAGGGAGAGGGGTAAAATTAGGGTTTGTAGATCTGTTTGTTCGATTTTTTTTTTGCAATCGGCCGTCACCTCAAGTATATATAAGGGGTTGGTCTTCCCGTGCAAGGTATGAACTTGGTGAAACTTCCCGTACAAGGCTCAGAGTCACGATGGGGCGCACGTAAGGAAACTTCCGAGCTATCTGGATCGCAGAGCAATTGGTATCATCGCCGAGTTGGAACAACTCGGTGAACTATTTTGGCCTATGCTTCCGACTTGGCTACAACTCTACGTTCCCATCCCCGAGTTAGAGTTCCCTCTTTCCAAGTTAAAATTAACTCGGTCATTCCTTGCTTCCGAGTTATAAGAACTCAGTCATTCCTTGCTTCCGAGTTACAAGAACTTTGTCATTCATTGCTTCCGAGTTACAAGATCTCGGTCATTCATTGCTTCTGAGTTACAAGCACTCAACACATTTTGGCTTCCGAGTAACGAGTAACTCGGTAAACTATGGCTTCCGAGTAATTAAGTGCACTATGGCTCCCGAGTAATGAGTTACTCGGCATGTTTGGCTTCCGAGTAACGATAACTAGGTACACTATGGCTTCCGAGTAACGAGTAACTCGGCTCATCTTGGCTTCCGAGTAACAAGTAACTCGGTACACTTATGGCTTCTGAGTAACGAGTAACTCGGTTCACTGTAGCTTCCGAAAAAAGTGTAACTCGGTTGATTCTTGACTTCCGAGTAATACATAGCTCGGTACATTATAGCTTCCGAATAGCGCTTGACTCGGCATGTTCTTAGTTTTCTGAGCTAGCAGTAACTCGGTAACCTTCGTCTTTCGAGCTAGCAGTAACTCGGTGTTGGCTGTAACTCGGAAACACCACTCGGTAGCTCCTCCTTTGGGGTAGGCATTGACTCGGAAATCTCCAGTTTGGCAATCTTGTATAAGTTTTATGGTCATGCCAAAAACTGGTGTCAACACATGCCTCCCTGTTTTTTGGCAAATCTTGTGTGCCAAAAAATAACTTGCCCATGTTTATTCTATGGACGATGTCAACACTCCATCGGCCATGTGTTTTCTAAGGGCGATAATTGTATATCGGCCATGTATATTTTTAGGGCGATAATTACTTATCGGCCATGTTTGTGCTTTGGATGATGTGTATGTGCCCTGAAGCAGACTAAGGCATAGCCTAGTGGTGGGAAGATGTTGATGTCTTCTCACCCACCCAGGTTCAAGGCACGGTAATTGCAATTTTGGTTTGTTGCACCTATTAAACTGTGGGGGGTTCCCTTACAGTCTTTCTATCAAAGAAAAGTATGTGCCCTTAAGCCGATTACCACCAATTGGTTTCAGAGAGATGTGTATTAACCCGTTCCTTGTAGCACTAAGGAAATCAAACACCGAGAGTTCACTTCCTGTTAAGCAAGTAACATCGGGATGATTCCAATCTATCGACGCATCGGCCAAAGCAACACAAGCCGAGTTGTCTGCATGAATAACTTCCACTCCATCATCCACCCATTGTATCAAAGAATTGATGTAGTGTAGATGGCACACATTGATTAGCATGGACCCAAACTCGGCCCAATATGACATTATAATTTCCTTGCACCTCGGCGATGAAAAACGAGGCGGCCAAAGTCTTGCTTCCCACAACGACTTCCATGAACATTACGCCTTTGGCCTCTGTCTTTTCTTTACCCTAGAATCCATTAAGCACCATATTTGTCTTCATTAATGTATCATCATGTAATCCAAGCCTCTTGAAAACCGAATATGGCATAAGATTTACCACAGCACCACCATCAACTAGCATCTTTATAACCGGTGATCCATTAATATGAACTTTCACATATTACGGCTTCAAGTGTTTCACCGGCTCTTTTGGTTTCTCAAATATAGCATTCTTAGGGGAAAAATCTAGCTGAGCCACATCACCTTGTTCATCTATAGCACAAAATTCAGCCGGTAAGTAATATACCATATTCATATACATACCTCCCCAAATTGGCATATGCTCATTATCTTCCATCTTGTCTTCCTCCTCATTCATGTCCACCGGCTCCGATATATCTCCGAGTGAAGGGGAAGCGATGAGTGATATGGACGATACAACGGAAATTGCATCTTCCTTTCCTAGTGGTGTGGATGTTGATGTAGTAAAGGAACATGCGCCTTCCTACTGTTTGGGCCTCCATACCCTTGTGGCGGGTGCCATAGGCCGAATTTTCTTAACTAATTAGTCCCTTTGCTTCTCTGCCTTCTCATGGTTTCTTAAGCGTTGCAATTTCCTTTTATGCGTCTTGGTCAAACCGTGAGGGCACCATGGAGGTTGGGTATATTTATAATCCCTTGGATCGTTCTTTCTTGTACTAGCTTCATGATCCTCGGCCATGGGACCATGTGGAAGAGCAATTACATCTGTACTCGGAGCAGCAATACCACTCAGAACAACAGCACTACTCGGATAGCTATTACTCGGAACAAGGAATGCGTCACTCGGAATAGTACCATTACTCGGAACCTCCTTGTTACCCGGAACAGCCAAGCCATACTAACTCGGCTTGACCGAGTTGTCTTTACTCGGCCCTTGAGCACTTGGTTTCTTGACACCCGATACTTGCTTGTTACCCTTCTTTAAATAACCTTGTTCTGGCAGGTTGACGCCATTGTTCAAACATCCTTTTGTAGGGTAAGATCTATCCTGAACGCACACCCTAGGAGCTGCCCACTCTGGATAAAAAGCATACGGGGCTACTGGGTGCTGCCCCCATCTCTTGTTTGATCCGGCCGAGTAGTAGCGAACATAGGGAGGTGGCGCCATCCAGGTTGCTAGTGCCCCTGCTCCATATGCTCTTGCATTACGCTGACACTCCTGCTTGGGAGGTGACCTTGAGTGCTTTGAATTTGATGGCCGATTAGAGCTAAAACCGGCTGCTTGGTTGACATACTTGGACAACAACATATCAGAAGTCGGCCTAGTTTTCTTGTGATGTTCCTTGGCCTCATTCCTCTTCCACTGGATTCTTTGGTTTGACGAAGGTAGCACGGATGTTACTCGGTAGACCTTTCCGAGTTATGCGCAACTTGGCAAACCCTTGCTTCCAAGTTGGCTATCGTAACTCAGTATATTTTTGTTTCCTGGCTGGCTTCTACAACTCGGTAGACTTCTGTTTCTGAGCTAGTTGTTGCAACTCGGTAGCTTTTCGATTCCGTGCAAGTTGTTGCAAATCGGTAACATTTTGATTCTCAGCTAGTCCCTGCAACTCGGTAGAACTTTGACTCTGAGCTGGCTGTTGTAACTTGGTACCTCCCATTTCCGAGTTGACATGGGTATTCTCGTGTGTTTGCGGTTGCCCCCCGAGTGCAGGATTCCTGATGGTAATTTTGATTAACTCTCTCCCACCGAGTTTCTTCTTGGTCATCACTTGTCTTCCTGAGTTCTTGTGGCCGTTCCTTTTTTCTCTGGACTCACCAATAACCACATTAATCTTCTTAGCTAACTCGGCTATGTTAGGCCAAATTAAAACCCTTTTTCCTTCCAATTCCATGGTGTTCATCGGGAAGGGTTGCTTGTCAACCTGCATATAAGAAAATCTCAATCATCCTTCATTAAGGGCCGATTGTATATGTCTCCGAAAAGCATTGACATCATTAGTAGTATGTGAGAAGAATTATGATATTTGCAATAAGCACACCGTTTCATCTCTTCAAACGGAGGAAAAGTGTGAGATATTCTAATCATCTTATCTTGCAATAAAGCATAAAAAATCCTATCGCACTTGGCTATATCAAAGGTAAATTTTATCTCCTCATCACGATTCTTGCGAATTGGCTTAAGATAATTGCACGAGTAAGGTTTGGCCTTTGAGGACCAAACAAACTCAGTAGTATATACATCAACCTCATCGTCTGAGTTATCACTATTGCAATCGACCATATGCATTCTAGGATGATCAGTTGATGACTTATGAACCTCTTTAACTCACTTCTCTTGGGCCAAAGCTTTCTGCAAAACTTGATTATATTTTAGAAATTCAGAACATTATAGCCTTTCTTTGATGTGGGCTTGCAAAGCATTAAAAACCAAGTCTCCGAAATCTCTCTCAGTTATCACTAAGCTATAGCATCGATTTTTTACATTACTAAATCTTTTGACATAATCGGTGACCGATTCATCATGTGCCTAATCGATGTAAGATGTGGAAACTTAAGCTCATTGTCGTCACTATAAAAGTGATCATGAAATTTTTGTTCTAATTGTGACCACAAAAGAATGGAGCCATGTGGCAAAGCATCAAAACCATGAAAAGCGGTGCCGGTTAGAGATAGGGAAAATAGATGCACTTTCAATTCTTCTATGGAAACGGCCGCACCCAACTGCGCTAAGTACTGACTAACATGCTCCTGATTTGCTTTTGTGCCCTCCCCACTAAATTTAAAAAATTGAGGAACCTTGTAACCTTAAGGGTATAACACTGCATCGAAGTGTGCGGGATAAGGCTTTTGATACACACTACTCTTTACGTTCGGCAAGTTTCCGAAAGAATATTGAAACATCTTATGCAAATCCTCCCTTAGCTTGGCTAAAATAGGGTCTGTGGTAGGTGTTGATGCTTGTGTTATAGGAGAAACTTGAGTACTAGCTATTGGTGCGACTTGTGCTATGGGAGCCGAACTACAGTTCGGCGGAAAACAAAACGTGCATGTCCCTATAGGTGATGTAGAAAAGTAATTCGGCGTTGGCACCGAATTGGTAGCGCTCGGAACGGGGTTAGGGTATGTAGGCGCAGTCACAAGTTTATTAGTTTGGTTAGGATTAGGATTCATCGACAAATTGTAATATTGTTGCATGGGAGGTGCCGATGAAATAGGTAAAGTTGGATTAGGTTTTTCTGGGCTAATCGACACACCAACATTATTACTAGATGATGGAGCCGTATTTTTCTGAGCATTGTGATTTGCTATGAATGCATTATACGCCATATCATTACCCTTGCTAACCAAGCTCTCAATCACAACACTGCTCTTTATTAGAAAAATACTCACAGTGATTTCATCTAGATTGCCATTGAGAGGAGGGAGCTTGATTTCTCTGAGCTTGATTTCTCCAACAGGAGTGCTGTTTCCCCGGCGATCTTTATCCTAACTCGCAAAAAAAGCTTGCATATCCTCCTCCTCTTGCTGCTTCATCAGTGCTTCATAAGCTTCAATGCGTAGCTCCTTGCACTGATTTTTGATGGCTTCGTATGCTTGGAGATGTTCCTCCTATAATTCATCAAGACTGGGCCTAATGATGTTATCGGCGTTGATCTCTGACGTGGACATGGTTGGTGATGATTTCTTGAAATTTGTCCCAAGTGGAGTCTCCAAAAAGTGTGTTGGCGCTGAATTGTGCCCTACACAAACACGTCACGTGTACCCGTGGCGCCGAGGGAGATACTCTGCATCTCGCATCGTGGGAGGCCTACCGGAAGCGCGAAACGCAAGACATTTCGGCGGGATCTTTTGACACCAGATGCCCCAAGCCCTCGGGAGGGAACCCTTCAGAGAACTCTGCGACGATTGGCTGCTCTAGGTCGTCCTGGACGCCCCTAAAGCTTCACATTTCGTCTTCTTGCTGGAACAAGATGTAGACGAAGAACAAGAAGAAGGAACACGTATGGAGAGGGGTAAAAGTTAGGGTTTGTATATGTGTTTGTTCGATTGATAGTGGTTTTTTTGCAATCCGCCGTCACCTCAAGTATATATGAGGGGGTTGGTCTTCCCATGCAAGGTAGGAACTCGGTCAAACTTCCCGTACAAGGCTCAGAGTCAGGATATGGCGCAACTCAGACTCCCTCGTACGTAAGGAAACTTTAGAGCTATCTGGGTCGCAGATCAATTGGTGTCATCTTCGAGTTGGAACAACACGGTGAACTATTTTGGCGTATGCTTCTGACTTGGCTACAACTCTGCGTGCCCATCCCCGAGTTAGAGTTCCCTGTTTTCGAGTTAAAAATAACTCGGTCATTCCTTGATTCCGAGTTACAAGAACTCGGTCATTCCTTGCTTCCGAGTTACAAGGACTTGGTCATTCATTGCTTTCGAGTAACAAGCACTCAGTCATTCATTGCTTCCGAGTTACAAGCACTCGGCACGTTTTGGCTGTCGAGTAACGAGTAACTCGGTACACTATGGCTTCCGAGTAATTTGGTGCACTATGGCTCCCGAGTAACGAGTGAATCGACATGTTTTGGCTTCCGAGTAACGAGTAACTCGGTACACTATGGCTTCCGAGTAACGAGTAACTCGGCTCAACTTTGCTTCCGAGTAACAAGTAACTCAGTACACTTATGGCTTCCGAGTAACGAGTAACTCGGTTCACTTTAGCTTCCGAATAAAGTGTAACTCGGTTGATTCTTGACTTCCGAGTAACACATAGCTCGGTACATTATAGCTTCCGAATATCGATTAACTCGGCATGTTCTTAGTTTTCCGAGCTAGAAGTAACTCGGTAACCTTCGACTTTCGAGCTAGGAGTAACTCGGTGTTGGCTGTAACTCGGAAACACCACTCGGTAGCTCTCCTTTGGGGTAGGCATTGACTCGGAAATCTCCAGTTTGGCAAACTTGTATTTGTTTTATGGTCGTGCAAAAAACTGGTGTCAACACATGGCATCTCTTATTGTATATCTTAGTGGCATGTCCTAACCATATTATCATCAATTCACCAAAAAGGGGGAGATTGAAAGTGCATTTACTCCTAAATGTAGTTGGTATTATGACAATGTGGTTAGTGGGACTAATGATGGGTGTTAATAGATGTATCTCAGGTCATTGGTCTCGTGAAGGTTTATTAATTTTGAAGGATGATTGGCCCCACTACAAAAAGATACAAGGCGTGGTTCTCCGAAGTTTCGAAGGATTTATTTCGGTTTGATTTGAGTCGTAGGAAAACCACACTATCAAGGGGGGTCAACAAGGTTTGAGTATCTGTGGAACACATTTTTCTAAGCCATTTGGTCATCCACCATATTGCCTGGGAGAGGACTTTTTATGTGTACATGAGCATTACGGGGATTTTCCCAAGGAGGCTGAGGTGCTGATGACCCTGTGCACACGGCCTTTGGGGTCGTGCACACGGGGCCTCTGGATCATTCACACGGGGTGATCAGCACCCTGGCCTTCCGTGGGAAACCTGCAGTAATGCCCGTGCAGACGGGGATCAGGGCCGTGCGCACAGGCCCCGTGCACACGGGGTCCTAGACCGTGCACACGGGGTTATGTGCTAAAAATGCCTATAGAACCGTGCACACGGCCTTTAGGCCGTGCACACGGGGTCCAACGGGCAGATCTCACCTACCCTGACCCTTGGACTATAAAAGCCCCCTTCTTCCACCTCCAACCCTAATTCTTCTCCCCTTGCTTGAGCTCCATTGCTAGAACACCATTTTGATCAATACTCTCAAGTCCGCCACCCAAACTTGTTGATCATATGGGGTTTGACAGAGCAAGGCCCGATATACACTTCCACCAAACCGATTTGTGTTCGCCTCAAGATTTCTACTCCGTTGACTTTGTTACTTTTGGAGCTTTGGCTCCTAGGCGGCTAGGTGTCCGTCCAGGAAGCTTCCTTGCTTGTGGTGTGCTCAGGGAAGTCTGTAAAGGTGTGGTGTTTGCCTCCAAGACCAACCCCGAGTGAATCGAGGCTGATCCGTTGGGGGTGACTCGAAAAAGGAGAATACGGTGAGCTAAGTTGTTGGTAGCGCTTTCAAGGATTGTTCACTTCTCCAACGGAGATTAGCACTCCCTCAAAAGAGTGTGAACTTCGGTCAACAAATCTCCGCGTCTCCTTGTCACTTGTGGTTTATCCTTTCTACACTTTTACTTGTACTAGCTTCTTATGCTTGTTGGCTTCCTATTGTAGTTGCTGCCTAGCATTTGAGTTTAGCTTACTTGCCGCATAGGGTTATTTATCTAGAGCACATCTAGAGAATATTATTCATCCGCTTAACCCTAAAAGTTGGTAATTAAAGTTAGAATTTGTTAGTCACCTATTCACCCCCCCCCCCCCTCTAGTTGACCATATCAATCCTTTCAATTGGTATCATAGATAGGGCTCTAATAAAGGGCTTTACGGCCTAAGAGGATATGGCCGACTTGGGGAATCAATGTGAAAACCTTCCCGTGGATGGGGAAGCACTTGGTGCACCCGTTGCTAACCCATCCATCCCACCAACGCCACAAAATACCATCCCTCTCCAAGTGAGTGGAGGAGCTAGTGATACGTCCAAAATACATCACTATTTTATATAGTAATTCTTTCTTATTCATTGATATATTTCATGTTATGATGCCATTCTTATGTTGTTTTGGTTTAATTTACATAGTTTTCAACTTTGCAATGCCGAAGCAGCAGACGCAGGATTAGCGGTAAAAAGTGGACGCTGAGTTGCTGAAGAAGAACACCTACAAATTACCTGAAAATCGACGAAGGGTATTTTTCAGAAGAACGACGAAGACACGCCAAATAGGGGCCAGAGGGGGGCGACAGGGTTCCCAAGAGGCCACCTGGCGCAGCCCCCACTCTGGCCGCACCGTGAGGGCGCCTGGACCCCTGGGGCCACTCCCGGCTCCCCCCTTTTGCCTATATATCACACATCATCCAAAATCCCTAAAAGATAGAGAGTTTTCGGAGTTCCGCCGCCGCTCCGTGGCGGAAACCTATAGAGGAGAAAAGACATCTCCGGCGGGCAAATTCCGTCGGGGAGAACGCCGCCCAGAAGGGGAAATAATCGCCATCGTCATCACCATCGTCACGGGCATCATCGAGATCATCATCAACATCATCCCCAACATCAGCACCATCTTCATCTTCATCCAATCTCACCACAAAAGTTTAACTTGTGTTGTAATCTGTACTATCTATCCTCTCTACTCTACCGGTGTTGATTACTACCGTGTGATGAATGCTATTGAGTTTTGTTGGAGAAATACCATTGTGTCCAGATTTTTTATGATCTATTTATCCCCACTGATCATGATCTCTTTTATGTCTTGTGAGAAGTTACTTTAGTTCTTGAGGACATGGGAGAAGTCTAGTTGCTAGTAGTCATATGATGTTGAAGTAATATGTGTTGTTTGATATTCAAGTTGTGTTGTTATTTTCCGAGTGGTGTTGTGTGAGTCGAACACTCAACACTTAGCCTTATTAAGGACCTAGGGAAATGCATTGTGTATAAAGAATGCTTACGGTGGGTTGCCGGAGTGACAGAAACCTGAACCCCAGTTCGCACGCTTTTGCACAAGGGAACAAAGGATCATCGATCGTATTGCAATGGTTAGGAGTTTTCCTTAATTACTATCTTGTATTTGCGGATGCTTGCAAGATGTTTAATCATAAGAGTGCACTTATCTTAGTCTAGAGGGTGTACTAGCATAGATCCACCCACTCAACACTTATCAACACAGCACATAGTACCGATATGAAATATGGCGAAAGCACGTGACTATTTCTCCCGTGTGTCCTCAAGAACACTTTAGCCTTTATAAGTTCATTTGCTAGGCCTATCCTTTTCTCAAAAGGATTGGGCCACTTGTTACTTCTCAGTTCTTTTCACTTTGCTCGCTTTTACCTCTTTGTCGCTTATATCAAAAACCCCTAAAAAGTTATCTTTCAGTTCCTGCAGCTATTTCTTTGCCAAAGTCACTTGCCAATATCTTCTGCTCCTCGTTGGGTTCGACACTCTGATTTATCGAAAACGCTACAAACGATCCCCTACAGTTGTGGGTCATCAAGTACTGTTTTCTGGCGCCGTTGCCGGGGAGCGTAGCTCTATTAGTAAGTGAAGCTGGTAAGGAAGTTTTTATATTTCTGTTTTTATTTTGCCGTTGTTGCTTTTGTCCTTAAGTACACCTCTACTCTTGGTTCATTGTTTATGGGGAAACGCCCCACAACTGTGGTGGTCACTCCTACCCCTACTGAAATTGTGCCTTACAAAATACCATCTGGTATTATCAATTATGTCTTATGTAATCGTTATGCAGGAAATAGACATTCAGGTGAACACTTGCTATATTTAACACAACTATGTTCATTATTTAAGCTTGCAGATGTGTCGCTAGAATTCATCATGAAGAAATTATTCTCCATATCACTTATAGGTAAAGCTTCAGATTGGTATAAGCTCCTTGATAACTCACATCTACTTAATTGGGAAGAGCTTATGTCTCTCTTTTATACAAAGTTTAACCCTCTTCATGAAATTCATCGAGACATGAATTATATCTACAACTTTTGGTCTCGCGAAGGAGAGAGCATCGCTCAAGCTTGGGGGAGACTTAAGCCCTAATGTTCAAATGTCCTATCCATGAACTCCCCAAAAATATTATAATTACAAATTTTTATGCCAGGATTTCTCGTCAGGATAAGGAGATGTTGGATGCCTCCTCTAGCGGGGTATTCCAAACACGAAGCATCGAAGAAAAGTGGGATCTCATTGAGAGGATCCAGAAGAATACTGAAGACTGGGAAATCGATAAAGGTATTGAACCTGCTATAAATTATGGGCATGATTACATTGAGAGCTATGTGAAAACTGATTATTTTAATACCTTTTGTTCTAAGATTGATATTGATTCCCAGCTTATGATTGATTTTTGTAAGAACTTTGCCTCTCACATTGACTCTTCTAAGGAAGAGAAGGATCAGTATCATAAACCCTTTAAAGAGTCACCTATTGATATTCATGTTCCTGACCCTATTCTACCTGCAGTATTTTATGAAAAGCCCCCTTTTCCTACAAGGATGAGGGAGAACTCTTTTGTGACAAGCATAGTAAATAAAAGTGGGAGAAGAACTGACAAACCTGAGGACCTGATCAAGGTCGATCCTCAAGTTGCGATGGTTAAATATTTAGTTACTAATGATGTTTCAGATTCCAAGTTAAATTTGATGTTATTTCAACTGACATTATCACGACCAAGAATAAGAGACCAATTTTAGGTACACGAGTTGTATCTATCAAAATAGGTGATCACAACTATTACGGGCTTTGCGATCTGGTATCCAGTGCTAGCTCTATTCCTTATTCACTCTACCAGGAGATCATGGGTGAGATTTCACCCTGTGAACTTGAAGAAGTTGATGTTACTATTTATCTAGCAAACAAAGAAACTATCTCTCCCATTGGAATTGCGAGAGATGTTGAAGTCCTATGTGGAAAGGTAAAGTATCCTACCGACTTTCTCGTACGTGGTTCAGTGCAAGATAGTTTTTGCCCTATTATCTTTGGTAGACCTTTCCTCGAAACTTGTGGTGCTATTATAGATTGTAAAAGAGGTAAAGTTTCTGTTGAATTCGATGGTGAGCCTTATGAATTTAACTTTTCTAAATTTTCCAAGAAACCTCATGGTACTGATTTATTTAGTGATGATAAAATTATTGAAAATATTGCTTCTATTGATATTCCCCCTAATGATCCTTTGCAGTAATATACGGAAGACCACGAGAATGATATGCATATGTAGGAAAGAAACGAGTTAGACGAAATATTCACAAGACAAAGTGCTATCCTGAAGCACAACCTTCCAGTTGAGCCTTTGGGGACCCTAGCACAACCAAAATAAGACCCGGTGTTTGACCTCAAACCATTGCTCGATACGCTCAAGTATGCCTATTTAGATGAAAAAAAATATCTTGTCATTATCAATGCTAACCTTTCAGGATTTGAAGAAGAGCGATTATTTGAGACACTTCGCAGACACCGTGGTGCCTTAGGCTATACCCTTGATGACTTTAAGGGGATTAGTCCATCTATTTTCCAACACACTATCAATCTCGAGCCCGATGCTAAGCCAGTTTTTGATCATCAACGACGGATGAACCCAAGGATGAAAGACATGGTTAGGGCGGAGATTCTCAATCTTCTAGCCGCAGGTATTATCTATCCTATAGCTGATAGTAGGTGGGTAAGTCCAATTCATTGTGTTCCCAAGAAAGGAGGTATGACTGTTGTTCCTAATAATAAAAATGAACTAATACCTCAAAGAGTTGTTATTGGATATAGAATGTGTATTGATTATAGGAAGTGGAATAAGGCAACTAGGAAGGATCACTACCCTCTGCCCTTTATTGATCAGATGCTAGAGAGGTTGTCTAAAAACACCCACTTTTTCTATCTTTATGTGTACTCTGGCTTCTCTCAAAATCATGTCAACACTGTCGATCAAGAGAAGACCACTTTCACGTGTCCCTACGGTACTTATGCTTATAGGCGCATGCCTTTTGGTTTATGTAATGCACCTGCTACTTTTCAGAGATGTATGTCTGCTATTTTTCATGGTTTCTGTGAGGAGATTGTGGAAGTCTTCATGGAATATTTCTCCGTCTATGGAACTTCCTTTGACCACTATCTCCACAATCTTAATAAAGTTTTGCAGAGATGCGAGGATACAAAGTTAGTTTTAAACTGGGAAAAATGCCACTTCATGGTTAACGAAGGGATCATGCTTGGTCACAAGAGTTCCGAGAGGGGAATTGAAGTGGACAAGGAGAAGATTGAAGCTATTGAAAGGATGCCCTATCCAAGGGACATTAAATGCATTCGTAGTTTCCTCGGTCATGCTGGTTTCTATAGAAGATTTATTAAAGACTTTTCTAAGACTTCGAGACCCCTCACTAATCCTTTTGTATTTGATGAAGATTGTAAGGAGGCTTTCGAATTTCTTAAGAAAGCTTTGATAACCTCTCCTATAGTACAACCACCTGACTGGAATTTTCCCTTTGAAATTATGTGTGATGCTAGTGATTTTGCTGTTGGAGCTTTTCTAGGACAAAGGGTTGATAAGAAATTGAATGTTATACATTATTCTAGCAAAACCCTTGATAGTGCTCAAAATAATTATGCTACTACTGAGAAGGAATTCTTAGCATTAGTGATTGCTTGTGATAAATTTAGGCCTTATATTGTTGATTCAAAAGTTATTGTTCACACTGACCATGCTGCTCTTAAGTACCTCATGGCGAAGAAGGATGCCAAACCAAGACTCATCAGGTGGGTACTCCTTCTTCAAGAGTTTGATTTACATATTGTTGATAGAAAAGGAGCAGACAATCCGGTGGCGGACAACCTTTCAAGGATGGAAGATATACTGCATGATCCCATCCCAGTCAACGACAGTTTTCCAGACGAAAAAATTGTCGTTGTAAAATTACAATCTCTTTCCGATCCTTGGTTTGAAGATTATGCTAATTTTATCGTTGCAAAGTATTTGCCTCCAGGTTTAAAATTTCAGCAGAGGAAGAAGTTCTTCCATGATTTGAGGCACTACTTTTGGGATGACCCTCATCTTTTCAAAGAAGGTCCAGATGGGATCGTGAGAAGATGTATACCGGAACATGAGCAGAAGGACATTCTCAAGCATTGTCACGACAATCCCTATGGAGGACATCACGCTGGCGAGAGGACCGCACATAAGGTTATCCAATTAGGTTTTCATTGGCCTACTCTCTTTAAAGATGCTAGAAATTATGTCTTATCTTGTGATAAGTGTCAGAGAGTTGGTAATATAAGTAGGAGGAATGAGATGCCTATGATTTACTCACTAGTGATTGAGCCTTTTGATTGTTGGGGTTTTGATTTTATGGGTCCTTTTCCTCCTTCAAACAATTACACTCACATTTTAGTAGTTGTTCATTATGTGACCAAGTGGGTTGAAGCAATCCCCACTGAGAGTGATGATCACAAGACATCTTTGAAAATGCTCAAAGATGTAATTTTACCTAGGTTTGGTGTACCTAGGAACCTCATAACTGATGGAGGATCACACTTCACGCATGGAGCTTTTAGAAAAGCTTTAGCAAAGTATGATGTCAATCATATAATTGCTTCACGGTACCATCCTCAAACTAGTGGGCAAGTTGAGCTTACCAATACAGAGATCAAGCTGATCTTGCAACAGGAAGTTAACAGTTCTAGGAAGGACTGGTCAAAGAAGTTAGGAGATTCTTTTTGGGCATATAGAACTGCTTACAAAAACCCCATGGGCATGTCCCCGTATAAGATGGTCTATGGCAAGGCTTGCCATTTTCCATTAGAATTAGAACACAAAGCTTTCTGGGTTGTTATAGAGCTTAATGCTGACCCAAGGATAGCTAGTGAAAAGCGCCTCATGAACTTGACTTCTCTAGATGAATGGAGAAGTGAAGCTTACGAGAGTGCTAAAATGTTTAAAGAAATGGTAAATAAGTGGCATGATAGAAGGATTCTGAAACGTGAATTTAATGTTGGTGATAAAGTTTTGTTGTTTAGATCTCGTTTCAGGTTTTCTCCAGGTAAATTACTTTCTAGATGGGAAGGACCTTTTCATATCGAAGAAGTTTACCGGTGAGGTGAAATCAAGATTAATAATTTTGATGGCACCGAACCTCAAGTTGTGAATGGGAAAAGAATCAAGCATTACATGGCGGGAGATCCCGTCAATGTTGATGTAAATATAATACACACAACAAGTCATGAAGAATATGTTGCAGCCCCGTTTCAGACTCCTGCAGAAGCAGAATAAGAAAAGGTATGTACTACGGTAAGGAAACATCGCGAAACCGCCATAAAAGTCCCAGATTACGAGTTTTTGCAAAATATAGAAAATTCAGAGTCTAATTGGAGTCGGAGAGGAGCTCCAGGGGGCCCAGACGCCCCCTGGCGCGGCCTACCTCCTGGCCGCGCCGGGTGGCCGCCTGGGCACCCCGGAGCCCGTCTTCGACTCCACTTTGGCTCGTTACCTTCCTATTGATGCAGAAATTTTTGCTATATATTTGCCCGGATAGTCCCGGCACCGTATCTCTCGATTTTGCGTGTTTTCTTCTCGAGCTGTTTCTGCCAGGAAATCTTCTAGCTAGACCTAGGTGCCATGGCTTCCCCAAGTTCCCCCAAGGACAAGTTTTTTGTTAACTTCATCAACCCTTACCTTGCTTAGGTGAAGAACCATCGTCAAACCCTCCAGTTGGAGGACAATGTCCTTCACCAAGAAGATCTAAAGGAACCTGCCAAGGAGGGGAGCGTCGAGGACATGCTAGAAGAGATGGAGCAAGAAGTCTTCAAGTACAAGAAGATGGTGGAGCGGGGTGTTCAAGCCAACTTCGACCTCATCAACGAGCTAAAGACGTTCTACAAGAAGGAGATGAGGGGGATATGTTCAAGCATCACCCCGGAGGAAGAAAGAATTGATGATCTCCAAAGGAAGATCTATGATCTGCACAACCAGAACTGTGAGTATGAACTAAAGTTTATGCGCATGGTTTTAGGTGCTGAAAGAAGGATCTTGGAGACTGAAGCCTCTCATGGGACCGGGTAACCTCTACCATGGAAGCGCTTCGTCCATGACTACATCAACAACAACACCAACAAGAATGAGGAGTAAATTTCCTCGGGTAATGGCACCCCCTCAGTTTGTTCCAAGCTTGGGGGAGTGCCCGGTATCTTTATCTTTATCTTAGTCTTTTAGAGTCAAGTAGAGTCGTATCATGTCTAGGGAAGTTATTATATGAAATAGGCGTTTGCATTGAGGAATGTCACTCCTTCTGTGGAGAGTTTGTATCCATGAGTGTGGAGTCGTCTATAATGGAATATTAATGAGAAGTCTATTGGATCCTTCGCTGCACTCGGTATTCTCTTCACGCAATCGTCCTTATATGATGATTCTTATGGGGATTATTGACCTTATATCAGGTATGGCTTTTGAAAACTTTATTTAAATTTTGGCAAACATAGCTTTGGTCTTGACAACATGCATGTTTTTCCAAGTAGCGACATAGCCAAAACCTTTATGTTATTATGCTTGAAGTGTTATGTTAACAAGGAAGACAACTTGATGTGTTATGCTTACCTTCATGTTTATGCTTTATATGTTTTGCATCCAAGTTAACATCAATTGTCTGTTCTCTCAAAGCCCCTTCTAGCAAAAATCTTTGCCTAACAGATTTCTACTTGTGCATCCATACCCTGAAACCAATATCTTCCATATGAGTCCACCATACCTCCCTATTCGTGGTCTTCTACTACCACTCCTATAATGTAACGACCCGGTCCCAAAAGGAACCAAGTCTACTGTGCTTCTGTGCTATCCCTGGATCAGTATGCTAGCACACACAGTACTCGATGAAATACCATGAATCACATGTCAAAAAGTAACGTAAATACATGGTATTTATTACCTTATAGCCTTTGGGCTAGAATACACCGCGGAAACAAACAATACATAAGTGGAGTCCCATCAACACCAACGGCAAAGTTGAGTGTAGACATCGTAACCATACATCGCATCACTTACTCGTCATATACAATCCTGCAACACCGAAGTTTACAGCCCAAAATGGGTCAGTACTTTGAATGTACGGCAAGTTACTCCCAAAATAATATATATAACAGACCTAACTTCTACATGCAATTTGGCTGGTGGAAAATCTCTAAGTTTCAATTTGCATAAAGCTGATTTTTGTCCTACTCAAAGAGTATCATAACAGTACTACAAAGCTCATAATATGATTGAATTGGTTTCTCCAAGTCAATATATTCCCAAAGTTGATTAAACCCGATTGATTAATTAAATATGATGAGATCCGTCAACATTCCCACTTCTAGATGCTCAAAGTTGTCCGTAACCGGGGACACGGCTAATCATGATCAGTTTGTACACTCTGCAGAGGTTTGTGCACTTTTCCCCACAAGACTCGACCACCACCTTTTTAGTTCGTCACACTACATGTTGTATGACAACCGGAAGGTCGAGACATGGTCTTTTAGAAGAGTTTCCCTCACTCTGGCGGTGCCCATCCCACCTACTCATAACTACGTTCGTAGCACCACCTAGTAAGAGTCGCTACAACTAATCAACCAAGCCAGAGCCCATAATAGCTTGTGGCTGCACACGTAAGCTTCTAGTTATGAAAAATATGATTGATCCCTTTAAGCCTGGGTGGCATTCCGCAGTGATTACTGGCCATCTCCAGGTCACTCAGGCAAATCCACTGGTTCCTCCAGGGTGCCCCCAACCATTCCACCCAGGTGGTTCATTAAGATTATCTTGGTCCTGTTTACTACTTAGTTACTCATACCTCATAATGGATCACTTCCCAATCCACGTCTACTTAGCAAAGCAGTATAATTCTACACGGTGGCGACAATGATATAAGGTTCAGACCTACCTCAATGAACTACTGGGTGTAATAGCATAGCATAATATATAATCCTATCAATGCATAATATTTAAGTTGGACTACAATGCATATAAAAAATATAGGTAATAGTGGAGCATGATCGAAAGAGTAACTTGCCTGGATCCTGACGATGAAATATTCTACTCGTAGTCATCTCTCCATCTCGTTACAATATATCTAACGGTAAAAGAGAAACACTTCAACACACAACTCAATCCAAAGTGAAGATCCAAATAAGATACAATTACAACATAAATATTTAGTTATTACTATTAATAAACTAATTACTATGGCATGGATAGGTTGAGAGAGGATCAAGTTGGATTGGATGGAAATATGATGGCAATCATATATCCGAGGATTGTAAAATCAATTGGATATGTTGGAGGTTGATTATAAAATCAATTGGATGGAGAGTATGTCAAACTCAGTTGGTTTGTCCATATGCATATTTGAATAGGAAATCAATTCTTGGATTGGATTCAAAAAGATCCGATAGAAATCGTGATGATCTTGTTGAGAAGATTGAATTTTTGTAGCCAAATTTATATAAAAAAGAGATATAACTAAATGGAAGCTAAGACGAAGGTTTGAGGTCAAAATAGTGTATTTATATGATGAAAAGAATGTGACAATTGTCCAAACAGAAAGATTTGATTTTAAGGATCAAATTTGATGAAGAAAATATTCCAAATAAATTATAGAATAAGATGTATATCAAATATACTCAAATTATAGAAATAAATTTGAGTTAAATTTCAAATTATCAAAAGTGGAATATTACTGGAAATAATAAACTACATTTTTCAAGGAATCCAGGGATATAAAATTTGTCGAAATCCGACTTACGGGCTAGAAGATATGAATTTTCTGAAGTTTGACTATTTTTGCTAAAATGAATTACGGGATTAATAAAAAAGATGCCACGTGGCGAGTTCTGATAGGTCTGCACCTATTCAATTTTTTACAAAAAAAAAGATGAATCAAAGAGGAGAAAATCTTACCGGAGATCTCGCCGGAATTTTGGAAAAAGGTCGCGGGCGTCAATAAACAGCCGAACGGGATAGAGGATGATTTGGGCTACTCGATGGACAAGGTTATAGCTCCATGTTCGCCTTCGGATAGCCGAGAAGTTCCACCGGAGTAGAGAAGAACACATGAAGAGCACAATGACACGGACGGCGTGCTCCGGCCTTGCAATCGAGAGGAAAAATATGTCACAACGGTGCGCATCGGCAAGGGGAAGAAACTAGAGGAAGAAATATGGACTAGGTACCTTTCATGGCGACAAAAATCTTCACCGGAAGTGTGGATGCATCTTTCCTCCGACGAGAAATTGCGCACGAAGGAGAGGGCTTTGGAGAGGGACTTTATGCGTGGGGATGTGTGGTTCAAAGGGGTCCTAGGGGCGGTATTTATAGAGTCATGGGAGGTCCATAGAAGGAGAGTGGGTGAGGTTTTGGAATGGAGTTAATGGCATTCATGGTGAAATAATGAACATTAAAAGCGAGGTTTTGGAAATAGATTTAATGGCATTTATGGAGAAATAATGGGCATTAAAAGCGAGGTTTTGGAAATGAATTTAATGAAATTCATGGAGAAAATTATGGACAATTAAAAGCATTAAAACGCGTGTTTGTTTCCATGAATGGATTCCTCATGAACTTGTCCACAATTTTTGTGTAGGTTCTAAAGTGAATCGGTCAAAAGAGTAGATGGGAGGAAAAGAGGAAGAGCTTCAGTTGCCATGGCCATTTGCTTCTGTGTTCACGTACACATGAACGAACGAGAGGAAGAAGACAGCTCGCTCGGGCTATGGGCCTTAGTGCAAAATTTGTCCCAAGATAAAGAAAAAGGAAAGAGAGATAGAGGGAAAAAATTAGATAGATGACCTCAGTCCAATTGACTTAGAAATCCTATTTTTATTATTTGGGTTAAACACTCTCAAATAAAATTGTATAGGCCAAATAAAACATAGAGAGTCTAGGAAAACTATATTTCCCTCTCAGAATACATTTTAGAAATAGATTTTTATAAAAAAACTCATTAACGGCATTATTAAATTTTTCCAATACTTTTTTTGGAGAAGTCATATTATCTCCTCTCATTTTATTTATTAAATTATTGGAAATATTTAAATATCTCTTAAACGTCAATATCCAATAAACTCCAAAATAAGAATTTGAGAATGAGTATGGGACCACAATAAATTTAAGAAAGTCATTTTATTCTCACTCGAAAATATTTAATTGTGGTTCGTACCAAATTTCAAAAGGACAAAAGAAAGAAAATCATTCTTTGAAATTTTGAATAAAGTTCACAACCAAAATTTTCATTATTGGATAAATGATTATCCAATTTTGTTAAATGGTTTGTGAAGGTTTAAACAAAAACTCAAGGGAAAAGCTTTCATTTATCCCAAAATCAAAACAATTCAATCAATATTATATTATTTATTAACATTCCAAAATTTTGAAAATTTTGGGATGTTACATATAAGTATAGAATTTAGGTGTTATCCTTAAATGTTCAAAATCTTCTGTTTTGTGCCTCTTGTTTAGCTCATGAGGAAGTAGTAGGTAATTCATGATCTTCTTAAGTTGGACAAGTTTTACCCCGGGATGGCATGTCTAATCTGCAAACCCATAATACGAGGAGGAACTGACATGAGTGTGCCCAGCTCGAAAGATAATACAACAAACAAACCCTCCTTCACGCTTGGTCTATGAGAAATCAAAATATTTGGCAGTGATAAACAAAGGAGATTAAGGGGATGTGATCGTCCCAACTTGGGAGCCGTTCCTCGAAACTTGTCCATCTTGAGAAGTAATTGAGCTATCTATTATCATTCGTTGACAAACTAGGCACCTCCCAAAATTTATTTTCATTCTGTTTGATTTAAGGATATCACATGAATTTTCCCTACTTGCCTTTAACAAGGCCTTTCTTTTACTTTTGTGTTGAGTCAGTTTCCCCACTTCCTTCTTTTCCCAAAGAGAACAGACACTTGATGCTGATGAGGATTCATCCATATAATGTTGCATTAAGTTTTGCCATGCCACATCATTGTTGACATTATCTTTTGATAAGTTGTTTGCGGAAGCTTTTGCCAAGAAAATGTCTTCCTTTGTGTTAACATTTGCACTTCATGACAAATAACATGTTCTTTCAAAAGTTTAATTTTTTTTCATTATAATTAGAAAGAGCAAAAGTAAAAGTTATTAGTTGTCCTTTGACCAAGGATATGTTTGCCATAATTTGATGAGTTTTCTCAGCCCTAATTTTGATTATAATAGTTATTACTTTCTCATAAGGACCTTATGAGTTGAGGTTGCTGTTGAGGATGCTTGAGTTTGATGAACAAACCTTGATGCTTCTTGTCCATATTCTATTTATCGACACTTCACTCTCTAAACTTGTGGACAGGTTTACCGAGCTCAGCATTCGCTTGGGGACAAGCGAGGTCGAAGCTTGGGAGAGTTGATACGTCCAAAATGCATCACTATTTTATATAGTAATTCTTTCTTATTAATTCATATAGTTCATGTTATGATGCTATTCTTATGTTGTTTTGGCTTAATTTACATAGTTTGCAACTTTCGAATGCCGAAGCAGCAGACGCGGTAAAAAGTGGACGCTGAGTTGCTGAAGAAGAACACCTCCAAATTACCTGAAAATCGAGGGAGGGTATTTTCTAGAAGAATGACGAAGACACGCCGAAGAGGGGCCAGAGGGGGCCCACAGGAAGCCCAGGCGGCCACCTGGCGTGGCCCCCACCCTGGCCACACCGGGAGGGCGCCTGGACCCATGGGGCCACTCCCGGATCCCCCCTCTGGCCTATGTATCACACATCGTCCAAAAACCCTAAAAGAGAGAGAGTTTTCGGAGTTTCGCCGCCGCTCCGTGGCGGAAACCTACAGAGGAGAAAAGACATCTCCAGCGGGCAGATTCCGCCAGGGAGAACGCCTCCCGGAAGGGGAGATCATCGCCATCGTCATCACCATCGTCAGGGGCATCATCGAGATCAACATCAACATCATCCCCAACATCAGCACCATCTTCATCTTCATCCAATCTCACCTCACAAGTTCAACTTGTGTTGTAATCCGTACTATCTATCCTCTCTACTCTACCGGTGTTGATTACTACCGTGTGATAAATGCTATTGAGTTTTGTTGGATAAATACCATTGTTTCCAGATTTTTTTATCATATATTTATCCCCACTTATCATGATCTCTTTTATGTGAGTAGTTACTTTAGTTCTTGAGGACATGGGAGAAGTCTAGTTGCTAGTAGTCATATGATGTTGAAGTAATATGTGTTGTTTGATATTCAAGTTGTGTTGTTATTTTCCTAGTGGTGTTGTGTGAGTCGAACACTCAACACTTAGCCTTATTAAGGACCTAGGAAATGCATTGTGTATAAAGAATGCTTACGGTGGGTTGCCGGAGTGACAGAAACCTGAACCCCAGTTCGCACGCTTTTGCACAAGGGAACAATCATCGATCGTATTGCAATGGTTAGGAGTTTTCCTTAATTACTATCTTGTATTTGTGGATGCTTGCAAGATGTTTAATCATAAGAGTGCACTTATCTTAGTCTAGAGGGTGTACTAGCATAGATCCACCCACTCAACACTTATCAACACAGCACATAGTACCGATACGAAATATGGCGAAAGCACGTGACTATTTCTCCCGTGTGTCCTCAAGAACGCTTTAGCCTTTATAAGTTCATTTGCTAGGCCTATCCTTTTCTCAAAAGGATTGGGCCACTTGTTACTCCTCAGTTCTTTTCACTTTGCTCGCTTTTACCTCTTTGTCGCTTATATAAAAAACCCCTAAAAATTTATCTTTCAGTTCCTGCAGCTATTTCTTTGCCAAAGTCACTTGCTAATACCTTCTACTCCTCATTGGGTTCGACACTCTTATTTATCGAAAACGCTACAAACGATCCCCTACAGTTGAGGGTCATCAGCTAGCTCTAGCGCCTCCAACTCGCTCACTTTGATCGAATTTTCTAAGTTCATGTAGTCCTTTAAAAGCTCCATGGGAAAGTCGATCAAAGACTTGGTAGGGAAAGAAGTTGACAAGAAATTTTCTTCATTCTCGCAAACTCCCCCTACCTCATCAACATTCTGTCCAAATATCACTATGGATTTTGATGGATTAAAGGAGACACCCAAACACCCCTCACCCAACACTGCACAATTATACAATGCTGCTGCTCCTTCATATGCTCGTGCTCATGTTCCTATGCTGCATATTAATCATGCTAGGGACCCCCCCCCAGTTTGAATCCTGGCACGTTTGGTAAATGGAAATTAGCTATGGAGTCACATATTTGGAGTGCATCCACCCAAGTATGGTGGATCATCATGAGAGGCTTTCAACCAGAAGATCCTTCTGGTCTATCTCCAAGAGAAGAGGTTGATGAGAAACTCAATGATATTTCTTGCAACATGCTCTGGTTGGCCGTTCCCGAGGAGTCCAAGATCACATTGCTCTTTTGAAGACGACCAAAGAAATTTGGATTACTCTTGGTGAAATCGTTGAAGGAGACATTAGTGTGCAGAGATCTCGGTTGGCTATTCTCAAGCAAGAAGTCAAATGTTCGTCGGGAAGGATGGAGAATCTGCGGATCATGTTTACAATAGACTCAAATCCATCGTGTTGGATTTTAGGAACTTTGGATGCACTTGGGCGGATGACAACTTCATAAAGGACAACTTCATGGGTGCCATGATCCTAACGGATGACACCATGGTCACCGTGATACATCAACACCCAGATTTTGACCAATTGACCCCAAATCAAATTGTGTCATCCTTCACCACCTACTTGTTGTTGAAATCCAAGTCGAAGCAAACCCTTGATATTGTTCATGGGATAAATTCTCCAACAATCTTTCCTTGAAAGCCAAGAAAACAGTCTCCCCCTCCAAGTTGGTCGAGGTGGAAGAAGTGGAAGAATATTATAAGGATGAAGATGAAGCCTGTCGGGACCCGGAATATGCATATGTAATTCCTGTTACAACACAATCACATGGAGAGCCGAGAGCCGTACCCACTTGTCTAATCAGACAAGGCCAAGCACAGAACAGTCTCAGAAGAACGTGAGGGGCATGCCATCCAGGACGGATGATCAAATGAGATGGGTCCTCATCGTACGCTCACAAGTCTAAATGATTATGGGTGGTGAAATCCCATACTCAAAGACAAGTCGCCTCAACCATCTTATCGATTGAATTATAACACTTACATAAACAGACTCCAGCCCGATCACCTAGTCGGGATCTCAGGCGGGCTCAATCATATAACAAAGTGTGCCACATGACAGAGTCACGAGAAATCGCATCGCGATGCCCCAAGCTGCGCACATCTAAGGGCCACCGTGTTTATGAAAGACCGCCGGCAAGAACACAACTAACCTATCAGACCACACACTAAGACATGCACGTTATAATCGTACACGCGGCATACATGTCGAGTCTAAACAACAGGTACACATTGCATGAACTCTACAAAGTATATATTTATTGACTTACATAGAGTACACAAAGAGATCACATGTCTGTGATCCAACATTACATCGAACAGCGGAAGAAAATTAGGTCTGAGTACAAAAAAGTTTAACAAATGGCTTAGAGAAGCCTTGTAAACATACATAGCCCGTCCACAAGGGACCAGACTGCTGTCTGGAACTATAGTAGCTTAGTCCACATCGAGCTTCAGGAAGGTGACTCCATCGGGGTCTGGGTTCTCATCTAAAACATAAAATAAGAAAACGTGAGTACAAAGTCGTAATCAGCAAGACTTACATCAGAACTATACTACTCATGCTCAAGTTTTAAGGTAAAGGGAGGTGGGGTTTCAATGCAGAAGTGCCAGCTTAGACTTGGCTAACCCTGTAATACGATTACCAGAAAGAGGTAAGAAACGTACTCCAGTCCATCTGTCCAAGTCTCCAACCAATACACCACTATGGATACTTCCTCGACTTCCCCACGAGAAAGCACGCCATAGCACTCACACTTATCTTGGAAAGTTTTAGAGTATCTGTTGAAGTTGTGTAATAATCAAGCATAGGTCTCCAAGTAGTCCATTACCGTGGACGCAACTATTCGAATAGTTTTGTGAACCCTTCAAGGGTGTAAACTACACACACATGACCATAAGTTACCGCCAAGTACTCGTGACCATTCAAGAGGTGCCTGCGAGGATGTTCACCACGAGACTTCGCTCACAACCGGTCTATTCCAGGAGTCGACTATCTGAGTTAGACCCCGCTCGAGAGTCCGGTTGGATCAACGATACAGACTCAGACAATGTAGGCGACCGAGATGCCTTCCGAGAAGATGGTTTCACTGTCTCACATATCCACCCACATATCTATATGATGCAATCTTTCGTCCATTCTTTTTCTATGCAAATGCCAAATGGAAAGCCCGAACTAGTGTGACTCCTGGACGTCAACACGGATTGAGGTAATAGGTCGAGAGGGGTCAGTGAGCCCAATGTGTGGTTGTACTCTTTGTCTTGGGTTACCATACAAGAACTCAGGCTTAAGGCGGTGTTCAACGAGACAACCCACTGTGTACTACTACACATCCTCTCATTGTTCACCTTGTTTAGGTCAAGTTCACCAACACGTTAACACCAGCATCAAAATGATCACCAACATCCCAACTCACAACAAAGTAACATCATTGTAACACTAAGCAGCAATAAGCAGTAAAAGTTGCAGGGGCCACATGACCAACATTCAACCCCTACATCTGCTAGGATTGTGGTTTGCTTAATACGGTGACAAAATGATAGGTCATGCATCGGAATGGGTTCATCTATGTGGTAGAATGTATCATGGTGATGTCCTAAACATGCATAAGCGATAATGAGAGGGAACTGGGTTTTTATAGACATGATAAATGGGGATTTGCTTGCCTTGCTGACGATACACGGGTTATCGATCTTCTGCTTCACGGGTGACCTCCATCTCGGAAACGCTGTTACCGAATCAATCATCAACGAAGGGGGACAACATCAAAAGTAAAATACTCAAGCACATGCTATGGTTGTGACATGATGTAAATAGCACTGATGTGTTGAAGATTCAAGTCAAATGAAGTGTATTGCAATTGAATTCCAAATTCAAACTCCATATTTGAATTGAAAATATGCCATATGCACATTTGCTACTGTTCACCCATTTTAAAATGGTCAAACATTAAAACAAATTTCATATTCATAATCCTTTCATTTTTCTGATAATTTTTCATATATTATTTTTTAAATTTGGAGTTAGGGTTAATTTTCTATGAATTTTCAAAGTTTAACTGTTTTCTGGAAATCTCTGATTTAATTGAAATAGAAAAAGGACTTATTGCGTCATGCTGGCATCAGCATGACGTGGGGGGGGTCTGACCTGTGGGTCCCGGGTGTTAGTGTCTCAGGGGGTTAATCCCGTTTAATTAATTAAACATAGGCCATTAGGGGGGCCAAGGCCCACCTGTCAATGTTTCTGAGGGGATTAACTGGGTGGTTAGGGTTTAATTAACCCGGGTCGCCGGAGTGTCTTCGCCGGCGACCACGGGCATGGCGGAGGGCTCACCAGAGTTGCTTCCCGGCCACTTCTTGGCATGGGGAGAGCATCAAACTGATGCCCGTGCTCGTCCGCGTCAAGCCGTGCACACGGGGTAGGATGGGGGAGGTCGGAGCCTCGCCGACGTTGAGGTACGGCGGCGGTCGGAGCACTGTGTTGGCGAGCACGGCGAAAACGACCATGGGGAGGTGCGCGGAAAGGGGCAAATGACAGGGAAGCTCACCAGGAGCACGTTTGTGCTGGCTAGGGAGGCCGGGGAAGGTGGATGGCGGAGCAGTCGGCGTTGAGCTTCACGGCGGGCGGCGGCATTTTAGTGATGTTGGCGTCGCTTCCAGGGCTCGCTCGCCTCGATACGAAAAGAGGTTCGACGAAGAAGATGACGGCGCGGCGTCTGGACACGCTGGGGAGGCACGAGACGGTCGTTGGCCACGGTGGCGCTTGACGGTGGAGATGGGCGGCTCTCTGACGGGCTTGGGAATGAAGGAGGGAGAAGGGGAAAACGAACTGGGAGACGGGGATAGACCCAGGGGCGCGACTAAGGCCTCCACGGCGTGCTCTCGGGGCGAGGGGAGGCTGCAGCTGGCCAGGGCGCCGTCGGCATGGCCGCCACGCAACACTTTGCCTGCCTAGCTCGGGGAAGAAGACGGTGGTGCCCCTGCGCTGGGCCATCTCCCCGAGTTGGGCCGGTCAGGCCTGCTAGGCTGGGCCTCTTTCCCTTTTTCTCTTTTCTCTCTGTTTTTCTTCTGTTTTTCTTTTTCTGTACTTGGTTTTGCTTTGAATATAATAGAAAATCATTTTAGTAAATGCCCAAAACTTTTTATATGGTGTTAAGTGACATACTAATAGCCACTCCAAAGTTTTGGGTATTTTTGAAATTCAAACTATTTGAATTTCAATTCAAATATGATTAATTTTAATTTCCAAGGCCCTGTTTGGATTTTTGTAAAATTCCATGGGCGTGACTTGGGTCCCACAACACATGGAACATGATCATGCACATTTTCAGAGATTTTACAAATATTCAAATGGATTTTTGGAACAAATTTTTATCTGGCCATTTGATTTAAATTACTTTGGGCTATTCTTTTCCCCAAATTTCAATTTCTTTTGAAAATTTCCACATGATGCAAAGTCAAGCTAATACTAGCACATACCTAAAAGAGGGTTGCGACAACTCGCCAACCCTCAAACGAATATCGTCCCGAGATTCAGAAGTCATCGGGAGGAAGGAGGGGTACTCGGCACTGAGACGGTCTTCTCTTTCTCACGTGGCTTCTGTCTCAGAGTGGTGTGACCATTGCACTTTCAGAAACTTAATCTTCTGACGACGAGTGACAATCTCTGCCGAATCAAGAATACGAACGGGGTACTCTCGATATGAAAGGTCATCTTGGAGATCAAGTATTTCATGGTCGACTTCGCGGATGGGGTCCTTGAAGCAACGCCTGAGTTGTGACACATGGAATACATCATGTACTCGGGAAGGTGTGGGGGTAGTTCAAGTTGGTACGCAACTTCTCCACATTTACAGAGAATGCGGAAAGGGCCAAATTTCCTTTGATACCGAATCGTTGGGGTCCCTTCAGAGGAGTAACCCGAAGGTAAGCCTTCTCATCCAGATTGTAGCTTTCTTGCCTATGATGACGATCATAGTAGCTTTTCTGACGAGTATGGGTGGTTATCAAACGATCACGAACAATGTGAACTTTCTCTTCTGCTTCATTGATCATATCCGGTCCAAAGAATTGTCTTTCACCGGTTTCTGACCAGTTAAGGGGTGTTCGACATCGTCGTCCATCGAGGAATTCAAAAGGGGCCATGTTCAGACTAGATTGGAAACTATTGTTATAAGAAAATTCAGCAAATGGAAGAGATTTCTTCCAATTTTTTCTGAACGAGATAACACAAGCTCTGATCATTTCTCCGAAAATTTGGTTAACCCTTTCAACTTAACCGCTAGACTGGGGATGGAAAGTTGTACTAAAGGAGAGATGAGTTCCCATAGCATTCTGAAAAATTTCCCAGATTCTAGAGGTGAAAAGGCTACCACGATCAGAATTGATTTCCAAAGGAACACCATGAAGAGAACATGATCCTAGAGACGTACAAGTCCACTAACTGGCTCTCAGTTATAGACTCGCGAACTGGAAGGAAGTGAGCAACTTTAGAAAGTCGATCAATGACCGCGAAGATGGCATCATTTCCTTTCTGGGTTTTTGGAAAGCCGGTGATGAAGTCCATACCGACTTTGTCCCATTTCCACTCGGGAATAGGCAATGGTTTAAGAGTACCAACAGGTCTTTGGTGTTCGGCCTTAATGCGATGACAAACATCAAATTCGACAACATATTGAGCAATTTCTCTCTTCATCCTAGTCCACCAAAATCTCTGGCGTAGATCTTGGTACATTTTTGTGCTACCGGGATCAATTGTGAGGGCATTGTCATGAACTTATTTGAGAATGAGTTGCCTTAAATTCCTATTCTTAGGTACGACCAAACGATTTTCAAAGAATACCATTCCTTTTATATCTATGGAGAAACATTTAGCAACTTCGCTAGCAATGTTCTCCTTGATCCGGTGAACACCTGGTGCACGCCTTTGGCCAACTATGATTTGATCCTCAAGAGTTGGTTTCCCCACCAAGGTAGATAGGAAGCCATGAGGAACAATCTCGAGATTGAGCTTTCAAAATTTCTCATGAAGAAGTGGTTGATATTGTTGTAACATGAGGTTGTTACAATACGACTTATGACTTAGTGCATCAGCCATGACATTGGCTTTTCCTGGGGTGAAAGAAATTACTAAGTCACAATCTTTTATCAACTCTATCCAGCGTCTTTGCATGAGATTAAGATATGGCTGGGTGAATATACATTCGAGGCTTTGGTGGTCGGAATAGATCTCACAGCGATTACCAAGGAGGTAATGTCGCCAAGTCTTCAAGGCATGAACTACGGCAGCGAGTTCAAGATCATGGGTAGGGTAGTTCTCTTCATGTGGACGCAACTGGCATGAAGCGTATGCTACCACATGTCGATCTTGCATAAGTATGCACCCTAACCCTTGCCGTGAAGTGTCACAATAGATCTCGAAATCCTTTTTGGTGTATAGAGGTGCAAGTACGGGTGCAGAAGTCAATCTTCTCTATAGCTCTCGAAAGCTTTCCTCGCACTTGGAACTCCATTGGAATTTCTTATCTTTCTTGAGGAGTTCAGTTAGAGGCTTTGCAACTTTGAAGAAGTTCTCAACGAAGCGACGACAATAGCTTGCTAAGCCAAGAAAACTCCCAACTTGCTTAACCGATTCAGGTGAAGTCCAATCAAGGACGTCCTGAAATATCTTGGGATTCACAGCAATGCCTTTGGCAGAAATCACATGACCTAAGTAGGTTACTTCTGGTACCCCAAATTTGCACTTAGAGAACTTGGCATAAAGGTGATGCTCTAGAAGTTTCATCAATACCAGCCTAAGATGTTTTGCATGCTCTTCTTCGTTCTTTGAGTAGATGAGAATATCATCAAGATAAACTACAATAAATTTATCTAGGTACTCCATGAAGATCGAATTCATCAAGCGCGAGAAAGGGGCGAGGGCATTGGTTAAACCTAAGGACATGACGGTGAACTCGTAAAGACCATATCGAGTAGTGAAGGCCGTCTTGGGAACGTCCTTGTTTCGGATCTTTATTTGATGATAGCCTAATCTCAAATCCATTTTGGAGAAGACAGAGGATCCAGAAAGTTGACCATAAAGATCATTGATCCTGGGAAGTGGGTACTTGTTCTTTATCTTTGCTACATTAAGCAGGCGATAATCTACGCACATCCTTTCTGTTCCATCTTTCTTCGTTACGAACAGAACGGGGCAACTCCATGGCGATGAGCTAGGGTGGATGACGCCTCTTGCCAACAGAGCTTCGAGTTGGATTTTAAGCTCAGCTAAATCATGTGTTGACATTCTATATGGGCGTCTGGAAATTGGGGCAGTGTGTGGCATAAGATCAACTATCAATTCTACACATATGTCGGGTGGCTAGATTTAAGGAGTCGGATTACTCGGTAGTTTTCTAAGGGTTACAACAAATGTGTCAGAGTAGCAAAGTACCCCAACATGATGGTTAGTGTGGTTATTCTAGCTGGAAGACATCTAAACTGGGAGGAAGAACTGCAAATGCATATATATAGGTTTCTAGAATAAAACCTACAAAAAACACTAAGGAACTATCGGGTATGCCTCCTAGCAATTCTTCTAGAAAGACAACCGAAATAGAGGGAAGGATTTTGCAAATGCTTAGATTATGAAGAAACCTGGGATGACTCGGATAGCATAACGAATGCACCGGGATGGAAAATGAGACAACCTGCAAGATAACATATATCACTTCCAAAGAAACACTATGGAATGATGATTCTGGAAGACCACAACAGTCCTACGGCTACAAAGAAGCAATCAACAAGATGTTCTAGTAAAGACATAGATGAGCGTAGTCCTATCTTCCCGTAGAAAAGATGAGGGTGACTCAGAACTCAGATCGATGAGGATAAGGAGAAAAAACCTTACGTTGTTCCCTTACACCCAAAGTGACTACATAACTATAGAATGCTAGACTGGAATTCGACCAAGGCTTGATAATCCTACAGACAGTCCTGCTCTGAAATCAAGTCTGTCGGGACCCGTAATATGCATATGTAATTCCTGTTACAAGACAATCATATGGAGAGCCGAGAGCCGTACCCATTTGTATAAGCATACAAGGCCAAGCACAGAACACTCTCGGAAAGCATCGAACGTGAGGGGCATCCCATCCAGGCCAGATGATCAACTAAGATGGGTCCTCATCGTCCGCTCACAAGTCTAAATGATTATGGGTGGTGAAATCCCATACTCATAGACAATTAACCTCAACCATATTATCGATTGAATTATAACACTTATATAAACAGACTCCAGCCCGATCACCTAGTCGGGATCTCGGGCGGGCTCAATCATACAACAAAGTGTGCCACGTGACAGAGTGATGAGCAATCGCATCGCGATGTCCCAAGCTTCGCACATCTAAGGGCCACTTGGTCTATGAAAGACCGCCAGCAAGAACATGACTAAGCTATCGAACCCCACACTAAGACATGCACGTTATAATCATACACGCAGCATACATGTCCAGTGTAAACAACAGGTACACATTGCATGAACTCTACAAAGTATATCTTTATTGACTTATATAGAGTACACAAAGTGATCACATGTATGTGATCCAACATTACATCGAACAACGGAAGAAAATTAGGTATGAGTACAGACAAGTTTAACAAATGGCTTAGAGAAGCCTTGTAAACATACATAGCCCTTCCACAAGGGACCAGACTGCTGTCTGGAACTATACTAGCTTAGTCCACGTCGAGCTTCAGGAAGGTGACTCCATCGGGGTCTGGGTTCTCATATAAAATGTAAAATAAGAAAACGTGAGTACAAAGTCGTACTCAACAAGACTTAGATTAGAACTATACTACTCATGCTCAAGTTTCAATGTAAAGGGAGGTGGGGTTTCAATGCAGAAGTGTCAGCTTTGACTTGGCTAACCCTGTACTACGATTACCAGAAAGACATAAGAAACGTACTCGAGTCCATCTATCCAAGTCTCCAAGCAATACACCACTATGGATATTTCCTCGACTTCCCCACGAGAAAGCACGCCATAGCACTCACACTTATCTTGGAAAGTTTTAGAGTATCCGTTGAAATTGTCTAATAATCAAGCATAGGTCTCCAAGTAGTCCATTACCGCGGACGCGGCTATTCGAATAGTTTTGTGAACCCTGCAGGGGTGTACACTAGACACACATGACCATTAGTTACCGCCAAGTACTCGTCACCATTCAAGGGGTGCCGGCGAGATTGTTCACCACGACACTTCGCTCACAACTGGTCAATTCCAGGAGTCGACTATCTGAGTTAGAACCGCTCGAGAGTCCGACTGGATCAACGATACGGAATCAAAAAATGTAGGCGAATGAGATGTCATCTGAGAAGATGGTTTCGTTGTCTCATAGCTCCACCCACATATCTATATGATGCAATCTTTCATCCATTATTTTTCTATGCATATGCCAAATGGAAAGCCCGAACTAGTGTGACTCCTGGACGTCAACACGGATTGAGGTAATAGGTCGAGAGGGGTTAGTGAGCCCAATGTGTGGTTGTACTCTTTGTCTTGGGTTACCATACAAGAACTCGGGCTTAAGGCGGTGTTCAACGAGACAACCCACTATGTACTCCTACACAGCCTCTCATTGTTCACCTTGTTTAGGTCAAGTTCACCAACACGTTAACACCAGCATCAACATGATCACCAACATCCCAACTCACAACAAAGTAACCTCATTGTAGCACTAAGCAGCAATAAGCAGTAAAAGTTGTAGGGGCCACATGATCAACATTCAACTCCTACATCTGCTAGGATTGTGGTTTTCTTAATACGGTGACAAAATGATAGGTCATGCATCGGAATGGGTTCATCTATGCGGTAGAACGTATCATGGTGATCTCCTAAACATGCATAAGAGAGAATGAGAGGGCACTTGGTTTTTATAGACATGATCAATGGGGGTTTGCTTGCCTTGCTGACGATACGGGTTATCGATCTTCTGCTTCAGGGGTGACCTCCATCTCGGAAACGCTGTTACCGAATCAATCATCAACGAAGGGGGATAACATCGAAAGTAAAATGCTCAAGCACATTCTAAGGTTGTGACATAATGTAAATAGCACTGACGTGTTGAAGATTCAAGTTAAATGAAGTGTATTGCAATTTAATTGCAAATTCAAACTCCATATTTGAATTCATAATATGCCATATGGACATTTTCTACTGTTCACCCATTTTAAAATATTCAAACATGAAACAAATTGCATATTCATAATCCTTGCATTTTTCTGATAATTTTTCATATATTGTTTGTTTAATTTGGAGTTAGGGTTAATTTTCTATGAATTTTCAAATTTTAACTATTTTATGGAATTCTCTGATTTAATTGAAATAGAAAAAGGACTTATTGCGTCATGTTGGCACCAGCATGACGTGGGGGGGGGTCTGACCTGTGGGTTTCGGGTGTTAGTGTCTCAGGGGGTTAATCCCATTTAATTATTTAAACACATGCCATTAGGGGGGGCAGGGCCCACCTGTCAATGTCTCTGGGGGGATTAACTGGGTGGTTAGGGTTTAGTTAACCCGGGTCGCCGGAGTGTCGTCGCCGGTGACCACGGGCACGGCGGAGGTCTCGCCGGAGTTGCTTCTCGGACTGCTTGGCATGGGGAGAGCATCAAACTGATGCACGTGCTCTTCCACATCAAGCCGTGCACACGGGGAAGGGGAGGTGCGCAGAAAGGGGCAAACGACGGGGAAGCTCACCAGGAGCACTTTTGTGATGGCTAGGGAGGCCGAGGAAGGCGGACGGTGGAGCAATCGGCGTTGAGATTCACGGCGGCCGGCGACAATTTCGTGATGCTGGTGTCGCTTGCAGGGCTTGCTTGGCTCGATTCGAAGAGGGGTTCAACGAAGAAGATGCCGACGCGACGTTTGGACATGCTAGGGAGGCACGAGACGGCCGTTGGCCACGGTGGCGCTTGAAGGCGGCGACGTGCGACTCTCTGACGGGCTTGAGAACGAAGGAGGGAGAAGTGTAAAATGAACTGGGAGACGGGGATAGACCCAAGGGCGCGGCTAAGTCCTCCACGTCGTGCTCTCGGGGTGAGGGGAGGTTGCAGCTGGCAGGGCACCGTCGGCATGGTCGCCACGCAGCGCTCTGCCTTCCTGGCTCGGGGAAGAAGACGGTGGTGCCCCTGGGCTGGGCCACCTCCTCGAGTTGGGCCGGTTAGGCATGCTAGGCTAGGCCTCTTTTCCTTTTTTATCGTCTCTTTATTTTTCTTCTGTTTTTCTTTTTCTGTACTTCGGTTTGCTTTGAATAAAATAGCAAAGCATTTTAGTAAATGCCCAAAACTTTTATATGGTCTTAAGTGACATACTACTAGCCAGTCCCAAGTTTTGGCTATTTTTGAAATTCAAACTATTTGAATTTCAATTCAAATATGATTAATTTTAATTTCCAAGGCCCTGTTTGGATTTTTGTAAAATTCCATGGGCATGACTTGGGTCCCACAACAACATGGAACATGATCATGCACATTTTCAGAGATTTTACAAATATTGAAATGGATTTTTGGAAGAAATTTTTATCTTGCCATTTGATTTAAATTCCTTTGGGCTTTTCTTTACCCCAAATTTAATTTTTTTATTGAAAATTTTCACATGATGCAAAGTGAAGCTAACCCTAGCACATACCTAAAAGAGGGTTGTGACAAAGCCTCTTGCCCGGCAAATGACTTTGAAGAAGACTTGTCTCTTTTGGTCAATAAATACACGAGAACCATGGCTACAAGAGGGAAGCACCTCAAAGGAAAAACCTTTGGAAGAAGAGAGTGCTAAAATTGTGATAGTCCGAAGCGCTTTGTTGCGGATTGTACCTATGATAGAAGAGAAGACAAAACCGAGAAGCTTGTGTTTAAGAAGAAGAGCTTCAACAAGTTTGCCAAGAGGCGTGGTGACAAGACCATTGTTCTTGAAGAGTACTTATCCGGGGATGATGAAGATGGTGATGGTGAGAACAAAGGCATGGTCTCCATCATTTCCCACTCCCAACTCTTCGCTTGATGAGTTGGAGGATGAGTGTGAAGATGATGGTGTTGATTACGGTGAGGAAGCCTCATTGGCCTTCATGAAGACACTTAAGGGAGAATCTCTTGCTCATTTCCTCAACATGATGAAGTCACTCACCGAACGTGATGACTACATCCATAATGTGGAAACCCTCCTAATAGAGGAAAAGGAGAGAAATGATCTCCTTGAGAAAAATCTCCATGAAGTAGAAACCATGAAGGCCTCACTTGAGGAAAGCGCCACCTCTCATGAGATAGAGTTTGTTAAAGTCAATGATGCTCTATAACTCTCTTTTGAAATTAAGCAGGATCTCTTGGATAAAGTTGCCAAGCTTAAAGTTGTTCATGGTGAACTCGGTGAGGAGCATAATCTCCTTGAAAAGAGCCACAAGCTCATAAAGGGGGAGCTTATAAATCTCACTAAGGCTTACAATCAACTTAAACACTCAACTCTTAAATCTCTAGCTACTTTCTCTCCTAGTGATGCATGTGCTTCTAACTCCATTGATTATGCATCTCTACTTGATGAAAACAAGAAGTTGAAAGATCAACTTGAGAAAGGTCTTGTGTCTAGCATTCAAGGTGAAAAGATCTTGAATTAGCTTTTGAGCAATCAAAAGGAATGTGTGGCCAAGGAGGGTATCGGGTATGATCCCTCTCAAAAGAGGAAAAATAACAAGCACAAGAAGAAGAAAAAGAAAAAGAAGCACCAAGCTACTCCTCCTCAACAACAAGTTGTATTTGTGCCAGAAGGGCACAAGGAGAAGGAAAATGGAAAGGAGAAAGTTGGAGAGGGAGTCATCACCAAGGAGATGGTTCCCTCCCCTAATTACGCCTGCATGAACAATCCATCTTATGTCCTTTTAAGAAGGAATGATGGTTACACTTTTGCTAAATTGGTCGGTACTAGTTATGATGATTATGCATGGACTATGTGGGTTCCTAAGACCCTTTTTGCTAACTTTCTAGGACCCATTGAAAAATGGGTACCTAAAAACAAAGCTTGATTCTCGCAGGGCTATGCCTCCGGTGGCACTCAATGGGTGATTGATAGTGGTTGCGCCAATCATATGACCGGAGGCAAGTATATGCTCGTGGATCTCGTTGACTCGCTCAAGTCATCCTCGGACATCTCCTTTGGCAACAATAGGAAGGGAAAGGTATTTGTATTGGGGAATTTTGTCATATCGAGTGATTCCTCACTAAAAAATGTCATGCTTATCCAATCCATTCATTACAGTCTACTTTCCACTATCCAATTGGCACGTGCCAGTTATGACTCGCTCTTTAGTGAATTTCATGTGGCCGTCTTTAAAAGGGATACTCTCAAAGTGGTCTTTGTTGGGAATGTTGAAGGCAACCTTTATGTGGTTTATTTCTCGAAAGAGAGCACTCACCTGAAAACATGCCTAATGGCAAAGGACGACATGGGGGTGGCTATGGCATTGTAGGCTAGCCAACATTGGTATGAGAAATTTACAATCCATTATAAAGGGTGATCACGTTGTTGGACTAAGCGATGTTTCTTTTTCCAAAGATCGTGTTTGTAGTGCTTGCATTGCGGGAAAGCAACATGAGAAGCAACATGAGGTGAAGACTATCATCACCTCGGCGAGTCCTCTTGAGCTCCTTCATTTGTATCTTTTTGGGCCTCCATCATATGATAGTTTGGGTGGGAGGATGTATTGCCTCGTAATTGTCGATGACTATACAAGATATACATGGGTTTTCTTTCCCAAGACCAAAGATGATACTCAAGAGACCTATATATCATTTGCCAAAGAAGCTCAACGTCAACATCAATGTGAGGTTATGGCTATTCGAAGTGACAATGGTACCGAGTTCATGAATTACACTATGGATGAGTTCTTGAGTGATGGGGGGATCAAACATCAATATTCCATGGCCTATACTCCTCAACAAAATGGTGTTGTGGAGAGGAATAATAGGAATCATATTGAGATGGCAAGGACAATGCTTGACGAGTACAAGTCCCCATCCAAGCTTTGGGCCGAAGCCATCAACACCGCGTGTCATGCATCTAATAGGCTATATCTCCGGAAGCTCAAGAACAAGACACGGTATGAACTCTTAACCCGGAAGAATCCAAATGTCAAGTACTTCCGAGTATTCGGTTGTAAGTGTTTTATTCTCAACAAGAAATCCCGGTTAGATAAATTTGAGGCTAAAACATATGAGGGTATATTTGTTGGATATGCATCAAACTCTCATTCGTTTCGAGCCCTCAATAAATCCACGGGGTATATTGAGGAGTCATCGAATGTGGAGTTTTACGAGGATAACGGCTCCCAAGCCAAGCAAATTGTTCCAAGTATTGTAGGTAAAGAGGCTCCTTATCAGGTTATAAGGAACATGGGGATAGGTGATACGTCCCAAACGTATCTATAATTTCTGCTTGCTCCATGCATGTTTTGTGTGACTTTGCCATGTTTTGCTTGAACTTTCATACTCTTTTGAGCATATTTGGACTAATCTATTAACCCAGTGCACCCAGCTGCTAGTTGTTGTTTTCTGCTGTTTTTGTATTTCAGGTTTTCCGGCCATTAAAAGTGCTCCAAAAAATTCGGAAAAATCAGATAAAAAATCAGCGACTCGGAAGCTTCCGGAAACACCAAAGGAGGGAAGGCGGGCCACCACAGGGACTCCAGAAGGGTCCCTGGCGCAGCCCCGCCCTAGGTCGTGCCAGGGAGCCTCCTGGCTGCCCTGTGGCCCCTCTCGGTGCCCCCCTTCGCCTATATTTACCCCCCGTGGCGGAAACCCCTAAAATCGAATCCTCTTTCGTGATCTCGCCTCTGTACCGCCGCCACCGCCGTTTCAAGATCGGGGCTGCCTGGAGAAGCTGCTTCGGCACCCTGCCGGGAGAAGCTACCCCCTCCGGGAGACCATCCATAGCCATGGACGCCTCCCGTATGTACCGTGAGTAGTTTCCCTTGGACCATGGGTCCATGACTAGTAGCTATGTGATCTACCTCTCCCTTCTTTGTGCTTCCACTTTCGAGACCTCGTGAGCTGCCTCACATGATCGAGGCACCTTTGTAATTTTCTTCTGTTCCTATGCTGAGTTTGTTGGGATCTGATGGATTATGAGACTATGTTCAGATTGTGACGAGTAATATATTTGTTTCTTCTCTTTTATATTTTGTTCTTAAGTAAATTCTTGCATGTTCTCCGTTGCCGTATTTTACTTTGGCCAAGCGATTTATTGCAACTCCAAGAGGGAGCGTTATGCTTGATTGTGGGTTCAGCCCCTTGATGTCTAGCTTGAGTGAAAGAAACATGAGACTAGGGGATGTGCTGTTGCCACCAGGGATAAAACAACGGTGCTTGTATCTGCGGGTGCAAGGACTGTTTACTTTACGCAAAGTTCTTTTAATCCAGTTGTCTGTTGCTTTGAGTTTACACTTTGGGTGGGATTCATAACTTAATACCAGCGAGATGTTCTGGATACATATCTCAAGGTGGATGATTCGTAGTAGATCCAGATGGATTTCGGTCTACTTACCTTGGCGTACCTCCCATTGCTTTTGAGCCCTTCCTTTCTTTGCAGCATAGTTAGCATTGCGGTGCCTTAATAATCCTGTCAATTTCCCAATTGTTATTTTTTTACCTCGCTTGCACTTTTATCGTCTTTTGGGAGAGAGACATCACTAGTGAAAATCACGTGACCTAGGTCCATCTTCATATCATTGTTTACACCCTCAATTTACTTTCAGTTGCCATTATCATTATCTCTTGCATTGATCCTTTATAAACGGAAAGGCCAGAGGAATTGACAACTCCTCTGTACTCGTTGGGAGCAAAGTTATTTGTATCTGTGTGCAGGTCCAAGTGAAGTTAGCAACCTCGGCGCCATTTTTCACTTTACCACCTTCTTGTATCCTTTGGAGTCCTACGGGAGACAAACCTTGGTATCTTTGCCAAGGGAAAATTTGCCGCTGCACTATATCTCAGTCTGCACTTGGGGTAACCAACGAGGATTGAAGAGTATTAACACTCTCTTGCCATCAATAGGCCACATTCTTCCAAAAGAAATACCCCAAGTCCAAGAAATCGAAGAAGGGGTAAGATCCCCTCTTGAGGAACCACCTCAAGGGAAGTCATCATCTCCATCACAAGGGCAAGATGCTTCGGGAGAACAAGCACCTATCCAAGAACAAGATGAGGTCCCTCAAGCTCCCGAGAAAGATCAAGGGCATCCTCTACTAAGTGGTGATGAGCCCATCATTGAGCCCAAGATCAAGCTCAAGAAAGTGATCAAGATCAAGTGCAAGATATTTTCTCTCCACAAGCTAAGTAAAAACAAGTTCGGGCTTCTACAAGAAAAATTCAACCTAGTGAAGAACTTGAGAAGAAGAGACAAAAAGAGGCATTAAGAATTCAAATGCTTCAACACTCCACCGACAACATCCTTGGAAGCATCACAAAAGTGGTAAATACTCGTAAACGTTTGGAAAAAATTTGTGAACATCACTCGTTTGTCTCTTGTATTGAGCCCCTACACGTAGATGAAGTTCTTGATGACCCAGATTGGGTAGAAGCCATGCATGAAGAACTCAACAATTTTACTCGCAATAAAGTTTGGTCACTTGTTGCAAGAACCAAGGGAAATCATAATGTCATTCGGACCAAATGGGATTTCAAGAACAAGCAAGATGAGTATGGACAAGTTACACGTAACAAGGCAAGGTTAGTGGCACAAGGGTTCACCCAAATTGAAGGTTTGGATTTTGGTGAAACCTTTGCCCCCGTTGCACGTCTTGAGTCCATTCGTATCTACTTTGTTATGCCTCTCATCATGATTTTAAGTTATATCAAATGGATGTTAAGAGTGCATCTCCAAATGGTCCTTTGAGTGAGTTAGTGTATGTCAAACAATCTCCTGGTTTCGAAGACCCCGAACACCCAAATCACGTTTATCAACTTCATAAGGCTTTGTATCGTCTTATCAAGGACCTCGTGCTTGGTATGACCACCTTACGACGTTTCTAATCGAGAAGGGGTTTGAGATCCGTTCCATAGATTTGTTTGTGTGCCAAATATATGTTGATCATATTATCGTTGGGTCTACTAACCATGCTTGCAATGTTGAGTTTCAAAATCTTATGACCAAGGAGTTTGTCATGTCCATGACGGGTGAATTGAAGTTCTTTCTTGTATTTCAAGTCAAGTAATTGAGAGGAGGAACCTTCATTAACCAAGAAAAATATATCCAAGACATGCTCAAACGTTTCGGGTTGGAAGATGCCAAGCCTATGAATACTGCAATGCCAACCAATGGACAACTTGATCTCGATCCCAATGGTAAAGACGTGGATTCAAAGGTATATCGCTCCATGATCGGTTCTTTGCTTTACCTTTGTGCATCTAGACCAGATATCATGTTAAGTGTGTGTGACATCCTGGCTGAGTAGGAAGTGTATGTGACATCCTGGCTTAGTAGGAATGAAAGACTACTCATATCAACAAGGTGCACCTTCTTTTTCGGGAGCCCAGATCCAAAGAACTCCAAAGTTAAGCGTGCTTGGCCTGGAGCGATTTGAGGATGGGTGACCGACCGGGAAGTTGTTCCCGGGTGCACACGAGTGAGGACAAAGTGTGCAGGAAAGACTAGTGTTGGTCTGTGTGGAAAGTCTAGATCCCACCAGGCGTAACGGCCGAGAACCGGTGTGTGACCGGGGCGTTACAGTGTGTGTATCTATGCAATATTTCAATCCGCCCACAAAGAAAGTCATCATATGGCTGTGAAACGGATCCTTCGATATTTGGTTTATACCCCAAACCTAGGACTTTGGTATCCCAAAGGATCTTCCTTCAAGTTGGTAGGATATTCGTATTCGAATTGGGCCGGTGATAAGGTGGGTTGTAAGTCCACATCCGGTTCATGTCAATTCTTGGGGAGGTCCTTAGTGAGTTGGTCCTCTAAGAAGAAAAATTGTGTTTCTCTATCTACCGCCGAAGCCGAGTATATTGCCGCGGGAAGTTGTTGTGCTCAATTATTATGGATGCGGCAAACTTTGATTGATTGGTGTCAAATGTGACAAAGTGCCTCTATTATGTGATAATGAAAGTGCCATCAAGATTGTGGATAATCCAATGCAACATAGCCGAACCAAGCATATTGATATTCTTCATCATTTTCTTCAGGATCATGTGGCACGAGAAGACATTGAGCTCTTTCATGTGGGCACCGAGAAGCAACTTGCAGATATTTTCACAAAGCCACTTGATGAAGCAAGGTTCCGTGAGTTAAGGCATGAGCTAAATATCATGGATCTTAGTAACATGGGTTGATGATCTTGCATACACACTCCAGCTTTAATATAACTTTCTTAAATGTAGGCACATAAGTATGGGTAGTAGAATTCTCTTAATGATTCCGACATAACCCTACTTGTGCATAAAGTGATCAAAATCTTTCACATCCGACATTTAAAGATGGTACTTATTATTCAAACATGAGTAGTGGAGATGGGCCCAAGATTAAAATCTTCGCGGTTCCGTACCACAATTGCTCAGACATGGTGACCTTCGGGTCACCGCCCTTTTCCGCTTATTTGTGTTGTTTGGTTTTTCGGGTCTTTTCGATCCTTGGGTTTTCCCTTGGTTAGGTATAGATCTCCCTATAACCCTAGATTTCCTATCCCATTACACTCTTATCTTTTAGACATGCTTTGTATTCTATCTATGCAAGTGATCTCCTCTTACACCTCCCGTAGTGTAGGAATTTTGTGGTGATGGTTCTTCAGTAAATATGCCCGATTTTCACTTAGGGATGGGGTAAGGATGGTTTCTCAGCCAACCATTTCCCTCCCCATGTGTAAATCAATGGTCGAGTTGCTGAAGACCCCGTGTGCACGGGCTTATGGCCGTGCACACGGGGTATGGTGGGTACCCTAAATCGGGACCGAGGTGGTGGGGAGACAGTTCACTTTCAACTTCCCCACCCCCATGCCCAGTACCTCTCCTGGGAAGCCGCCGATGTCGCCCTAGGTCGCCCCTCGGGCTGCCGCTGGTCCTGGTCGCTGCCGCCGCCGCCCTCCATCCCGGCCCCCCTACCTTGGACCTCCTGTCGTCTCTCCCTCGCCGCCATGTCTTTGGGTGAGGAATCTCTCCACGTTTTGTTCCCCATCTCCGCCTAGGGTTTCGATTTAGGGATGGTTGTTGGTCCTCATTGTTGAGCATAGATTCGTCCATGGTACTAGTGCTTCTTGCAATGACTTTCCCCGCCCACTCCTCCACTCCTCGCGAGCACTAAGCAGTGGCTAGGAAGGACCCTGTGTCCACGGCCTCCAAGCCGTGCGCATGGGAACCCCTGCACACAGGCTCTGAGCCCCTGCACACGGGCCTTGCAGCACCAGTTCATGTGACTTTCTCATGTATCCTTCACCTTTCGTTGTCCTGATCACTTGCATATATTCTTATCTTTCATCTAGATTCCGACACAGTGAGGAATGCTCGTCGCAAGCGTGCCAAGGCCAGTGATGCTCTAGTGGGTCTTGTTCAACCGTCCGAGGGAGGTAGCGAGGGCACTCATGCCGCTCGTGTTCGTTGTATTTCCTCCAAGAGTCCAGTGGTTGAGGAACCTAGCAGCTCAAGTGATGATGATGTTGAAGACCCAAATGCTGAGTATGATGAAGAGGACGAGGAAGAGGAAGAGTATGAGGCTCCTCTTATTCGTGAGCAGCGGCCGATCAAACCTCTCAACCGTCTGTTGTCTGAGTGGATCTTGCCTGAGGTTTGGGAGCACCGTCAGGTGACTCCATATCTTCTCTCCACAGGTCAAGTTCCTGATCCCCGCTTCAAGAACACCTTTCAGTACAATGTGTATCATCAGTTGGTGGCTATAAAGAAGACAAAGTTTGATTCTCAGAAGCAACTGGATGTTGTGCACCTTCAGGAAAATGCTCATATTTATCCCGGTGTTTATGCTGCTTTGGAGATCTTGGGCCTTCTTCAGTTTGTGACTTACTTTCACCCATTCAATGAAGACTTGGTTATGCATTCTTTGAGAGCAATGACATTCGTTCTCTGACTTGGATGTCTGGCACTTCCAAGTATGCTGCTCCATACCGTAAGTTTTCTGAGATCATTCCATACGAGTTTTACCTTGAGGAGCAGCCAGAGTTTTAATGTGTGTCCCAACTTACTCTTGCCAAGGAGGATATTGCTTTTGCGTATAGGCCTGAGGAGCCCTTTCAGATTGTTTCTGCTCAGAATTTTATGCCAACCTATGATACTCTTCTCCAAATTCTCAGTTATACCATCACTCCGAAGGTAGGTTATTCTAACAAGATTAGGTCCTTTGTGTTTGATTTGTTCAAGATGGTTCATGAGGGCAAGAAGATTGATGTTCTTGACGCCATGTATCATGAGATGAGGGAGTGTGTGCATCTGCAGAAGTCATTGCTTTATGCTCCCCTCATCCAGGCTTTGATTGAGTCAGTTTGCAGCTCTAAGGACATCGACCCTTATCGTGTCAGCCTAGCCAAGAGAGATCTGAGGTATCGGCCACCAGTTCCAGCTGAGTATGTTTCGCCCCGGCGTGGGCGTACCCAGAGGTCTTTTTCTCGTGGTGCCTCTACTGCCGGTGCTTCCTCTTCTTCCCTCGCTTCTCGTCAGCGTGCGTCTGCTTCTGCCATGGATACTTTTCAGAACCCTAATTTAGGTTTCTGCTTTTCCTAGCTAGCATTTTTGCATCATGAATTTTTTTGCAAAAGAAGAAGAAGTGGGGAAGAAAAAAGCCTCAAAATAATTTTAATAAAAGGCCAGCCAAAAATCTTTTTCCAAAAATGATTTGAACTTTTTGAAAAGTCTCATAAATGGGAATAATCACTTTTCAAGTGAAGTGGGTCGCACTCCATGCTCAAGGAATTTTCAAAAAGTCCAAAAGCCCTTTGGAAATTAAATATTTAATGTATTTTCAATTGAAATTATTTAAATATAATTTCAATAATTCTGAAACTTTGTGAGTGGACTTATATATGTTCTATGAGCTCACATCAAAGTTTTTGGAATTTTGTAAAATGGTTTGGTTTAGAAATAATATCAAAACAGAAAACAGAAAAGAAAATAAAAAGAAAACAGAAGAAAGGGGACTTACCACTTACCTCAGACCCACCTGGCTTCTGGCCCAGCCCAGCCCAAAGGGGCATCTTCGTCTTCCACCCCGGCCAGGCAAGCAGAGAGCTGTGTGCCCTGCATGCCATGGCCGGCGCCACCTCCTGCTTCGAAGTGGCAGGGACTCCCCCGTCCCTATTCCCTCGACACCACACCCCCTGGACGCCCTCTCCATCCCCCCTCTCTCTGGTCGCCCCCTTCTTCCTCCTCGCCGAATCCCGCGCAACCCCAAGCCCCAGCCGGAGCACGCCGTCCTGGTCCACGCGGCCACCGTGCCCATTCCGGCGAGCCAAGCTGTCCAGGGAGCTCCTCGAGGTCGACTGCGACGAGCTGCAGCTTCAACGGAGGCGACGTCCCCTTCAAGTCTTCACCGCCGGTCACAGCAGCTCCGGCGAGCGATTCCGCCGCGGCCCTTTCCTCCCCGGCCTCGCCTTGCCCACCATCGATCTACAGGTGAGCCGCCGCCTCGTTTCCCCCTCCCAGCACTCCTCCCCGTGCTCTCCATCGCCATCCTGCTGTGGACAGAAGCCGGCCGCCGCGCCCGTCGTCGTTGCCGTGCTCCAGAGCCCCCCCCCCCGTGGCACCCCGATGGCATGGTTGGGTGCAGACGACATAGAGCTACGCCCCAGTGCCCTCCTTTCCTCTCCCCGTGCCCCGTACAACAATTCCGGCGAGGCTCCGCCGTCAACAGTGGCGTCGGCGACGAGCCCATGCCATTAGGGCCTTAATCCACCTGCTAATCAACCCCCCCAGTCTATGATAGTGGGCCCAGGGCCCCTTATTTAACCTGTGGGTTAATTAAACAGAGGGATTAACCTCTGGATCACTGACCAGAGGGCCCCACCAGTCATCCCCCCACGTCATGCTGACGTGGTGCTGACGTAATAATCTTTTTAATTTAATTTAATCCAGAAATTCCAGAAAATAATCAAAACTTTGAAATTGAATAACTTTTAAACCGTAACTCAGATTGAAATGATTTTTATATGAAAATTGATCAGAAGAAAATTTTATACCCAAATAACTAACTTTCAACCATGTTTGAGTTGATTATAAAATGGGACCAGTAGCTTTTGCTATTTGGCTTAAATGGGAATAATGCAAATTAAATGCTATGATCATTCTAACGTGAACCATTGCAATGCAATACATTTCACATGAACATCAGGAGCATAACACACCCATGTGCATCTTCATATCATGCCATATTGTTTGTGCATTACAATATATTGAATGTGCATTACTTTCAGTGCTTCGGTGATTGCTTCTTCTCGGTAGAGTTGATCTCGGAGACGAGTTGAACCTCACGTCAGAGGTACAGTACCTCGTGATCGTCTGCAAGGCAAGCACCCCCTCTTTGATCATGTCGATAAAATCCCAGTTCCCTCTCATTCTCTCTTATGCATGTTTAGGATGTCACCGTGAAACGTTCTACCGCTAGTTGAACCCATTCCTTTGCATGACCTATAATTTTGTCACAGTAGTAAGCAAACCACAATCCTAGAAGATCTAGGAGTTGTTTGATATCATGTGGCCCCTGCAACTTTTACAGCTTATTTCATGCTTAGAGTTTACAATGAGGCTACTTCGATGTGAGTCGGGATGGTAGTGATCATGTGAATGATGGTGGTAACGTGTTGGTGAATTGACCTAAACAAGGTGAACGATGAGAGGTTGTGTAGGAGTACACAGTGGGTTGTCTCGTTGAACACTCCCTTAAGCCCGAGTTCTTGTGTTGTTATCCAAGACTAAGAGTACGACCACACATTGGGCTCACTGACCCCTCTCGGCCTAGTACCTCACCCCGGACCAAGTCCAGGAGTCGCAAGTAGTTCGAGCTTTAAACGATCTCAAGCAGGTACATCAAGGTAAGTGGTGGACGTAGGTTGTGGCCTAGTTGAATCAAGTGATCATGATCGAGTTGAGCTTGATGGATGGACACACAACGTTTGAGTCCGCATCAGAAAAATCGGCCGGATTCTGATCGTGGTCCCAACTCAAATAGGCGACTCCCTAGGACTAGAGATGGTGCTGTGAGTGAACTGTCGTGGCAACATCCTCACCGGTACTCGCGAGAAGGGTCCACTCCCAGGCGGCAACTGATGCGTGCGTGTGTGTAGCAATACACCCCTGCAGGGTTAATGAACTATTTGAATAGCCGTGTCCGCGGTTATGGACTACTTGGAGACCTTTAGTTAATCATAGACAACTTGAACAGTTACTCTAAAATTTCCAAGATAAGCGTGAGTGCTATGGCGTGCTTCCTCGTGGGGAAGTCGAAGAAGTATCCATAGTGGTGTATTGGTTGGAGACTTGGTAGTGGTCTCGTGTACGCTTCTTACCTCCAGTCTGGTACTCGTAGTATAGGACTAGCGAAGTCAAAGGTGGCACTTCTTCATGATGAAACCCCACCTCCATTTACCTTGAAACTTGAGCATCAGTAGTATAGTTCCTATGTAAGTCTTGTTGAGTACGACTTTGTACTCACATTTGCTTATTTTATGTTTTAGAGACGAGACCACTGACCCCGATGGTGGCCTCATCCCCGAGCTCGACGTGGACCAAGTCGTATAGTTCCAGACAGCAGCCTGTGCCCTCTGGAGGGTCGTTGTATTTTCTATCAGGCTTCTTAAGCCATTTGTTAAACTTGTGTTTACTAAGACATAATTTGCTTCCGTCGATATTTGATGTAATGTTGGATCACATTCATGTGATCTCTGCTTGTAATACAACTACTATGTCTGCTCTCTTTAGCAGAAGTTATAAAGACTATGAGTTTGTAGAGTTCATGTTGTGATTACCTGCTGTTTACACTGGACATGTATGCTGCGTGTATGATTATAACATGCATGTCTTAGTGTGGGGTTCGATAGCTTAGTTGAGTTCTTGCCGGCGGTCTTTTATACAACAAGTGGACCTTAGATGTGCGCAGCTTGGGGCATCACGATGCGATTGCTCGTGACTCAGTCACGTGGCACACTTTGTTGTATGATTGAGCCCGCCCGAGACCCCGACTAAGAGATCGGGCTGGAGTCTGTTTATGTAAGTGTTATGATTCAATCGATAATATGGTTGAGGAGACTTGTCTATGAGTATGGGATTTCACCACCCATAAACATTTAGACTCGTGAGCGGACGATGAGGACCCATCTCAGTTGATCATCCGGCCTAGATGGGATGCCCCTCACGTTCGATGCTTTCCGAGAGTGTTCTGTGCTTGGCCTTGTCTGCTTAGACAAGTGGGTACGGCTCTCGGCTCTCCATATGATTGTGTTGTAACAGGAATTACATACGGAAACCCCGGGTCCCGACAATGCTCCTGCCACTTTCACTCGCCGCGAGAAGAAGTCTCTTTTCAAGACCGTAGCCAATCTTTTCAAGATGTGTCAGTCCATCCAGAAGAGTCGGCTCAAAGATTTCAACCGCTCCAAGCAGAGTCATCGTGCCTACAAGAAAAAGCAAGCTGAGAGGAAGCATGAGCCAATTCAGTTTGCACTATAGGACAAGGACAATGAGTTCACGAGCTACTCATTCCCATTGGCCAACTAGCGGTTTGATGAGGATGATGATGCAGCAAGCGGACCTCCAGTTGTGTAGCATCGTTAGCATCACACTTTCTCTTTTTGGCGTCTTGATGCCGAAGGGGGAGAAGAGTTCTATTTAGGCTACGTTCGTTGCTTAGGTTGCAAGCCATTAGTGAGACTCTATGTGTTTTTGTGTTTATGTTGGCTTGTTGTATTTTCAAGTATTTACCTTTTCGTAGTCCTATGTGTACGTGAGCCACTTTATCTATCATGTGTGAGACTATGTGTTATGTATAGCTATCGGTGACTTGATGTGTCATATGATTTGCATGTTTTCTTGCATCATGGCATTGCTCTCCATAAGTCTCACTCATTCATTTTTGCTTGCATCCCCATTTTCCTTCATGTGTAGTATGCTAGCCTTGTTTAAATTATTTGCATCACATGATAGGTTCTTGTGCAATGACCATTTCAGTTTATATGCTTCACTCATATCTTGCACTTGAATATTTACATAGGGGGGAACCTCTTGATGTATGTGTATTGCGTTCAAAGGCAATCATCCTATTTTATGCATACATCAAGGGGGAGCTCACTATGCTAAATAGTTTGCATGGCATCTCTTATTGTATATCTTATTGCCACGTACTAACCATATTGTCCTCAATTCCCCAAAAAGGGGGAGATTGAACATGCATTTATTCCTAAACGATGGTTTGGTATTATGACAATGTGGTTAGTGGGACTAATGACTGGTGTTAATGGCTGTATCTCAGGTCATTGGTCTTGTGAAGGTTTAATAATTTTGCAGGATGATTGGCCCGACTACAAAAAGATACAAGGCGTGATTCTCCGAAGGATCAAAGGATTTATTTCGGTTTTACTTGAGTCGTACGAAAACCGCACTATCAGAGGGGTCAACGAGGTTTGAGTATGTGTGGGAACACATTTTTCTAAGCCATTTTGTCATCCACCATATTGCCTGGCAGAGGACTTTTTATGTGTACATGAGCATTACGGGGATTTTCCCAAGGAGGCTGAGGTGCTGATGACCCCGTGCACACAGCCTTTGGGGCCATGCACACGGGACCCCGTGCACACGGTGCCTCTGGCTTGTGCACACAGGGTGATCAGCGCCTTGGCCTTCCCTGGGAAACCTGCCGTAATGCCCGTGTACACGGGGTTCAGGGCCGTGCACACGGGGTGATAAGCACCCTGGCCTTCCCTGGGAAACCTGCGGTAATGCCCGTGCACACGGGGTTCAGGGCCGTGCACACGGGGTCCTGGCCCGTGCACATGGGGTTATGTGCTGAAAATGCCTATAGACCTCGTTGTCGGGACCCGGAATGTGCGTATGTAATTCCAGTCACAACTCAATCATATGGAGAGCCGAGAGCCGTACCCACTTGTCTAAGCAGACAAGGCCAAGCACAGAACAATCTCGGAAAGCATCGAACATGAGGGGCATCCCATCCAGCCCGGATGATCAACTGAGGTGGGTCCTCATCATCCGCTCACAAGTCTAAATGATTATGGGTGGTGAAATCCCATGCTCATAGACAAGTCGCCTCAACCATATTATCGATTAAATTATAACACTTACATAAACATACTCCAGCCCGATCACCTAGTCGGGATCTCGGGCGGGCTCAATCATACAACAAAGTGTGCCACGTGACAGAGTCACGAGCAATCGCATCGCGATGCCCCAAGCTGCGCACATCTAAGGGCCACTTGGTGTATAAAAGACCGCCGGCAAGAACATAACTAAGCTATCGAACCCCACACTAAGACATGCATGTTATAATCAGACATGCAGCACACATGTCCAGTGTAAACAACAGGTACACATTGCATGAACTCTACAAAGTCTATCTTTATTGACTTACACATAGAGTACACAAAGAGATCACATGACTGTGATCCAACATTACATCGAACAACGGAAGAAAATTAGGTCTGAGTACAGACAAGTTTACCAAATGGCTTAGAGAAGCCTTGTAAACATACATAGCCCTTCCACAAGGGACCAGACTGCTGTCTGGAACTATACTATCTTAGTCAACGTCGAGCTTCAGGAAGGCAACTCCATCGGGGTCTGGTTTCGCATCTAAAACATAGAATAAGCAAACGTGAGTACAAAGTCATACTCAGCAAGACTTACATCAGAACTATACTACTCATGCTCAAGTTTAAATGTAAAGGGAGGTGGGGTTTCAATGTAGAAGTGCCAGCTTTGACTTGGCTAGTCCTGTAATAGGAATACCAAAATGAGGTAAGAAGCGTACACGAGTCCACTACCAAGTCTCCAACAAAAACATCACTATGGATACTTCCTCGACTTCCCCGTTGGAGAAAGCTCGCCATAGCACTCACACTTATCTTGGCAAGTTTTGGAGTATCCGTTGAAGTTGTCTAATAATCAAGCAAAACTTTCCAAGTAGTCCATTACTGCGGACGCGGCTATTCGAATAGTTTGTTAACCCTGTAGGGGTGTACCGCTACACACACATGACCATCAGTTACTGCCAAGTACTCTTCACCATTCAAGGGGTGCCGGCGAGGATGTTCACCACGACACTTACCTCACGGCACCGTTCTAGTCCAAGGAGTCAACTGTCTGAGTTCCAAACCCAACTGGAATTCCTACCGAGTTTCCATTCAGGAATGAAACCATGTAGGCACGATTGACAAACCCACCTCGACGGATGGTTTTCCGCTTGACAAGCCATGTTCTACAAGCCTACCATGAATGCCACATTTCATTTCCTTTATCTTTCTATGCATATGCCGAATGGAAATCCCGAACTAGGTGTGACTCCTGGACTCGGATCGGGGTGAGTTAATAGGTAGAGAGGGGTCAGTGAGCCCAATGTGTGGTTGTACTATTTGTCTCAGATTACCATACAAGAACTCGGGCTTAAGGCGGTGTTCAACGAGACAACCCACTGTGTACTCCTACACAGCCTCTCATCGTTCACCTTGTATTAGGGTAGATTCACCAACACAGTTTCACTTTCATCAACACAATGTTCACTATCATCCCGAATCACATCAATAGTATTCTCATTATAAACTCTAAGCATGAAATAAGTAGTAACAGTTGCAGGGGCCACATGATATCAATCAACTCCTACATATGCTAGGATTGTGGTTTGCTTACTACTGTGACAAGATGATAGGTCATGCATCGGATGTGGGTTCAACTATGAGGTAGAATTGATAACAAGGTGATCATCCTAATCAATGCATAAGCGAGACTGAGAGGAAAATGGGTTTTTATAGACATGATCAATGGGGTTTTCTTGCCTTGCTGACGAGGTTCGTTTACGGTATCATCAACGAAGGGGGTGGCCACCGGTTCTGGCTCCACCACTATTCGATAGCAAACAATGCAAACAAGCTATCAAAAGAATGTACAATGCTCATACACATGAACAAGGGGTACAATATGATGTACATGTTGCCGATGTGTGGAAAATTCCATTTGAAAGAAGTGTATTGCAAAAGAATTGCAAATTCAAACTTCAAAGTTGAATTCAAATGATGCCATATGCACATTTTCTTCTGTTCACCCATTTTCAAATGGTCAAACATGAAAGCAAATAGCATATTCATAATCCTTGCATTTTTATGATTTTTTTTCATATATTGTTTGTTGAATTTGGAGTTAGTATGAATTTTCTATGAATTTTTGAAGTTTATATCATTTTCTGCCTTTTTCTGGATTTCTTTTTAAAAGAGAAATAAATTACTGCGTCAGTCTTGCCTCAGCATCACATCAGCAGAGGGCTGACCAGTGGGGCCAGGGTGTCAGCCTCATTGGGTTAATCATGTATAATTAATTAAACAGAGGGGGGTTAGGGGGGCCGGGGCCCTACCTGTCATTGACCTGGGGTCAATTAACCAGGGGGATTAGGCCCCTAATGATGGCCACGTCGGCACGTCGCCGGCGGATCGACGCCGGTGGACAGAAGCCACGGAAAAGCAGCACGGGGCGGCATAGGCCACCATTTGGTGTGCCGCTTGCACCAAACGAACACCCGCGGCCACGCGCACAGGCCAGAGTTAGCCAGCGTCACCAGGAGGCCCACGGCGGCGACGACGGCGTCAACGGCGGCGGCCGGAGCTCTTCCAAGGTGGAGATGGTGACCAGAGGCACGGGAGGAGTCGGGGTTGGTGGGGAAATGGCCGCAATCTCACCCTGAGTGCAACGGCGTAGTCAGGGAAGGTAGAGGAGCGACGGTGGTGATGGAATCGACTGCGAGGTCATGCCGGTCCGGCGAGATGTCGGGGTCGATTCCTGGAACTAGAGGGGTATCCGGGCTCGTCTGCACGCGCTTGGAGACGAAGTTGACGGCTGCGATTCTCTTGGACATCACGGCGCAGCTCGAGGAGGATGATGTCTACGCGAGTGCGGCGGCGGTGCTCCACGGTTGTCGCGGTTTTCCGGCGAGGGAGGGGTGCAGAGCAAACCTGGAGGGGGGGAGGATCCACGGCCTCTCGGGCATCTCCGCGGCGCTAGGGGAAAGTCGGGGAGGCAGCTGCGTGGCCAGGGGAACATCAGTGGCCACGGCATGGTCGCCACGCAGCTGTGCGTGCCCCTGCCTGGGAAAGACGACAGGGAGGGAAGCTGGGCTGGGCCAGCTGGTGTTTGAGTTGGGCTAAAATCCCAGGTAAGGCCCCTGTCCTTTTTCTCTTCTGTTTTCTTTTCTGCCTTTCTGTTTTTCTTTGAAATAAATAGAAAAGCATTTTTATAAATGCCCAAATATTTTATATGGCCTTACTAGACATATAGCTAGCCACTCACAAAGTTTGGGGATTTTTGAAATTCAAATAATTCGAATTTCAATCAAATAGGGTTATTATTTAATTTCCAAGCTCTGTTTGGTTTTTTTGAGAAATCTTGGAGCATGCAGTGGGACCCACTTCACTTTATATGTGATCATGCTTATTTATAAGACTTTTCAAAAATAACAGAGGAATTTTTGAAAGAAATTTTTGTCTGGCCATTTGAATTAAATTCAATTAGGGCTTTCTGCTTTCCCCATTTGTAATTTATTTGAAATTTTTGCATGATGCAAAGGAGAAAACTATCCCTAGCACATACCTAAGTTGGGGTTGTGAAAACTCGCCCCCACTCAAAAGAATCTCGTCCCAAGATTCAGAAGTCATTGGGAGAAAGGAGTGGTACTCGGCACTGTGACGGTCTTCTCTTTCCCACGTAGCTTCCTTCTCGGAGTGGTGTGACCATTGCACTTTCAGAAACTTGATCTTCTGACGACGAGTGACACGCTCTGCAGAATCAAGAATACGAACGGGGTACTCTTGATATGAAAGGTCATCTTGGAGTTCAAGCGTTTCATGGTCGACTTCGCGGATGGGGTCCTTGAAGCAACGCCTGAGTTGTGACACATGGAATACATCATGTACTCGGGAAAGGTGCGGGGGTAATTCAAGGTATTAGGCAACTTCTCAACATTTAGCAAGAATGCGGAAAGGTCCAATGTAACATGGGGCCAACTTGCCTTTGATACCGAATCGTTCGGTACCCTTCAGAGGAGTAACCCGAAGGTAAGCCTTCTCATCCAGATTGTAGCTTTCTTGCCTATGATGACGATCATAGTAGCTCTTCTGACAAGACTGGGAGGCTTTCAATTGATCAAGAACAATGTGAACTTGCTCTTCTTCTTCCTTGATCATATCCGGTCCAATGAATTGTCTTTCACCGGTTTATGACCAGTTAAGGGGTGTTCGACATCGTCGTCCATAGAGGAGTTCAAAATGAGCCATGTTCAGACTAGATTGGAAACTGTTGTTATAAGAAAATTCGGCGAATAGAAGAGACTTCTCCTTATTCTTTCCGAATGATATAACACAAGCTCTGAGCATGTCTTCGAGAATTTGGTTAACCCTTTCAACTTGACCGCTAGACTGAGGATGGAAAGATGTACTAAAGGACAGATGAGTTCCCATAGCATTCTAAAAACTTTCCTAGAATCTAGAGGTGAAAAGGCTACCACGATCAGAACTGATTTCCAAAGGAACACCATGAAGAGACACAATCCTAGAGACATATAAGTCCGCTAACTGACTAGCAGTTATAGACTCGTGAACGGGAAGAAAGTGAGAAACTTTGGACAGTTTGTCAATGACGACGAAGATGGCATCATTTCCTTTCTGGGTTTTTGGAAATCCAGTGATGAAGTCCATACTGACTTTGTCCCATTTCCACTCGGAAATAGGCAAAGGTTGAAGAGTACCAGCAGGTCTTTGGTGGTCGGCCTTAATGCGACGACAAACATCACATTCGGCAACATATCGAGCAATGTCTCTCTTCATCCTAGTCCACCAAAATCTCTGGCGTATATCTCGATACATTGTTGTGCTACCGGGATGAATTGATAGGGGTGTATCATGAGCTTCTTTGAGGATGAGTTGCCTTAGATCCCTATTCTTAGCTACTACCAAACGATTTTCAAAGAATACCGTTCCTTTGCTATCTGTGGAGAAACATTTAGCAACTCCGCTAGCAATTTTCTCCTTGATCCGGCGAGCACCTCGTGCACGCCTTTGGGCAACTATGATTTGATCCTCAAGAGTTGGTTTCGCCACCAAGTTAAAAAGAGATCCACGAGGAACAATATCGAGGTTGAGCTTTCGAAATTCCTCATGAAGAAGTGGTTGATACTGTTGTAACATGAGGTATACGACTTATGACTGAGTGCATCAGCCATGACATTGGCTTTGCCTGGGGTGAAAGAAATTCCTAAGTCATAATATTTTATCAACTCTATCCAGCGTATTTTCCCGAGATTAAGATCTGGCTGGGTGAATATGTATTTGAGGATTTTCTGGTCAGAATAGATCTCACAATGATTATCAAGGAGGTAATGTCTCCAAGTCTTCAGGGCATGAACTACGGAAGCGAGTTCAAGATCATGGGTAGGATAATTATCTTCATGTGGACGCAACTGCCATGAAGCGTATGCTACCACATGTCGATCTAGCGTAAGTATGCATCCTAACCCTTGCCGTGAGGCGTCGCAATAGATCTCGAAATCCCTTTTGGTGTCTGGAGGCGCAAGTACGGGTGCAGAAGTCAATCTTGTTTTTATCTCTCGAAATCTTTCCTCGCACTTGGGAGTCCATTCGAATTTCTTATCTCTCTAGAGGAGTTCAGTTAGAGGCTTTGCAACTTTGGAGAAGTTCTCAACGAAGCGGTGACAATAGCTTTCTAAGCCAAGAAAACTCCTAACTTTCTTAACCGATTCATGTGGAGTCCAGTCAAGGACGGCCTAAACTCTCTCGGGATTCACGCCAATGCCTTTCGCAGAAATCACATGGCCTAAATAGTTCACTTCTGGTAGCCAAAATTCGCACTTAGCAAACTTGGCATAAAGGCGATGCTCTCGAAGTTTCATCAATACCAGCCTAAGATGCTCGGCATGTTCTTCTTCATTCTTCGAGTATATAAGGATGTCATCGAGGTAAACCACGACGAACTTGTCCAAATACTCCATGATGATCGAGTTCATAATGCGTGAAAACGTAGCAGGGGCATTGGTTAAACTGATGGACATGATGGTGAACTCGTAAAGACCATAACGAGTAGTGAAAGCCGTCTTGGGAATGTCCTCGTTTATGATTTTTATTAGATGATAGCCTAATCTCAAATCCATCTTGGAGAAGACGGAGCATCCAGCAAGTCGATCATAAAGATCATTGATCCTGGGAAGTGGGTACTTGTTCTTTATCGTCGCTAGATTTAGCGGGCGATAGTCTACGCACATCCTTTCTGTTCCATCTTTCTTCGTTACGACTAGAACGGGGCATCCCCATGGCGATGAGCTAGGGCGAATGAAGCCTTTTGCCAACAAAGCTCAAGTTGGATTTTCAACTCGGCTAACTCACATGGGGCCATTTTGTAAGGGCATCTGGAAATTGGGGCGGTTCTTGGGGCAAGATATACAATGAATTCTACACATCTGTTAGGAGGCATTCATGGCATCTCTGTAGGAAAGACATTCGGGAAGTCACGAACCACCGGAATATCTTCAAGGTCAGGAAGGGGAAGCACATTCGAAGTATGCATCTGGATTCTAGAACTAGGTGAGGTGTAGTCAATGGTCTGGCCTGAAGGATGGGTACGTTTAACTGACTTGGCTTTACAATCAAGGAAAGCATTCTTTCTTGATAACCAATCCATTCCTAGGATGACATCAATGTCTGAAGACTTGAGGGCTATAAGAGAAGCAAGGAATACTAAACCCTCAATTGCAATTTGATTTCCGTGGCTTACTCTATTAGTTTGCCACTTCGAACCAAGAGTTTGAATGATCATTGGAGAAAACATTTCTTCAAAGGGGAACTCATGACGAAGTGCATAACTCTCCGACATGAATGAATGAGAGGCTCCTGGATCAAAAAGAACAGAGACAGGAACACGATTGACTCGGAGCGTACCAAGGATGACGTCAGAAGTATCAATAGGTTCCTCAACTGAGATTTGGTTCACAGAACCACCAACAGTGGCTAAGGACTTTGCTTGCAAGGAGTTTGAGGTTGATTTCTGTGAAGAATTAGCTTTCGAATACTTGGGTGGGGTGGCATTATGTCTTGGATGAGGATCCACTTTCACCGACAATGAACATTTCTACGCGATGTGGCTAGGCTGACCACACTTGTAGCAAACTCTGGTGTCAGGGGGTGGAGCAAGGATGGCAAGCTCACTACCATAACTGTTGCGATTCGTGTTTGGTGGAGGAGGTTGAGACACCATATAGGATGGCCGTGAAATAAGGTGTGAAGGAATGGCACTAGTTGGAATCCATATCCGGCGTTTCTGAGGGGCCGAACTAGAAGATGGAGCAAACTCACGAGCATGCTTGCGAGACTCTTCGAACACCTCATTGCCATACTCAGCTCTGAAGGATCTATTGACTAAATCCTCAAAGTTGACAAAATCATGAAGATTGAGATCATGCTGAATAATAGGGCTAAGTCCCTTGCGGAACCTTGCTTGCTTCTTCGCATCAGTGGATATCTCCTCTTGCGCATAACAAGCAAGACTGTTGAACTCAGTCATATACTCGTGGATGGACATATCCCCCTGAGTTAGATTGCAAAACTCTTCCTTCTTTCTTTCCATCATCTCATCCAGAATGTGGTACCCTCAAAAGGCATCATGAAATTGCTGCCAAGTCTCTACGTGACCATCAAGATGCATTGCAACATAGTTCTCCCACCATTCACCAGCAACACCTTCTAGAAAGTATACCACAAACATCACACGATCATTGGGAGCAACATGCGCCGTCTCAAGCTTACGGTCGATGGAACGGAGCCAATCATCAGCCTCAAGGGGCTCGGAGGAACATCGAAATACCGGTGGTTTGAGGAGGATGAAGTCCTGAATGCTGACAACCACATTGCGCTGACGAGCCGTATTCTGCTCGATGAGCTCCAGAAGGCGTGTCTGATCACGTCGATTCCGTTCAGCTTCCATCATGATTTCCTCCACAGAAGGCGATGGTGGAGGTTCATCATTACTTCGATTCCGATGATGGTCTCGATTGCGACGAACAACACTACGAGTTCCGCCTGACATCCTGTGTGATAAAAATCAACAATCAGAACAGGTTGTACGATGGAATCAAAGATAAGAGGACATGATTTAGGCGGAAAAGATTTTAATGCAACCACAATGACTTCAAAGGACCACGGGATAACTCGGGCAGCATAACGGCTACACCGGGATGAAAAATGAGACAACCTCAAAGATAACGGGCATCACTTCCTAAGAAACAGTAGGGAATGATGACTCAGAAGACCACAACAGTCGTACGGCTACAAAGAAGCAAATCATCGAGATGTTCTAGTAAGACATAGATGAACCTAGTCCTATCTTCCCGTAGAAAAGATGAGGGTGACTCAAAACTCAGATCGATGAGGGTAAGGAGAAAAAGAAGCCTTACGTTGTTCCCTTTATACCCAAGTAACTATATAACTATAGAATGCTAAACTCGACTTCGACCAAGGGTTTGATAATCCTACAGACATTCCTGCTCTGATACCAAGTCTGTCGGGACCCGGAATGTGCGTATGTAATTCCAGTCACAACTCAATCATATGGAGAGCAAAGAGCCGTACCCACTTGTCTAAGCAGACAAGGCCAAGCACATAACACTCTCGGAAAGCATCGAAAGTGAGGGGCATCCCATCCAGCCCGGATGATCAACTGAGATGGGTCCTCATCATCCGCTCACAATTCTAAATGATTATGGGTGGTGAAATCCCATCATCATAGACAAGTCGTCTCAACCATATTATCGATTGAATTATAACACTTACATAAATAGACTCCAGCCCGATCACCTAGTCTGGATCTCAGGCGGGCTCAATCATACAACAAAGTGTGCCACGTGAGAGAGTCACGAGCAATCGCATCGCGATGCCCCAAGATGCGCACATCTAAGGGCCACTTGGTGTATAAAAGACCGCCGGCAAGAACACAACTAAGCTATCGAACCCCACACTAAGACATGCATGTTATAATCATACATGCAGCATACATGTTCAGTGTAAACAACAGGTGCACATTGCATGAACTCTACAAAGTATATCTTTATTAACTTACACATAGAGTACACAAAGAAATCACATGACTGTGATCCAACATTACATCGAACAACGGAAGAAAATTAGGTCTGAGTACAGACAAGTTTAACAAATGGCTTAGAGAAGCCTTGTGAACATACATAGCCCTTCCACAAGGGACCAGACTGCTGTCTGGAACTATACTATCTTAGTCAACGGCGAGCTTCAGGAAGGAGAATCCATCGGTGTCTGGTTTCACCACGACACTTACCTCACGGCACCGTTCTAGTACAAGAGTCAACTGTCTGAGTTCCAAACCCAACAGGAATTCCGGCCGAGTTTCCAGTCAGGAATCAAACCATGTAGGCACGACTGACAAGCACCTCCTCGACGGATGGTTCTCCCCTTGACAATCCATGTTGTACAAGCCCTACCATGAATGCCAAATTTCATTTCCTTTATCTTTCTATGAATACACATGATCAAGTGGTATAATATGATGTACATGTTGCTGATGTGTGGACAGTTCCATTGAAAAGAAGTGTATTGCAAAAGAATTGCAAATTCAAACTTCAAAGTTGAATTCAAATTATGCCATATGCACATTTACTTCTGTTGACCCATTTTAAAATGGTCAAACATGAAAAAAAATTGCATATTCATAATCCTTGCATTTTTCTGATAATTTTTCATATATTATTTGTTGAATTTGGAGTTACTATGATTTTTTTATGAATTTTTTAAGTTTATATCATTTTTTGCCTTTTTCTGGATTTGTTTTAAAACGTGAAATGAAGTGCTGCGTCAGCCTTGCCTCAGCATGACATCAGCAGAGGGCTGACCAGTGGGGCCAGGGTGTCAGCCTCAGTGGGTTAATCCCGTTTAATTAATTAAACAGAGGGGGATTAGGGGGGGACGGGGCCCCACGTGTCATTGACCCGGGCTCAATTAACCAGGGGGATTAGTCCACTAATGATGGCCACGTCGGCACGTTGCTGGCAGCTCAACGCCGGTGGTTAGAAGCCACAGCGGAGCAGCATGGGGGCGGCATAGGCCACCATTTGGTGCGCCGCTTGCACCAAACGAACGCCCGCGGCCACGCGCACACGCTAGAGGAAGCCAGCGTCACCGGGAGGCCCACGGCGCCGACAGCGACGTCAACGGCGGCGGCCGGAGCTCTGCCAAGGTGGACATGGTGACCAGAGGCACGGGAGGAGTTGGGTGGGAGGGTAAATGGCCGCTATCTCACCCTGAGTGCAACCGCGGAGTCGAGGAAGGCAGAGGAGAGGCGATGGTGATGGAATCGACGGCGAGGTCGTGCGGGTCCTGCGAGATGTCGGGGTCGATTCCTGGAACTAGAGGGGCTCCGGGCTCGTCTGCTCGCGCTTGGAGACGAAGTTGACGGCTACGATTCTCCTTGACATCACGGCGCAGCTCGAGGAGGACGATGGCCACGCGGGTGCGGCGGCGGTGCTCCGGCAAGCTCTTGGTGTCGCGGTTTTCCGGCGAGGGAAGGGTGGAGAGAAAACCTGGAGGGGGAAAGGATCCACGGCCTCTCGGGAGTATTTGTGGCGCAAGGGGAAGGCCAGGGAGGCAGCTGCGTGGCCAGGGGCACGTCCGCGGCCACGTCATGGTCGACACGCAGCTGTGCATGCCCCTGCCTGGGGAAGAAGACAGGGAGGGAAGCTGGGCTGGGCCGGCTGGTGTTTGAGTTGGGTTGAAATCCCAGGTAAGGCCCCCTTTCCTTTTTCTCTTCTGTTTTCTTTTCTACCTTTCTGTGATGCTTTGAAATAAATAGCAAAGAATTTTTATAAATGCCCAAATATTTTATGTGTCCTTACTAGACATATAGCTAGCCACTCACAAAGTTTGGGGATTTCTGAAATTCACATAATTTGAATTTCAAATCAAATAGGGTTATTATTTAATTTCCAAGCTCTGTTTGGATTTTTTTGAGAAATATTGGAGCATGCGGTGGGACCCACTACACTTTATATGTGATCATGCTTATTTATAAGAGTTTTCAAAAATAACAGAGGAATTTTTGGAAGAAATTTTTGTATGGCCATTTGAATTATATTCAATTAGGGCCTTCTGCTTGCCCCATTTGGATTTCATTTGAAATTTTTGCATGATGCAAAGGAGCAAACTATCCCTAGCACATACCTAAGTTGGGGTTGTGACACCCGTGCACACGGCCTTTAGGCCGTGCACACGGGGTCCAACGGGCAGATCTCACCTACCTCGGCCCTTGGACTATAAAAGCCCCCTTCTTCCACCTGCAACGCTAATTCTTCTCCCCTTGCTTGATCTCCATTGCTAAAACACCATTTTTCTCAATACTCTCAAGTCCTCCACCAAAACTTGTTGATCATTTGGGGTTTGAGAGAGCAAGTCCCGATCTACACCTCCACCAAACCGATTTGTGTTCCCCTCAAGATTTCTACTCCGTTGACTTTGTTACTCTTTGAGCTTTGGCTCCTAGGCGGCTAGGTGTCCGTTCCGGAAGCTTCCTTGCTTGTGGTGTGCTCCGGGAAGTCTGTAAAGGTGCGGTGGTCGCCTCCAAGACCAACCCCGAGTGAATCGAGGCTCATCCGTTGGGGTGACTCGAAAAACTAGAATACAGTGAGCTACGTCGTTGGTAGCGCTCTCAAGGATTGAGCACCGCTCCAACGGAGATTAGCACTCCCTCAAAACAGTGTGAACTTCGGTCAACCAAATCTCCGCATCTCCTTGTCACTTGTGGTTTATCCTTTCCACACTTTTACTTGTACTAGCTTCTTATGCTTGTTGGCTTGCTATTGTAGTTGCTGCCTAGTATTTGAGTTTAGCTTGCCTGCCACATAGGGTTATTCATCTAGAGCACATCCAGAGAATATTATTCATCCTCTTAACCCTAAAAGTTGGTAATTAAAGTTAAATTTGTTAGTCACCTATTCACCCCCTCTAGTTGACCATATTGATCCTTTCAATTGGTATCAGAGCTAGGGCTCTTATTAAGGGATTTACCACAAAAGAGGATATGGCCGACTTAGGGAATAAAGGTGAAAACCTTCCCGTGGATGGGGAAGCACTTAGTGCACCCATTGCTAACCCATCCATCCGAGCAACGCCACAAAATACCATCCTTCTCCAAGTGAGTGGAGGAGCTAGCTCGAGCGCCTCCAACTCGCTCACTTTGACCGAATTTGCTAAGTTCATGGAGTCCTTTAAAAGCTCCATGGAAAATTCGATAAAAGACTTGGTAGGGAAATAAGTTGACAAGAAATTTGCTTCGTCTCGCAAAATCTCTCTACCTCATCAACATTCTATCCAAACATCACTTTGGATATTGATGGAGTAAAGGATACACCCAAACACCCCTCACCCAACACTACACAATTATACAATGTTGTTGCTCCTTCATATGCTAATTGATACATCCCAAACGTATCAATGATTTCTGCTTGCTCCATGCATGTTTTGTGTGATATTGCTATGATCTAGATACACTTTCATACAATTTTGATCATATTTGGACTAACCTATTAACTCAGTGCACCACAGTGCCAGTTTCTATTTTCTGCTGCTTTTCTATTTCAGTTTTCCCCCATATTAAAAGTGCTCAAAAAATTCGGGAAAAATCAGCTAAAAAATCAGCATGAAGGAACCTTCCAGAGTCCCAAAGGGGGACCAAGTAGGACCCACAAGGGCCCCAGACGCCTAGCTGGCGCGGACTAGGGCTTGGCCGCGCCAGGGAGGCGCCTAGACCCCTGGTGGCCCCCCTAGCTGCCCCCTTCACCTATATATCTCCCATGACATGAAACTTCCGAAGATATAACCCTTTTTTGCGATCTCTCCTCTGTTCCGCCGCCGGCGCGCTTCCACGATCAGGAGCACCCGCATGACCCTTCCCGGCACCCTGTCGGAGGGAGGATCGACCTCCGAGAGCTTCCCCTCCCATCGACGCTTCCCTGATGTGTCGTGAGTAGTTTCCTTTGGACCATGGGTCCTTGATTAGTAGCTATGTGATGTTCTCCTCCTCTCTTTGTTGTTCATGGTTTAGACCTCATGAGCGGCGCTACATGATCGAGGCACATATGTAATCTTTCTGCTTTTGCTATGCTGAGTTTGATGGGATCTGATGGATTATGAGATTATGTTCAGATTGTGATAGAGTAATATATTTGGTTCTTATCTTTTATATTTTTGTTCCTAAGTAATTCTTGCATGTTCTCCGTTGTTGTTTATTTGTTTGGCCAAATAGTACGTAGTAACTACAAGAGGGAACGTTATGCTCGATTGTGGGTTCATGCCCCCTGGTGACACGCTTGAGTGACAGAAACATGAGTCTAGGGGATGTGATGTTGCCACAAGGGGAAAACAACGGTGCTTGTAACCGCGGTTGCAAGGATTGTTTACTTTACGCAAAGTTATTTTAATAGTTTCTATTTCTTTGGGTTTACACTTTGGGTGGGGCTCACAACTTAATACCAGCGAGATGTTCTGGATAGATATCTCAAGGTGGATGATTAGTAGTAGATGCAGTTGGATTTTGGTCTACTTATTTTGGCGTACTACCCATGCTTTGATCCTCTTCCTTTCTTTTTTAGCATAGTTAGCATTGCGGTGCGTTTATAATCCTGTCAATTTCCCACCTGTAATTTGTTTACCTCGCATAGCAGTTTTATCGTCTTTTGAGAGAGAGACATCACTAGTGAACATCATGGGACCCCGGTCCATATTCTCATCACTGTTTACATGCTCATTTACTTTTCTGCTTTTACTTTCAGTTTCTATCATCATTATCATGATCCCTTGTGTTTTGATCCATTGTAAACAACAAGACCGGAGAGATTGACAACCTCTCTGAACTTCGTTGGGAACAAAGTTATTTGTGTTGTGTGCAAGTCCAGGAAAAGCAAGTGATTCTTTTCAGACGGCGCATCACTTGCCGAACCACCTACTTATCATTGTCGTAGTCCTACGGGAGACAAACCCTATCCTCTACGTAGGGGAAATTTGCTGCTATTCTACATCTCACCTTCCACTTGGGGTAACGAACGAATGGCGAGAAACCATTATTATAATCTCGCACATCAAGCAAATTTCTGGCGCCGTTGCCGAGGAGCGAAGCTCTTCACAAGTTTTTCCCCGTCAACTTTCGCACCATCGAGCAAATTTTTGGCGCCGTTGCCGGGGACTCTGAGTGATAAGATAGGGGAGTTTCCCACTACATTTTACCTTTACTTTTTAGTCTTGTTAGTTTACCTTTCAGTTTTTATCTTTGTGTCCTATAACAAAAATTACAATAAAATCTGCCACACTTGCTGCTACTATGGGTTCCACTGAAAACACCAAGTTGTGTGACTTCACTAGTCACGACAACAAAGACTTTTACCTGCACTCCTATTGCCACACCTGCCACTTCCGTTACCTCTTATGAAATTAAACCTGCTTTGCTAAATCTTGTTATGAGAGATCAATTCTCTGGTGCTGGAGATGATGCTTCTTTACACTTGAATAATTTTGTTGAATTATGTGGTATGCAAAATATAAAGAAGTATAAGGTGATGTTTTTAATCATAAGATTTTCCATTTCTCTTTGAGGGAAGGAGCTAAAATCTGGTTTCAATCTTTGCCCAGGAATAGCATAGATTCTTTGGTTAAGTGCAAAGATGCTTTTATTGGGAAGTATTACCCACCTGCTAAAATTATCCAATTAAGAATTAACATTATGAATTTTAAGCAATTGGATAATGAACACGTTTCCCAAGCTTGCGAACGTATGAAAATCTCTTGTTAAGAAATGCCCTACACATGGTTTGACTACCTGGATGGTTATCCATACTTTTTATGCATGCTTGAACTTTACCTCGCGGAAACTGTTAGATTCGGCCGCGGGAGGAACCTTTATGTCAACTACACTTGGTGCTTCCACAAAGCTTCTCGATGAGATGATGACCAACTATTTCAACAGGTAGGAAGGTAAACTCTGTCGAGGAGATTACCTCCCTAAATGAAAAAGTTGACTTAATTATGTCTCTACTTACCAAGCAACCCTCTATTGATCCTCATGATGTTCCTTTAAATTCTGTGGTTGCTCAAGAACAAGTAGATGTGAACTTCATTGCTAGAAACAACTTCAACAACAATGCTTATAGGGGAGATTTTGCAAGCAATCCTAGACCGTTTCCATCCAATTATGGGAACAACAACACTTACCCTAGCAACAAGAACCCCACTTATGAACTAGAAAGTATGCTTAGAGACTTTATCACTACCGAAAAAGACTTCAACAAGAATGTATAATAAAAGTTAGCTAAATTAGATAATCTTTGTTTGAAGGTAGACGACTTAGCCCTTGATGTTGAGATGTTAAAAATTAGAACCTCTCCCCTTGAGGAGAGGAAGGCCACTCCTATTAATGCTATCCAATTACAAATTAATGAAAATATTAGGATGATGGCTAAACTTAAAGAAAGATGGGCTAGCGAAAAACAGGAAGAGAATAGAATTAAGATCCTTCCTACACATCACACAGTTGCCACTATCCAAATTGTTGAGGATACCGAAACTATTAGCACCCAATGCACTCCTGGTCCCATTGGACCTATTAATGGTGATGCTAATACCTCAACCGTAGAAGAAGAAACTCCTATGAACATAGAGGGTTTCAAACAAGTGAGCCTAGATGACACTACTGCCACCTTTGATAGTAGTGATATTGATTTTGATAGTTGCACCCTCTCAGAAGTTATTAGCTTGTAACACAAAATGTCTAGAGACCCCCACAGTAGCACACTCAATCTTGCCTTCACGGAGCATATCACAAATGCTCTCATAAAAGCTAGGGAGGAGAATCTTAGGATAGAAGCCTCCATACCTAGGAAACTATATGATGGTTGGGACCCTATGATAAAAATTAAATTAAATAACTTCTCCTTCTATGCTTTATGTGACGTTCGAGCTAGTACCTCCGTCATGCCCAAAATATTGTATGATATGTTTGAATTGAAACCTTTTGATTCTTGTTTTTTTGTGTTTGTCTTGTTGATTCTTCCATAAAGAAACCTTTGGGGAAGATCGACTATGTTCTTATCATTGTCAATGACAACTATGTTCCCGTTGATTTTATTATTATGGATATAGAGTGTGAACCTTTCTGTCCAATTATTTTGGGACGTCCTTTTCTTCGCACCGTTGGTCGTATCATTGACATGAAAGTGGGGAATATAAAATTTCAATTCCCTCTCAAAAGGGGGATTGAACACTTACCTAGAAAGAAAATCAAGTTACCTTTTGAGTCTGTTACGCGGGCTAGTTATTCTCTTTCTCTTTATAAAACTTGATTCTTCTTTTGCCTTATGCCTAGCTTAAAGGAGTAAAAGAAACCGCTTGTTGGCAGGCAACCCAAGATGTTTTTACTTATGTTTTTAGTGGTCTTGATGATTGTTACTACTGTAGCAACATCATTGTATCTTTATTTTCAAGCTTTGTGCCAAGTTATAGCCTCATATGAGAAGGGAAGCAAAACTTATGACATGCTGTCCAGAAAACAGATTCTGTCTTCATGATGGGAAAAATCGCATAAAATCACCAGTTCATCTTTTTGAGCTGAAATGTTTACACAGCATGCTCTATAAAATTTTGGAACTTTCGTATGTTCTGAGTTTTTTTATTTGAGTTGCAGAAGTATTTGGAGAAAATTCTCTACTACCTGCTGTTCTGTTTTTCACAGATTCTGCCACGTTTTGTCTCTCCTTACTTTTGCAAACCTTAAGATTGCTATTTATTTGAAAATACCTTTTGGAAATCTTGAGAAACAGTAGCTCTTAAAGAATATATTTATATCCAGTGGGTAAAAACTATTTTATTAAGGGTACTAACCTCTCTAATCAGCTCATGATGAGTTATGTATGAAGGGAGTTTTCAAGTGTGCGATGGAAGATGATGAAAGTAGATCCGGGAGTTTCAAGCTCTCAAGCTTGGGGATACCCCCATGCATCCCCAATAAATATTCAAGGATACTCAAGCGTCTAAGCTTGGGGATTTCCCCGTGCATCCCCTTCTCCATCAACAATCATCAGTTCGTCCTTCGTCTCACTATATTTTTATCACTTCATGCGTTATGTGCTATGCTTGGAGCGCCTCGCTCTTAGGTTTTATTTTTAGTTTTCTTTATCTTTGCTTTCTGTTCATAACAAGTTAGACCCCGTCTTACTTTGTGTGGGAGAGAAATACGCTCCACTTTCAAAATCTAGAACACGTCATAGGATTTTTCATGCTTATCTTTTTGACCCCGTCTTGCTATTCTGTCTTATTTATCTTTTCTTAGCAACTGCCATGTTTATTTTTAAGTTTTAGTTTGTCTTTAGCAAGAGCCTTGGCTTTTTTTTAGTTTGTTGCTGGAACTCTCTTTAGTTTTCATGTTTATCTTGTTAAGAGAGTTGGTTGTTGCACTGAGTTGTGTCTTATCTTGAGACTAGGTAATTGAGGTTTCTATTTAATTTTAGTAGTAACTTGCAATAGTTTTGAGGCATTGATGTGGGTAATGTTTGAACTTTTGGTGTCAAGAGATCTAGCCTATTAATTATAGGTGTCGTATTTTGGGCAATCCGTGTTTATTTTCAAAACCTACAAAACTAGTTGAGAACTCTAGCTACTAGATGGATCGCTAATCCTTGGAGGGATCGAATATTAGAGTACACTCACGTACCATGAGTCGAGGATGCGCAAGGATAACCAAACCCCCCATACACTCCGCCTCGGGGTACTTGTCTCTTTGTGAACCTCCTTATTAGATCGAGAGTTACCGATAATAAGTGCATGAGTTCTTCGGACTAATGTAAGTATTGAAAGTTGACGCTTCTACCTCCTCATATTTTCTAGCCTCTCTTGTGTCGTGCATTGCCTTCTTCTCACTCCGAGAGCTGGCGTCCACCTTCGCCGGTACATCCAAACCCTCGGTATGATACGCTCTGTCATAATAAACCTCCTTATATCCCTCCTCAAAACATCCACGATACCTACCTATCAAGGCATTTCCATAGCCTTTTGGAGATATATTGCCATGCAAAATCCACCTCTTCATGACTTGATCTTCATTTCATACATGTTCCTGCTACACTGGCAGCGGCATACATTGCATACATCATGATAGCTTCATCTTCTTTATGATTTTAGTACCTTGTAAAGTGTGAAAGATCTTCTATACCCGCTTGTAAATTAGAGTGTTGCCCTTAAGTGAGGAAAATATCCCAAAGTGGACAAAATAAAAGATCCCAAAGAGGACAAATGAGAGTTAAATAGAAAGAGCCATTGAGGCCACCAAAAAAAAAAAAAAGAGAAAAACAAAAATAAAAAGAGAGAAAGGGGCAACACTACTATCCTTTTGAAATATTCACACTAGTACTCCCTCTTATCCTTGTATTCCATAGAGATGATCATTCATGCATATAGCTATGTGGGGACCTTCACACTATAGAACTTGGCTTGCATATTCCAAGGATTAGCCTCCTCAAAAGAGTTCTAGATCTTCATGAGCGAGCAAGTTAGATGCACCCCTACTAGTTTCATTGGAGAGCTTTTCAGCTCATATGTGCATCCATTGCATGGCAATCCCTACTCACATCATATCTATCATTTGGCCTTCTAGCCTATGATTGTCCTCATTGATGTGATCCTTCAGTTGTAGAAAACAGGGCTTTGGTTCAGGCCTCTCCAGCCGATTTGTCCCAGTTGTGCCACGAACCGGAACCCATGGGGGTCATACGTCCCGGTTCGCGCGCCCGGGGGCCGGCTGGGCCTTGTGGAGCATTGGTCCCGGTTCGTCTGGGGGCATATGTCCCGGTTCTAGACAAGAACCGGGACCAATGGGCCTCGCTCCTGGCCCACAACCACTACTCCCAGTTTCTGGCTCAACCCAGGACGAAAGGCTGGTCATTAGTACTGGTTCCAGCCACAAACCGGGACTAATGATTTGGCTATATATACCCCTCGCCGGCGAGCCACTCCATTGGTGCTCTGTTTTTTCGAGGAGGGCAAGGGGAGGGCTTTGTGGTGCTCTAACTCACCTCTTATGCATATGAGGTGTTCGATGAAATGCCCGAGCCACACTACTTATGCTTTCTCCTCTCCAAACTCGACTTCCAAGCTCCATTTTTCTTAAGATTTGTCCAGATTTAGCGGTCCGTCACGTCCCATCCCCGTCTTCACCACCGTCGATCGCCCGCGCCGATCTTGTCGCCGGCACCACCGTGGTGAGCCTCTTGTTAAAAGAAAAAAAATTCTTACTTGTATGATTAGATAGATAATTGTCTAATTTTCTTACTTGTATTATTGCTTGTTATTATATAGTGCGATGTTTTTGGTATCCGCCCCCGTCGGCCCTCGTCCTCTCTATGATTCAGATGTGGTATATATTATCTTTTATAACTATTTGTTTCATTTAGTGTTTATGGTAATTATGCCGACACCAACTTGACATAGATGTATTTATCTAGGAGGTATGTGAACCGGATATTACATACGACCCTCTTGTCGAGAGGTTAAATTTAGTTGAACAAGAAAACGAGTATTTAAAAGAAAAATTAAAAAGAGTTGAAGAAGAGAAGGAAAAGACTTGAAGAAGAGAAGATGATATTGGAGTTGCATGTTGCGGATGTTGTAGAAGGTCACAAGATCAAGACGGATGCAATGCGCTTGAAGATTAGAAAGTTTAGAAAATATGCCATTCATAGCGAGGCTTGGTATCATTATGCCGTTGGATCAATTGTTACCTTGGTTGCGATTATGATCGCATTTGTTGTTGCATTGAAATGTTTTACATAGTTTCAATGTATGGTTTTAATTAGATGCTCTGGAGAGCTATATGTTGTTCAATGAGAACTATGTATGTACTTTGGTTTTAATGTGATGATAAACTTCTATTAATTTGGTCACTTATATATTCATGATGTTCTGTAATAATGGTTTTTGACACACTTAATGCACGCAGATGAACCAGCAATGGATGTATGGTGACAGACACACCTCCGAGTACATTGAGGGCGTGCATGATTTTCTCGAGGTGGCTGAGGCAAACAAGCAGAATGGTTTTATGTGTTGTCCATGCTCTATATGTGGGAATACGAAGTCTTACTCTGACCGGAAAACCATTCATGCCCACCTGCTTTATAAGGGATTCATGCCACACTATAATGTTTGGACCAAGCACGGAGAAATAGGGGTTACGATGGAAGACGGCGAAGAAGAAGAGTACGATGAAAACTATGTGCCCCCTGAATACGGTCATGCTGCAACGGGGGAAGGTGAAGATCAAGAGGAATCGGACGATGTGCCTGATGATGATCTCCGTCGGGTCATTGTTGATGCAATGAGACAGTGTGAAAGTGAAAAGGAGAAGCTGAAGTTCGATCGGATGTTAGAGGATCACAAAAAAGGGTTGTACCCCAATTGCGAAGATGGCAACACAAAGCTCGATACCGTACTGGAATTGCTGCAGTGGAAGGCAAAGTATGGTATACCTGACAAGGGATTTGAGGATGTACTGAAAATATTTAAGAATAGGCTTCCAAAGGATAACGAATTGCCCGACAGTACGTACGCAGCAAAGAAGGTCGTATGCCCTCTAGGAATGGAGGTGCAGAAGATACATGCATGCCCTAATGACTGCATCCTCTACCGCGGTGCGTACGAGGATTTGAACGCATGCCCGGTATGCGGTGCATTGCGGCATAAGATCAGACGAGATGACCCTGGTGATGTTGATGGCGAGCCCCCCAGGAAGAGGGTTCCTGCCAAAGTGATGTGGTATGCTCCTATAATACCACGGTTGAAACGTCTGTTCATGAACAAAGAGCATGCCAAGTTGATGCGATGGCACAATGAAGACCGTAAGAAAGACGGGAATTTGAGACACCCCGCTGATGGGTCGCAGTGGAGAAAAATCGAGAGAAAGTATCGGGCTGAGTTTGGAGATGACCCAAGGAACGTATGGTTTGGTTTAAGCGCGTATGGCATTAATCCTTTCGGGGAGGAGAGGAGCAATCACAGCACCTGGCCCATGACTCTATGTATGTATAACCTTCCTCCTTGGGTGTGCATGAAGAAGAAGTTCATTATGATGCCAGTTCTCATCCAAGGCCCTAAGCAACCCGGCAACGACATTGATGTGTACCTAAGGCCATTAGTTGAAGAACTTTTACAGCTGTGGAATGGAAACGGTGTACGTGTGTGGGATGAGCACAAACAGGAGGAATTTGACCTGCATGCGTTGCTGTTTGTAACCATCAATGATTGGCCTGTTCTCAGTAACCTTTCAGGACAGACAAACAAGGGATACCACGCATGCACGCACTGTTTAGCTGACACCGAAAGTATATAACTGGACAAATGCAGGAAGAATGTGTACCTGGGGCATCGTTGATTTCTTCCGACCAACCATCAATGTCGTAAGAAAGGCAAGCATTTCAAAGGCGAGGCAGATCACCGGAAGTAGCCCGTCATGCGTACCGGTGATCACGTACTTGCTATGGTCAATGATTTACACGTAATATTTGGAAAGGGTACCGGTGGACTATCTGTTCCGAATGATGACGAGGGACACGCACCCATGTGGAAGAAGAAATCTATATTTTGGGACCTACCCTACTGGAAACACCTAGATGTCCGCTCTTCAATCGACGTGATGCACGTGATGAAGAACCTTTGCGTGAACCTGCTAGGCTTCTTGGGCGTGTATGGGAAGACAAAAGATACACCGGAGGCACGGGAGGACCTGCAACGTTTGCACGAAAAAGACGGCATGCCTCCAAAGCAGTATGAAGGTCCTTCTAGCTAGGCTCTTACCATAGAAGAGAAGATAATCTTCTTTGAATGCCTGCTCAGTATGAAGATCCCGTTTGGCTTCTCGTCGAATATAAAGGGAAAAAGTTTCAGAACCTAAAGTCTCATGACTGCCACGTGATTATGACACAACTGCTTCCGGTTGCATTGAGGGGGCTTCTACCGGAAAACGTTCGATTAGCCATTGTTAAGCTATGTGCATTCCTCAATGCAATCTCTCAGAAGGTGATCGATCCAGAAATCCTACCAAGGCTAAGGAGTGATGTGGCGCAATGTCTTGTCAGTTTTGAGCTGGTGTTCCCACCATCCTTCTTCAATATCATGACACACGTCCTAGTTCATCTAGTCGACGAGATTTTCATTCTGGGCCCCGTATTTCTACACAATATGTTCTCCTTTGAGAGGTTCATGGGAGTTCTAAAGAAATATGTCCGTAACTGCGCTAGGCCATCAAACAAAGGATGTCATTGGGTTTTGTGTCGACTTCATGCCTGGGCTTAAGAAGATTGGTCTACCTGAATCGCGGTATGAGGGGAGACTGACTGGAAAAGGCACGATTGGAAGGGACTCAATAATATGCAGGGACGGACATTATTGGTCTCAAGCACACTACACAGTTCTACAGAACTCTATCTTGGTGGCCCCGTATGTCGTTGAACACAAGAACAGTCTGCGCTCCAAACACCCAGAGGAGTGTGATGAATGGATTACACATGAACACATTAGGACTTTCGGCGATTGGTTGGAAACACGTGTCAGAGGTGACAACACTGTTTCTGATGAGCTTTTCTCGTTGTCCAGGGGACCATCTTCAACTGTATTGACTTACAAAGGATACGAGATAAATGGGAATACATTTTACACGATCACCCAAGATCAAAAGAGCACCAACCAAAACAGTGGTGTTCGCTTTGATGCAGCAACTGAGAGTGGAAAGGACACATATTATGGTTACATAGTGGACAGGAACTTGACTACGGACATGATTTTAAGGTCCCTTTGTTTAAGTGCAAATGGGTCAATCTGCCAGGAGGCGGGGTACAGGTAGACCCACAGTACGGAATGACAACAGTGGATCTGAACAATCTTGCGTACACAGACGAACCATTCGTCCTAGCCAATGATGTGGCGCAGGTTTTCTATGTGAAGGACATGTGTACCAAACTGAGAAAAAGAAAAGATATGGAAGCGAATACATCATACGATGAGCCAAAGCGCCACATAGTTCTTTCAGGAAAAAGAGACATCATGGGATTGGAGGGCAAGACGGCCATGTCTGAAGATTATGAAAAGTTTCATGAAATTCCTCCCTTCAAAGTCAAGGCTGATCCAAGCACCCTGTTAAGCGATGAAGAATATCCATGGTTATGGCGCAATAAGCAAAGGACACAAGCGAAGAAAAAGCGAAGACAGATGAAGTCAGAAAGGGTTGAAAATTGAACACACAAAAAGTCTCGATTTCAAATAAGTTCAAAAAAATGAAATCCCTTTGTAGATAGATCAATAAAACACACGGTTCTCCTTCATACAAACCGACTGTGGCTCGTGAGTGCCCGCATATCAAATGCACCGTCGGGTTGTATGCAGGGAATCCGAATGATTTGTATTTGGTCGATGAACTGAAGGATTTCTAGATATATCAACAAAACACACGGTTTCACCTGCATACAGTTCAAATGTGGCTCGTGAGTTCCCGCACATCAAATGCACCGTTGGGCGTATGCAGGCCAATATGAATGATTTGTATTTGGTCGATGAACTGAAGGATTTCTAGATATATCAACAAAACACACGGTTTCGCCTGCATACAGCCCAAATGTGGCTCGTGAGTGCCCGCACATCAAATGCACCGTTGGGCGTATGCAGGCCAATCCGAATGATTTGTATTCGTACACACCGAGTGTCCGAGAGGTGGGATATATATAGGGGTCGTGTGCCTCTTTAGCCCCGGTTGCTAGCACAAACCGGTACTAGCGCGAGACCTTAACTGTGTACAGGTCGGTTCCCATATCCAACGACTCACAAGCCGAATCCAACGACTCACAAGCGCTTAAAAGAAACACGCGATCCGTGTACTTCTTCCTGATTGGTGGGATTCAGACCCGGGTGAGGTTAAAAGCACGCGCAAAGCCAACCTCCACTATTTCTCTTATCGCGAAGTCTTCCCCTTCCGCGGCACCGCCACCATCCAGTTTTTGCCGTAACCCTCTCAACTTTTTAGCACATGCTATGTGGGTCAAATGATGATACCATGCCAAGTTTCAACATTTTCGGAGTTCATTTGTAGTGCTAGAAACTGGAAAATTAAATAAAGCAAAAAAGAAAAGAAAAAAACTGGAAAAAAGAAAAAAAAATGCCACCTATTGGGCCACCACGGCCTGAATACGACTAGATACCCAACCATGGGCCAGGATTCAGGCCCGCAATAGGCCCAAGAGGCCCACAGGCAAGTAGTAGAAGATTAGGCCCGGAAGCCTGCAGTTGAGAGGAGCCGGAGACGGTACGCGCAGCAGCGCTTATAAACCGCTCGGGCGCTCCCTCGACTAGCGAGGTGGGACTAAACATCCCACCGCTCCGCGGCGCAAGGCGTTTGGTTCAGGTTGGTGGCACAAACCGGAACTAAAGGGGAGCATTGGTACCGGTTCGTGCCACCAACCGGGACCAATTCCCCCCTTTAGTCCCGGTTTGTGCCACCAACCGGAACCAAAGGTCTCTGTTTGCCGCCTTTTCGGCTGCTGAAAAAAATCTTTGGTCCCGGTTGGTGTGATCAACCGGTACTAAAGGGGGGAATTGGTCCCGGTTGTTGGCACGAACCGGTACCAATTCCCCCCTTTAGTACCGGTTGATCACACCAACCGGGACCAAAGATTTTTTTCAGCAGCCGAAAAGGCGGCAACCGGTACCAATACTCTGGGTATATAAATGGCACTTATAAATTTTCAGTTCTAAATCTCGCCATTTCCCCCGACGACGCCGGAGACGAAACCGACGCCGTTAGGCTGACCAACCTTCGCCCGCCGCCCCCGTCGCACCCGCCGGAGACGACACCAACGCCGTCAGGCTGCCCCGACGCCGCCCGCCACCCCTGACGACGCCGGGGACGACACCGACGCCGTCAGGATGCCCCGACGCCGCCCGCCGCCCCCTCCGTCGCCGTCACCACCGCCCGCGCCCGTTGTCGTTGCGTTCTGGGTGAGCCACCGCCTCGTTTCCCCCTCCCAGCGCTCCTCCCCGCGCAATCCTTCGCCTTCCCGCCGTGGACAGAGCTCCGGCCACTACCGGGCTCGTCGCCGTGGTCGCGGGCTACCTGCGGGAGGCCGCGGGCTACCTGCGGGTGCCTTCCCCGTGCCTCCCCGTGCCCGGGAGCACGACTCCGGGAGGGCGCCGCCGCGCACAGTGGCATCGGCGTCATGCCGCCGGACAGCCCCTAATTAATCCCCTTGCTAACCCCCCCCCCCAAGCCACTGACATGTGGGCCATAATGCCTAATTAAACCAGCCGGTTTAATTTAACAGAGGGATTAAGCCCAGTCACTGACCAGAGGGCCCCACTGGTAAGTTGGACCAGTCAACCCCCCTTGCCTCAGCATGACGCATGCATGACGCAATAAAGCTTAAATGGTTTAATTTAAATCAGAAATTCCAGAAACTTATGTACTTTACAAATGTTGAAAAATAAAAAAAAGATTTATGTATTCATTTTTGCAATAATGGTGTATACAAACTTGAGAAATTTGAATAACTTTAGAAGTACCGGACTCTCAAGAGCCAAAACACCATTTGTAAAGCGTCGCTGAGGCCACCCAAATTTACCAAGTCGATGGTCGGAAACTAGGGTAAAGGGTCGAGGGTCACCGAGGGGTCGATGGTCGGGAACTAGGGTAGAGGGTCGAGGGTCACCGAGGGGTCGATAGTCGGGAATTAGGGTAGTGCCTTGTGTGAAAGTATTGAAGAAATCCATGGCTTCATCATGCCCCCATGTTTGGCTCAGGGCGCCATCTTATATAGATTTATTGTCGTGCCAAAAATTGGTGTCAACACATGCCCCCATGTTTTTCGGCAAAACTTGTATGTTTGGCACACTAATATATCCATGCTATATATATCATGTTTGTATATTAAGTGTCATGTTGTAATTAATATTTAGCAGAAACTATGGACGGTCGTCAAAGAAACTTAGAACAAGAAGAGATGTTGGGGGAAATCATACGCGAAGGACCGTTGTTGGTGGGCGACATCGTCCGGGTAGGAGGTGATGTCTTCCAATTTCTGAATGACACCGATGGTCTGGAAGAAGAGGGTGAAGCAGGCTCCGATGATCAGACAATGGAGGTGGAAGGACATGCTTATGATGGCTCCTGTGAGCGAACGGAGGAAGGAGTTGTTGGAAAGTCCGGCGAGGTATATATAATAATTAAGCCTGTGCTGACTAGCTAATTGATGCATTAATTGTTTTGGACTGTGTACACATATTAACTCTCTTCTTTCTTCTTTTCTAGCCCTCCGTATCCGGATCGAGCCAAACTTCGGTAACGAGACGAGGCCCAAAGAAAAAGTTGCGCCCGGATGAAAGGTTCACGATCACCGACATCAATAGAGATGGTGTAAGAGAAAAGTTATACCCTCATGAGTTTTGGATATTGTTGGTCAAAACGGTAGAGGAACTAACAAGTTTTCTAGTGTGAAACAGATAGTTAGGTTCCTGAAGTCATAGGTTGGTGATAAAGCTTCAACGAAGATTTACTCAGTTACCGAAGCATATCCTCTGGAGCGAAGCACATCACGGATGTCGACCCCTAAAAAGATAAGGAATCCTGAAGCACATCCTATCGAAGAAGTTAATCAAGATGGCGCAAGACTTAGTTGTTTTTGCGTAGTTCTTTTTACTTCTTTGAGTCATAGGAAAAACCGTACTATCAAGAGGGGTTTAGCAAATGTACTCCGATGGTTTTGATGAAAAGACTCAGATCAAATCGAAACCAATGAGAAACCAGTACCGAAGAAATCTCATGTGAGCTAGGTAATGCTTCACCAGCGAAGACTTTGTTCTTTCGGCTCCTGAAGCAGAACCAAGTCCGTGAGTCAGCTTTACTTGGACCGCAAGTAAAGTTGCGCATTGATTGGAAATATGACCGTTGGGGATAGGTGTCAAGCTGTCACATCGGGTCACTTCAGTCATTTCGCACCTTGGGATTGCTGCCTATAAATACCCCACCCCCGCCCTCATTGGCCGGGCGGCTGCTCCACGTTTGAATTCCTGCAGAGGAAAGAGAGAGAGCAACCCCACCGAAGCACATCACAAACCCATCCACCGAAGCATAAGTCCTATTGATCTGAGTTGAATCATTATGACTTAGGAAGAAGTTTGCTAGCCTTTTTATCTTGGAGAACTGCAATTCTCCTAGACGGTTAGAGAGTTGTTCTTCAGAGAGCGAAGAGTTATTGTCGCCTCGAAGTCCAGTTTGTCAAAGGTTTCGGTGATTTCCTCAATAATCAACCACGAGTGAAGAACTGACCAAGCTCAAGGAGTTTGGTGCAGTGGAGATATGGACGGAGAGAGGTTAGCTCCTGTGTTCAATCACAAGTCCCTCCAACCAGACGTAGCACTTTGCAGAGTGTGAACTGGTCGAACAAACATCGCCGAGTCAAGAGTTCGTTTTACCTTCCGCACTTACATTCTGTTTGTCAATTGCTTCAGAGTTATGCTTCGATGCAATTGATTCGATGCTTTTGATTCGCTATGTTCTGCTTCGATTACGTTCTGCTTCTATGAATTCCTTCCTGTTAAATAGTTTCGGCTGCCATGTTATGCTTCACTTCAAAGTTTCATGTGAAAATTTGAAGTGATCATTCACCCCCTCCCCCTCTGATCACATACTTGGTCTAACAATTGGTATCAGAGCAGGTCACTCTTTTTGGATTAACCTCCTGGAGTGTTTTTCAAGTATGTCTTCTAGTATGTCTTTCGCAGCTATTCGCTCTGGCGAACCTATTCCTATTTTCAATGGGAAGGACTACTCTTACTGGAAGGACAAGATGAAGAGGAATATTATGGCTATCAATTCCACTGCATGGCAAGTTGTATTACATGGTGTTACAGCTACTGACAAGAATGCTATCACTCCTGAAGAAGCTCAACTGATGGATCTGGATTCGGTTGTCTGGGTGTTCATCACAAATCACTTGACTCCAGAAAAGTATCATGAAGTGAAGAATATTCCTTCGGCCAAAGGTGTCTGGGACTATCTTGAAAAGATTGGTGAAGGTGTTTCTACTCAGAGAGATGCCAGAATTGACACACTCCGAAGCAAATTCTATCGCTTCAAAAGACTCGAGGGTGAAAAGGTTCACTCAATTTACAGCAGACTCACAGCTCTGGCAAATGAGTTGATTTCCCTCGGTGCTGATGATATAACTCCTCACCCAGTTGTCAGAACACTTCTTCGCTCGCTAGATGATTCGTTCGATCACATTGTTCTGATGATCAAGGAAAGGTCTGATTACAGACATCTTGTTGCTGCTGATGTTCTTGAGAGACTCACTACCTTTGAAAGGGAAGAAGATGAGAAACGTGACATAAATGGTTCTCGAAGAAGATCTCATGCTCTGAAAGCAAAAGCTTCGCGTCATTCTTCGCCCGAAGTCAGTTCTGCTTCAGGTGTCGAATCAGATGATCCTGCAAGCATTGGAAAGGATTTGGCACTGATCATGAGACGCTTCAATCGCTTTCAGAAGAAAGGTTTTTCTTCACCCAAGAAGAGTTATCCTTCAAGAAGCTCGAGTCATTCTTCTCACCGTTCATCTTCAAGAAGCTATCCATCGAAGGACAACTGCTGCTATAAGTGCAAGAAACCAGGACACTTCATTGCTGATTGCCCTCTGTGGGAAGCTGAGATCAAATCGAAGCATTCACACAGAGACTCTTCATCGAAGCTTTACAAATCCTCCAGAAGTCATGAGTCAAAGAAACATGATTCCAGTTCAAGAAGGGAAAAGAAGAAAGATTCTGATGATGATAAGAGAAAGAAGTATCATAAGAAGCATGAGGGTTCTTCATCGAAGACTTACTCGTCTCGTCGAAGCAGCTCTCATCGTGCCAAGGCCTATCTGGGAAAGGAGATGAATTCTGAAGCCGAAGCCTCTGGTTCCGAAGCTGAACAAGACTCACGATCTGCTTCAGGGTCCGAATCAGATGGTGTTGCTGGATTAGCATTTGCTTCGACAGATGCTTCAGCAAATGCTTCGAGCTCATTCTTCACCAACTACAGCAGTGAAGATGAAACTCCTGCATATTGCTTCATGGCCAAGGCAAAGGTATCTTCATCCAAGTCAACCTATGATACTTCTGATTATTCTTCATGTGAAAGTGACACTAGAGTTAGCTATGCTAAACTTGCTAAAATTGCTTCAATTCAACAAGATGAGCTTGATTCACTAAGCAAAACTATTAAGAAATCAGAAACGTTGTTGATCAATGAGATTGAGAAAAGTCAAACTTTAACTAATGAGCATGAAGCTCTGAAGGAGAAGTTTGAAGAATTATCCTCTCGGCATGATCTTCTTTCAGTTGATTATGAGAAGCTTACCTATGAATTTCTTCAGAGGAAAGTGGCTCTTAAAAAACTGAAAGAGGCTCATGAAGAATTGGAAAATGTTAATATCTCTCTCATGGCTCAACATGGTTCTGAAGCAATTGATAAAACTGAATCACCTTGTTTCGATTGTTTGGAACGAAGCAAAACTATTTCCAAAGGGAAAGCTCCTATTGTTATTGATGATACTAATGCCTCCGATGAGGAAAATCCTGCTATTACCGAGGAACTCCTCAGGTTGAAAAACTTATTTGAAACAGGCATGTTCAAAAGTGTGCAAGGACACCAATATCTCTGTGATATCCTTAGGAAGGCCCTCCTTCACAGGAATCCCAGGAATGAAGGTGTTGGCTTTGAGAGAAAGATAAATCCTGATGGCACATATTGGGAGCCTGAGCAGTATCCTAAGACTGTTTGGGTTCTAGCGAAGGAGAAACCCATTGATATTGCTAACCTTTCAGGTTTCGATTGCAAAATGAACAAAGTCATTGTGGATGAATCACTTGATTCAGACTACAAACTCATGAAAGATGAACAGGGAAAAGTTTCAGCTGAGTATGTAGGTACTCCACCAAAGAATGGATTCTACAAGAGGCAGATATGGGTGCAGAAAGCACTTGTGGAAAAATTACCTGCTAACCATTCTATGCAGGGAAAGCCTTCGGTACCACCGAATCATTTCTACTCTCTTGAGACGAGAAATGATCCTTTGGTGACCGAGTCAAATGTTCCGCAGAAGCAATACTATCGTACTGGTCGCCATACGTATCGTCCTCATAATAATCGTACTAAGATTGCATATGCTCATACTTATGCTAACCATTCGCAGAGGACTTACATTTATGGTGTGCTTGATGGTACACCGAAGCAATACACTCCTGTCCGATTTAATATTGCTTCGACCAGTGCTTCAACGTCTTCTCAGTCACCTGCTCGTTTGTGGGTGGTTAAGAAGAACTAATTCTTCTGCAGGGCTATGTCTCCGGTGGATCCGAATGGGTCATGGATAGTGGTTGCACAAATCATATGACCGGAGACAAGGAGTTGTTCACCGAAGAAAAACTATCTCAATCTTCTCTGAAGTACATTACCTTCGGTGACAACAACAAAGGTAAAGTGTTAGGTTTGGGTAAGATTGCCATATCGAAGGATAAGCACATTGACAAGGTTATGCTAGTCCAATCACTTGGATATAATCTTATGTCTATTTCAAAGTTATGCGATATGGGTATGCTTGTTTTGTTTTCTGCTTCGCGTTGTGCTGTCTTTTCACAGGATGACTATACGTTTGTCTTCGAGGGTTACCGAAAGGGAGATCTTTACATTGTTGATTTTTCTTCGGGCTCTGCTGTTTCCACTTGCTTAATGGCAAAAGCTTCATCGGGTTGGTTATGGCATCGAAGACTTGGTCATGCAGGGATGAGAAATCTTCATAACTTAGTGAAGAAAAATCATGTCATTGGACTTACCGAAGTAAAATTCGATAAGGATCGTCTCTGCAGTGCTTGCGAAGCTGGTAAAATCACGAAGAAACATCATTCAGCGAAGACCATCATGACTACCACTCGTCCTCTTGAATTGCTTCATATGGATCTTTTTGGTCCTCAAAATTATGCAAGCCTGGGAGGAAACAAATATGGTCTAGTTATTGTTGATGACTTCTCACGTTATACTTGGGTTTTCTTTTTGGATGACAAGAGCAAAGTGGTTGAAATCTTCAAGTCATTCGCCAAGAGAGCTCAAACAGAATATGAATTATCTCTGAAGCATATCCGAAGTGACAATGGAACTGAATTCAAGAACACAAATATCGAAGAATTTCTTGATGATCATGGTTTTACTCATGAGTTCTCTGCTGCTTATACACCTCAACAGAATGGTGTAGTTGAAAGGAAGAATAGAACTCTTATTGAGATGGCCAGAACTATGCTTGCTGAATACAAGACTCCTATTAGGTTCTGGGCCGAAGCAATCAATACTGCATGTCACATCATCAACAAGGTTTACCTTCACAAATTCTTGAAGAAAACTTCACATGAGCTTATCACTGGTAACAAACCAAATGTCTCATATCTTAGGGTATTTGGTGCTCCATGCTTTATTAGAGATATGAATCATAGCTCCAAATTTGCCCCTAAGGCACATGAAGGTTTTCTTTTAGGTTATGGCTCAAACTCTCACACTTACAGAGTCTATAACTCTCACTTTGGGAAAGTTATGGAAACTGTAAATGTAAGATTTGATGAAACTAATGGCTCTCAAAAGGAGCATTTGCCTCATGATCTAGATGAACCTCCACTTGATGAAGTGATTAGGTCTATGGCTATTGGTGAGATTCGCCCTGTAGAAGCTAATGAAAGTCAAGCTGTAAGGGATGATGATGGTCCAATGTTCCCACACATAGCCCGGGGCGCTGGAGATCACCATCCTGAAGCCATTGATGGACAGGACGAAGAAGGCCAAGGGAACGAAGGAAATGCTGAAGCTGAACCCGAAGCTGATGCAGATCCCGAAGCAGATGCTGAGCCTGAAGCAAATGATACTGCTTTATCACGAGTTCGAAGAAGAGTTGATGTGGATTCGATTCTCGAAGATATCAATCTACCAGGTCGTCCCACTACTCGATCTCGCACTCGCTTGGCTAACTTCTGTGGAAATTTTTCCTTTGTCTCTATGCTAGAGCCTTCAAAATATGATGAAGCCATGAAAGACCCTGATTGGTTATTGGCTATGATGGAAGAACTTCACCAGTTTGAAAGGAACAAAGTCTGGTCACTTGTTGAAAGGCCAGATCCCTCGAAGCACAACATTATTGGCACCAAGTGGATATTTCGCAACAAGCAAGATGAAGACGGTATTGTGGTAAGAAATAAGGCTAGATTGGTAGCACAAGGTTACACCCAAATCGAAGGCATTGACTTCGGTGAAACCTATGCTCCAGTAGCCCGTCTCGAATCCATTCGTGTCATGCTTGCTTTTGCTAACCACAAAAATATATTGCTATATCAAATGGATGTCAAGAGTGCTTTTCTAAATGGTGAAATCGAAGAAGAAGTGTATGTTATGCAGCCTCCAGGTTTTGAATACTCGAAGAATCCTGATATGGTGTACAGGCTTCATAAAGCTTTGTATGGACTGAAGCAAGCACCTCGTGCTTGGTATGAAACATTGAAGGATTTCCTCCTGAAGAAAGGCTTCAAACCAGGAACAACTGACCCCACACTTTTCACTCGATCATATAACAATGATTTATTTGTGTGTCAGATATATGTAGATGATATTATTTTTGGTTGTACTAACTCTGAGATCAGCGAAGAATTTGCAAGGATGATGTCGAAGAAATATGAGATGTCAATGATGGGAGAATTGAAGTTTTTCCTTGGACTTCAGATTCGACAACAGAAGAATGGCACCTTTATTTCACAAGAGAAATACTTGAAGGATTGCCTAAAGAAGTTTGATCTTGCTGAATGCAAGACCATTAGAACTCCCATGCCTACTAATGGTTTTCTTGATGCAGATGAGAAAGGGAAACCCTTCGATCAGAAAAAGTTTCGGTCTATGATAGGTTCACTCTTATACTTATGTGCATCTAGACCTGACATCATGCTATCAGTTTGTATTTGTGCTCGTTTTCAGGCAAATCCGAAGGAATCGCATCATATTGCTGTGAAGCGAATTCTTCGATATCTAGCACATACTCCTTCTTTGGGACTTTGGTATCCCAAAGGCACTCAGTTTGATTTGATTGGATATTCTGATTCAGACTGGGCTGGTGATAGGGTTGACAGGAAATCTACCTCAGGCACTTGTCATTTTCTTGGTAGATCTCTTGTGTGTTGGGCTTCAAAGAAACAGAATTGTGTCTCAATATCTACTGCTGAAGCTGAATACATTGCTGCTGGCTCATGCTGCACTCAAATACTTTGGCTTAAGCAGACGCTGAAAGATTATGGTATTCATATGAAGAAAATCCCTTTGCTTTGTGACAATGAGAGTGCCATCAAGATTGCTCACAATCCTGTGCAACACTCTCGAACGAAGCATATTGATATTCGTCATCATTTTCTTCGAGATCATGTTCAGCGTGAAGACATTGAGATTAGCCATGTAAGAACAGAAGATCAATTGGCAGATATATTCACGAAGCCATTGGACGAGAAAAGGTTTTGTGCATTGAGATGTGAGCTGAATATCTTAGACTCACACAATGTTCAGTAAGATCGAAACTATTCACTGTATATATTCACCTTCGCTGTGTTTTATTTTAGTTTAGTTTCGCTTGAGTTTTTCATCGCCCAAGTTTAGCTTCGCTTGCCATTTGCTTTTTGTTCTGTGTTTAGTTTGCTTTATTTATTCGTTTCTTTTGTCCCCTATGCTTATCACTTTTAGCTTCGTTGTTGTTCTTCGAAGTGATAAGTTTCGGACCCTACCCCCTCCGTTCTGCTTCGCCTCCAATCTTTTCGATCTTGAATGTTTAGCACAATTGAAACGGAAAGCATATTGCTTCGAACGTCCTTGAGTTCCGAAGCAAATGCTCCCAACTTTTATCGAAGTTTTTGCTCTCGGTCAAGACTAATTCTTCGGCCGTTGAGTCCCCGTCTTTTTCGGATTGATGAGCTTCGCTCGCGATACGCCACCACATCTGAGCCGTTGAATCGGAAGAGTCAGTTGCTGAGAACCGTTCGATGTGATCTGGTAACCGCTCCAGATCGTGCTTATTTAAAGTTTCCCATCGAAACCGTTCCCACTCATTCATTCGCCCCGACTCCTCTGTCTTCCTCCTCGAGCGTTCGCAGAGCTCTTCGTCCTCGTCGTCGCCGTCGCCGCTTCACTGCCAGAACGCCGCCGCCGTGGACCTTCTCCGTCGACGCAGAGCATCTCTCCGCCCTCCGTCGCCGTAGCTGCCGTGCGTCACCAAGTTAGGGTACGCATTGCCCTCGGATCCTATCTGTCTCTCCATGTTCTTCATCTAGGGTTTGGATCTGAGTTTGTTAGGATTTTGTTTTCTGTTCTAGGGCTATTTGATCCTTGCTGATCTTTACATCTTGGGAAAGTTGTTCTTAGCATCAAAGCTATCCCATCTTCTCAGGTCAGTGGATACGATTCGGTTCGTTCTCTGCTCTGGATTGCGTTAGGTCTCGTTTATCGACTTGTTCTAGCCAAATTCATACAGAGAAGTTGCAACCAATCTAAGATTGATCTGGGCTCCTATCAAAATTGACTTGTTTTGGTCGAAACCATTGCCTGTGCTTATTCATTCCCTTTCTTTGTTTCCCTCTTGTCTATGATTCCATTCACAGGATGTCTGACGAAGAGGCTGCCATAGGAAATGAGTCCCCTATTGTTGATGGACTTGAGAATTTTCCAGAGCCACCGAAGCAGAAAGGCAAGGGAGGCAAAACGAAGGAAGTCAATAATGCCAGAGGAATTCCCGAAGCTATTCGCATCAGAATGGGTTATGATACTCCTCCGGAAGAAACAGATCATGATAGGAAGATGAGATTGCAAAGGATTCGAAGGTACTGGGCTGTCAGGTGGTACAAGTACAAAAGTATCCCATCTTGGAAGTGGGCGATGCAATTCGCATTTAGTCCACCTTACAGGTACACCACAGTCATGTGTTCTCAGTACACCGCAGCCAACAGATCGAAGTACTACCCGAAGCCTCCGGCTGTTCCTCACCCTAACACACTCAAAACACCTGATGATTATCCTGAAGAGCAAGAAAGACTTGCCATTTTGGCTGAGAAGAAAAGAATCCGCGAAGAAAAGAAAGCAAAAGCTCTTGCAGCTGCTGGACTTGATGATGATGAACCATCGAAGCCTAAGAAGAGGCGAAAGCTTCGGAAGCTTAGTAATTCACCCCCTCCTGCTACAGATGAGGAGGCTGAACACGAAGCCGATGACGAAGCTGAACCAGCTGCTCATCTCGAAGACTCCTTCGAAGAAGATCCAGCTGACGAAGCTGACGATGAGTCCGAGCACTCACCCATCCCCCCTAGTCCCAAGAAGAAGCTGTTGAAGAAGCCTCTGAAGAAGAAGGCTGGAGCGAAGCCGACTACTCCCAAAGGCGTTAAGTTCCAAGAATCTTCAGAACCTCCTGCTCCAAAGAGGAACATTGACTTGACGAACCTGGTGGTCGAGGCACCCTTGTCGTCTAAGCCTCCCCGCCGTCCTGTTCCATCCGAGCAGAGGACCAAGGAACGGCATGACCCGAAGGCAAAGCCTGTTGCTAAGCCGGCTGCTGTGCCCGAAGCCAAAGCTCAAGAGCCTGTTAAAGCTTTGAAGCCAAAGACAACTGTGGCTAAGCCTGGTCAGACGTTTGCCCAGGTTGGCACGAAGAAATTGTCTGAAGTTGAATTGAGGAAAAGAGACCTCATCGAAGCTGAACGACTGCATGCCGAAGCTCAAGCCAAAGCTAAGGCTGAGAGAGAAGCAAAAGAGAAAGAGAAAGCTGATCTTGAGAAGCAAAGGAAGGAGCTAGCTGAGGCGAACCAGCAAGCTGAAGCGAAGCGCAAGCTAGCTGAAGCTAAAACTCAAGAGGCTAAGGCAGCCGCCGAAGCCAAACAACTTGCTGAAGCTGAAGCCAAACGCAAAGCTCAGCTCGATATTCTTCGCACGAAGAAGGCAGAGAAAGCTGCCACAGCTGCTCAAAAGGAAGCCGCTGTGGACATGGCACCAAAGGAAATTCCCCCGAAGCTAGTCGCAGCTCCTACCCCCGAAGCCCATGCTGAAGCAAATGTTGCTGCTGAACACAGTGAGCACAACTTTCCAGATGCAAGGGAAGGTGAAGTGTGGGACTGTCTGGGTCTATGCCAGACATATTTCAAGCTTGCTGAAGCCATTCATCCTCACTCTGTGGATATTGGAGATACATATATCTCACCCAATCTTTCAGCAATGGTCGAAACTTTGTACAATCAGCTGAGAGATCTGCATTCAAGGGACAGATCTGAAACTGCAAAGATCCTGAAATTTCAGAAGAAAGCAGATGAAGAATCTGATGAGGATTTCAAGAGCGAAGCAACTGCTGCTTCGAAGAAAATTTCTGCTGTAAATGAGCAAACCAAGCAGAATCTTCAAAATTTTCAAGGCAAGCTGAAATCCGCTATCGAAGAATGCTGCAAATCGCATAATGCTTCGGTCATGGCGCTTGACTCCAAGAAGCGCGAAGCCATGATCCAACAATTAGCTTCGCCTCTTCCAAAGCTGCAACCTAGGAAGAGACGACTGATTGCTGACACCGAAGAAGTTGATGAAGTCAGCTCCCACCCAGCCAAGAAAGCACCAAGAAAGGCATCGCCCCCACGATGCAAAATAATCAATCTTGGCAAACCATCATCGAAGCCATCCGCCCCCGAAGTTGCTCCACCTCCACCTCAACCCGAAGCCAATCCACCCCGTGTTCAAACTCCACCTCCACCTCAACCTGCTCCACAACCGTCCGCTCAAGACAATTTTGCTCCACAACCAACTCCACCCCGTCAAGCCACTCCTGACAAAGATTATTCTTCAGCTCACTCTGCTGAGGAGTCCGAAGAAAAAGTAGAAGAAGCCCAAGTGCAAGCTGGACGTGCCGAAGCTGATGTCGAAGCAGAGGCCGAAGCCAATGAGTTGGCAATCGTCACTCAACCGCCGAGGCGAATCGCAGATGCCCGAAGGCATTGTATTCCTGCTCAAGACACCCAGCTGGACTCCCTCTACCCCAGAGAGACTTTTCCCATTTTCATGGGAGAAGGAACTTCTTCAAGGCACGGTCCTGAGTTCGATATTGAAGTTCATCGCAAGAAGCTTAGATTCTTTGGCACTAGTCCATATGATTCACCAAGAACAACTGATGACCTTCGTTTCTGGACAGCAGAACAACAAATCCTATACACGAAGCTTTACTGCCAGAAAGGAATTCTGTTCAGGCACAAGTACCTGGATTTGCATAGTCTATATGCCGCAACATGCTTCCAGAACATAGTTGAAACCATTGAATCTCAGAATCTCACAGGATTATTTGCAATGGAAACTCCATTCAACTCCGAGCTAGTGAAGCAATTCTATGCTACTCTGTATGTCTCTGGAACTCCAGAAGACACTAGCACTTGGATTCTTGAATGGATGATTCAAGGGAAGGTGTTCAGGATGTACTCCGAAGAATTCATGGAAATTGTGAACATTCCAAGACACACTGGCAAACTTGCAAAGGTTCACATGTTACCGGATCCCACCGAAGCTGGATTCGCATCTTTACTGGATCCCGAAGTCACTGGAGATCACATGCCAGAAAACATTCGCCCGAAGCATCTGGTGTTCAATTCCAAGACATGGTTCTATATTCTGTCAAACTCTCTGATGCCTCTCAGTACAGCGAATGAAGAGTCCAATATACAATACCCAACTCGTCATGCTCTTATGAAGCTCACTCATGGACATGTGTTTGACTTCGAAGACTGTTTTCTTCGCTACATGGTACAAGCTGCAGAAGTGGTCAATCAACTGAAGCCGTATGCTCCTTGGCTGCAAGCTATTTGCAACCATGGACGCAGTGAAGAATTCATAGAGAAGCATCACCCGAAGCTGTTCTGTCCTCCGGTCCGCGATACTATGAACATCTTCAGGCGGCCAAATGACCCCTTTGCAACATATGTAGGAGTCAGACAGCACATAAATGAGCGCAATATGTCGAAGCGTTACCAGAAGGAAGTGTATCACTTCGAGGTTGCCATTCGGAATACTCAGTTGCTAGAAAATTTCATCGAAGGCAATCAGCGTCAGATGCAACATCTATCTGATGAGATCAACAGAGTTGGAAACATTGCTATGAACAATAATCAATACTTGAAGGTATTGAAGCGTCATTCTTGGAAAGGACTCAGGAAGTTCAACTCAGTGAAGAAATTGCAAGTTGACCGTATATTCAAGGAATATCCTCACTTACAGCGAAACTTTTCAAGGAATGATTCTGTTGAACGCCCCAACCCCAAGATCCCTCCGCTGGAAAAGATCGAAGAAGTCTTATTCGTCAACCATGCAGAACAGATTCGCCCAGACACATTCTCTGATGAAGACTCCCACACGTCGAAGCATGAAGACGATCCCCTCGACGACAGCGATCTTGAATTGCTTCAAGCGCCGATCGACTTCGACGAGGACGACTCACCGGCTTCGACCGAAGGCGAAACTTCAGGCGATGAATCTTCGTCAGGCGAAGAAGTTCCGCAGGGTCCCAGAGGTGCAGCTAACGCTTAAGTACTCTCGATATGCCTCTCTACCTTTTGTCCAATTCTTGACAAAAAGGGGGAGAACGTAGCATCGATTGAGTTTAGATTCGCTGCGGGGTTTAGGGTTTTGATTCGATTCGATTTTGCGTGTGTTAAGATTCGACAAACATTCCATTCACTTCGATCGGGTTGTATCTTAACATTTTACTTCGGTTGTGAACTGTTTTATCCTTGTATATGTTAATAACCCCGTGCTTGCAAGCTGCTCTCCTATATTTATCTTGCAGGTGGTTATTTTCCTTAAGTTCACAGGTCATTGGATGATTGCATATGCTTCAAGACAAATCATTTCAGTATGCAATTGATTCGCTAGGATATGTGTTAGGCTTCCCATTGATGATATTCTTCGACAAGCATTCACTTCGATTATAAATCTTCGATGCTTGCATTCAGGGGGAGTCATAAGCTTCATATCTTAGAGTTTGCTCTCAACTCAAATTCAAATTCCATATCTTTCTATCGATGCCTGTTTTGTCAACAATAGTCCAAAAAGGGGGAGATTGTAAGAGCAAAGTTATACCCTCATGAGTTTTGGATATTGTTGGTCAAAACGGTAGAGGAACTAACAAGTTTTCTAGTGTGAAACAGATAGTTAGGTTCCTGAAGTCATAGGTTGGTGATAAAGCTTCAACGAAGATTTACTCAGTTACCGAAGCATATCCTCTGGAGCGAAGCACATCACGGATGTCGACCCCTAAAAAGATAAGGAATCCTGAAGCACATCCTATCGAAGAAGTTAATCAAGATGGCGCAAGACTTAGTTGTTTTTGCGTAGTTCTTTTTACTTCTTTGAGTCATAGGAAAAACCGTACTATCAAGAGGGGTTTAGCAAATGTACTCCGAAGGTTTTGATGAAAAGACTCAGATCAAATCGAAACCAATGAGAAACCAGTACCGAAGAAATCTCATGTGAGCTAGGTAACGCTTCACCAGCGAAGACTTTGTTCTTTCGGCTCCTGAAGCAGAACCAAGTCCGTGAGTCAGCTTTACTTGGACCGCAAGTAAAGTTGCGCATTGATTGGAAATATGACCGTTGGGGACAGGTGTCAAGCTGTCACATCGGGTCACTTCAGTCATTTCGCACCTTGGGATTGCTGCCTATAAATACCCCACCCCCGCCCTCATTGGCCGGGCGGCTGCTCCACGTTTGAATTCCCGCAGAGGAAAGAGAGAGAGCAACCCCACTGAAGCACATCACAAACCCATCCACCGAAGCATAAGTCCTATTGATCTGAGTTGAATCATTATGACTTAGGAAGAAGTTTGCTAGCCTTTTTATCTTGGAGAACTGCAATTCTCCTAGACGGTTAGAGAGTTGTTCTTCAGAGAGCGAAGAGTTATTGTCGCCTCGAAGTCCAGTTTGTCAAAGGTTTCGGTGATTTCCTCAATAATCAACCACGAGTGAAGAACTGACCAAGCTCAAGGAGTTTGGTGCAGTGGAGATATGGACGGAGAGAGGTTAGCTCCTGTGTTCAATCACAAGTCCCTCCAACCAGACGTAGCACTTTGCAGAGTGTGAACTGGTCGAACAAACATCGCCGAGTCAAGAGTTCGTTTTACCTTCCGCACTTACATTCTGTTTGTCAATTGCTTCAGAGTTATGCTTCGATGCAATTGATTCGATGCTTTTGATTCGCTATGTTCTGCTTCGATTACGTTCTGCTTCTATGAATTCCTTCCTGTTAAATAGTTTCGGCTGCCATGTTATGCTTCACTTCAAAGTTTCATGTGAAAATTTGAAGTGATCATTCACCCCCTCCCCCTCTGATCACATACTTGGTCTAACAGATGGCCAACCGATTGAACCCAGCCGGACCAAAGATGCATTTTCTGCTCAGTGCGGGGTTCTTGTTAGGGACATGATCCCGATCAGCATCCAGCAATGGAATAAGCCGAAGGCCGGAGACCCTGAAGTGTCTTTTGTCACTGATAGACAGAAAGATGATATTTGGACCGCGCTGAAGGCAAATTTCACCCTACCGGAAGAGGAGCATCCGGAAAAACCAGTTACAGAGAAAAAGATCAAGACTCATGCTCTTAAGAAGATGGCAGACCTATTCAGGAGGTGGAAGAATGAGTTAAAAACAACGTTTGTCGACAAAGAGAAGACTCCAACATTCACCGGCCGATTTGAGAAGAAAAGAGAACAGTGGCCTGCATTTGTGGCCCACAAGACATCGGATAAGAGTAAGAAGATGTCAGAGATAAACAAACTAAATGCTGCAAAGAAGAAGCATCACCATTGCACGGGATTAGGTGGCTACCACAAAGCCCGACTGTTGTGGGAGAAGGCTGAAAAGGACCTTCTTGACAAAGGGATCGTACCAGTGACATTGAACTGGCCAGAGCGTGCAAGCAATTGGTTCTTCGGGGTTGGGAGAACCTTGCACCCTGAAACAGGGAAGTGCTTTTGGACGAACGAACAACTGAGAATACCGATCACCAAGCTTCAGGAGTTAATCTCCGAAACGGAGGCATGGACGTTCGTTCCCGACAGAGAGAACGACGAGCTCACAATGGCCCTCGGGAATCCTGAGCACCCAGGACGAACACGAGGCACGGCAGGCTCCCTTCCGTTGAAGCATGGGTTTCCCGACGCAGGCGGTTACAAAAGCAGGGAGAGGAAGAGGAAACAGGAGCAAAGAGAAATACAGAACCTGCATGCAAGAGTACAAGCGCTAGAGGAGAGGCATCGAGCTGACGAAGCTACCCTAGAAGCTACCTCGCCATCTCAGCGGAGAAGCAGCGTGGCCTCCATCGAAGTCATTGCGCAACCTGATTTGACGGCTTCTAGGTACCCCGTGGATGAAATCACGGAGTCTCAAGAATGCCACCTTAAGAAGCAATTGATGCAATTCAAACCCACGGTGGCTATCGGCCATGTTGTACCTCCTCGACCCAACGGAACTTTTCACTGTCTTCCGATTCCACAAGGCTATGTTGTTGTGATGGTCGATGAAATAATGGAGGGGTATGAGGAGATCGAGCTTGACTACCCTACCGGCGAAGGGGAAAATCTCCTGCAGAATGCTCTGAGGACTTCATGTCTATGGCCGAAGGAATTCATCAAGCTTCCGAACTGGACGACACCTACACCTCCTCCTCCTCCTCTGGCGAGTAAGGGCCCGCCTCCTCCTCCGACGAGTAAGGGCCCGCCTCCTCCTCCGCCGGCGAGAGATCAGGGCACGCGTCCTTCTCCGCATCCTCCTCCGGAGACTGATTAGTGTACGCCTCCTCCTCCGCCTCCTTCTCCGCCTGCGTCGGTGCGTCCGAACAGCCCGTTTCCTCCTCCGCCTCCTCCTCCTCCTCCGCCTCGTCGGCGCGTCCGAGCAGCCCGTCTCCTCCTCCGCCTCGTCAGCAAAAGCAGAAGAGAGCCGCCATCGGCGCTCCGGCTGCTCCGGCGCCTCTTAAGCAACAAAGGAAAATAGCAGCCGTCGCTCCGGCGTCTAGCAGTACAACCAGTGGTGGGAGGCGATTCCAATACGGTCCATCATCTATCAAGCCTCTTGAGCCGTTACCATACGAGAGGAGCGATGAGGAAAGCGCGAAGATCTCTAAAGGCGAAGTGGATGCCTTTTTTTAAAAGAAAAACCCACCTCCGAAGGAGAAGATAGATGAGGTGAAATTGAAGCGCACTTTGGATGCCCTAAAGCGACCAGCACCGGCTCCGCTGGATGACAACCATGTCCGCGCTCTTAAAAAGAAAGTGCAAGAAACGCGCCGGTCTGGAAGCACTGCAACTGACCAAAGGAGAGAACAACAAATTGAAAGAGGGAAAAAATTCCCCAGCTCGGCGAACAGGCAAAACAATTGTGCCCCCCGCTGCAGATGTCTAGTGATATCGTCGTCGCAAATCTGCCGGCCGGGATGGTGCCCGGTACCAATCCTGGTGATTATCTGCCGGCCGGGATGGTGCCCGGTACCAATCCTGGTGATTACCTTCTAGACGATGTACAATTTGATCGACTCGAGGTGGACGAACAAAAATTCCGGCACGGGTATCCTCTCGTTAGACCTGATCAACAGCTACCAACGATGATGCGAAGATTCCATGAGTGGTACATGGACACCTGCAAGAACTCTGGGTTGGATAATGTGATTCTTATGGTTAAAGACAAGCACGACCTCCTTGGAATTGAGATGTTGTGTGTTCCATTTGAGGAGTTATTCCAGCTTTACAATGCAATGGCCGTCGATAAAGTAATCGTCACTTGCTACTGTTTGTAAGTACTACTTCTTTAATTAACTCTCTATATATAGCTCAGCTCTTTCATTGCAAGTACATATAATTCACTATATCATGCAGATTGAATATCGTCGAATGCAAGCAAAGAGAAATCTATAATATTGGGTTCATTAACCTAAATCTCTTTGATGAATGGGCGATGGAAAATTATCCCAAACAAGCCGAGGCCAACTTGCTACAATCGTTGCTTCAACATCAAAACAAACAAAAAATAATCTTTCCTTACAACTTCGAGTGAGTGTTATACTATGCATATTCGGTTTTCCTTTATTTACTCGAGGTTATAGTAATGTAATTGATGAGTTATGCATGTGTGCGCAGCTTCCACTTTATTCTCCTAGAGATTAAGCTTGAGGAGGGACTAGTAACCGTGTTAGACTCAAGACGAAAAGATCCCAAGACGTATGCGATCATCACTGAAATGCTTAAGAAGTAAGTGCAATCGATCATTATCGTAGCATTTCGGCAACTTTGTTCATTTCCTGATATTAGGTAATAATTATTTTCTATGTCTGCAGGGTTTGGATAACGTTCACCAAAAAAGCTCCGGGACTGCCGAAGGAGCTGAAATTTACACGCCCGAAAGTAAGTACTACTAGCTAGTTCCGCGCATTTCCCATTAATTTGATTCTAGCTAGTTTCATCAATACCATTTATATAATGCTTGATTATCAGTTTGATTGACCTCTATTTCTCGTAAAGTGGTTGTGGCAGCAAGAAGGGACTAATCTTTGTGGATACTACGTATGCGAGTACATCTACAACGCTACGATCTCTAAGCAGGGCGGCTACTCTAAAAAAGATTTTGAAGTGCGTAAGCAATAATATTCACAATTTTATTTTATTACCATCATTTGTGTTGAGTTTCATTCATATATATGTATTGACCCCCTTCTTCGAATTAGCTTTGGGAGCTGCAGGAAGAACTCCTACCACAAGATCGCATAATAGCAATTCAAGAGGAATTGGCGGGATTCTTTCTTGAACACGTCATCAGGAAAGAGGGAGAATACCATATGGAACTTGATTTCAGATATTAGGGTATTGTAAGAGATCTTATATTGTATATATGTATCCAGTAGCGTCGGATAGATATACGAAAACTTGTTGTTCGAACAATCTCACTTCCCTCTGTATATGTTCATGACGAACTTCTGTACTTAATGGTTTAATTCCTTCATTTGCTTACTAGCTAGCATGTCGAGACCTCTCTATACGTATAGTACGTAGCGTCGCCCAAGCACGGAGATAAGAGATGACACCTCTCTCTATTAGCTACAATATATGAAACCCCTAAATTAACTCTACAAAACCCTCATCCTCCCCCTCTCAGAAAAAAAACCCCAGACACGGAACTGCTGACGCGTGGAGGCATTTTGGTCCCGGTTCGTGCTACCAACCGGGACAAAAGGCCCTCCTGCCCGGGCAAGCCGCAGAGGCCACGTGGAGGCCCATCTGTACCGGTTCGTAAGCGAACCGGGGCTAAAGTTTTTGGGCATTAGTAACGACCGTTTAGTCCCGGTTCCAGAACCGGGACAGAAGGCCCTCTGGAACCGGGACAAATGGGCCTTTTTCTACTAGTGCTTTCTCATACTTTTTGTCTTCCTCCTCCACCATATTTCTCTCTTTGCCACCTAAGTGTCAACTCTCGTGCTTACGCTTATCCATTGCATGAGTGCTCAAAATATCCAAAACGATTGGATCAAATTGACTTGTACCTGGCTAGTGGTCTGGGGACGAGTCAAGATAAGATTCCAAAGAAGACCCAGTGTGAAAATTTAGTAGATTGAGTTGTCAACACAAAAATATTTTTTTCTCGTATTCCCTATCCCTCTTCTTGCACGCAAACACCATTTGGGGACATTCGAGTCACATATATCTAGAGCTCTTGAACCTAATGTTCTTTTGTTACTTGTTGATACGTCCAAAACGTATCTATAATTTCTTCTTGCTCCATGCCTCTTTTGTGTGATATTTCTATGATATTGATGAACGTCCATACACTTTTGATCATATTTGGACTAACCTATTAAATCAGTGCACCCCAGTGCCAGTTCCAGTTTTTTGTTGTTTTTCTATATCAGGTTTCCTCCATATAAAAAGTGCTCCAAAAATTCGGGAAAAATCAAATAAAAAATCAATGATCAGGAAGCTTCCGAAATCACCTTGGGGGGGGCCAGAGGGGACCCACCAGGGCCCCAGGCGCCCTCCCAGCGCGCCCCAGGGTGGGGCCGCACCAGGGGGCCGCCTGGACCCCAGGTGGCTCCCCTGGCTACCCCCCTTCGCCTATTTATTCCCTGTGACGCAAAAACCCCGAGAAGGGAACCCTTTTTCGCGATCTCTCCTCTGTTCCATTGCCGCCGCGCTTCCAAGATTGGGAGCACCAGAAGACCTCTTCCCGGCACCCTGCTGGAGGGAGGAATCACCTCTGGGAGATTCTCCACCACCATGGATGCTTCCCGGATGAACCGTGAGTATTCCACCTTGGACCATGGGTCTACGATCAGTAGCTATGTGATGTTCTCCTCGCCTCTTTTTTCTTCATGCATTAGACCTCGTGAGCTGCCCTACATGATCGAGGCACATATGTAATAGTTCTGCTGTTGCTATGCTGAGTTTGCTGGGATCCGATGGATTATGAGATTATGTTCAGATTGTGTTTGAGTAATATATTTGATTCTCCTCTTTTATATTTATGTTCTTGAGTAATTCTTGCATGTTATCCGTTGCTGTTTATTGCTTTGGCCAAGTAGTAGGTAGTGACTCCAAGAGGGAGCGTTATAAATGACTGTGGGTTAATGCCCCCCGATGACTAGCTTGAGTGACAAAAACATGAGTCTAGGGGATGTGTTGTTGCCACAAGGGGGAAAACAAAGGTTCTTGTACTTGCGGGTGCAAGGATTGTTTACTTTACGCAAAGTTCTTTAATGCAGTTGTTTGTTGCTTTGAGTTTACACTTTGGGTGGGATTCACAACTTAATACCAGGGAGATGTTCTCGATAGATATCTCTGGATGATTAGTAGGTAGATGCAGATGGATTTCGGTCTACTTGTCTTGGCATACCGCCCATGCTTTTGAGCCTCTTCCTTTCTTTATAGCATAATTAGCATTGGTTTGCGCACATAATCCTGTCAATTGCCCAGCTGTAATTTGTTTACCTCGCATTGCTATTTTATCGTATTTTAGGAGAGAGACATCACTAGTGAACATCATAGGACCCCGGTCCATATTTGCAATATTGTTTACACTATCAATTTACTTTCAGTATTTACTTTTCTGTTGCTATCACTATCATTATTATCCCGTGCGTTTTATCCTTTGTAAACAACAAGGCCGGAGGAATTGACAACTCCTCTGTACTCTATGGGAAGCAAAGTTATTTGTTGTGTGTGCAAGTCCAGGTCAAGGAAGCAATTTTTGTCTAAAACGGTGCCATTGTTTCCTTGCCACCTTATTGTATCTGTTGGAGTCCTACTGGTCCGATACTCAACCATAGCATCTTCGCTAAGGGAAACTTGCTGCTGTCTACATCTCAACCTTCCACTTTGGGTAACCAAGGAGGGGCGAGAATTAAACTCTCGTGACAGCAAAGCAATTTCTCGCGCCGTTGCCGGGGACTCCACTCTTCAAGATAGTGGAGTTGCACACTATCTTTTATCTTTGCTTTTTAGTCTTGTTTGTTTACCTTTCAGTTCTTGCTTTAGTGTCCTTTATAAAAAATCAAAACAATAGTCATCTTGCTATTAGTTATCCTTTCTGTTTAGTCAAGCATGTTAGGATTTGGTTCCTTGAGGGAGTCGGAGGTCTTAGATTTCCATCAAAGGGATGGATAAAATATGAAGAAGGCATGGGACAGAATTTCTGATGCATATAGGAGAATTATGCCTTGGATATATATAAAAATTGTGCTTAGAAATTTTTACCATGATCTTTTGAGATGGTGCAAACACTCTCTTGATATTATAGATGAAGGGGATTTCTTAGCTTGTGGTGAAGCTAGAGCTCTTGAAATTATACATGGTCTATCTAGTTACTTTGTTTATGATCATAGTTTTGATACTGTTATAGATAGACTTGCTACTATTGAAAAGAGATTGGATGCTCTAGAGTTGAGAAAAGTAAAGAAATCCCAGTAAAATAAGAAAGATGTTTATGAGATATATGGTGACTGGGAGCCCTTTGGTAGAATTAGCATCTCTAACCAAAACTTCCTTGCTTTCTGTGACATTGGATCCATGGTTTCTACTATGCCAAAAGTTGTTTATGATTCTTTAAAATTTAACATGGACAATTTGTCATCCTATCATGAACATACTAATAGAGATATTTCTGAGATCCATGGAAGGATAAAAGATGTACCAGTGACATTCCTTAAAGCGATTGCAATGGTTGATTTCTTTTTCATGAAGCCAAACCAAGGAAACATAGTGCTTGGGAGGGATTTCCTCCGAGTCATGAAAGGCTTCATTGATATAGGTAAGGGACAAATACGCCTACGCGGGAAGGCAAAAGGTATATACCCCTTTCCTAAAATAAACAAGGATGAACTTGTTGAGGAACCACTTGAATTATATTACAACTCTGATTATTATGATGATCTTTGATTCCTTCTATTTGCATTAAGCCTAGCTAATGGCTTTAAAGAAGCGCTTTCGGGAGGCAGCCCTCAACGAATTTAGGTTTTCCCTTTTGTTTTTCTTCTGTTTTTAGTGGTCTTGATGATTATTACTACTGGAGAAACATCATTGTATCTTTAATTTTCAAGCTTTGTGCCTTTTATAGCCTCATATGACAAGGGTAGTGAAAATTGTGACATGCTGTCCAGAAAACAGATTATGTCCTCGTGACTAGAAAAATCACAGAAAAATCCCAGTTCATCTTTTTGAGCTGAATGTTTTACACAGCGTGCTCTATACAAATACGAAACTTTCGTATGTTCTGAGTTTTTTTATTTGAGTTGCAGAAGTATCCCTAAAAAATTCTTTACTACCTGCTGGTCTGTTTTTCACAGATTCTGTCCTGTTTTGCCTTTTGTTCGTTTTGCAAACCTTAAGCTTGCTTTTTCTTTTAAAAAACTTTTTGGAAATCTTGATAAACAGTAGCCCTTCAAGATTATCTTTATTTCCAGTAGAGAAAAATTATTTAGTATGGGTACTAACCTCGCTAATCAGATTATGATGAGTTATGTATGAAGGGAGTTTTCAAGTGTGCGAGGGAAGATGATGAAAGAAGATTCAGGAGTGTCAAGCGCTCAAGCTTGGGGATGCCCCCATGCATCCCCAAGAGATATTCAAGGAGACTCAAGCGTATAAGCTTGGGGATGCCCCCGTGCATCCGCTTCTCCATCAACAATTATCAGTTTGTCTCTCGTTTCACTATATTTTTATCACTTCATGCATTATGTTCTATGCTTGGAGCGTCTCGCTTTTAGGTTTTATTTTTAGTTTTATTTAGCTTTTCTTGCTGTTCATAACAATTTAGAACCCAGCTTTCTTTGTGTGGGAGAGAAACACGCTCCACTTCCAAAATCTAGAACACAACATAGGACTTTTCATGCTTATCTTTGTTGTGTGTGTTCTTTATCTTTTTTTTCATAGCTATTGTGATGTTTTGCTCTTAGTTTTGATGCTTATCTTTTCAAAGATGTTTTGTTTAGTTTGTTGCTGGAACTCTCTTGAGTTTTCATGTTTATCTTGTTTAGAGAGTTTGCCTGTTGCACTGAGTTTTGTGTCTTGACTTAGAGTAGGTAATTGAGGTTGCTATTCTTTTATAGTAGTAACTTGCAATATTTTTGAGGTATTGTTTTGAGTAATGTTTGGACTTTTGGTGTCAAGAGCTTTAGCCTATTAGTGATAGATGTCGTATTTTGGGCAATCCGTGTTTATTTTCAAAACTTACAAAATTAGTTGAGAACTTTAGCTACTAGATGGATCACTACTCTTCTGAGGGGTCGAATATTAGAGTACACTCACGTACCATGAGTCGAGGATGCGCAAGGATAAACAAACCCCCATACACTCCTCCTTGGGGTACTTGTCTCTTTGTGAACCTCCTTATTAGATTGAGAGTTACCGATAATAAGTGCATGAGTTCTTCAGACTAATGTGAGTATTCGAAAGTTGACACTTCCACCTTCCCATATTTTTCTAGCCTCTCCTGTGCCGTGCATTTCTTTCTTCTCACTCCGAGAGTTGGCTTCCACCTTCGCCGGTACGTACAAACCCTTGGCACGATACGCTGTGTCAGCATAAAGCTTCTTATATCCTTCCTCAAAACAGCCACCATACCTACCTATCAAGGCATTTCCATAGCCTTTCCGAGATATATTGCCATGCAACATCCATCTTCTCATGACTTGATCTTCATGCCATACATGCTACTCGCTTGATCGATGAGCCGCATGCTAGTTGGGCTTTTCCCTAATCATTGCTACATGGCGCACTAGTGTCATTGCATATCCTGCTACCCTGGCAGAGGCATACATTTGCATACATCATGATAGTTACATCTTCTTTATGATTTGAGTACTTTGTAAAGTCTGAAAGATCTTCTATGCTTCTTGTAATATATAGAGTGTTTCCCCTAAAGTGAGGAAAAGATCCCAAAGTGGACAAATTAAAAGATCCCAAAGAGGACAAATTAAAAGATCCCAAAGAGGACAAATGAGAGAAATAGAAAGAGCCATTGAGGCCACCAAAAAATAAAAAAAATAAAAAAATAGAAAAAGAAATAAAAAGAGAGAAGGGGTCACACTACTATTCCTTTTGAGAGATCCACACTCGTACTCCCTCTTATATCTTGTACTCCATAGAGATTATCATTCATGCATATAGCTAAGTGGAGACCTTCACACTATAGAACTTGTCTTGTATATTCCAATGATGAGCCTCCTCAAATGAGCTCTAGGTCTTCTTGAGCAAGCAAGTTGGATGCACCCTCACTAGTTCCATTGGAGAGCTTACCTTAGCTCATATGTGCATCCGTTGCATGGCAATCCCTACTCCTCACATCATATCTATCATTTGGCTTTCTCTCTTCTATGATTGTCCTCATTGATGTCAGCCCTTCTCACCTTTTTGTCTTCCTCCTCCACCATATTTCTCTTTGCCATCCTAAGTTTCAACTTTCTTTCTTACGCACATCCATTGCATGGGTGCTCAAAATGTCGAAAAGGAGTGGATCATTTTGACTTGTACCTGGCTAGTGGTCTGGGGATGAGTCAAGAAAAGATTCCAAAGAAGACCAAGTGTGAGACTTTAGGAGATTGAGTTCTCAACACAAAAATACTTTTTTCTCGTATATCCCCTATCCCCTTTCTTGCACGCAAACACCATTTGGAGACATTCGAGTCACGGACAGCAAGAGCTCTTGCACCTTTATGTTCTTATGTTGCTTGTTTCAATACTAAATATAGACTCTTGCCTGTTATGACTTGAATTGAATTACATGCCTTGATTGCTTTACTTAAAAGTTCTTATATGGTTGTTAGCATGTCACCACAGAAATTATGCTTTTATCATTTACCTACTCGAGGACGAGCAGGAATTAAGCTTGGGGATGTTGATACGTCGAAAACGTATCTATAATTTCTGATTGCTCCATGCCTCTTTTGTGTGATATTGCTATGATATTGATGAACTTCCATACACTTTTGATCATATTTGAAGTAACCTATTAACTCAGTGCACCCCAGTGCCAGTTCCTGTTTTCTGCTATTTTTCTATTTCAGGTTTCCCCCATATAAAAAGTGCTCCAAAAATTCAGGAAAAATCCAATAAAAAATCAGCGATCAGGAAGCTTCCGGAATCACCGAGGGGGGGGGGGGCAGAGGGGACCCACCAGGGCCTAGGCGCCCTCCCGGCGCGCTCCAGGGTGGGGCCGCGCCAAGGGGCCGCCTTGACCCCTGGTGGCTCCCCTGGTAACCCCATTCACCTATTTATTCCCTGTGACGCAAAAACCCCGAGAAGGGAACCCTTTTTCGCGATCTCTCCTATGTTCCATCGCTGCCGCGCTTCCAAGATCGGGAGCACCAGAAGACCTCTTCCCGGCACCCTGCCGGAGGGAGGAATCACCTCCGGGAGCTTCTCCACCACCATGGATGCTTCCCGGATGAACCATGAGTAGTCCACCTTGGACCATGGGTCTATGATCAGTAGCTATGTGATGTTCTCCTCCCCTCTTTGTTCTTCATGGATTAGACCTCGTGAGCTGCCCTACATGATCGAGGCACATATGTAATATTTCTGTTGTTGCGATGCTGAGTTTGCTAGGATCCGATGGATTATGAGATTATGTTCAGATTGTGTTTGAGTAATATATTTGATTCTCCTCTTTTATATTTATGTTCTTGAGTAATTCTTGCATGTTATCCGTTGTTGTTTATTGCTTTGGCCAAGTAGTAGGTAGTGACTTCAAGAGGGAGCGTTATGCATGATTGTGGGTTCATGCCCCCCGATAACTAGCTTGAGTGACATAAACATGAGTCTAGGGGATGTGTTGTTGCCACAAGGGGAAAACAACGGTGCTTGTACTTGCGGGTGCAAGGATTGTTTACTTTACGCAAAGTTCTTTAATGCAGTTGTCTGTTTCTTTGAGTTTACACTTTGGGTGGGTTCCGCAACTTAATACTAGCGAGATGTTCTGGATAGATATCTCAAAGGTGGATGATTATTAGGTAGATGCAGATGGATTTCGGTCTACTTGTCTTGGCTTTCTTTATAGCATAATTAGCATTGGTTTGCGCACATAATCCTGTCAATTGCCCAGCTGTAATTTGTTTACCTCGCATGGCTATTTTATCGTCTTTTAGCAATGACAATATGATAAAATCTCTTTAATCCTGGGTGGCTTTCCGCAGTGTTTACTGGCCATCTCCAGGTTACTTAGGCATCTCCACTGGTTCCTCCAGGGTGCCCCCAACCAATCCACCCCAGGTAGTTCATTGAGTTTAACTTGGTCCTGGTTTACTACAAAGTCACTCATCTCATCGTGAATTCACTCCGCAATCCACGTCTACAATAGCAATGCACTACAATTACCTACACGATGGTGACAAGTTAAACCTACCACAAATGACTACTGGGTTTGCGTGAAAGTAAACTTCTACTTATGCATTCTAAGAAAAGGGGAACTACATGCAATAAAACATAGGTAAAATGGAAAATGATCAAAGGTAGACTTGCCTGGATGCTGGTGATCAAACTCTAAGGACTGGAAGTACTCTTCTTCGCACTCTGGACAATCTATCGCAAACAAACAAGTGCATCCAATCAAAACATAATACAAAAGAAAACGAAAACAATGTTTCGACAAACTTTGAAAAGAAAGAATGAAAAAGGTTTTGTGAAACAAAACAAAATTTGTGTAAAACTTGTTGATGAATGTTCTATGTGATAGGTATAATTTAGGGTTTCGATTTGCAAAAAGAATCGGTCAAAACCGAGCTACGGTTATAAAGTTACGGCCAAATGAAGTTTGAATTTAAATATGTCCAAACTAATACTTTAAAATTTCAAAATTTTGAAAATAGGTTTCCACGGGATAGAGGGATGAAAAACTTAAACGTGGGATTTGGTTTCGTTTAAAACTAATAAACGAGTAAAAAGATATAGGCATACCAAGAATAGGGGGTAATCGGCAAAAACAGAAAATAGATAATTAGATCTAAGTCCCTGGCTATCGTGTGAACAGGAGGCCCTAAAATTCTAATCTAGTGAACGTTCTCTAAAAAAATAAAGTTAAAAAAAATACAAAAACTTTTATAGATTTACATAAAATAAAATACAGTTAAAAAAATTACATAGTAATTTTCTAAAATATTAGAGTAATATAAGGAAAAATAATGTTAACTTTTCCTGGCCAAAAATAATAAAATAAATCTTTACAAAATAAATTCAATAACTCCAATAAACCTCAAAATATTTATAGAGCCTAGGGTAAATATTTCTAGCTCAAAAGAAATTTAAAAAATGTGCAAAATATTTATAAAGTCATTTTGGACAAATTAATAAATTCCGAAAAAATTTGGATTCATTTCATTCCCAAAATTATTTATTAACACCAAATAAAAAGCTCCAATATTTTCTTAACCCCTTTTACGTTGAAGAAGTCATTTTATCTTCTCTCTCGATTTTTTTTGGGTTAAAATAGATTGGAAAGAAAATCAAACAAAATCCAATATGCATGGAACCAATGATATGAAAAAAATGATTCTATTAACATCCAAATTTACAAAAATTGGGATGTTACACTTTGTGCCTTTTATAGACAAGCGAAGTGAAAATTGTGACATGCTGTTAAGAAAACAGATTCTGTCCTCGTGACTAGAAGAATCACACAAAAATCTCAGTTCATCTTTTTGAGCTGAATTTTTTACACAGCGTGCTCTATACAGTTACGAGACTTTCGTATGCTCTGAGTTTTTTTATTTGAGTTGCAGAAGTATCCCTAAAAAATTCTTTACTACCTGCTGGTCTGTTTTTCACAAATTCTGTCCTGTTTTTCCTTTTCTTCCTTTTCCAAACCTTAAGCTTGCTTTTTCTTTTCAAAAACTTTTTGGCAATCTTGAGAAACAGTAGCCCTTCAAGATTATCTTTATTTCCAGTAGAGAAAAATTATTTTATTATGGGTACTAACCTCGCTAATCAGATTATGATGAGTTATGTATGAAGGGAGTTTTCAAGTGTGCGAGGGAAGATGATGAAACAAGATTCAGGAGTGTCAAGCGCTCAAGCTTGGTGATACGTCTCAAACGTATCTACTTTTCCAAACACTTTTGCTATTGTTTTGCCCTCATTCTTGCATGATTTGGACGAAACTAACTCTATAGAGAATGTTGAGACTGTGAAGATTGGAGAATGGGACTGGCCACTACATGTGCACCACAAATACAAAACCATTATGGTGGGGACAATGTCCATTAAAGTAAAGGTACAATGATCACTTCATAAGAGGTGAGACTTCTTGTTCTATATATCGCCGGTTTGTTGGTAAGACTTGATCAACCTTACTAGTGAGCTTATTTTATATAGGTAAAAAGTTAAGCTTGTTATGTTTTCATTTGCTTTAGCTTTTATTCTCTTTGCTGTACCAAGTTTTTGAGCTTTTGAAGCTTCACAATACTAATCACTGCTTTAAGTTTTCAGAAAGTTTTGCAGCTTTTTGAACTCCGAGAAATTTTCAACAGTGAAGTTTTCAGTAAAATTCCAGAAAAATAAAAATAAAAATTTCCATGCCGGGAGTGACCCAGAGGTACCTGGGGCTGACTAGGGGGGCCATCAGTGGCCCAGGCGGCCAGGCGCGGCCTTCCCCCTGGCCGCGCCCATAGGGCGCCTAGGGCCCACAGGTCCCACCTCCAGGTGAGTCTTCTTCCTCTCTCTCTCTTTCTTTCAAAAAACACGAGTTTTGTCCCTGGAACTTGCGTTCTTGCTGTTCTTGGAGGTGATTTTCGATCTCTCTCTAGAACCCATCATTTGAGCTGAGATTTTGAGCAAGTACTCCCCGGTATGTAACTCCTCCACTCCTCCAAATAGATTTTTGGTTGGTGGCTTCATTTGTGAGTATTTAGTAGTTCTTGGTGCTGTTTAGATGAGCTTGCTTGCATGTGTAGAAGTTTATTTTCCAAGTTTTGATGCAAGTTTTTGCCTTAGGTAAGTGGGTTGAGTATTTTGCCTTAACTCACTTTGTTTAAATCCTTGTTTTTGTAATTTGTCAAAAATTTCAGAAATGAGTTTGCTAGGAAGAGCAAAGGGCTGGCTTGGGAAGAAAAGGCCCGAGCGCTCCGATCGAGTTACAAGAGCTGCAACTTCACCCTCGACTGCTAGGGTGAGCTACAACGAAGATCATGTGCCCTTAGAGTTGTTGGAGGACACAAATCCAGCACGTGCAATGACTTTCCCGTGCAATGAATTCCTTGAAGCTCCAGGAATTAAGGAGGAGTTCTATAATCTTTGTGCTAATGCAGGTCTGACAAGGCTCGCAACGTGCCGTGTTGCTCAGTATCAAAAACTCACCTCCTGTTTCATTAACAGTTTTAGATATAACCTTGATACTGGTTCTGTTGAGTTTAAATTTACAATAATGTTTTGACCATGCCTTTGGAAAAGTTTTGTGAAATAATAGGTGTGCCGAATGTTGGACTGACGGCGAAGATAAGCTCTCAGCCCTCCCAGCTGAGAACCGTCTTCAACTCTCTCTGTAGCATGGATACAAGGGATATTCATCGGTCAAAAATCTCCAGCATCTTATTCCCACACCTCAGATATTTTGCGTATTATATTGCTAGAGGGGTGTTAGCTCGTGACAACACGAGCAACATTTCTGCGCCGGATATTGCTATCCTGGCAACCGCCCTCTCAGGGAGGTTTGATTATAATGTGGGTGCCTTAATTGCTCGACGCCTTGCTATGAACGGTAAAAAGGGAGATTTATTTGGTGGAGTTTACGCCATACTTATCCTAGAGTCTCTTAATGGCACCCCACACCCTGATGATAAGCCTTTTAGTTTTAAGTTTTGATCTTGCTGCTATGAAAAGGCATACGTTTGTTACCATGACTTCCAAGTTTGGTAACCTTGATTATATCTTGCGTTTCGGAGCCACCACGGAATGCAAGATCCGTCTACCTGCACCTCTTTTGTTCGATTTTTCTCGCAGGAACGGATGGTCCTTTGATGCTATCCAGTTCGATGAGTTCGTGGTCCAGCATCAGTTTCATAACCCCATGGAGGGGGTTGTGCCCGACGAGGAGGAGCATGGTGAGTACCACCTTTCCAGGGGGAGACCGTCACCCAGTTTGGTGAAGGGTCTTCCTCTGCTTGGAGCGCGGATCCTTCTTCGTGGGAAGATCCGAGCACTTCGATGTACGCACCGGAAGCCTCATACGACCCTTGGACTCACCAGTACCACCCTGGAGCAGGAGGCTCCTGGGGACATTAGCTACTACCAACTTGGGCCAAAAGCCTAAGCTTGGGGGAGTACGTTCCCTTCTCACTTTTCCATTGTATTATCCGTTTTATTTTTGTTCGCTTTGATCTTTTCGCAGTTTTTTCCCGTCCTTCTTTCTTTCTTTCTTTGCAAAAATGACAAAAAGATTTTCTCTTTTCTTTTACTCTCGTTTAAACCTTTAAAAACCCAAAAAGATTTCCTTTCTCTCTTTAGTTTTCTTTGTATTCAGAGTTCAGCTCGAGTCCGTGATGATATTTGATAATATTTCCCACGTTCGATCGTGCAAGTGAACAGGCAGTAATGACGAAGATCGACGGAAGGGAAGCAACAAGGTAAACCGGTATGAACTCTTCTTGTTTCTACTTTTGTACATATGCCTGTACTTATGATCTAGAGACCAGCTTGTAGCGACATAGTGCTATGTTTACAATTCTTTCCCAGTGTTCATGCTTTCCTTGTGGCTAGTCTCAAATAGCTAGAGTACATAATGTGTTGTTGAAATGATTTACATGCATTGCATTGTTCATGGTTTGGCATACTGAAGTGGTATTTCCCTTCGGAGATTTTTTTTGGATTGACTTGGCACATGTTCACACATGTTTATGACTAAAAAGTCTATTATGCCTTGATGATCTTTTTGTTTCAGAATAGTTATATCACTTTCATGCCCGATTCAATGTTGCTTTGTCGCTCTGCATGATTATGACAGTTATTGCTCTCTAGTTGGTCGCTTCCCAGTCTTTTGCTAGCCTTCGCTCGCACTAAGCGGAATTCTGCTTGTGCATCCAAAATCCTTGAAACCAGTTATTCCATTCAAGTCCACCATACCTACCCATATGTGGTATTTACCGGCCACTCCTAACTTAGACTTTCATGTGCCATCTCAAAATTTATTCAAAAGCTTCTCTTTTGTAACCGTACAAGCTCATGGTGCGGTGAGGGGAAATCAATATCTTTCATGCCAAAAATATTTTGACAGAAGTTTTAAATAGTCAAACAGAAAAAAGAAAAAAAAATGAGAGTTACACCTCCCCCATACTTGATGATGGAGTGAAATGGACCAAATGCTGCTTATGATAGATGGAACGATACCCTCCTTCCATCCTTGAGGCAGAATAAAAGGTTCCGTAGACCATCAAAGGATTTATTGATAAGGGAATATGTGTAAGCAAAAGGCATTAATATGGTTGGCATGGGAGATATTGAGAGACCTTTACCGTTCACCGTTGACTGGAAAGTTGCACTTCTCAAAAATGTTTTATCTCTGTTTTCAAAACCAAGAGCTCTGGCACATGTTTAGTCTTTGCTTCCTTTCATGGGTTTTCAACCTTGCCATCAAAAGCCATGGTTCGAGAGTCTCCCCTTCATTCTTCAAAGCACCAACTATGAGAGCATAATTGTCATTCTTAGTGTAACATGCATTGTCCCAAAGTATTACATTGTCTTCTGCATGCTTGTGTTATTGCTAGTCTGAAATACTGAGTTCTAGTCACCTTTAAAACTCCGGAGGAGTTTCTGCATTTATGTTTTGCTTCACTCATGGAGGCTAGCGAAATGCCACTCAAGTATGTTCAAGCTATATGCATTGTGATCATCTATTGATTTTCAGTAGCATATTATTTACTTTTAGTTGTTTGTGATTGATCACATGAAAGAAGAATTGCTTCGTGCATTGTCCTTGTAGCATTGTTTCCATACTTGCTAAATTCTTTTCGTAGTACATGCTTATATACATCTAATGAAGCAAAAGAGTTTGTCAAAGTTTTCTTTGTCGCGTCTAGTTCGTTGAACTGAATTGCTTCAGGACAAGCAATATGCTAAGCTTGGGGGAGTTGATACGTCTCAAACGTATCTACTTTTCCAAACACTTTTGCTATTGTTTTGCCCTCATTCTTGCATGATTTGGACGAAACTAACCCGGACTAACGTTGTTTTCAGTAGAGCTGCCTGTATGGTTTTATTGTGTGCAGGAAAATGGATTTTTAGGTATCTCAGAAAATTCCAGGAAAATTCACAGAAAATCCACGCACCAGAAGCTTCCACCAGCCATAAGTGGGGCCAGAGGGGGGCCACACGGGCCCCAGGCGCCTGGCTGGCGCGGCTCCACCCCTGGCTGCGCCGGGGGGCGCCTGGGAGGCCTCCACCTCTTCTCGTGCCCTACCTCGACTCCTATTTATTCTCGTGACGGGAAAACCCCAGAACAGAAGTCGCTTTTCCAGTTTCCGTCGCGGAGCCGCCGCCACCCTCTATTCTTCTTCGGGAGGGCTAATCTGGAGGCTGATTTGGCCTCTGGAGAGGGGAGATCGTCGTCATCGTCATCACCATCACCAATCCATCCCTCCTCCATGACTTCTCTTCACATGTGTGATTAATTCCCTGCTGTAGGCAAAGGGGATGGTAGGGATTGGATGAGTTAGATCATGTAATAGTTTATCAGATTGTTGGGGGCATGTTGCCTATAGTCTAGATTGGTGTTTATCTTCTTTGCTTCAACTTGTTGCTCTTAATGCTTGTCACTTTGGGCCCGAGTGCCATGTTTTCAGATCTGAACCCTATGTGTTTTCATGAATATATTTGTGTTCTTGATCCTATCTATGAGTTGTATGCACCTATTATGGTCCGGAACTGGCGATCCCAAAGGTGACAGCTTGGGACACCAAAGGGGATGGTCCATAATTTGAGGATTCCATGTATCCATTGAGTTTATTGCTTTGTTCCGGTGCTCTTTGACAGGAGCACCTTAATCTCCATAAGTTCCCTTTGGCCCCGTTCGTAGCAGGATGGTAGGACAAAAGATGTTGTGCAAGTTCTTATTGCAAGCACGCACAACTACCTATGGGATACATGCCTAATGTTTGATATTTGCCTAGATGATCATTGATTTTTTGTGTGCCTTGCCCCGTGTTAGAATCTAGTACATGTTCACCCTCATCCATGTAGCGCCCAACCATCCATCTCCCTAGCCTACAATGTTTTCAATCCTGCTGGTCATTAGTTGTTACTTTTGCTGTCGTCACCATCACTATCATATTACCATTACCACTTATCTTTTGTTGCAAGCAAGTATATTTCACGTGCGGTTGAATTGACAACTCAACTGTCAAAGCTTATAAATACTCTTTGGCTCCCCGTGTGTCGAATCAATAAATTGGGTTAACTTACCCGCGAAGACTATCTCGATCCCTTACGGTTGTGGGTCATCACTTGGGCATGCCCCCATGCATCCCCAAGAGATATTCGGGGAGACTCAAGCGTCTAAGCTTGGGGATGCCCCCGTGCATCCCTTTCTCCATCAACAATTATCATTTCGTCTCTCGTTTCACTATATTTTTATCACTTCATGCATTATGTCCTATGCTTGGAGCGTCTCGCTCTTAGGTTTTATTTTTAGTTTTCTTTAGCTTTGCTTGTTGTTCATAACAAGTTAGAACCCAGCTTTCTTTGTGTGGGAGAGAAACACGCTCCACTTCCAAAATCTAGAACACAACATAGGACTTTTCATGCTTATCTTTGTTGTGTGTGTTCTTTATCTTTTTTTTTCGTAGCTACTGTCATGTTTTTCTCTTAGTTTTCATGCTTATCTTTTCAAAGCTCTTCTGTTTAGTTTGTTGCTGGAACTCTCTTGAGTTTTCATGTTTATCTTGTTTAGGGAGTTTTCCTGTTGCACTTAGTTTTGTGTCTTGAGTTGGAGTAGGTAATTGAGGTTGCTATTCTTTTATAGTAGTAACTTGCAATAGTTTTGAGGTATTGTTTTGACTAATGTTTGGAATTTTGGTGTCAAGAGCTTTAGCCTATTAGTGATAGATGTCGTATTTTTGGCAATCCGTGTTTATTTTCAAAACTTAAAAAATTAGTTGAGAACTTTAGCTACTAGATGGATCACTACTCTTCTGAGGGGTCGAATATTAGAGTACACTCACGTACCATGAGTCGAGGATGCGCATGGATAACCAAACCCCCATACACTCCTCCTCGGGGTACTTGTATCTTTGTGAACCTCCTTATTAGATTGAGAGTTACTGATAATAAGTGCATGAGTTCTTCGTACTAATGTGAGTATTCGAAAGTTGACACTTCCACCTTCCCATATTTTTCTAGCCTCTCCTGTGCCGTGCATTGCTTTCTTCTCACTCCGAGAGTTGGCGTCCACCTTCGCCGGTACGTACAAACCCTTGGCACGCTACGCTCTGTCATCATAAAGCTCCTTATATCCTTCCTCAAAACAGCCACCATACCTACCTATCAAGGCATTTCCATATCCTTTCCGAGATATATTTCCATCCAATATCCATCTTCTCTTGACTTGATCTTCATGTCATACATGCTACTTGCTTGATCGATGAGCCGCATGCTAGTTGGGCCTTGCCCTAATCATTGCTACATGACGCGCTAGTATCATTGCTTATCCTGCTACCATGGCAGAGGCATACATTTGCATACATCATGATAGTTACATCTTCTTTATGATTTGAGTACTTTGTAAAGTGCGAAAGATCTAATATGCTTCTTGTAATATATAGAGTGTTGCCCCTAAAGTGAGGAAAAGATCCCAAAGTGGACAAATTAAAAGATCCCAAAGAGGACAAATTAAAAGATCCCAAAGAGGACAAATGAGAGAAATAGAAAGAGCCATTGAGGCCACCAAAAAAAGAGAAAAGGAAATAAAAAGAGAGAAGGGGGCACACTACTATTCCTTTTGAGAGATCCACACTCGTACTCCCTCTTATATCTTGTACTCCATAGAGATTATCATTCATGCATATAGCTATTTGGGGACCTTCACACTATAGAACTTGGCTTGTATATTCCAATCATGAGCCTCCTCAAATGAGCTCTAGGTCTTCTTGAGCAAGCAAGTTGGATGCACCCCCACTAGTTCCATTGGAGAGCTTACCTTAGCTCATATGTGCATCCGTTGCATGGCAATACCTACTCCTCACATCATATCTATCATTTGGATTTCTCTCGCCTATGATTGTCCTGATTGATGTGAGCCCTTCTCACCTTTTTGTCTTCCTCCTCCACCATATTCTCTCTTTGCCATCCTAAGTGTCAACTTTCTTGCTTACGCTTATCCATTGCATGAGTGCTCAAAATATCGAAAAAGGAGTGGATCAAATTGACTTGTACCTGGCTAGTGGTCTAGGGACGAGTCCAGATAAGATTCCAAAGAAGACCAAGTGTGAAACTTTAGTAGATTGAGTTGTCAACACCAAAATACTTTTTTCTCGTATTCCCTATCCCTCTTCTTGCACGCAAACACCATTTGGAGAGATTCGAGTCACGGACAGCGAGAGCTCTTGAACCTAATGTTCTTTTGTTACTTGTTGATACGTCCAAAACGTATTTACAATTTTTTCTTGCTCCATGACTCTTTTGTGTGATATTGCTATGATATTGATGAACTTCCATACACTTTCTATCATATTTGGACTAACCTATTAACTCAGTGCACCCCAGTGCAAGTTCCTGTTTTCTGCTGTTTTTCTATATCAGGTTTCCCCCATATAAAAAGTGCTCCAAAAATTCGGGAAAAATCCAATAAAAAATCAGAGATCAGGAAGCTTTCGGAATCACCGAGGGGGGGCCAGAGGGGACCCACCAGGGCCCCAGACGCCCTCCCGGCGCGCTCCAGGGTGGGGCCGCGCCAGGGGGCCGCCAGGACCCCTGGTGGCTCCCCTGGCTGCCCCCCTTCGCCTATTTATTCCCCGTGACGCAAAAACCCCGAGAAGGGAACCCTTTTTCGCGATCTCTCCTCTGTTCCACTACCGCCGCGCTTCCAAGATCGGGAGCACCAGAAGACCTCTTCCCGGCACCCTGCCGGAGGGAGGAATCACCTCCGCGAGCTTCTCCACCACCATGGATGCTTCCCGGATGAACCGTGAGTAGTCCACCTTGGACCATGGGTCTATGATCAGTAGCTATGTGATGTTCTCCTCGCCTGTTTTTTCTTCATGGATTAGACCTCGTGAGCTTCCCTACATGATCGAGGTACATATGTAATATTTTTGCTGTTGCTATGCTGAGTTTGCCGGGATCCGATGGATTATGAGATTATGTTTAGATTGTGTTTGAGTAATATATTTGATTCTCCTCTTTTATATTTATGTTCTTGAGTAATTCTTGCATGTTCTCCGTTGCTGTTTATTGCTTTGGCAAAGTAGTAGGTAGTGACTCCAAGAGGGAGCGTTATGCATTATTGTGGGTTCATGCCCCCCGATGACTAGCTTGAGTGACAGAAACATGAGTCTAGGGGATGTGTTGTTGCCACAAGGGGGAAAACAACGGTGCTTGTACTTGCGGGTGCAAGGATTGTTTACTTTACGCAAAGTTTTCTTTAATGCAGTTTTCTGTTTCTTTGAGTTTACATTTTGGGTGGGATTCGCAACTTAATACCAGCGAGATGTTCTGGATAGATATCTCAAGGTGGATGATTAGTAGGTAGATGCAGATGGATTTCGGTCTACTTGTCTTGGCGTACCGCCCATGCTTTTGAGCCTCTTCCTTTCTTTATAGCATAATTAGCATTGGTTTGCGCACATAAACCTGTCAATTGCCCAGCTGTAATTTGTTTACCTCGCATGGCTATTTTAACGTCTTTTGGGAGAGAGACATCACTACTGAACATCATAGGACCCCGGTCCATATTTCCAATATTGTTTACACTATCAATTTACTTTCAGTATTTACTTTTCCGTTGCTATCTATATCATTTTTATCCCGTGCGTTTTATCCTTTGTAAACAACAAGGTCGGAGGAATTGACAACTCCTCTGTACTCGTTGGGAAGCAAAGTTATTTTCTGTGTGTGCAGGTCCAGGTCAAGGAAGCAACTTTTTTCTAAAACGGTGCCATTGTTTCCTTGCCACCTTCTTGTATCTGTTGGAGTCGTACTGGTCCGATACTCAACCTTAGCATCTTCGCTAAGGGAAACTTGTTGTTGTCTACATCTCAACCTTCCACTTTGGGTAACCAACGAGGGGCGAGAAGTAAACTCTCGTGACATCACTTGTTTCAATGCTAATATAAACTCTTGTATGTTATTACTTTAATTGAATCACATACCTTGATTGCTTTACTTTTCAAAGTTCTTATATGGTTGCTAGCATGTCACCACAGAAATTATGCTTGTTGTCATTTACCTACTCGAGGACGAGCTGGAATTAAACTTGGGGATGTTGATACGTCCCAAATGTATCATTTATTTCTTCTTGCTTCATGCATGTTTTGTGTGATATTACTATGATATAGATACACTTTCATACACTTTTGATCATATTTTGACTATCCTATTAACTCAGTGCACGCCAGTGCCAGTTTCTGTTTTCTGCTGTTTTTCTATTTCAGTTTTCCCCCATATTAAAAGTGCTCAAAAATTCGGAAAATCGTATAAAAAATCAGCGTGAAGGAACCTTCTGGAGTCCCGAAGGGGGACCAGGTGAGACCCACCAGGGCCCCAGGCGCCTAGCTGGCGCGACCTAGGGCTTGGCCGCGCCAGGGGGCGCCTGGACTCCTTGTGCCCCCCTGGCTGCCCCCTTCGCCTATATATCTCCCATGACATGAAACTTCCGAAGACAGAACCCTTTTTCGTGATCTTGCCTCTGTTCCTCCGCCGCCGTGCTTCCAAGATCGGGAGCACCAATAGGACCCTTCCCGGCACCCTGCCGGAGGGAGGATCGACCTCCGGGAGCTTCCCCTCCACCATGGACGCTTCCCGGATGTGCCGTGAGTAGTTTCCTTTGGACCATGGATCCGTGATCAGTAGCTATGTGATGTTCTCCTCCCCTCTTTGTTCTTCATGGTTTAGACCTCGTGAGTTTCCCTACATGATCGAGGCACATATGTAATCTTTATGCTTTTGGTATGCTGAGTTTGATGGGATCTGATGGATTATGAGATTATGTTCAGATTGTGATAGAGTAATATATTTGGTTCTTATCTTTTATATTTTTGTTCCTAAGTAATTCTTGCATTTTCTCCGTTACTGTTTATTGCTTTGGCCAAGTAGTAGGTAGTAACTCCAAGAGGGAACGTTATGCTCGATTGTGGGTTCATGCCCCCTGATGACACACTTGAGTGACAGAAACATGAGTCTAGGGGATGTGTTGTTGCCACAAAGGGGAAAAAACGGTGCTTGTAACCGCGGTTGCAAGGATTGTTTACTTTAAGCAGAGTTCTTTTAATGCAGTTGTCTGTTGCTTTGGGTTTACACTTTGGGTGGGGCTCGCAACTTAATACCAGCGAGATGTTCTAAATAGATATCTCAAGGTGGATGATTAGTAGTAGATGAAGTTGGATTTAGGTCTACTTATTTTGGCGTACTTCCCATGCTTTTGAGCCTCTTCCTTTCTTTTGTAGCATAGTTAGCATTGCGGTGCGTTTATAATCCTGTCAATTGCCCATCTGTAATTTGTTTACCTCGCATAGCAGTTTTATCGTCTTTTTGGAGAGAGACATCACTAGTGAACATCACGGGACCCCGCTCCATATTCTCATCACTGTTTACACACTTATTAACTTTTCTGCTTTTACTTTCAGTTGCTATCATCATTATCATAATCCCTTGTGTTTTGATCCTTTGTAAACAACAAGACCAGAGAGATTGACAACTTCTATGTACTTCGTTGGGAGCAAAGTTATTTGTGTTGTGTGCAGGTCCAGGAGAAGCAAGTGATTCTTTTCAGACGGCGCATCACTTGCCGAACCACCTACTTATCATTGCCGGATTCCTATGGGAGACAAACCGTATCCTCTACATAGTGGAAATTTTCTGCTATCCTACATCTCACCTTCCACTTGGGGTAACCAACGAAGGGAGAGAAACCATTATTATCATCTCACACATCAAGCAAATTTCTGGCGCCGTTGCCGGGGAGCGAAGCTCTACGCAAGTTTTGCCCCGTGAACTTTGGCACCATCACTCATGTTCCTATGCCGCATATTAATCATGTTGGGGACCCCCCCCCTCCCGTTTGAATCCTGACACGTTTGGTAAATGGAAATTAGCTGTGGAGTCACATATTCGGAGCGCATCCACCCAACTATGGTGGATCATCATGAGAGGCTTTCAACCAGAAGATCCTTGTATTCTATCTCCAAGAGAATATGTTGATGAGAAACTCAATGATACTGCCTACAACATGCTCCGGTTGGTCGTGCCCAAGGAGTCCAAAGATCACATTGCTCTTTTGAAGAAGGCCAAAGAAATTTGGATTACACTTCGGGAAATCTTTGAAGGAGACAACAGTGTGCAGAGATCTCGGTTGGCTATTCTCACTCAAGAAGTCAACATGTTCATCAGGAAGGATGGAGAATCTGCGGAACATGTTTACCGTAGACTCAAGTCCATCGTGTTGGATTTGATGAACTTGGTATGCACTTGGGCAGATGAAAAGTTCATGAAGGACAAGTTCATGGGTGCCATGATCCTAACGGATGACACCATGGTTACCATGATACATCAACGCCCAGATTTTGATTAATTGACCCCAAATCAAATTGTTTCATCCTTCACCAACAACTCGTTTTTGAAAGCGAAGTCCAAGCAAACCCTTGATATTGTTCATGGGACAAATGGCTCCAACAATATTTCCTTGAAAGCGAAGAAAACGGTCTCCCCCTCCAAGTTGGTCAAGGTGGAAGAAGTGGAAGAATATTATGAGGATGAAGATGAAGCCTCTTGCCCGGAAAATGACTTTGAAGACTTGGCTCTTTTGGTCAAGAAATACACGGCACCATGTCTACAAGAGGGAAGGACCTAAAAGGAAAAACCTTTGGAAGAAGAAACTGCTACAAGTGTGATAGTCCGAAGCACTTTGTTGCGGATTGTCCCTATGAGAGAAGAGAAGACAAAACCGAGAACCTTGTGTTCAAGAAGAAGAGCTTCAACAAGTTTGCCAAGAGGCGTGGTGACAAGGCACTTGTTCATGAAGAGTACTTATTCGGGGATGATGAAGATGGTGATGATGAGAAAAAAGGCATGGCCGCGATTTCCATGCACTCCAAGTCCTCCTCCACCTCATCAAGCCTCTTCGACTCCCCCAATGAGAACAAGCCTAACTCCCACCGGTGCCACATGGCTAAAGAGGTAATATCAAGGTCTACTATTCCTACGCCATCATTTCCCACTCCCAACTCTTCGCTTATGGAGTTGTAGGATGAGTGTGAAGATGATGGTGTTGATTACGGTGAGGAATCATCATTGGCCTTCATGAAGACACTTAAGGGAGAATCTTTTTCTCGTTTCCTCAACATGATGAAGTCACTCACCGAACGTGATGGCTACATCGATAATGTGGAAACTCTCCTAATAGAGGAAAAGGAGAGAAATGATCTCCTTGAGCAAAATCTCCATGAAGTAGAAACCATGAAGGCCTCACTTGAGGAAACCGTCACCTCTCATGAGATAGACCTTTTTAAATTCAATGATACTCTAGAACTCTCTTTTGAAATTAAGCATTATCTCTTGGATAAAATTGCTAAGCTTAAATTTGTTCATGGTGAACTTGGTGAGCAGCATAAGCTCCTTGAAAAGAGCCACAAGCTCATAAAGGGGGACCTTATAAATCTCACCAAGGCTTACAATCAACTTAAATCCTCAACTCTTAAATCTCTTGCTACTTTCTCTCCTAGTGATGCATGTGCTTCTAACTCAATTGATTATGCATCTCTACTAGATGAAAACAAGAAGTTGAAAGATCAACTTGAGAAAGGTCTTGTGTCTTGCATTCAAGGTGAAAAGAACTTGAATGAGTTTTTGAGCAATCAAAAGGAATGTGTGGCGGTATGGGGTATGATCCCTCTAAAAAGAAGAAAAAGAACAAGCACAAGAATAAGAACAAGAGGAAGAAGCACCAAGCTACTCCTCCTAATTATGCCGACATGAACAAGAAGGGCACAAGGAGAAGGAAAAGGGAAAGGATAAAGTTAGAGAGGGAGTCATCACCAAGGAGATGGTTCCCTCCCCTAATTATGCCGACATGAACAATTCATCTTATGTCCTTTTGAGAAGGAATGATGGTTACACTTTTGCTAAATTTGTCGGCACTAATTTTGATGATTATGCATGGACTATTTGGGTTCCCAAGACCCTTGTTGCTAACTCTCTAGGACCCATTGAAAAATGGGGACCTAAAAACAAAGCTTGATTCTTGCAGGGCTATGCCTCCGGTGGCACTCAATGGGTGATTGATAGTGGTTAACCAAACATATGACCGGAGGCAAGTATAGGCTCGTGGGTCTCGTTGACTCGCTCAAGTCATCCTCAGACATGTCCTTGGGCGACAATAGCAAGGGCAAGGTATTGGGATTGGGAAAGTTTTTCATCTCAAGTGATTCCTCACTAAAAAATGCCATGCTTGTCTAATCCATTCATTACAATCTACTTTCCACTATCCAATTGGCACGTGTAGGTTATGAATCGCTCTTTAGTGAATTTCATGTGACCGTATTTAAAAGGGATACTCTCAAAGTGGTATTTGTTGGGCATGTTGAAGGCAACCTTTATGTGGTTGATTTATCGAAAGAGAGCACTCACCTGAAAACATGCCTAATGGCCAAGGCCGACGTGGGTTGGCTATGGCATCATAGGCTAGCCCACGTTGGTATGAGAAATTTACAATCCCTTATAAAGGGGGATCACGTTATTGGACTAAGCGATATTTCTTTTGCCAAAGATCGTGTTTGTAGTACTTGAATTGCGGGAAAGCAACATGAGAAGCAACATGAGGTGAAGACTATCATCACGTCGACGAGGCCTCTTGAGCTCCTTCATTTGGATCTTGTTGGGCCTCCATCATATGATAGTTTGGGTGGGAGGAGGTATTGCCTTGTCATTGTCGACGACTATACAAGATATACATGGGTTTTCTTTCTCAAGACCAGAGATGAGACTCAAGAGACCTTTACATCATTTGCCAAAGAACCTCAACGTCAACATCAATGTGTTATTATGGCTATTCAAAGTGACAATGGTATCGAGTTCAAGAATTACACTATGGATGAGTTCTTGAGTGATGAGGGGATCAAACATCAATATTCCGCGGCCTATGCTCCCCAACAAAATGGTGTTTCGAAGAGGAAGAATAGAACTCTTATTGAGATGGAAATAACAATGCTTGACGAGTACAAGTCTCCATACAAGCTTTGGGCCGAAGCCATCAACACCGCATGTGTAACAACCCGGGATTTCCACCCAAACTAAAAAATTTGTTTGTTGCGTTGCTGTGATGATTGCTTGTATTGTTTGCGGTGTTTGATTCGCCGAATTATTAATCGGTGAATACCCCCCCTATTTCTCGTATCGGATGCGAGACCGACCGTTTTCCACCACGGCACACAACCTTTGCAACATCGGGTTTCACCCAAGCACCGTCGCAACCGACACAAGACCAGCCATCGCCACCGGAACGAAAACCCCGTTTATTTAATAAACCGATTATTTTATTGGGCACCGAAAAATGTTCTCGGAACGTCATCGAAGTGAGGTCAGACTAATGGGCTCGCCGTGCTAAGCGCATGGTTCGAGAATTCGTCCGAATCGGAGGTCGTATGAACTACCGGCGGTTAGAAACGTGGAGTACCGGACGCGCACGAGAGAGAACGGGGTCATTTGCGTAAACCTGCCATCCAGGCCAGCCTATATAAAGACCCCCACCCCCTACCATTTCTAGGGTTTCCCTAGCCTAAAAATTGCAGCCACACCCCTGATCTCCCCTCAAATCTGCCCCAAAATACATCTCCCCATCGAAACCCTAACCCCAGCAATTTCTGGCCATCGGATTGCGAAATCGAGAGCTCCCGGGGTGTCCATGTCACCCCCAGCCTCCTCCCACACAGATCGGTCCCCACAGGGCCAGGAGCCAGCCGCCTCGGGCCCGAGCAGGGCCGGGACTGCCGCCGTCCTGCCGTAGCCGCCCGAGCTCCTTCCCCGCCGCCCGTCGTCAGAGTTTCTCCGACCACGCCACGAAGCGTCGCCGGCTGACGAGCACTCCCGCAGGTCGCCGTCGCGCTCTCCCACCTCCTCTCCTTCCCTGCTCTCCCTCTCACCTCATCTCTCTCTTAGTTTCACAGCCGAACCCGTCGCCATGGAGCCGCAATGGACCCCGAGCTCGAAGCTCCCTCGTCACCGCCCAAGAACCGCCGACGTCCTCCCAGTCAACCGGATCCAGGCTGGATCCGTGTGCCGTGCCCGTCCCTCGGCCTCCTGCCTTCCCTGCGACCCACCCCTCACCGGAGCAGCCGTCGGCATCAAGGCCGCCGCCGCCAAGTCTCGTCCAGATCGGGACGAGGACGAGGGCGAGCGCCCCGCTCGGTCTGCTAATTGGGCTTGGCGTGGCCCACCATGCGCCCAGTGGTGCGCGTAGCCCTCTCGCCCCGAGTGCGCCGCAAGTTATCTTGCGCCCATCCCCTCTACTGGGCCAAGGCCCGCTGTGGTGAGACGCCCCTTCCCTTTTTTATTTTGTTTTGTTGCATGTGTTGGGCTCGGCCCGCTGTTATATGACGCCCGTGTGCGATGTTTAGTTTCCCTGTGCTCTGCTGTTTAGGCCCAGTAGCGTGCTTTCGGCCCATTAAACTTTTAGCAATTATTTGCACATTACATAATTACAGAAAAAATAGGATTTTACGGTACCCGTATATTTTTAACGGTAGCTCGGACCGCGACGCGTTAAACATGTAACTTGTTTAGAATTTTGTGTAGATTATTAAAATGTGCTTTGTTGCCATGTTTGAAGTTGTTAACTTGCTGTTTTACTGTTATTTACACCGCATGACACAGTAAACTGTTTCTTTAATAACTTTTTAACCGTTGCTCCGATTAAAATGTTCTTTATATATAACTTGACTAGAATTGCATGTAGATTGTGTTTATGATGCTCTTGCTTGCTAATAAAAATTACATAATTATTTTTAGGGAAAAACAGTACCGAATGTAATAATTATCGTGGGGTCTGTAATAGTTGTCATGCATAGGTTTTACCCCCCACTTAAAGTGACTAGATTAGATAGTTTATTTATGCTTCACCTTTTGTCATGCTTGTGTGATATGCCATGTTTGAGTGAGATGTCATGTTAACAACCTTAGCTCATCTTGTCTAGCTAAACAACTTGAACCATTGTAAACGTGCGGTATCGTCGTGTGTGACGAGTACTCCACTTAGCCTGTTAGTAACCGCTCTCAACGATAGATGCGTTACCGTGCGTTGTCTCGTGTTGCCTTCCTGATGTTGATGCTTTCTCATGATTGCTTCGTATTAATAGATGTTTGATCGTGGATTGATTTCCAGTGTTTCCTTCCTGTGTTCTCCCGCATTTGCTCTCGGAAACGGTGCGAGCTCGCGATCGCCAACACCTTCGGAACCCGACTTATCAACAGGCAAGGACTATACATTACTTATGATCCATTCTATTATAACCAGCGGTTTGCATGCTAGTATAGGTTAGGTTCGATGTTTGATCCTACCACATGTTTACAACCTCTTTCAAACCGATACAGCCATGTCCCCTCCCAGCAAACCATGTACTGCTATGTTACTATTGCTCGTTGCTCAGCCCCTGCTTAATATGCATGCTTAGGATGCTACGACTCTTACCCTGTTACTCCTTGGTTTTGGCTATCACATTGTTTTATTATTGTGAGTGATATGATTATTATAATGTTGACTATATTCGACGAAGGATGGAAGGCCTAGGCTATCCCGCCTCGACGCTTTATTCCATTCGAGTCACCTAGGATCCGAGTTCCGGGTATTGTATTTAAGACTGAGCGTGCCTAACCGCGCGTGGGATTTTATGGGGTCCCTTTTTCTTACCTACCTAGCTTCAAACATTTCTAGTGGTGGCCCAAGCTGATTTACCATTTGAAAATCATGCTATATGTCTGTCGGGTCGCTCCTAGTAGATATCCTTTAAAATAACTTGGGCCAGCGGAGACATGGCTTTTCTTGTTGGTCCACCCCAGGGAGCTAGGGGGCTGACCACATGGTTTGGGTAGCTAACCCGACCTCTTCCATACGGTAGAGGCCAATTCGAGAGCGCGGCCGGCTTTTGAGTTGGATGTAGACTCACCGGGGGCCACCCGGATTTGTGCGTTGTTAGTTAGAGGGACCTGTTGTTTCGGATCTCTCGAAACTAAATAATAAAATGGATGCCTATGATGGGTAGCAACTGACAGAGATTGGCATGCGTGCGGAGCCTTGTAATGGGCAGTTGGTACACCCCTGCAGGGTTAAATCTTTTCAAGAAGCCGTGTCCACGGTTATGGATGACTTGAGACCTACTCCTTGTTCATAGACAACAACAACTGAGATAATCTTAATAACTTGATAATTGTGTGTGTGTGCCTTGACTGCTTCTTCTTCGTTGAGATGCGAAGGGGAGGACAAGGATAGGATAGGTGTTATGTTTGCGTAAGTAGCTGATAGCAAGACTTGTTGGAGGCGATTCCTCATAGAATGCTTGGCTTCTTATCTTACTCTCTAGATTGTTAGCCACTTCATAAATGCTAGTGCGGCAGCAACCTCACCACTTACCCCATCCTTACAGTGAACTACTAGTTATCCTAGAATGACGAGTGATGAAGTCCTTGCTGGGTCCGTTGACCACTACAGTTGGATGCTGAGTACTTCTGTACTCATGATACTACCCCCAAACTTTTTTCAGGGTTCTTGATGGACAACAGGTATGGTGATCGACGTTTCATGTGGAGACTCGACGACGACTAGTTAGGCGGATCCCGGCGGAGGGCCTGGACCCGTGTGGTTATGGGAGCGATGTCTTTTTCTCTTTGCCGCTAGGCATTTGATTGTAGTTTGTATTTAGACATGTATCTTCCGCTAATGTAATGTATTAAGGCAGTTGTATGCCGATTGTATGAGATGTTGTATCCTTGTAGATGTAATGTTGTGATATCATGTTGGAAATCTGGGGCATATGACATTGTCATATGTCGCGGTGGGATCGATATGTGCTTCATCCCCGGATCTGGATAGAAACAACTAGATCTGGAACAGTACCGCATATCGGGCCTTACAGCATGTCATGCCTTTAATAAGCTATATCTCGGCAAGCTCAACAACAAGACTGTAAGAGCAAGTTTTTCCCCCGAAGGTTTTGGAGATTGTTGGACAAAGCAGAAGAAGAACTAATTTTGTTTTCGAGTACAAACAGATACTTAGGTTCCAAAAGAATGGAGTTTGCAAGTGGAAAGTCGAAGGACAACTCACTGCAGCGAAGCTGCAGTCAACTACCGAAATCTTTGAAGGAAGGCGACCCCCAAAAAAAGTCGTCGAAAAAGAAGATGCTCTCGAGTAAAAGTTCAACGAGGAGAAAGCTGAAGCTGGTCGAAGACTTAGTCTTTTACTAGTTTCTCTTTAATTGCTTGAGTTGTAGGAAAAACCGTACTATCAAGAGGGGTTTGCTAGTTGAGATCTTATTCGAAGTGAATTTTCTCTGCTCAACCTAAACCCACAAAAGCCTACCGAGAGAAATCTTACTGAGTCGAGTGAATAGCTCGAAGGCAAAGTCATTGCACTTCGTGCCTTCGAGAGAGAACTCGGTCGGTAAGTCAACTTACTTGTTCCTCAAGTAAAGTTGCGCAGTGATTGAAATCCGACCGTTGTGGACACGCGTCAAGCTGTTGCATCGGGTCACTTCATTCATTTCACTCATCGGGATCGCCACCTATAAATACCCCGCACCTACCCGCCATTTCGGGTTGGCTGCTCCACTAAATATTCTAAGACAGAAGTACTCTGAGCATCCCAAGAGAGATTCATCGAGAGACTTAGGTCGATATTAGCTGATCTGTTTATCTTGGAGAACTTCAAGTCTCCTAGACGGTTAGGCGTTGCCTGTCAAGTAGTCGAAGTGAAATTTTCGCTGCCGAAGGAAGTTTGTAAAGTCTCGGAGATGTCCTGAATCATCTACCACGAGTGAAATCTGGACAAGCTCGAGGAGTTTGTTGAAGTGGAGAATAGGACGGAGAGAGTTTTTCTCCAGGTGTTCAATGACCAGTACCTCCAACCAGACGTAGCACTTTGCAGAGTGTGAACTGGTTTACCAAACATCGTCGTGTCAGGCTCGTTTTCCTTCTAGTATTTACATTCAGTATTTACTCGTTGCATGTTTGCCTTCGATGTTTACCTTCGCTCTCAATCCTATCGACCCATGCATGTCTTTCGATACTGTATTTCCTTCGAGATGCCTGTAGTCCTTCGCAGTTTTCACGAATTCCTTCTAAGGTCCTTAGAATTTTTAGAATTTATCATTCACCACCTCCCCCTCTGATCATTCTTGATCTTTCAATTGGTATCAGAGCTAGGCACTCCCTATGCTCTGCGTATTTTGGTCTAACCACCTGGAGTGTTGCCAAGAATGTCGTTTGCAGCTGTTTGCTTGGGGGAAACAATTCCTATTTACAATGGGAAGGACTATCCTTATTGGAAGGACACAATGAAGAGGAACATCATGGCCATCAACTCTTCTTCTTGGGAAGTTGTCAAGAATGGTGTAAATGTCAAAGACAAAAGTGCTATCACTCCTGAAGAGGAAAATAAGATGTCCCTTGATTCTGAAGTCTAGGTGTTCATCACAAACCATCTGATTCCAGAAAAATATCATGAAGTCAAGAATATTTCTACGGCCAAAGGTGTCTGGGACTATCTCGAGAAGATTGGTGAAGGTGTCTCTACTCAGAAAGATGCTCGTATTGACACCCTTCTGAGAAAATTCTATCGATTCAAAGACACGAGGGAGAGAAAGTTAACTCCATATACAGCAGACTCACTACTCTGTCAAATGAACTGATTTCCCTCGGTGCCGAAGACATTACCAATCGGATTGTTCTCAGAACTTTGCTCCGTTCCCTTGATGATTCCTTCGATCAAATTGTGTTGATGATTAAGGAAAGGACTGATTTCAAGGATCTTGTTTCCGCTGATATTCTCGAGAGACTCTACACTTTCGAGATGGAAGAAGAAGAAAAACGAGATGTTAATGGAACTCGAAGAAAATCTCATGCACTCAAGGCCAAAGCTTCACATCATTCCTCTCCTGAAGCCAGTTCTGAATCTGGAGGTGCCTCAGATGACCCCGAGAATATTGGAAAAGATCTAGCACTGACAGTGAAAAGATTCAATTGCTTCCAGAGAAGGAATTCCTCTTCACCGAAGAAAAACTACTCCTCCAGACATTCGAGAAATTCATCACAGCATCGATCATCATCTAGAAACTCTTCAGCGAAAGATAACTGCTGCTACAAGTGCAATAAGCCAGGTCATGTCATTGCTGATTGTCCTCTCTGGTAAATTGAACATAGATCAAAGCATTCTCACAGCAACTCTTCGAGCAAGTCACATAGATCGAGCAAAAACTATGAGTCGAAGAGATATGATTCAAAGTCCAGAAAAGACAAGAAAGGTGGTTTTGATGATGACAAGAAGAAAAGTATCACAAACATCGAGAGAGTTCTTCCTCGAAATCACATTCCTCTCGACGCAAGAATTCTCACCGTGCCAAAGCCTATCTGGGTAAAGAGATGAACTCTGAAGATGAAGCCTCCGGTTCCGAAGCTGAATCAAACTCAAGATCTGGTTCTGGTTCTGGTTCTGAATCTGATGGATTTTCTGGTCTAGCATTTGCTTCGAACAAGACTTCAAGTTCATTCTTCACCAACCAAAGCAGTAAAGATGAATCTCCAGCTTACTGCTTCATGGCCAAGGCTAAGGTATCCTCTTCTAAGAATTCCTACGATACTTCTGATGGATCTGCTTATGAAAGTCAATCTAGGATAAGCTATGCCAAACTTGCTAAAATTGCTTCTATCCAACAAGATGAACTAGATTCTCTAAGTGAAACTATTCAAAAATCTGAGACTTTGTTGATACGTCCCAAACGTATCTATAATTTCTGCTTGCTCCATGCATGTTTTGTGTGATATTGATATGCTTTTGATACACTTTTATATCTTTTTATAACATATTTTGGAACTAACCTATTAATGGTTGCAAGAGTGCACAAGTTCTTGTTTTTGTACTTTATGTGTAGGAATTACTTGGATAAAGGAAAAATCACAAAAAGGAGCCTTGTAGGAGTTGGACTCTAACTCTCCCGAAATCTGTCCCCACCAGACAGGTTTTAAAGATTGTCTCGGAAACGCTAGAAGACGGCCTCAAACGAAAAAACTTAAAACTACAAAGTTGTATGGAATTTTTTTTCCGGTGGATTTAGACATAAAATTAGGCCCAATAGGATTTCGGATGCTTCCAGAAACCCCGAAATACAGAAGACGTAATCTGGATGACGGGAATTCGAGAGTCTATATAAAGAGAGGAAACCTAGGTCAAAGGGCACCACGAAATTTCCTCCCCCTTGGCAGCCGTCTTGAGGGGGAGATCAATCTCAACAGCAGCACCATCTCCAAGGAAGAAGAAGGGGCCAAGGGCCGCTGCCCCCAAGGGCCGTGGCCTTGGGCGCCGCCGCCGCCGTGGCCGCCACCGTCGCCGTCTCCTTCATCTCCTCCGGGCGGCACCTCTCCATCAACAACTCTCCATCTCACCATGTCCATGTGTGAGTAGTTCCCCCTCGGGGCTAAGGCTTATATCTTGATCTATGTGGTTTCTCTCTCTCCCATGATGTGATCTTTGTTGTGATCATAGGCTATGTTAATCTACGGTGATCCCATGATATTTCCTCTTCCTCTATGTATTGGATTGATGTACTCAATTGATCTTATCTAGTATAATCTCCGAGACCAAGGTGACATCGGTCTATTGGACATGGGTTAGAAGAATATTATCATGAGTGATTTCCTCTTTTGTATGTGGATTGAAGATCGAGAGTCTCTTGGTGCTTGTCTTTGACTATCCTTTAGATATGTTGTGGTGATTGTGGTACTCTCTTTGGATGGCCGCGGTGACATTGGGAAATCCATAGATTTAGAACTACGAACCCTGAGGTGTTCTTTTGTAGCCCTACACAATTCTTGTCCTCTCTTGACCACAAAGGAATGACCTCCGAGTACGTCTCCATTGCATGTTTTATGGGAAATATCATGTGATTAGACTATGTTAATGTTGTTGGGAGTTTCCACTAGTGAAAGTATGAATCCTAGGCCTTGTTTCCACCTTGCAATACCGTTTGTGCTCACGTTTGCCACTTGTTTCTTCGATGCACTTTTTATTACAGATTTATATTACTTCGTTTTACCACACCTATCACCATGGGCTCCCCAAAGATATGATTATTACTAATTTCTATGCAAGGCTATCTCGACAGGATAAAGATTTGCTCGATGCTTCCTCGATGGGTTCTTTCACAAATGAAAAGATTGATGCTAAATGGGAACTCCTCGAAAGAATCCAACACAACACTGAAGATTGGGAGATCGACAAAGGTAAAGAGTCAGGTATAATTTATGAGTATGATTGCATTAAGTCCTTTGTTGAAACTGCAAGTTTTAATAAATTTGTGCTAAGTTTGGGCTTGATTCTCAACTCCTTGTCGATTTCCTCAAATCTTGTGCTGCACATCTTAATATGCCTAAGGAGAATTGGATCAAGCATCATGAACCTTTTAAAGAGATTTGCAAAGAAAATGAAATTTTTAATGATGATTGCAACATGCATGATCCAATTCCTGAAAATGAAGTTTTATATAAGCATGTTAAATTTTTTGGAGTGGATAGACCTTGTGAAAGGCCTATGATTGAATAAGAGAAGTATTGTAAGCAACATAAGCATGAAAGAACAATCACTTGGGTTAGAGATTTAAATGAAATTGCTAGAAAATTGTGTGACCTTTATCCTTTTACTTGTGAACTTTGCTGCATAAAGGGTCACTTCAATTTTAAGTGCATGTACTTTCAAAACATAACTGTTAGCCAGTTGTGTGATGACATGATCACCCCTGATCTTTATGATGAGCTTATGTTATTTTTGATGTGTGAAGAGTTATCAGAAAAGACTTCTTGGCTAGATGGTCATGCTTTGGGAATAAATAACACTTTGCAGAAATGCCATCTCTATTGGGTTGTTAATTTCCATGAGAATGATTACATCAGTAAGATTAGAAAGGAGGGAACCCTACCAAAGTATAAAAATGTCTCTTATATTTCTACTAATAAAAAGGAGAGTTTCTCCCAAGTTTCCCCTATTGTTTCTAATGATAAACCAGGATATGTGGACAAACTTCCCTCCAACCACTCCTTCCTAAGGTGAAGAAGAAGAAAAAGAAGAGGAGGAGGAAGAGGAGCAGGAAGGAAGAAGAATGGGTAACAACCTGGCCTGAGCATATTCCTCGCATCGATTTTTATCCTAACGGACAGAAATTTATGGATGATGGTGAGCTTGATTGCATTCATTATTACCTTGAAGATAAGTCTGTAGGTACTAGTGAAGATGATTTTGATTATGATATGCATGTTACTTTTTTTGATTGGGAAAATGATGATAATGCTACTTATGACCTTGAAAATCTCTTTGGTACCAACTCTGAGAGTGATGATATGGAATGCTCCAAGCTTGGGGATGATAGGATTGCAAGTCCTTTACCCATTAGTGATGTGGTAATTGATAATTCTTTTGCTAGTAAGAATAAAGACAATATGTTTACAAATATAGTTTCTAGCAATGATAATGCTCTTATCTACTATGATGATGTTATAAATCCTATTTTTAGTGATTATAAAGGTACCTATGACATAAGGAGAAATTATCCTTCTGAAACTTGTCATGATCATGGAGGGAATTACTCCCTTGTTGAACACCATCTTCCTAATAGACAATTAATCTATAGTGTTCAAGTTGTTTATGATAGTCCTACTCCCACTATTACCAATGAGAAAGATTATGCTTATGTGGAGAGTAAGAGTACCCTTTTGCATGTGGATCATGGTAACAATTTTTTATGTGATACTTATATTGTTGAGTTTATTCATGATCCCACTGAAAATTATTATGAGAGGGGAACATATGCTCATAGATATTGCAATAATATCAAATTCACTCTCTTTATGTTGAAAGCTTTGAAGTTGCACTTGTTTTTCCTTCCTATGCTAATATATTTATGCTTCAATGAGTCAATATTCTATAAGATCCCTTTGCATAGGAAGCATGTTAGACTTAAATGTGTTTTGTATTTGCTTCCTGATGCTCTATTTTGTTCTTCAATTCTTATTCCTATGAGAGCATCACTAAAATCTTAAGCCTATCTTTGTGGCTATAAAGAAAGAGCTCTAGGGAGACAACCCTTGTTATCTTTAAATTGAGTTTTTACCTTATGTTTTTAGTGGTCTTGATGATTGTTACTACTATATCAACATCATTGTATCTTTATTTTCAAGCTTTGTGCCAAGTCTAGCCTCCGATTGCAAGAAAGTTCAAAAGTTGTGGCATGCTGTCCAGAAAACTGATTCTGTCCTTGGACGGAAAAATTAGCCTAAAATCACCAGTTCATCTTTTTGATCTGAATTTTTTTGACAGCGTGCTCCATACAATTGAATTTCGAGCGTCTGTTCTGAGTTTTTTGATTCGAGTTGCAGAAGTACCCCTAAAAAATTCTTTACTACCTGCTGTTCTGTTTTTCACAGATTCTGCCACGGTTTGTCTCTCCTTACTTTTGCAAACCTTAAGCTTGCTTTTTCTTTGCAAAAACCTTTTGGCAATCTTGAGAAACAGTAGCTCTTCAAGAATATATTTATATCCAGTAGGGAAAAGTTATTTATTAAGGGTACTAACCTCTCTAATCATCTTATGATGAGTTATGTATGAAGGGAGTTTTCAAGTGTCCGATGGAAGATGATGAAAGAAGATTCGGGAGTGTCAAGCGCTCAAGCTTGGGGATGCCCCCATGCATCCCCAACAAATAATCAAGGAGACTCAAGTGTCTAAGCTTGGGGATGCCCCCGTGCATCCCCTTCTCCATCAACAATCATCAGTTCGTCCTTCCTCTCACTATATTTTTATCACTTCATGCGTTATGTGCTATGCTTGGAGCGTCTCGCTATTAGGTTTTATTTTTAGTTTTCTTTAGCTTTGCTTTCTGTTCATAACAAGTTAGATCCCGTCTTACTTTGTGTGGGAGAGAAACACGCTCCGTTTGAACTAGAACACAACATAGAATTCTTCATGCCTATCTTTTTGCTGTTATAGGTTCTTTATCTTTTCGTAGCTACTGTCATGTCTAGTTTTAGTCTTAGTTTGTCTTAGCAAGAGCCTTGGCTTTTGTTTAGTTTGTCGCTGGAACTCTCTTTAGTTTTCATGTTTATCTTGTTAAGAGAGTTGGTTGTTGCACTGAGTTATGTTTTGTCTTGAAAGTAGGTAATTGAGGTTGCTATTTAATTTTAGTAGTAACTTGCAATGGTTTTGAGGTATTGATGTGAGTAATGTTTGAACTTTTGGTGTCAAGAGCTCTAGCCTATTAGTGATAGGTGTCGTATTTTGTGCAATCCGTGTTTATTTTCAAAACCTAAAAAATTAGTTGAGAACTTTAGCTACTAGATGGATCACTACTCTTTGGAGGGATCGAATATTAGAGTACACTCACGTACCATGAGTCAAGGATGCGCAAGGATAACCAAACCCCCATACAGTCCTCCTCGGGGTACTTGTCTCTTTGTGAACCTCCTTACTAGATTGAGACTTACCGATAATAAGTGCATGAGTTCTTCGGACTAATGTAAGTATTGAAAGTTGACACTTCCACCTCCTCATTTTTGCTAGCCTCTCCCGTGCCGTGCATTGCCTTCTTCTCACTCCGAGAGTTGACGTCCACCTTCGCCGGTAAATCCAAACCCTTGGCATGATACCCTCTGTCATCATAAACCTCCTTATATCTTTCCTCAAAACAGCCACCATACCTACCTATCAAGGCATTTCCATAGCCTTTCTAAGATATATTGCCATGCAACATCCACCTCTTCATGACTTGATCTTCATGTCATACATGTTCCTGCTACACTGGCAGAGGCATACATTGCATACATCATGATAGTTACATCTTCTTTATGATTTGAGTACTTTGTAAAGTGTGAAAGATCTTCTATACTTCTTATAATATATGGAGTGTTGCCCCTAAAGTGAGGAAAAGATCCCAAAGTGGACAAATTAAAAGATCCCAAAGAGGACAAAATTAAAAGATCCCAAAGAGGACAAATGAGAGAAATAGAAAGAGCCATTGAGGCCACCAAAAAAATACAAAAAAATGGAAAAAAGAGAAAAAGAAATAAAAAGAGAGAAGGGGGCACACTACTATTCCTTTTGAGATATCAACACTAGTACTTCATCCTCTATCCCTTGTACTCCATAGAGATCATCATTCATGCATATAGCTACGTGGGGACCCTTCACACTATAAAACTTGGCTTGTATATTCCAATGATGAGCCTCCTCAAATGAGATCTAGGTCTTCTTGATCAAGCAAGTTGGATGCACCCCCACTAGTTCCATTGGAGAGATTTTCTTACCTCTTATGTGCATCCGTTGCATGGCAATACCTACTCCTCACATCATATCTATCATATGGCCTTCTCTCGCCTATGATTTTCCTCATTGATGTGAGGCTTTCACACTTTTTTGTCTTCCTCCTCCATAATTATTCTCTCTTTGCCATCCAAAGTGTCAACTCTCGTGCTTACGCTCATCCATTGCATGAGTGCTCAAAATATCGAAAAGGAGTGGATCAAATTGACTTATACCTGGCTAGTGGTCTGGGGACGAGTCAAGATAAGATTCCAAAGAAGACCGAGTGTGAAACTTTAGTAGATTGAGTTCTCAACAAAAATAGTTTTCATCTCGTATTCCATATACCCTTTCTTGCACGCAAACACCATTTGTAGACATTCGAGTCACAGACAGCGAGAGCTCTTGCACCTTTATGGTCTCATGTTGCTTGTTTCAATGCTAATGTAGACTCTTGCCTGTTATGACTTGAATTGAATAGCATGCTGTGATTGCTTTACTTTCAAAGTTCTTATATGGTTCCTAGCATGTCACCACAGAAATTATGCTTGTTATCATTTACCTACTCGAGGACGAGCAGGAATTAAGCTTGGGGATGTTGATACGTCCCAAACGTATCTATAATTTATGCTTGCTCCATGCATGTTTTGTGTGATATTGCTATGATTTTGATACACTTTCATATCTTTTTAAAACATATTTTGGAACTAACCTATTAATGGTTGCAAGAGTGCACAAGTTCTTGTTTTTCTACTTTATGTGTAGGAATTACTTGGATAAAGGAAAAATCACAAAAGGAGCCTTGTAGGAGTTGGACTCTAACTCTCCCGAAATCTGTCCCCACCAGACAGGTTTTAAAGATCGTCTCAGAAACGCTAGAAGACGGCCTCAAACGGAAAAACTTAAAACTACAAAGTTGTAGGGAATTTTTTTCCGGAGGATTTAGACATACAATTCGGCTCAATCGAAGTTCGGATGCTTGCAGAAACCCCGAAATACAGAAGACGTAATCTGGATGACGGGAATCCGAGAGTCTATATAAAGAGAGGAAAACTAGGTCAAAGGGCACCACGAAATTTCCTCCCCCTTGGCAGCCGTCTTGAGGGGGAGATCAATCTCCACAGCAGCACCATCTCCAAGGAAGAAGAAGGGGCCAAGGGTCGTGGCCTTGGGCGCCGCCGCCGCCGTGGCCGCCACCGTCGCCGTCTCCTTCATCTCTTCCGGTCTGCACCTCTCCATCAACAACTCTCCCTCTCACCATGTCCATGTGTGAGTAGTTCCCCCTCAGGGCTAAGAATGTGGTTTCTCTCTCCCATGATGTGATCTTTGTTGTGATCATAGGCTATGTTAATCTAGGGTGATCCCATGATATTTCCCCTTCCTCTATGTATTGGATTGATGTACTCAATTGATCTTATCTAGTATAATCTCCGAGACCAAGGTGACAGCGGTCTATTGGAGATGGGTTAGAAGAATATTATCATCAGTTATTTTCTATTTTGTGTATGGATTGAACATTGAGAGTCTCTTGGTGCTTGTCTTTGACTATCCTTTAGATATGTTGTGGTGATTATGGTACTCTCTTTGGATGGCCTCGATGACATTGGGAAATCCATAGATTGAGAAGTACGAACGCTGAGGTTTGTTTTTGTAGCCCTACACAATTCTCGTCCTCTCTTGACCAAAAAGGAATGACCTCCGAGTACGTCTCCATTGCATGTTTTATGGGAAATATCATGTGATTAGACTATGTTAATGTTGTTGGGATTTGCCACTAGTGAAAGTATGAAGCCTAGGCCTTGTTTCCACCATTGCAATACCGTTTGTGCTCACGTTTACCACTTGTTTCTTTGCTGCACTTTTTATTACAGATTTATATTACTTTGTTTTACCACACCTATCACCCATATTTTATCATCTCTTCGCCGAACTAGTGCACCTATACAACTCCTAGTTGTATTAGGTATGTTGGGGACACAAGAGACTTCTTGTATCTTAATTGCAGGGTTGCTTGAGAGAGACCATCTTCAACCTCTACTTCCCTGAGTTCGATAAACCTTTGGTCATCAACTTGAGGGAAATTTTTGCTGTCCTACAAACCTCTGCGCTTGGAGGCCCAACATAGTCTACAAGAATAGAAGCGTGCGTAGGCATCATTTGTCTATCGACGAGATTGAGAAAGGAAAAACTTTGACAAAGGAGCATGCTGCTCTGAAGGAAAAGTATGATGAACTTTACTCTCGACATGATCTTCTCTCAGTGGACTACGAGAAGCTAACCTATGAATTCCTTCAAAGGAAAATGGCTCTCGAGAAACTGAGAGAGGCTCATGAAGAGTTGGAGAATGTCAATCTCACGCTCATTGCTCAACAGGGCTCAGAAACTAAATATGAATCTACTTCACCTTGCTTGACTTGTTTGCAACGAAGTAAAATTGAGTCTATTTCTGATAAATCGAAAGGAAAGCAACCTATTGTCATTGATGATGCTAACCCCTCGAACGACGAAACTATTACCGAGGAACTCCTCAGGTTGAAAGATTTATTTGAAACAGGCATGTTCAAAAGTGTTCAGGGACACCAGTATCTATGTGATATCCTAAAGAAGGCACTTCTTCATAGGAATCCTCGAAAGGAAGGAGTTGGTTTCGAAAGGAAAATCGACCCTGATGGCATCTACTAGGAACCTGAGCAGTATCCTAAAACTGTCTGGGTTGTGGCGAAGGAAAAGCCCATTTATATTGCTAACCTTTCAGGTTTCAACTGCAAAATTGATAAGGCTATTGTTGATGAATCACTTGATTCTGACTACAAGCTTATCAAAGATCAGGAAGGAAAGGTGTATGCGGAATTCGTTGGTACTCCTCCGAAGAATGGTTTCTATAAGCAACAGATTTGGGTTCGCAAATCTCTTGTAGAAAAACTGCCCCCTAACCATTCTATGCAGGGAAAATCTTCGGTACCACCGAAACACTACTATTCTCTCGAGGATAGGAATGAACCCTTGGTGCCTGCTTCAAATGTTCCACAGAAGGAATACTATCGAGTTGATAGAAATGTTTATCGTCATCGTGACAATAAATACAAAATTTATTTTACCTACCAGTACTCTAACCCCTCATCGAGGAATTATGTTTATGGTGTGCTTGATGGTCCCCCTCGTCAATATGATCCTGTTCGCTATAATACCACTGCGTCATCTAGCACTTCCATGCCTTCTCAGTCACCTGCTCGTTTGTGGGTGGTTAAGAAGAACTAATTCTTCTGCAGGGCTATGTCTCCGGTGGATCCGAATGGGTCATGGATAGTGGTTGTACAAATCATATGACCGGAGACAAAGATTTGTTCACCGAAGAAAAACTTACTGAATCTTCTCAGAGATATATTACCTTCGGTGAAAACAACAAAGGAAAAGTACATGGTTTGGTTAAGGTTGCTATATCGAAGGATAAGCATATTGACAAAGTTATGCTTGTTCAATCTCTAGGATATAATCTTATGTCAATATCAAAACTTTTTGATATGGTTATGCTTGTATTGTTCTTTGCTTCTTATTGTGTTGTCTTTTCACATGATGATTATTCCTTCGTGTTCGAAGGATATCGCAAAGGTGATCTTTATATTTTTGATTTCTCTTCGGGACCTGCAATGTCCACATGCTTAATGGCTAAAGCCACATCTGGCTGGTTATGGCATCGAAGACTGGGTCATGCTAGAATGAAAAATCTTCAAACTCTTATCTTGAAGAAGAATATCGTTGGTATTGTTAATGTAAAATTCGACAAAGATCGTCTATGTAGTGCCTATGAAGCAGGAAAGACTGCCAAGAAACATCACTCAGCAAAAACTTGTTGGATATGTGCCCTAGAGACAAATTAATAAAGATATTTGTCACATATCCGTTTTGTTCATAATACGTTTTATACTGTGCTATAACTGTATTACTTGGAAATACTAATACAGGTGTAGTATAAAACATGGTCCGTAGTTTAACTCGGGAAAACTATCTCATTGGGCAATTGATTGATCAAGCTTTCCTGATCATGGTGACACTTAAGTCCATTGACAATGAGCTCATATCATTAGGGGAATGATGTGATGGACGTACACCCACCTAAAGTAATGCAATGTGATCGAGTCACATAGTTCAGCGTTGCTATGACTTTGTAACGTATGGCTTAGTCCTTAGACCGCAATGATCATACGTAATTGTCATCTATGAGGAGACTTTGATTTGTATCCCACCGCCTGACTGAAATATGCTGGCTATAACGGTGCACTTTGGGTATTCCGAAATAGATGGTTGATGAGTATGTGAATAGATCAGAGCGGGATTTGTCAGTCCTTGTGACAGGACAGGTACTCTAGGCCCACTCGGTGATATTGCATCAACAGCTTGCAAGCAAGTGACTAGGTCACAAGAGATGCAATGATCATGGACGAGTAAACTTTTTTGTTGTGAACGAGATGTGAACACGGTATGTGGATACCGACGATCAAACCTCGGACAAACAAAGTACCGCAGCACAAAGGGATTACGTCGTATCGTTAACGGTTTCCAAAAGCGATCGAAGTTCATTCGATGGAAGCGCAGGGGCTGTCAAGGATTGTAACCAGGTCCAACTGACTAGTCATTGGTCAATGAGAAGAGTCTCGACCATGTCTGCTGTTTCCCGGACCGTTAGGGTGTCACACTTAAGGGGCAATCGATGCTACGGCAGATTCGGGATCAATCGGTGAAATAGGAGAAAGCACCGGAATAGTTCCGGGAGAGAACGGAAGTTGTTCCGGATATTTTGAAAGGTTCAAAATAATGTTTAATTATATTTAATAATGTTTTAGTATTTAATTATCTGAATTAAATATTAAAATATATTTAAATTAATTAATTAAATGGGAAAAAGGCAAATGGGCCCCTTAGGGCCCATTAGGGGAAGGAGGGAGCCTCCCCCCTTGGCCCATGGCACCAAGGGAGGGGCCCACCCTCCATATGGCGCACCCCCCTCCCCTCCCCTTTGGTTTAATTCCACATGGGAAGTTGAGGGAGGGTGGCACCCCCCCTTGGCCTATATAAGGAGGGGTAGACCCCCCTTTTTCCATCATCTCATTGAGTTGTCTCTCTCTCTTTCTCCATTTCCGGAAGTGGACTCCCCTTGTTTGGAGTCTGCACCAGGATTGGAGTTCTCCACCATAAGGCAGGCCGTCGCTCTGCCGGAGTCGGGATCCGAATCCGTCTTCTTTCCGCTGCTCGCCTGGTTCGGAGCCCGGAGGGAACATCGGTTGCACTGTACGTGTGTAATCTCTTCGAGGCACTGCACTTGTGGTGCTTCGTCGCTGGAGGTTTACCGGGAGTCATCCTCGCCGGTGGTGGTCTTCTACACGACAGGGAGGTCGTAGTTCTGAGTCTACGCCAACCACGTTCGCAAGAACGTTTCCCTCTTTCGGTCTTCAAAGGTATGAACACCGATTCCCTCCGTTACATTACATCTCCATAGCATAGATCTTGGGTTCGGGTACCGTAGGTATGAAAAATTTGTGTTTTCTGCCCCGTATCCCAACAAAACTATCATGACTACTACTCGTCCTCTTGAATTGCTTCATATTGATTTATTCGGTCCTCAAAATTATGCTAGTCTGGGAGGTAAAAAGTATGGTCTGGTTATTGTTGATGATTTCCCTCGATATACTTGGGTTTTATTTCTAGATGACAAGAGCAAGGTTGTTGAAATTTTCAAAACTTTCGCAAAGAGAGCTCAGAATGAATATGAATTATCTCTTAATCATATCAGAAGTGATAAGGGTACAGAATTCAAAAACACTCATATCGAAGAATTTCTTGATGAATATGGCTTTACTCATGAATTCTCGGCTTCTTATACACCGCAACAGAATGGTGTGGTCGAGAGAAAGAATCGAACTCTTATTGAAATGGCCAGAACAATGCTTGCTGAATACAAGACTCCTATCAGGTTCTAGGCCGAAGCTATTAACACCGCATGTCATATCATCAACAAAGTTTATCTGCACAAATTTCTGAAGAAAACTTCACATGAGCTTATCACTGGTAAAAAGCCGAATGTTTCATATGTCAGGGTTTTTGGTGCTCCATGTTATATTAGAGATATGAATCACATCTCCAAGTTTGCCCCAAAGGCACACGAAGGTTTTCTCCTAGGTTATTGTTCGAATTCTCACACTTACAGAGTTTACAACTCTCATCTTGGCAAAGTTGTAGAAACTGTAAGTGTTCGATTTGATGAAACTAACGGCTCTCAAAAGGAGCAATTACCTCTTATCCTAGATGAACCACCTTTGGATGAAGTTATCAGGTACATCGCTATTGGAGATATTCGACCTGTCAAAGGAAATCCACATCAAGTCAACAAGGATGATGATGATCCAATGTTCCCACACATAGTCCGGGGCGCTGGAGATCAACATCCTGAAGCTAATGATGTACAGGTCGAAGGAGAACGCATAAACGAAGAAAATGCTCAACCCGAAGGTCAAGCTGAACCAGAAGGAAATGATCCCGAAGGACAAGCTGATCCTGAAGGCCAAACTGGTCCCGAAGAACAACCGGATCCTCGGGCTGTAGAAGGAGCTTTATCTCGTGTTCGAAGGAGAGTGGACGTCGACTCAATACTCGTAGAGATTCGTCTACCAGGTCGTCCTACCACTCGCTCTCACACTCGTTTAGCCAACTTCTATGGAAATTTCTCGTTTGTATCCATGCTAGAACCATCAAAATTCAATGAAGCCATGATGAACTCAGATTGGATGACTGCAATGCTCGAAGAACTTAACCAGTTCGAGAGAAATAAAGTCTGGTCCCTTGTCGATAGACTTGATCCCAAGAAGCATAATATCATTGGTACGAAGTGGATTTTTCGCAACAAGCAAGATGAAGATGGCATTGTTATAAGGAATAAAGCTCGACTAGTTGCACAAGGTTACACCCAAATCGAAGGTATTGATTTTGGTGAGACTTATGCTCCAGTTGCTCAACTTGAATCCATTCATTTCATGCTTGCTTTTTCCAATTACAATGGTATATTGCTATATCAAATGGATGTCAAAAGTGCATTTCTTAACGGTGAAATCGAAGAAGAAGTATATGTTATGCAGCCACCAGATTTTGAAGACCCGAAGAATCCTGATAAGGTGTACAGGTTGCACAAGGCCCTATATGGGTTAAAGCAAGCACCTCGTGCTTGGTATGAAACACTGAAGGATTATGTCGATGATATTATATTTGGCTGTACTAACCCTGATATCAGCGAAAAATTTGCTCGTATGATGTCGAAGAAATATGAAATGTCTATGATGGGTGAATTGAAGTTCTTTCTCGGACTTCAAATCCGTCAACAGAAGAATGGGACATTTATCTCTCAAGAGAAGTATCTCAGATATTTCCTAAAAAAGTTTGATCTTGTCAATTGCAAAACTATCAAGACTCCAATGCCTACGAATGTTCACCTAGATGCAGATGAGAAGGACAAACCTTTCGATTAGAAGAAATATCGCTCGATGATAGGTTCTCTTCTTTACCTTTGTGCATCTAGACCTGACATTATGCTATCAGTTTGAATGTGTGCTCGTTTTCAGGAAAACCCGAAAGAATCACATCATATTGCTGCCAAGCGAATTCTTCGATATCTGGCTCATACACATACCTTGGAACTATGGTATCCCAAAGGTGCCCATTTTGATCTCGTTCGGTATTCTAATTCTGACTGGGCTGGTGATCGAGTCGACAGGAAATCTACCTCAGGCACATGTCATTTTCTTGGTAGATATCTTCTCTGTTGGGCTTCGAAGAAACAGAATTGTGTATCCATTTCTACGGCTGAAGCCGAGTACATTGCTGCTGGTTCATGCTGCACTCAAATTCTGTGGCTCAAGCAAACGCTGAAAGATTATGGTATTCTTGTGAAGAAAATTCCATTGCTATGTGATAACGAGAGTGCTATCAAAATTTCCCATAATCCAGTGAAACACTCTCGAACGAAGCATATTGATATTCGTCATCATTTTCTTTGAGATCACGTTTAGCGAGAAGATATTGTTATCAGTCATGTTCGCACCGAAGATCAATTGGCTGATATCTTTAGGAAGCCCCTGGATGAGAAAAGCTTTTGTGCACTAAGGTGTGAGTTGAACATATTGGACACACGCAATGTGCAGTAAGATCATAACTATCGGTACTCTATATTATATTTTTTTTCTTTCTATAAGAAGTTTACTTTCATTGGCTTTCTATCGTGTTTCTTATCGTTTGTTTTTCTTCGTTTGGTGTTGTCCTATACACTTATCACTCTGAGTTTTCTTATCGTTTGTTTTCTCTCGGATTGATTAAGTATCAGACCCTGTTTCCCCTCTATTCTATCCCTACCCCATCTCTGCTTTTCTTTCGTGAACATGTATATTTGTACTCGATTGAAATTCCCTTCGAATTTCATTGATTCCGAAGGAATATCTATCGCACTTTTATCTACTTTTATACTCGATGTTCGATGAGTTTGGTCTCGGACGAAGAGCAACTTTATTTTGGTTCGTTAGGATTTTCCCGAGATTACCGCCACAAAATCCGTCCGTTGAATTCGGAGAGACGCGAAATCTGTGCCGTTGGATCAGATTTGACGGTTACGTCAGACCCCACCTCTATAAATACCGATCCACCCCACCGGCACAGACCACGCATTCCCTCGACTTCATCTCTCCGCTCCCGAGATCTCGCGCGCCGCGGTGCTATTCGTCGTCGTCGATTCCCTCGCCGCTTTGCTGCCGGAAGGAAGTCACCGGAGACCTTCCCGTCGACGAGGATCTTCATCCGCGCCGCCGTAGCCGCCGCACATCATCAAGTTAGGGTATGTGAGGATCTGGACTCGATTTCCCTTTGATCTGTTCTTCCCTGTCCAGATTTGTTCTTGATTTTCGTTTATTTGTTTTAGGGTTGTTTGATCCGTTCAGATCGTTGAACTTTGGGAAATCTATTTCTTGAGTTCTCTGTCGATTTCCCATCAGATCTAGCTAAGAAATCCCTCGTATTTTCTCACTTAGGCAAATCCCTCAGATACATATCGATAGATTCACGCTTGTGCAATTCTTTCATACAAGTACTTCATTAGATTTGCACCCGATGAAAATCTAGCCCAGCACTTCCATGAAAAACTTGCTTCAAGACAAATTTATCGATATGTTAGTTGCGTTCAAAATGATTTCCCTCGAAATTGACTGGTACATGCTCACAACTTTCCTATATTCCCTCGTATCTATATATTTCGCAGGAAAATGTCTGAGAACGAAGGAAATTTCAGAGAGCCCAAGTGTGTTGGAGGTCGAACAAGAATCACCAACAATTCTGAAGGTCTGTCAGAGGATCTAATTATTGAGAAGAAGTTGAGAAATCCATAAGGCTCAGTTGAAGATGATCGTACGAGAGAAAACAGACTGCAAGAGATTTGAAGGCTTCAAGCGCTTCGATGGTATGAATAGAAGTCACTTATTCCTCGCTAGGAGACATTGTTTTCTCTGAAGAATCCCTGGTCTGATGTCAAGTCATTAAGGCCCAAGTGGACGAAGGCAAATAGACCACTTCCTCCACCCGATGCTCACCCATCCTCTCTCAAAACACCTGATGATTTCGAAGAGTTGGTTGCTGCTTGAGATGAACGAGCGAAAAAGCAAAAGGAAGTAAAAGGCAGGAAGGAGGCTGCTACTGCTGAGGGCATCAAGGATGTTGGTCCAAGCACCAAATCGAAGGCTGGCAAGAAATCTGCAAAGTGAAAGAAAAAGGAAGTTGTTGTTTCTCCACCAGAGGCAACTTCTGACAAAGAAGAAGACAACACTGATGGTCAAGACCCTGGCGCAGAGGCAGATGTCGAGGAAATTGCTCTGAAGAAAAATCCGAGTAAGAAGGGCATCAGGATCCAGGAGCCAACTGCTAAGGCTCCTCGAGCAACTATTGACATGACCAATTTGGTCACTGATCCGCCAATTTCCTCTACTCCCCCAGTGCCACCTCGTGGACAAAAACCCTTGGCTAGGTCGAAGGGAAAGCAAGCCAGGGTGATCGAAGATGATGAGACTATGATCCAGCGAAAGGAAAGGCTGGCTAAGCAAAAGGAACTTGAAGCGCAAGATTTGATAAATTCCAAGCTTCTAAACTTCCACAGTCAGCCCGAGGAAAAGAAGGCAAAGGTTGCTCAACAATTGTCACATCCCAACTTTTGCTCTTCTGTTAACTTAGGTAGCCAAAAATGAGAGCCAACAAAAACCTTGCGTGAAATGTTATGTTGTTTGTTTCAATGCTTGAAATTGTATGACTTCTTCTTGTAGTAGTGATCGTGAAGATTGATTGTGTGTGCTTAGGCGAGTTAGTAGTTGGGCAAGATCATTTCTTCCCCACATAACTAAATCATCTTAAGATGATCTCATCAAAACAAACATGATCAAGCATAGTAGAAACTCAAACCCTACTTTCATTTAGCTCCTTTGCATTTTAACTTGCAATCCCTTTTAATTTCTTGTGTTTCTGTTTGTGAGACAAATATATAAGTAATATAAAACCTTATATATTCTATGTAATATATTTATATAAAAAAATAAATGAATTAATCAACCACCACAAAACCCTTAGAAATTGACCTTGTGTTTGGGTAAATAATTGAAGCTTTGGTCAATTAAATCCCTATAAGTCCTACAAACCCTAATAACTTGAATATATGATCATGATAACTCACATGAAATTAAGAAATATTAAAATTTTAAATAAAAATTCTATGGAGGCCTTTTCACAAACACCTTTTGTGCCTTAATCTTGTTGTTGAGCTTTGTATAAAAATAGTCATGAAATTTTTTTAAGCAGCAAATCTAAAAAAAAAGAAGTTAGCAAACTAACCTAACCACCCCTCCCCTAATCCCTCTAACCTCCCTCTCTCTCACGTATCTCTCTCTCCCGAAGAGAGAACGAACCGCCCTCACCCTCGGTTCTCTCTCCCTCTCCTTGGTATTTCTCTCTTCTCTCTCAAACTCCCCAATTCTCAGCCTCATGGCCCTCGCGTGCCCAACCAGAGGCGATCCCGAGGATCGATGGCGTGGCCTGACACCGCGTGTGTATCCCCCAACCTTCGGCTGCGATGTGGCCGGCAACAGCCACGGTGGAACCTACCCACGCCCGTCCTCTCACGAGCTCGCCCACCGCCCTTGCTGCCCAGCCAGGAGAGAGCTCACGGATTGCCCCCGTAGCACTCCCGCCCGTTGCACCCGTGACCTGCCGCTCAGCCGCTCTTGCCCCGCTCGTCTATAAAAGCCACTCCACCAGCGCCTCACCACTCCACACCACAGCTCGCCCTCTCCACTGCCCCAGCCACCACGTACCTTGCCATACCCAGCCCAAGCTGAGAGAAGCAGAAGAGAAGGAGTAGACAGGTAGGAAGATGAGGAAGGGAAGGAAAGAAGGAGGAGGAGGAGGAGGGAAGGCCGGATGGCGAGCCGCGCCTCCGCCACCCCACGCCGGCGAAGAGACCCTGACGAGGAACCCGGAGGAGCCGCTACAGTCCGTCGTTCGTCTACCCCGAGCCCCCCTTCGACCCGACGTTCTTCGCCGCCACAAACGTCAAAAACGGATCCCCCACGCCACCCCGGAGCTCCGCCACCAACTCCCGACGCCCGCCGGTCACCGGAGCACCGCAGGTACGCCCTCGCCACGCTCCTGGCTGCCATGGATGCTCGCAGGGCGACCTGACCCGTCCCTGGGAAGAAGATGGCCCCTGGCCGTTAGATCATACTTGATCCAACGTCCAGGAAAATCCCATACCCCTTCGTTTTATTTTCTGTAAAAAATAAATAGAAAAAAAGAAAACTGAATCAATAGCCGCTATGCGGGCTCGGGACAGTGGAGAGAAATGCGCGTGGGCGCAGGATAGCCCGGGCCGGCCTGCTGAGCCCTTTTTCTTTTGTTCTAAATCTGCAGAACATAAATAATATTAGAAAATAAACCGTAGGACAGAAAAATATGAAGTAAATTTTTTACTGCTTAGAAAATTATGTTTTATTTTTCTGCATGTATAGAATATTGTTTTGCCTAGATAAATTTTGTGGCCATTTATTATTATTTCTATTGCTAGTTTAATTTCTACAGAATTTATGTTATTAGTATTAATTTGTTAGATTAATACTAACTTGCCTCTCGTCGGTAGCAACAAAAAATTATGTATTTATTTAGTGGTATTAAAATAAATTAAAAACAACTTAGTGAGTAAAATAGGTGAAAAGCATGGCTTTTAGTTAAAGTTGTTTTATTTAATATTGATGTTAATAAATCCACCAAAATTATCCTAATGCCTTGTTATAAATTTTAACCTTGTTGAGATGTTTAAAAAAATATTAATAATTATAAAACCATGAAATTGTTGTTGCTTGTCAATTTTTTTGAAAAGTTGAGTGGAAAATGTTGTGCTTGCTATTGCCCTGTTGTGATGGTGTGAATTTTCTTTTATTTCGCAACGTGTACACGAGACGATTGACGCTGCAGGTGAAAAGTCCTCCCAAGCTGTCGAAGAAGCCGATCTGGGGTACATCACCGACGAAGGCAAGCCACCGTCAAAAATTAAACTTCGCTTTACCAATTTTTTACTTTCCTTTTGTATCATGTATATTGTATCATGCTATTATGTTCATCTGGCTTGGGATTGTATTAGTTATATTAGAAAAACTCCACACCACCCCATAGCCTACCTATTTGGGAAAAAACTAAGTAGAACCCCGATGATCCCGACATTCTGTCGAGACCATCACTCAGCTCTAGTATTTAGCATTACATAACAACTTGGATAGTCATACTTCACCGGATATGGTACGTCATACACCTAAGAAGGTGGTATGGCCGGTACTGTGGAACATCGTTGGACATGAACAAAGTCTGGAGGGACTCTCTATAAGTGCCGCCAAAACCTAGCCATACAGTACAGCCACTATACTCTGGTATGGGACAGGGCTAGTTGGAAGCTTGCGTATCTTAGTACGGGGATATTCTAACTACATAATACATAGAAGCCTTTAAGCCTACCGATGCGTCGGAGGTGAGATCACTGCCGAGGCAGCGGTGGCACGGAACTTTGCCGCACCTCTACTACGGTGAAGGCGTGTGTCCAAGAGGAGCATGTCCTTGCACGCGGACAGTTCAGGATGTGGGCATCGGGTAGATCACCTGTACTAGGGTAAGCAAGGGGAAAACTATGGTCAATTATCCGAGACCCGCATACTGAGGTATGACGATCCGTGGGGACACACGGCGGATGTACCAAATGTGGTGGGTAAAGTGTACAACCTCTGCAGAGTGAAAACTATTCGAGTAGCCGGAGTCCACGATCATGGACAGCTAGTGAGGCCACACTTTGTGGGGAATAGATGAGAAAGCCCGATACTGAGTTTATGGTTCGCGATGATGATGTTGATATTGTTGGAAAAAAGTTTGGACTTTACTTATCCAAATTCATTGCGGGAAATAAAACTTGCCAATTTAAAACTTTGCCAACTTAATAATACTATTGAGTAGATAGGAAATCCCTATGAAAAACTCCACCATATAGCCACCCCATTATTTTTGTATGCAAAACTTTGTTTCTTTCTTTAGGTGGTTTGCGAGTACTTTATATGTACTCACGGCTTTGTCCCTGGTTATTCAATCGGCCAGGCTTGGAGGAACAGGTATATGACGATGATGCCACCCGCGATTACTAGGACGTGCTATGCTCTGATCTACCCTGTGGATTGTGCCGCTGCTATCTATCATGCTTTTGCTTATTCCGCTGCCATTTGAGCCCGATGAGGCAATGTAAGACTATGTTATTTGTAAGACTTGTATTCGGTATTGTATGAACATTGAGACTATGATATCCATATCGAGTTGTGTGTCATGCGACACTGATCATGGGAGCATGACAGTATACACAGTTGGCCCCTTCGGACATATAGTCCGGGGTGCCCACAGACTTGGTATCAGAGCCTCTGTTCAGACCGTAGCAGCCTAGTTAGGATGGACGTTAGTTAAAAATATTTTTGCTAAAAACAAAATCTCTTATACCTCTTACCCCATTAAAAATGTTTTAAGTCAAGCGAGACCGAAGATTAAGAGGGAATGGTGTCTCGAGACAGATGAGAACTAGTGGAAGTTTTTCTTTAATCCCCTACCTGAATTCATGATCTTATGCTTGTTTGATTTGTGTGGTTTAGTCTTTTGCTAGAGTGACCCTACCCCCACTTAGGATGGCACTAACACGTGCACTCTTATCTTGCGCAACAACCTCAGGATGCCGAGGAGCTCCCGCGCCAACCCGAGTGGATCCGGTGACGCGCCACCGCCACCACCCGACCCGAACATGGCGCAACTTCTACGACTGCTGATGGAGGAGCGCCAGGCGAACATGTTTGCACTACAGCAGCTAGTCCAGGCTTCCACCAATGCCAACCAAGGAGGCGGAGGAGCTGGTGGGAATGAGGAGCCTAGGTCTCGGCTCCGAGATTTCCAAAACACCAACCCGCCCGTGTTCTCGCGGACGAAGGAGCCTTTGGATGCTGAGGATTGGCTCCACACCATGGAGAACAATCTCGCTGTCGCCGTTGTTGTCAACAACGAGAAGGTCCTGTATGCCACCCACTACCTCACCGGCATCGCAAGGAGCTGGTGGGAAGGAGTGTGTGCCCGTCTTCCTGAATGGCAAGTACTCACCTGGGCTGAATTCTCCGAGAAGTTCAAGAAGGCGCACATCCTAACCGCACTGATCAGGAGAATGAAGGACGAGTTCCGCCACCTCAAGCAAGGGGGCATGAATGTGGTTGGATATCTTGACCGCTTCACTCAGCTGTCGAGGGATGCCCCGGATGAGGTGGACACCGAGGAGAAGAGGAAGGACCATTTCCTGGATGGACTACACGATGAGCTGCAGGTTGTCTTGGTGGCCATGCAGTTCCCCGATCTTGAGTCTCTTGCCGATGCTGCTATCATGATGGAGGGCAAGCTCAAGATGGCTTCTGAGAACCATAAGCGCTTCATGATGCAGCAGGGTGGATCCAGCAACCCCCGACTGCGTCCGACACAGCCGCCAAGGACAGCACCCCAGCAACCCCTGGAGTGATCTGTTTCGGATGTGGTCAGAAGGGCCACTATTCGACAGAGTGTCCCAACAAGAATAATACTGCTCCACGCCCCAATGCTCCAGCACCAGCCAGAGGAAACCCCGGCCGCAACAATGCCCAGTGCGGTGCATCCCACGCCGCCAAGGGACGTCTGAGTCACGTGCAAGCCGAGGAAGCCCAGGAGGTAGGAGACGTCATCTTGGGTATGTTCTCAGTTAATTCGGTACCTGCCCATGTTTTGTTTGATTCGGGTGCATCACACTCGTTTGTTACTGAGTCATTTGTGAATAGAAGTGGGATGAAGGCCGAGCTCTTGACATGGGTCATGAGCGTGCAAATTCCCGGATCTAGGGTAACTGCACACCGCATCTGTCTGGGTATACCTATAGAGATCTGTGGAATCACGTTTCCGGCCGAATTGATTGTGCTGGGAACAAAAGAGATAGACGTGATACTTGGCATGAACTGGTTGTCTAGGTATCGAGGTCGTATATATTGCACAGAGAGGACAGTGAACCTCACGAGTGCCGATGGAGTTCAGATAGAGTACACCGACAAGGAAGACACTGCCCGAGCCTTCTGTCATCAGAGTGTCTCGGCGCCATAACTTGAGGAGGTAAAGGTTTTATGTGAATTTCCGGATGTCTTTCCGGAGGAGCTACCCGGTATGCCGCCTGATCGGGATATCGAGTTTATCATCGAGTTAGTGCCTGGCACAGCCCCAATTGCACAGAGACCCTACGGGATGAATGCCGAAGAGCTGGTTGAATGAAGAAGCAGCTGAATGACATGCTCCAGAAGGGACTGATTCGACCCAGTGCTTCACCCTGGGGTTCGCCAGTTCTCTTTGTAGACAAGAGAGATGGCACCATACGCCTGTGTGTGGACTGCCGTAAGCTGAATGAGGTGACCATCAAGAACAACTATCCGCTCCCTAAGATCGAGGATCTGTTCAACCAGTTGAACGGAGCCCGAGTCTTCTCCAAGATCGATCTAAGGACCGGATATCACCAGCTGAAGGTCCGCGAGTCAGACATCCCCAAGACAGCTTTCACAACCCGCTATGGTTTGTTCAAGTACACTTTGATGTCCTTTGGACTTACCAATGCCCCGACCTATTTCATGAATCTCATGAACAAGATCTTCATGAAGTATCTCGACAAGTTTGTGGTGGTGTTCATTGACGATATCCTGATATATTCCAAGACCGAAGAAGAGCACGCCGATCATTTGCGCTTAGTCCTCGAGACTTTGCGTGAGCACCAGCTGTACACCAAGTTCAGCAAGTGCGAGTTCTGGCTCAAGGAAGTCGGATTTTTTGGACATGTACTTTCAGAGGGAGGAATATCCGTCAACCCCGCCAAGATTCAGTCCATCATAGACTGGACAGCTCCGACCACTCAGACTGTAGTTAGAGGATTCCTCGGACTAGTGGGATACTACTGCGAGTTCGTGGAAGGCTTCTCCAGCATTGCCTGATCCATGACCCAACTGCTAAAGAAGGACCAAAAGTTTGTGTGGACGGAAAAGTGTGAAGCCAGTTTCCAGGAGTTGAAGAGGAGATTGGTATCCGCCCCAGTGTTGGCGTTGCCTGACCTGACCAAGAGCTTTGATGTGTACTGCGATGCATCGAAGGTTGGTTTGGGTTGTGTTCTTACGCAAGTGGGCAAGGTGATTGAGTACCTGTCCTGACAGTTGAAGCCGGACGAGTTGAACTACCCCACACACGACTTGGAGCTAGCCGCTGTTGTGCTTGCTCTCAAGAGATGGAGACATTACCTGATGGGTCACCATTGCGACATATACACAGACCATAAGAGCCTGAAGTACATTTTCTCGCAGAAGGAGTTGAACATGAGGCAGAGGAGATGGATCGAGTTTATCAAAGACTACGATCTCGAGATCCACTACCAACCCGGCAAGGCCAACGTGGTATCAGATGCCCTCAGCCGCAAGCCCTACAAACTTAATGCAATGATCAGTGAGACGCAACCAGCTCTACACGAGGAGTTCAAGAAGCTGGGTTTGGAGATTGTTACACCCGGTTATCTCGCTCACCTCAAGCTGACTCCAACTCTGTTTGATCAGATCAAGGAGGCACAGAAGGGACATGATAGTATCGAGGGAATCAAGAAGAAGATGCCCCTCGGCAAGGCCCCGAAGTTCACGATAGATGATGAAGGAGTTCTTTGGTTCGATGGCCGATTGTGTGTGCCCGATGTAGAAGAGTTGAAGCTCACTATCCTGAAGGAAGCTCACTATACACCTTACTCCATCCACCCCGGAGGGACTAAGATGTATCAAGACCTGAAGGACTTGTTCCGGTGGCACGGAACTTTTCCGCACTACTACTACGGTGAAGGCATGTGTCCAAGAGGAGCATGACCTTGCACGCGGACAGTTCAGGATGTGGGCATCGGGTAGATCACCTGTACAAGGGTAAGCAAGGGGAAAACTATGGTCGATTATCCGAGACCCGCATACTGAGGTATGACGATCCATGGGGACACACGGCGAATGTATCGAATGTGGTGGTTAAAGTATACAACCTCTGCAGAGTGAAAACTATTCGAGTAGCCGGAGTCCAAGGTCATGGACAACTAATGAGGCCACACTTTGTGGGGAATAGATGAGAAAGCCCGGTACTGAGTTTAAGGTTCGCGATGATGATGTTGATATTGTTTGAAAAAGGTTGGACTTGACTTACCCAAATTCATTGTGGGAAATAAATCTTGCCAAGTTAAAACTTTTCCAACTTAATAATAATATTTAGTACATAGGAAATCCCTATGAAAAGCTCCACCATATAGCCACCCTATTATTTTCGTATGCAAAACTTTGTTTCTTTCTTTAGGTGGTTTGCGAGTACTTTGTGTGTACTCACGGCTTTTTCCCTGGTTATTCAATCGGCCAGGCTTGGAGGAGCAGGTATATGACGATGATGCCACCGGCGATTACTAGGACGTGCTATGCTCTGATCTACCCTGTGGATTGTGCCTCTCCTATCTATCATGCTTTTTTTAATTCCGCTGCCATTTGAGCCCGATGAGGAAATGTAAGACTATGTTATTTGTAAGACTTGTATTCGGTATTGTATGAACATTGAGACTATGATATCCATGTCGAGTTGTGTGTCATGCGACACTGATCATGGGAGCATGATAGTATACACAGCTGGCCTCTTCAGACATAAAATCCGGGGTGCCCACAACAATTGGGCATCCTGCATTTGGTAAACGAGAGATATAGACGCCAGATCGAAGGAGGTACTGTCCCCAGTGCTCCGAAGGAAAAGGTTGTGGCCCCAAGTGCCATCGAGAAAGTGGTGACTCCCACTGTCACGAAGGATAAGGATGCAGCCGCTAGTGCTGCAAAGAAAAATGCCGAGGTCTCTAGTGCCTCGAAGGAGAAAGTTGCGGCCCCCAGTGCCGTAACTAAACCGGTTGCTTCTGCCAAGGTCACCAAGGAGGCCGAAAGGAAAGCCAAAGAGGCTAGGCAAAAGGCTCAGGCTGCTCCAGTCCCTCGAGCTGCCCCTGCTCCTGCCCCTGTTGCACCATTTGTGTCCGGCCCTCGTGCCGATGAAGAAAGCTCCAACGAAGGAAATACTGCTTCCAATGATGCATGTGATGCAGTTCAGATTTCCAACGTTCTTTGGCGTATGGCCATCACACCGAGCAAAGTGACTGTCGAGAATGATGTTCCTCCAGAGATCCAAGAAAGAGTAGCTCGCTACATGATACGATGGGAATGGATATATTACCCACGATCGCAAGGACAAGGAGCAAGAAAAAAATTATTCAAAGCAGATTCGAGAAGAAACTGAGGACCTTGTGTCTCGACAGTTTTTCAAATCCAAGCTTGCTACACTTGCTGATTCCAGAAGATCTCAGAAATAAAATATCACTGCTTTCAACGAAAAGGTTCGACAGATTGTGAGCGATATGTGCAAAGAGCACAATGAAGACCTCACCGAGAGACAATCTCAAAAGAGAAAGTCTGCTGCCCCATCCTCTGCGCTTGGGACTCCAGCGATCGAGAAAATTGCTAAGAAGAAGAAGTCAGCTGAGGTCGTTGGTGCAACAGCACGACGAGAAACTGCACCAACCCCCGCCAGGAAACCCACTCCACCCCGTACGAAAACTACCTCACCTCACCAAACCACTCCACCCCGTACAAAAACTCCACCACCTTGTCAAGCCACCCCTCCAACTCGCCAACAAACTCCTCCTCCACGTCAACCTTCACCACCAAAAGCCTCTTCGCCACCACCCAACACACCATCACCTCGACAAGTCATTCCATCGTCCACCCCAGCCGTCGAGCCTCAGGCTCAAATTGTGACCGAGCAACTTGCTCAGGTCGAGCAAGAACCTCCTGCCCCAGTTCCATCTTTGCAGAAGGATTATTCCTCTGCCCAACCTCTGAACGAAGGAGAAGAAGCCGATGTCGACATAACAACTTTTTTTCTCGTCAAGATGTTGCCGAAGGAGAAAGTTCTAGAGATGTCAGTTCGAGTGATAGTTCCTCCTCCTCTTCAAACTCTTCGAACGAAGAAATGATTGATGCCTTTGCACAACTCGATGAAGATGTTGACGCAATGGAGACAGAGGAGGCCGCGCAAAATGCTAATGCCGACGAAGGAGATGTCGTCGATGAGCAGGCCGAGGAAAATGCTCCTGCAGCTATCCCAGCTCAGGACATCGTAAATGTTCCATCTTCACTTCCTCGCCCTACCGAACCATTTCTTCAAATGCCAGATAATGCAGCTGAAGTATTTCCAGTTGATGAGCTGCTGCACTCTACGCATCCGAGAGAAATGCTGCCTTTGTTCCGCCCCAATGTTCCTCGAGGAGGCCCTATCTTCAAGAGGCGGGAACACAAGCCCTTTTTCTTCGGGACAAATCCCTATGAGAATTCAAGGAATGCATATTCTCTTCGGTTTTGGACCCAGGAGCAAGCCATATATTACACTAGTGTGTTGTACAACAAGGCTAGGATTTTCCAACATCACTACCTTGATATGCCTTCGGTGTACGCCACTTCATGTTTCGAGAATGTGGCCGAAACTATTGATGGTCTTCATGCTCACAAGATGTTTGCTCTCGATTGTGGCTACAATCCAGAGCTCATCAAGCAATTTTATGCCACTTTGTATGTCACTGGTGATCCTGAGAATTCAAAGACTTGGAAATTTGACTATATGATTCAAGGCCAAGTGTTCCACATGACCGTCGATCAATTTCTGGCCATCATCAATTTACCTCATTTCGAAGGATTACCACACAAGCTTCATGATCTGTCTGCCCCAACTCCAGCTGAATTTTCTTCGCTGATGAATCTAGATGTCGTAGGAGATCACTACCCGGATGAGCCGAAGCCAAGGCATCTAGTCTTTGAAGCAAAATCATGGTTTTATATTCTTTCGAAGACTTTGATACCAATGCTCGATGTGCATGATGATTTTCCCATTCCCCATGATGTGCAACTTGCTCTGTCGAAGTTAGTCCATGGTCATCCCTTCGATTTTGAAGACTACTTCATTCGCACGTTTGTTTCCTGTTCTGATGATCACAATTCTCACAAGCCATATGCAACCTGGCTGATGGCAATCTGCAATTACTCTCGGGACGTGCCATTCCCCATATCAATTTACCCCAAGATTTTTACTCCACCAGTAAGGGAAGTATTGCAGATTATTGCTCGACCCAACGATCAGTTTGCAGAGCACACTGGCATCCGCGCCCAGATAACTGAGCGCAACATTCGCTCGAAGTTCATCAAGCCAGTGCATCACATGGAGGTATCTCTTCGGTCCCAGCAAATGCTTCAACATCACATTGACCAAGATTTCCTTCAGAACAGAAGATGATGGATGAAATTAACCATCTGCGCAACATTGCTATGAACAATAATCAGATGCTGCGTGAATGCCTTCGCCGCGATTAGAAAGGGCTGCACAAGTTCAATTCCCTCGGTCAGCTACAACGCTGAGGATTCGAAGAATATCCTCCGCATCTGAACAACCAATGGAGCAATGATGATCGTATCGATCGACCAGATTTCAACATTCCATGCTGCCGAAGAATAGGGACGTGATCATCGTCGATGGTTTCTATCACATCACGGTGAACACCAATTCCTCCGACTCCCACAAAGATGAAGCGCCTCCACGCCAAGCGAGAGTTTACTGTCCACATCCTCGATGCCCAGGACCCCGCCGGAATCGCAACTGGAATCTTCTGGAGATCAGCATTCTTTCCGGATGAAGATTACTCCACCAAGCGGTCGCCCCATCCGACGTCCTTCAACGCTTGTGGAATCTTCTCGACGTCGCCAGCACCGCACAAGCGAGTAGCGATTTATTTCGACCCTATTCTCTCGACTTTTTGTACGTTGTGACAAAAAGGGGGAGATGTAGTGGCATCGAAGAAATTAGTTTGCCATCGGGGTTAAGGGCTTTGCTTTTTGTTCATTGAACTTTTCAACTTTGAGTTTCTGAGTAGTTCCAACAAACTTTCGATTCATATTCGATCTGGTTGTAACTAACTCTATGTAGGTCTGTGAACTGCTATTTTATCGTAAGATATCTATCTCCTATGCTTGCGTTACTTAACCTTTTGCAGGAAGTTATCTTTCATATAAGTTCACAGGTTATTCGAGGAGATTGCATATTTCTCATTGAATATTATTTGGACTGCAATCTTGCTCACTAAGATTTTTGATGTTTTTCCCTCGACTCAATTATTGTCAAATGTGCACTTCACTGGAAATTTATATCTTCCGTGCACACATCAAGGGGGAGTATTTCATCGATCTTAGCACTGGTTTATCATCAAAAACTCAAAACTTTAAAATTATTTATCGATGCCTGTTTTGTCAATAATCGTCCAAAAAGGGGGAGATTGTAAGAGCAAGTTTTGCCCCCGAAGGTTTTGGAGATTGTTGGACAAAGCAGATGTGGAACTAATATTGTTTTCGAGTATAAACAGATACTTAGGTTCCAAAAGAATGGAGTTTGCAAGTGGAAGGTCGAAGGACAACTCACTACAGCGAAGCTGCAATCAACTACCGAAACCTTTGAAGGAAGGCGACCCCCAAAAAATATCGTCGAAAAATAAGATGCTCTCGAGTAAAAGCGCAACGAGGACAAACCTGATGCTGGTCGAAGACTTAGTCTTTTTACTAGTTTCTCTTTACTTTCTTGAGTCGTAGGAAAAAACTTACTATAAAGAGGGGTTTGCTAGTTGAGATCTTAGTCAAAGTGAGTTTGCTCTGTTCAACCTAAGCCCAGAAAAGCCTACGAGAGAAATCTTACTGAGTCGAGTGAATAGCTCGAAGGCAAAGTCATCGCACTTCGTGTCGTCGAGAGAGAACTCAGTCGGTAAGTCAGCTTACTTGTTCCTCAAGTAAAGTTGCGCAGTGATTGAAATCTGACCGTTGTGGACACGCGTCAAGTTGTTGCATCGGGTCACTTCAGTCATTTCACTCATCGGGATCGCCACCTATAAATACCCCGCACCTACCCACCATTCTGGGTTGGCTGCTCCACTGAAGATTCTAAGATAGAAGTACTGTGAGCATCCCAAGTGAGATTCATCGAGAGAAAACCAAAACCCAAGTCTGAACTGAGTTGAGCAATTCACAGAGACTTAGGTCGACATTAGCTGATCTTTTTATCTTGTAGAACAGCAAATCTCCTAGAAGGTTAGGCGTCGCCTGTCAAGCAGTCGAAGAGAAATTGTCGCTGCTGAAGGAAGTTTGTAAAGGTCTCGGAGATGTCCTGAATCATCTACCACGAGTGAAAACTGGACAAGCTCGAGGAGTTTATTGAAGTGGAGAATAGAACGGAGAGAGTTTTGCTCCAGGTGTTCAATCACCAGTCCCTCCAACCAGACGTAGCACTTTGCAGAGTGTGAACTGGTTTACCAAACATCGTCGTGTCAGGCTCGTTTTCCTTCTAGTATTTACTCGTTGCATGTTTGCCTTCGATGTTTACCTTTGCTCTCAATCCTTTCGACACATGCATGTCTTTCGATACTATTTCCTTCGAGATGCTTGTAGCCCTTCGCAGTTTGCATGAATTCCTTCTAAGTTCCTTAGAATTTTTAGAAGTGATCATTCACCCCCTCCCCCTCTGATCATTCTTGAGCTTTCAAAGACACCGTATGAACTCTTAACCGAGAAGAAGCCAAATGTCAAGTACTTCCGAGTATTCGATTGTAAGTGTTTCATTATCAACAAGAAAGCCCAGTTAACTAAATCTGAGGCTAAAACATATGAGGGTATATTTCTTGGATATGCATCAAACTCTCATTCGTATCGAGCCCTCAATAAATCCACAGGGTGTATTGAGGAGTCATCGAATGTGGAGTTTGAAGAGGATAACGGCTCCCAAGCCAAGAAAATTGTTCCAAGTATTGTAGGTGATGAGGCTCCTTCTCAGGTGATAAGGACCATGGGGATAGGCCACATTATTCCACAAGAAACACCCCTAGTACAAGTTATCTAAGAAGGGGTAAGATACCCTATTGAGGAACCACCTCAAGGGAAGTCATTATCTCCATCACAAGGGCAAGATGCTTCGGGAGCACAAGCACCTATCGAAGAACAAGATGAGGTCTCTCAAGCTAACGAGCAAGATCAAGGGAAATCTCAATCAAGAGTTGATGAGCCCATCATTAAGGACCAATATCAAGCTCAAGAAAGTGATCAAGATCGAGTGCAACATATTATCTCTCCACAAGCTAAGAGAAAACAAGTTCGAGCTTCTACAAGAAGAATTCAACCTAGTGAAGAACTTGAGAAGAAGAGACAAAAAGCGGCATTAAGACTTCAAATGCTTCAACACTCCACCAACAACATCCTTGGAAGCATCAAAAAAGGGGTAACTACTCGGAAACATTTGGAAAACTTTTGTGAACATCAGTCGTTTGTCTCTTGTATTGAGCCCCTCAAGGTAGATGAAGCTCTTGATGACCCAGATTGGGTAGAAGCCATGCACGAAGAACTCAACAATTTTACTCGCAATAAAGTTTGGTCACTTGTTGCAAGACCCAAGGGAAATCATAATGTCATTGGGACCAAATGGGTTTTCAAGAACAAGCAAGATGACCATGGACAAGTTACGCGTAACAAGGCAAGGTTATGGCACAAGGGTTCACCCAAATTGAAGGTTTGGAGTTTGGTGAAACCTTTGCCCCCGTTGCCCGTCTTGAGTCCATTCGTATCTTACTTACTTATGCCTCTCATCATGATTTTATGTTATATCAAATGAATGTTAAGAGTGTATTTCTAAATGGTCCTTTGAGTGAGTTAGTGTATGTCAAACAACCTCTTGGTTTCGAAGACCCCGAACACCCCAATCACGTTTATCAACTTCATAAGGCTTTGTATGGTCTTATCAAGCACCTCGTGCTTGGTATGACCACCTTACGATGTTTCTAATCGAGAAGGGGTTTGAGATCAAGTTAATAGATTCCACTCTGTTTACGAAGAGAGTAAACGGAGATTTGTTTGTATGCCAAATATATGTTGCTGATATTATCTTTGGGTCTACTAACCATGCTTGCAATGTGGAGTTTCAAAATCTTATGACCAAGGAGTTTGCCATGTCCATGATGGGTAAATTGAAGTTCTTCCTTGGATTTCAAGTCAAGCAATTGAGAGGAGGAACCTTCATTAACCAAGCAAAATATATCCAAGACATGCTCAAACGTTTCGGGTTGGAAGATGCCAAGCCTATGAAGACACCAATGCCAACCAATGGACAACTTTATCTCGATCCCAATGGTAAAGCCGTGGATCAAAAGGTATATCGCTCCATGATCGGCTCTTTGCTTTACCTTTGTGCATCTAGGCCAGATATCATGTTAAGTGTGTGTATGTGTGCAAGATTTCAATCCGCCCCCAAGAAAGCCATCATATGGAGATGAAACGGATCCTTCGATATTTGGTTTATACCCCAAACCTAGGACTTTGGTACCCCAAGGATCTTCCTTCAAGTTGGTTGGATCTTCGGATTCGGATTCGACCGGTGATAAGGTGGATCGTAAGTCCACATCCGGTTCATGTCAATTCTTGGGTAGGTCCTTAGTGAGTTGGTCCTCTAAGAAGAAAAATTGTGTTTCTCTATCTACCGCCGAAGCCGAGTATATTGCCGCAGGAAGTTCTTGTGCTCAATTATTACGGATGAGGAAAACTTTGATGGAATACGGTGTCAAATGTGACAAAGTGCCTCTATTATGTGATATGAAAGTGCCATTAAGATTGCGGATAATCCCGTGCAACATAGCCGAACCAAGCATATTGATATTCCTCATGATTTTCTTCGGGATCATGTGGCACGAGAATACATTGAGCTCTTTCATGTGGGCACCGAGAAGCAACTTGTGGATATTTTCACAAAGCCACTTGATGAAGAAAGGTTCCGTGAGTTAACGCATGAGCTAAATATCGTGGATCTTAGTAACATGGGTTGATGATCTTGCATACACACACTAGCTTTACTATATCTTGCGTAGATGTAGGGACATAAGTAGGGGGAGTAGAATTCTCTTAATGATTCTGACATAAACCTACTTGTGCATAAAGTGATCAAAATCTTTCACATCCGCCATTTATAGATGGTACTTGTGCGTCAAAGATGAGTAGTGGATATGGTCTCAAGGTTAAAATCTTCGCGGTTCCGTACCACAATTTCTCAAACATGGTGACCGTCGGGTCACCACCCTTTTTCCGCTTATTTGCGTTGTATTGTTTTTCGGGTCTTATCGACCCTTGGGTTTTCCCTTGGTTAGGTATGGATCTCCCCATGACCCTAGATTTCCTATCCCATTCCACTCTTATCTCTCAGACATGCTTTATATTCTATCTATGCAAGTGCTCTCCTCATACACCTCCCGTAGTGTAGGAATTTTTTGGTGATTCCTCTTTACTAAATAATCCCGGTTTTCACTTAGGGATGGGGTAAGGATGGTTTTTCAGCCAACCATCTTCCTCCCCATGTGTAGATCAATGGTCGAGTTGCTGAAGACCCTGTGATCACGGGCTTATGGCTGTGCACACGGGGCCCCGTGCACACTAGCCCTTGGCCCCGTGCACATGGGGTAAGGCGGGTACCCTAAATCGGGACCGAGGCCATGGGGAGGCAGTTGTAACAGCCCAGATTTCACAAAAATTAAAAAATTTATTTTCGGTGAGAATTGTTTGATTGTCTGATTTGTTTGCAGTGTTTGCATCCCCGATTTATCGATCAACGATTATTTTTTCCCCTCTTATCTCCTACCGGACAGAGACTGACCCTTGCCACCCTGACACTCGACCTTTGCGACACCGGGTTTCACCCGATCACCGTCGCGAAACCCGCACAAGACTAGCCGTAGCAAACGGAACGAAAAATCCTGTTTAATAAGTAAACGGGATATTTTTATAGTGCGCCGGAAAGTGTTCTCGGAACGGTTCCGGCGCGAGGTGAACGCCGCCGTCTCGACACACTGATCGCGCAGTTCGAAGTTTTACCCGAATCGGAGGTACTACGGACCCCCGGCGGTCAGAAACGTAAACACCGCGGGCGTGCGAGAAAAACCGGGGATGTTTTTGCAAACTGCCAGCCACCTTGGCTATATAAAGACCACCACACTCCCACCCCTTTCTAGGGTTTCCCCTAGACAAAATTGCAGCCACCCCACTCACAATGTCCAGATCTGCCCCAAATTTTCTCCAAATCCCGAAACCATACCTCCTGGCTGCTCCCAACCGTTCGATTTGGAGATGGACGCCTCAGAAGGTGCCACGTCACCCTTCTCCCACCTCCAGCAGCTTCCCATCGCAGTCCGGGCCGTGATGGGCCCGCAACCGCCGCCGCCGGCCCGCGCCATGCCGATCTGGGCCGCAACCAGCCCGCGCACAGCCGCCGCGCCGCCGAGCTCCGGCGAGCCGCCGCACCCAGGTTTCTTCTGCGCCCTTCTTCTTCCTTCTCTCCCTCTCCCTCACCTCCTCTCTCCCTGTGATGCACCCGCCATGGCCACCATTGGAGACGAGCTCGAGCTCGCCATGGCCTCGGATCCGGCCGCCCCCAACCTCCTCTGGCCGTTCTCCGCCGAACCCAAGCCTCCCCTGCCCCACTCCGGCCTTCCCACGCCTCCAGCTGTCGTCCACGACCTAGTCCAGTCCGCCATGGAACGTGCAGCCCCGAACTCGACCCCTGTAATTTTCTCTAAGTCCCAAAGTTTTTGTCTCAAGTGCCTTACTTGCAACGCGTTTTCCCGTTGACTCGTAGGTCGGAATGAAGTGATTCTTTTTTTGTACTGTTGTGCTCTATGTGCTCTAGCAGCCACCTTTTGTGAGCACTTGCATTTGAGATCATCTTGAATATGTAATTGTGTGTTGAACAGGGCACCAGATTGTTAAGTTGCTAATCTGTTGTTAACTACTGCTGCTGTTATTTTGTTCAAACTTTGGGTGATGCTTGTGTCAAATCCATGAGGCCTATTGCATATATTCTTTCTCCTATGTGTTAAGCATCATGTGTACTTCATCCCTATGCTTTAACTTGTCATGTTTGGGTTCTTTAGCTATATTAAATCTTGCTCCAAAGTGGTGACCCTGATGTTAATGTGCTGCTATTGCTGAAACTGTTAACTAGTTGCAACTTCGGGTGAACGTTGCGTCGGAACCGTTCATCGAAATTGAGTGATTCCTTTTGCATGATGTAGAGCATAATGTCTACTTCAGCTCCATGCATTCACATGTCATATTTACCTGCTGCATGATCATTGTATCTTCAGCCAAAGTAGCTACCTTGCTGATAGTGTGTTGCTGTTTATATAAAGTTGATAATTTCCTGCCTTGCTTCTTCTTAACCGTAAGTCCTATTGATCCATGTATAATGTCATTTTGATCCTTGTCATGTCTACTTTCATCCCATGTATTGCATCTTCATGTTAGCATTCACGATCAAGTAGATATTTAGCTCCAAAGTTGCTATCCTGCTGTTTCTGTCAGCCACATCTGTTTTTCACCAAGTCTGTAACGTTCTGATGCCATGTTGTTTGCTTGATATCTTTTGATCTATGATGCCTATGACCTTGATTCTTGTTTGTACCTGATCACCATCATGTCTACTTCATGATCACATATTGCTGTCATGTTGCTACACTTTTGCATATAGCTTTACCCATGTTTATACAGCATAAAAATAACAATTTCTGCCATGTTTCTCTGATTTTCACTAAGTCCTAGACCAGTAATGTTTTATTGCATTTTTCATGGGCTATAATTTATTGTTCATGATGCCTTTTTGCATGATTCCTTTGGCCATGCCTTCCCTGCCATGTCTACTTTAGTTGCATATCATTTGTGAGCATGTTTGCATTCATTATCCTGTTTATGCATGGCTCTAAAGTGTGCTTCCTGATGTTGGAAGATTGTGTGCATAACTTGTTTTGCTTGTATCTTTTTAACCGTAACTCCGTTTGGGGTGTTCTTTATATGTAACTTGATTAGTTTTTCGTGTTCTTTGTGTTTATGCTTTTTTTGCTTATGTTAACTAACCTAAAATATTGTTTAGGGCAAAACAGTACCAAACGTTATAATTTTTGTGGGGTAAATAGTGATAAGCATGTTTAGGAGTTTGCCCCACTTAAATTGACTAGATTAGATAGTTTATTTATGCTTCACCTCTTGCCATGTTTTTGTGCTATGCCATGATTGAGTGAGATGCCATGTTAACAACCTTTTCTCATCTTGTGTAGCTAAACAACTTGAACATTTCTAAATGTGCGGTATCGTCGTGTGTGACGAGTACTCCACTTAACCTGTTAGTAACCGCTCTCGACGTTAGGTGTGATGTCTCGTGTTGCCTTCTTGTTGATGCTTGCTTGTGATTGCTCCGTAGTAATAGATTCTTGCTCGTCGATTGCCTTTTCCAGTGTTTTCTTCTTGTGTGCTCCCGCGGATACTCTCGGAGACGATGCGAGCTTCCGATCAACAACACCTTCGGAACCCGACTTATCAACAGGCAAGGACTATGCATTACTTATGATCCATTCTATTTCAACCAGCGATTTGCATGCTAGTCTAGGATAGGTTCGATGTTTGATCCTACCACATGTTTACAACCTCTTTCAAACCGATATAGCCATGTCTCCTCCCAGCAAACCATGTACTGCTATGTTACTATTGCTCGTTGCTCAGCCCCTGCTTAGTATGCATGCTTAGGATGCTACGATGTTACCCTGTTACTCCTTGGTTTGGGCTATCACATTATTATATTGTTGTTGATGATATGATTATTATAATGTTGACTATATTCGACGAAGGATGGAAGGTCTAGGCTATCCCACCCCGACGCTTTGTTCCATTCGATTCACCTAGGATCCGAGTTCCGGGTATTGGTTTTAAGACTGAGCATGCCTAACCGCGTGTGGGATTTTATGGGGTCCCCTTTTCTTACCTACAAGCTTCAAACATTTCTAGTGGTGGCCCAAGCTGATTTACCATTTGAAAACCGTGTGTGTGTCTGTTGGATCGCTCCTGGCAGATATTCTTAAAACAACTTGAGCCAGCATATACATGGTTTCTCTAGTTGGTCCACCCCAGGGATCTAGGGGGCTGCCCACATTTGTTTGGGTAGCTAACCCGACCTCATCCAGACGGTAGAGACCAGTTCGAGAGCGCGGCCGGCTTTTGAGGTTGATGTCGACTCACCGGGGCCACCCGGATTTGTTCGTTGTTAGCTAGAGGGACCTGTCGTTTTGGATCTCTCGGAACGAAATCATAAAATGGTTGCCTATGATGGGTAGCAACTTAGAGTGATGGGCGTGCGTGCGAAGCCTCGTAATGGGTAGTTTGTACACCCCTGCAGGGTTAAATCTTTTCGAGAAGCCGTGTCCACGGTTATGGACGACTTGAGACCTACTCCTTGTTCATAGACAACAACAACTGAGATAATCTTAATATAACTTGATCAATGTGTGTGTGCCTTGACTGCTTCTTCTTCGTCGGTATGCGAAGAGGAGGACAAGGATAGGATATGTGTTATGCTTGCGTAAGTAGGTGGATAGCAGACTTGTTGGAGGCGATTCCTCATCGAATGCTTGGCTTCTTATCTTACTCTCTAGATCGTTAGCCACTTCATAAATGCTAGTGCGGCATCAACCTCACCACTTACCCCATCCTTACCGTAAACTACTAGTTGTCCTAGAATGACGAGTGATGAAGTCCTTGCTGGTTCAGATGAGCACTACAGTTGGATGCTGAGTACTTCTGCACTCATGATACTACCCCCAAACTCTTTTCAGGGTTCTTGATCGACAAAAGGTATAGTGACCGAAGTTTCACGTGGAGACTCGACGACGACTAGTTAGGCGGATCCCGGCGGAGGGCCTGGACCCGTGTGGTTATGGGGATCGATGATTTTCTTTTGCCACCAGGCATTTGGTTGTAGTCTGTACTCAGACACATATCTTCCGCTGTTGTATTATATTAAGGCAGTTGTATGCCGATTGTATGAGATGTTGTATCCTTGCATCTGTAATGTTGTGATATCATGTTGGAAATCCGGGGCATATGACTTCGTCATATGTCGCGGTGGGACCGATATGTGCTTCGTCCCCGGATCTGGATGGAAACATCTAGATCTGGAACAGTACCGCATATCGGTCCTTACAACTTGGACAGAGCCTTACCGACCGTAGGATCCCTTTTCTGGCCGAAGTCGAGTCTAGACAAAAATTATTTTGTAGTTACTAAGATAGTTATCAGAGAGTAGGATTCTTTTTACTCCTTACCCCTGCTCTACTCAGGAAAAGTGTCGTAAGTATTTTATTCTCGCCTTATCACCCTTCAAACTCTAGGATCTCGAGTGTGTGGAGTATCGGAACCGTTACAATGCCTTGCTTGCAGCGTATTGTCTCGATTCCGATCTCAGGTTTTGGAATTCCTGTAGTACCTTTAGCTTCTCCGATTTTGGGTATCATCTGGGTCATCTATTGCCATCCCTCCTTTTACCAGTGTTTTTACGACTTGTGTCGAAAATCACTATCCTTTGGTCCAGATCTCGCTATCGTTCTTCCTCGTGACACCTGATGGTTTCGTTTTTCGACGTCGCCATCTCCCTGCTGAAAGTTTTCTCGATGGAGTTCGTCGTCGACATGGAGCAGAGTCCCTTGTTGGTGGTATTGAATATTGTCGACTCTCTTATTTCCCCCTTCCCCTCTCCCCCGGATCGTCCTGGATCTCAGGACGAGATCCCTTGTTTGTGGTGTTGTATTGTAACAGCCCAGATTTATCAAAAATTAAAATTTTTGTTTTCGGTGAGAATTGTTTGATTGTCTGATTTGTTTGCGGTGTTTGCATCCCTGATTTATCAATCGGCGATTATTTTTCCCCCCTCTTATCTCGTACCGGACGGAGACTGACCCTTGCCACCCTGACACTCGACCTTTGCGACACCGGGTTTCCGATCACCGTCGCGAAACCCGCACAAGACCAGCCGTAGCAAACGGAACGAAAAACCCCCTTTAATAAGTAAACGGGATATTTTTATAGCGCACCGGAAAGTGTTCTCGGAACGGTTCCAGCGCGAGGTGAACGCCGCCGGCTCGACGCGCTGATCGCGCAGTTCCAAGTTTTACCCGAATCGGAGGTACTGCAAACCCCCGGCGGTAAGAAACGTAAACACCGCGCGCGTGCGAGAAAAACCGGGGATGTTTTTGCAAAATGCCAGCCACCTGGGCTATATAAAGACCACCACACTCCCACCCCTTTCTAGGGTTTCCCCTAGCCAAAATTTCAGCCACCGCCCTCACAATGTCCAGATATGCCCCAAATTTTCTCCAAATCCCAAAACCATACCTCCTGGCTGCTCCCAGCCGTTCGATTTGGAGATGGACGCCTCAGAAGGCGCCACGTCGCCCTTCTCCCACCTCCAGCAGCTTCCCACCGCAGTACGGGCCGCGCTGGGCCCGCAACCACCGCCGCCGGCCCGCGCCAGGCCGATCCGGGCCGCAGCCAGCCTGCGAACTGCCGCTGCGCCGCCGAGCTCCCTCCGTCGCCGCCGCCGAGCTCCGGCGAGCCGCCGCACCCAGGTTTCCCCTGCGCCCTTCTTCTTCCTTCTCTACCTCTTCCTCACCTCCTCTCTCCCTGCGCTGCAGCCACCATGGCCACCATTGGAGACGAGCTCGAGCTCGCCATGGCCTCGGATCTGGCCGCCTCGGCGTCTTCCGGCCCAGATCCGGCCGCCCCCAACCTCCTCTGGCCGTTCTCCACCGATCCCAAGCCTCCCCTGCCCCTCTCCGGCCTTCCTGCGCCTCCAGCTGCCGGCCACGGCCTAGTCCAGTCCGCCATGGCACGTGCAGCCCTGAGGTCGACCCCTGTAATATTCTCTAAGTCCCAAAGTTTTTGTCTCAAGTGCCTTACTTGCAACGCATTTTCCCGTTGACTCGTAGGTCGGAATGAAGTGGTTCTTTTTTGTACTATTGTGCTCTATGTGCTCTAGCATCCACCTATTGTGAGCATTTGCATTTGAGATCATCTTGAATATGTAATTGTCTTTTGAAAAGGGCACCAGATGTTAAGTTGCTAATCTGCTGTTAACTACTGCTGCTGTTATTTTGTTCAAACTTTGGGTGGTGCTTGTGTCAAGTCCATGAGGCCTATTGCATTGATTCTTTTTCCTATGTGCTAAGCATCATGTGTACTTCATCCCTATGCTTTAACTTGTCATGTTTGGGTGATTTAGCTATATTAAATCTTGCTCCAAAGTGGTGACCCTCATGTTAATGTGCCGTTGTTGCTGAAACTGTTAACTAGTTGCAACTTCGGGTCAATGTTGCGTCGCAACCGTTCATCGGAATTGAGTGATTCCTTTTGTGTGATGTAGAGCATAATGTCTACTTCAGTTCCATGCATTCACATGTCATATTTACCTGTTGCATGATCATTGTATCTTCAGCCAAAGTAGCTACCTTGCTGATAGTGTGCTGTTGTTTATATAAAGTTGATACTTTGCTGCCTTGCTTCTTCTTAACCATAAGTCCTATTGATGCATGTAATATGTCATTTTGATCCTTGTCATGTCTACTTTCATCCCATGTATTGCATCTTCATGTTAGCATTCATGATCATGTAGATATTTAGCTCCAAAGTTGCTATCCTGCTGTTTCTGTCAGCCACATCTGTTTTTCACCAAGTCTGTAACGTTCCGATGCCATGTTGTTTGCTTGATATCTTTTGATCTATGATGCCTATGACCTTGATTCTTGTTTGTTCCTGATCACCATCATGTCTTCTTCATGGTCACATATTGCTATGTCATCTTGCTGCACTTTTGCATATAGCTTTACCCCTGTTTATACAGCATAAAAATAACAATTTCTGCCATGTTTCTCTGATTTTCACTAAGTCCTAGACCAGTAATGTTTTATTGCATTTTGCATGGGCTATAATTTATTGTTCATGATGCCTTTTTGCATGATTCCTTTTTCCATGCCTTCCCTGCCATGTCTACTTTAGTTGCATATCATTTGTGAGCATGTTTGCATTCATTATCCTGTTTATGCATGGCTCTAAAGTGTGCTTCCTGATGTTGGAAGATTGTGTGCATAACTTGTTTTGCTTGTATCTTTTTAACCGTAACTCCGTTTGGGGTGTTCTTTATATGTAACTTGATTAGTTTTTCATGTTCTTTGTGTTTATGCTTTTTTTTGCTGCTGTTAACTAACCTAAAATATTGTTTAGGGAAAAACAGTACCAAACGTTATAATTTTTGTGGGTTAAATAGTGATAAGCATGTTTAGGAGTTTGCCCCACTTAAATTGACTAGATTAGATAGTTTATTTATGCTTCACCTCTTGCCATGTTTGTGTGCTATGCCATGCTTGAGTGACATGCCATGTTAACAACCTTTTCTCATCTTGTGTAGCTAAACAACTTGAATCTTTCTAAATGTGCGGTATCGTCGTGTGTGACGAGTACTCCACTTAACCTGTTAGTAACCGCTCTCGACGGTAGGTGTGATGTCTCGTGTTGCCTTATTGTTGATGCTTGCTTGTGATTGCTCCGTAGTAATAGATTCTTGCTCGTCGATTGCCTTTTCTAGTGTTTGCTTCTTGTGTGCTCCCGCGGATACTCTCGGAGACGATGCGAGCTTGCGATCAACAACACCTTCGGAACCCGACTTATCAACAGGCAAGGACTATGCATTAGTTATGATCCATTCTATTTCAACCAGCGGTTTGCATGCTAGTCTAGGATAGGTTTGATGTTTCATCCTACCACATGTTTACAGCCTCTTTCAAACCGATACATCCATGTCTCCTCCCAGCAAACCATGTACTGCTATGTTACTATTGCTCGTTGCTCAGCCCCTGCTTAGTATGCATGCTTAGGATGCTACGATGTTACCCTGTTACTCCTTGGTTTGGGCTATCACAGTATTATATTGTTGTTGATGATATGATTATTATAATGTTGACTATATTCAACGAAGGATGGAAAGTCTAGGCTATCCCGGCCCAACGCTTTGTTCCATTCGAGTCACCTAGGATCTGAGTTCCGAATATTGGTTTTAAGACTGAGCGTGCCTAACCGCGTGTGCGATTTTATGGGGTCCCCTTTTCTTACCTACCTAGCTTCAAATATTTCTAGTGATGGCCCAAGCTGATTTACCATTTGAAAACCGTGTGTGTGTCAGTTGGGTCGCTCCTGGCAGATATTCTTTAAAACAACTTGGGCCAGCGGAGACATGGTTTCTCTAGTTGGTCCACCCCAGGGAGCTAGGGGGCTGCCCACATTTATTTGGGTAGCTAACCCGACCTCATCCAGACAGCAAGACCAGTTCGAGAGAGCGGCCGGCTTTTGAGTTGGATGTCGACTCACCGGGGGCCACCCGGATTTGTTCGTTGTTAGCTAGAGGGACCTGTCGTTTCGGATCTCTCGGAACTAAATCATAAAATGGTTTCCTATGATGGGTAGCAACTGAGAGTGATGGGCGTGTGTGCGGAGCCTCGTAATGGGTAGTTGGTACACCCCTGCAGGGTTAAATATTTTCGAGAAACCGTGTCCACGGTTATGGACGACTTGAGACCTACTCCTTGTTGATAGACAACAACAACTGAGATAATCTTAATATAACTTGATCAATGTGTGTGTGCCTTGACTGCTTCTTCTTCGTCGGGATGCGAAGAGGAGGACAAGGATAGGATAGGTGTTATGCTTGCGTAAGTAGGTGGATAGCAGACTTGTTGGAGGCGATTCCTCATCGAATGCTTGGCTTATTATCTTACTCTCTAGATCGTTAGCCACTTCATAAATGCTAGTGCGGCAGCAACCCCACCACTTACCCCATCCTTACCGTAAACTACTAGTTTTCCTAGAATGACGAGTGATGAAGTCCTTGCTGGGTCAGATGATCACTACAGTTGGATGCTGAGTACTTCTGTACTCATGATACTACCCCCAAACTCTTTTCAGGGTTCTTGATCGACAACAGGTATGGTGACCGACGTTTCACGTGGAGACTCGACGACGACTAGTTAGGCGGATCCCGGCGGAGGGCCTGGACCCGTGTGGTTATGGGGATCGATGATTTTATTTTGCCACTAGGCATTTGATTGTAGTCTGTACTCAGACATATATCTTCCGCTGTTGTATTGTATTAAGGCAGTTGTATGCCGATTGTATGAGATGTTGTACCCTTGTATCTGTAATGTTGTGATATCATGTTGGAAATCCGGGGCATATGACTTCGTCATATGTCGCGGTGGGACCGATATGTGCTTCGTCCCAGGATCTAGATGGAAACATCTAGATCTGGAATAGTACCACATATCGGGCCTTACAGCAGTTCACTTTCCACTTTCCCCCCACGCCCCGTACCTCTCCTGGGAATCCGCTTCCGTCGCCCTAGATCGCCCCTTGCACCGCCACCAGTCCTGGTCGCCGCCGCCGCCCTCCAGCCCGGCCCCGGCCACCTCGGACCTCCTACTGTCTCTCCCTCGCCGCCATGTCATCGGGTGAGGCTCTCCACGTTTTGTTCCCCATCTTCGTCTAGGGTTTCGATTTAGGGATGGTTGTTGGTCCTCCTTGTTGAGCATAGATTCGTCCATGGTACTAGTGCTTCTTTCACTGACTTTCCCCGCCCACTCCTCCACTCCTCTCGAGCATTGAGCGGTGGCTGGGAAGGACCCCGTGTCCACGGCCTCCAGGCCTTGCCCACGGGACCCCGTGCACACGGGCTCTGAGCCCGTGCACACAGGCCTTGCAGCACCAGTTCATGTGACTTTGTCATGTATCCTTCACCTTTCATAGTCCTGGGCACTTGCATAATCTTATCTTTCGTCTAAATTCCGACACAGTGAGGTATGCTCGTCGTAAGCGTGCCAAGGTCAGTGATGCTCCTGTAGGTCTTGTTGAACCGTCCGAGGGAGGTAGCAAGGGCACTCATGCCGCTCGTGTTCGTTGTGCTGCCTCCAAGCGTCCCGTGGTTGAGGAACCTAGCAGCTCAAGTGATGACGATGTTGAAGACCCAAATGCTGAGTATGATGAAGAGGAAGATGAAGAGGATGAGGCTCCTCTTATTCGTGAGCAGCCGCCAATCAACCCTCTCAACCGTCTGTTGTCTGAGTGGACCTTGCCTGAGGTTTGGGAGCACCGGCAGGTGACTCCATATCTTCGCTCCACAGGTCAAGTTCTTGATCAACGCTTAAAGAACACCTTTCAGTACAATGTGTATCATCAGTTGATGGCTGTGAAGAAGACCAAGTTTGCTGCTCAGAAGAAGTGGATGTTGTGCACCTTCAGGAAAATGCTCATTTTTATCCCGGTGTTTATGCTGCTTTGGAGAGCTTGGGCCTTCTTCAGTTTGTGACTTACTCTCACCCATTCAATTAAGACTTGGTTATGCAGTTTTGTGCCACTGTGTTCTTTGAGCCCAATGACACTCGATCTCTGACTTGGATTTCTGGCACGTCCAAGTATACTGCTCCATTCCGTAAGTTTTTTAAGATCATTCCATACGAGTTTTACCTTGAGGAGCAGCCAGAGTGTGCACGTGTGTCCCAGCTTACTCTTGCCAAGGAGGAGATTGCGTTTGCGCATAGGCCTGAGGATCCCTTTGAGATTGGTTTTACTCAGAATTTGATGCCAACTTATGATACTCTTCTCCACATTCTCAGGTATGCCATCACTCTGAAGGCAGATGATTCTAACAAGATTCGGTCCTCTATGTTTGATTTGTTCAAGATGGTTCATGAGGGCAAGAAGATTGATGTGCTTGACACCATGTATCTTGAGATGAGGGAGTGTGTGCGTCTGCAGAAGTCCCTGATTTATGCTCCCCTCATCCAGGCTTTGATTGAATAAGTTTGTTGCTCTGAGCACATTGGACCTTATCGCGTCAGCCTGCCCAAGAGAGATCTGAGGTATCGGCCACCAGTGCTGAGTATGTTCTTCCCCGGCGTGGGCGTACCCAGAGGTATGTTGATCGTGGTGCATCTGCTGCCGATGCTTTCTCCTCTGCCCGCGCTTCTCGTCATCATGCGTCTGCTTCTGCCATGGATGCTCCTTCCACTTTCACTCGTCGCGAGAAGAAGTCCCTTTTCAAGACCGTGGCCTATCTTTTCAAGATGTGTCAGTCCATCCAGAAGAAGCAACTCAAGATGTTAACCGCTCCAAGGCGAGTCATCGTGCCTACAAGCAAAAGCAAGCTGAGAGGAAGCATGAGCCAGTTCGGTTTGCACCTGAGGACAAGGACAGTGAATGCACGAGCTACTCGTTCCCATTGGCCAACTGGCGGTTTGATGAGGATGATGATGCGGCGAGCGGACCTCCAGTTGTGTAGCATCGTTAGCATCGCCTTTTCCCTTTTTGGCGTCTTGATGCCAAAGGGGGAGAAGAGTTCTATTTAGGCTATGTTTGTTGGTTAGGTTGCAATCCATTAGTGAGACTATATGTGTGTTTGTGTTTATGTTGGCTTGCCGTACTTTCAAGTATTTACCTTCCGTACTCCTATGTGTATGTGAGCCACTTTTTCTATCATGTGTGAGACTATGTATTATCTATAGCTATCGGTGACTTGATGTTTCATATGCTTTGCATGTTTTCTTGCATCATGTCATTGCCCTCCATAAGTCTCACTCATTCATTTTTTCTCGCATCCCCATTTGCCTTCATGTGTAGTATGCTAGCCTTATTTAAATTCTTTGCATCACATGATAGGTTCTTGTGCAATGACCATTTCGGTTTATATGCTTCACTCATATCATTGCACTTGACTATTTACATAGGGGGAGACCTCTTGTTCTATGTCTATTGCATTGAAAGGGATCATCCTTTTGTATGCATACATCAAGGGGGAGCTCACTATGCTAAATAGTTTGCATGGCATCTCTTATTGTATATCTTATTGCCATGTCCTAACCATATTGTCATCAATTCACCAAAAAGGAGGAGATTGAAAGTGCATTTACTCCTAAATGGTGTTTTGGTATTATGAAAATGTGGTTAGTTGGACTAATGACGGGTGTTAATAGATGTATCTCAGGTCATTGGTCTTGTGAAGGTTTATTAACTTTGAAGGATGATTGGCCCCACAACAAAAGGATAAAAGGCGTGGTTCTCCGAAGGCTCGAAGGATTTATTTCATTTTGATTTGAGTCGTAGGAAAACCGCACTATCAAGAGGGTTCAACGAGGCTTGAGTATGTGTGGGAACACATTCTTCTAAGCCATTTGGTCATCAACATATTTCTTGAGAGAGGAATTTTTATGTGTACATGAGCATTATAGGGATTTTACCAAGGAGGCGGAGGTGCTGATGACCCCGTGCACACGGCCTTTGGGGCTGTGCACCGGGGCCCCCGTGCACACGGGATGATCAGCGCCCTGGCCTTCCCTGGGAAACCTGCGGTAATGCCCGTGCACACGGGCCCCCGTGCACTCAGGGTCCTAGACCGCGCACACGGGTTTATGTGCTGAAAATGACTGTAGACCCCGTGCACACGGCCTTTAGGCCGTTCACACGGGGTCTAACGGACATATCTCACCTAACCCGACCCTTGGACTATAAAAGCCCCCTTCTTCCACCTCCAACCCTAATTCTTCTCCCCTTGCTTGAGCTCCATTTCTAGAGCACCATTTTGCTCAATACTCTCAAGTCCTCCACCCAAACTTGTTGATCATTTGGGGTTTGAGAGAGCAAGGCCCGATCTACATTTCCACCAAACCGATTTGTGTGCCCCTCAAGAGTTCTACTTCGTTGACTTTGTTACTCTTGGAGCTTTGGCTCCTAGGCGGCTAGGTGTCCGTCCCGGAAGCTTCCTTGCTTGTGGTGTGCTCTGGGAAGTCTGTAAATGTGACATCCTGGATTTTGAAACTTTATTTTTCCAAAAACTTTTCTGATTTATTTCTGGATTTGCTATTGGATTTGATTTTGAGCACCTCTTTGGACTTGAAACTTGAGCATATTTTCTTTCGATGCTCAAGTGGACCTTGAATCCAAGCCTCTCCCATGTCATTCCATGGATCCATCCCATCCAAGCCACCATTTTTACTCAAACCATATATTCCTTTTCCAATAAAAGGGATATTCCTATTATTTGAGGTTTCTTAAGCAACCATATTTTTATTGCTCCATAAATCCCCAAATAATTCCCACATTCTCTTGATGCCATATCTTGCCACATACTCCAAAAACATTGCATGGCCCAAGTGGATTTTTCCTCTAGAAAAATTCATTTGTCTGTGGGGGCAGAATGGAGCTTTGTGAAGGGAGTGCCAATTACACCAATCCTATGAGATGCTAGCTTCAACTTTGCATTCTGGCCTAGTTGGAAATTTACGAAGGAAGTACTAGCTACGTTGCTCCATTTGAGGTGAAACTTGGTACATCTACTCACCCTGATGTATGATTAATCTCAGCCAAAAATCATGCATAGGGGAGCCATGTGCTAGCCATATCACAGTACAAACACCTTCAGCCCCCATGCCACATTTACAAAGGAAGTACTATGTGCATTGACCCATTTGACCCCAAACTTTCCAGATCACTAATCCTCCCTATCCTAAGTCCAGAAGACAACCTGGCACCACCTCACCCCCAACCATGTGAGCTATGCTTCTGCTCCAAGTTTGCTGCATCAGACTTTCCAGAGGATTCCATCTCACCACAGTGCACCTTTGGCCAATCTTTTTGCACCACTGTGATCAGCACTCGAATGACCCTCCTCCAGACAACATTGGCCACGAAGAAACTTCCCCAGTTGCACCCTCCCTTTGGTGGCCACGCTCTCAGATTGCACCAGGTGTGCTCTGGCCGCGCTTCGCGCGTGCCTGACGCGTCCACGTCGAGCTCCAGTGCGCCCATGTCATTTTCTTCGTGTCCTGTCGCGCCGCAAGGGTTTCCAGTACGTGTGCCCCCTCTCGAACCTCCTCGGCGCTGCTTTATGCTCTCCAGCTCACGCCCGCCATGGCCGCACTCCATTGTCGCGGCCCGAGCTCGAATCCGCCCTCCCCCCCTATAAATGGAGCCGCCCCCGAGCCTCTAGAGCACTCCATCAGCCTCCTCAACCTCCCGTGCCCCGGTTCCCCCTCCAAATTTGGATCTAGAGCTTGCCATTGCTCCTCACGGCCACCATGGCCGCCGCCAGTCTCCTCTGCCATTCAAGCCGTTGGGGCCCCTCCTCTCCTTCCAACCAGCCCGCGGCCCCCCTCTCCACCGCGACCGCCTCCAAAGCCCGCCGGCGCCCAACCCCAGCTGCACCGCCGTGCGCCTGCGAGCCGTGGCCGCCGTCCGCCGTGGCCACCACCCCGCTCGTCCTGGCCGCCCCGGCCTGCGGGGATGGATGTGGGCGGCACCGCCCCGACCTGGAGCCCGCCAAGAGGCTGCGGGCCAACTTGCGCGTCCCCTCGCTGGCGTGGCACGGCCGGTGTCCTCTGTCTGTGGCGAGGGCAGGGGAAATGCAGGGGAGGAGAGAGTAAGAGGAGATATCTGACCGGTGGGGCCCCCTGTCAGCGGGGCCCCATGCATAAGTGGCTGCAGCCCAGGGCCCGTTTTCTTCATGTGGAGGCGCCTTCCCCTGGAATACATTTTCCTCAATTGAAAGTGTACTCTCCGCCCCTTCAGACAGAAATACGCCTCCCCTCGCCGAAAGTGTATTTTTCTCCTTCTTCGCCCCGAAACACGCCTTCTCCACACCGAAAGCGTATTTTCTCCAAAAATCACCCCTGATCTTCCCGTCTCCATATCTCTGCAACTGTAAGTCCAAACAAGGCGATTCTTTTTGCGTTGGTTTTCTTTTGATATACTCTTCATGTTGGCATAGGTTTCATGCCTTGTTTTGATGTTGTTATTTTCTGGTAAAATTAAAGATGGTGTTTGACTTTTTCTCCGTTGCTTTATTTCAAAATGTTTTGCAGGGTTTTGTTGGTATTGAAGATCTGGAGCTTTCTCCTACACCTTGTTGGTGACGGCAAGCCACAAGACCCTTTGCACCTTTTCAAAGCTTTGACGTGTCTTAAAACGTGGTTTATACTTTGATGAATAATGATTACTTTGATACGTATTGATCATGTTATGCTCATATGCTTGGATCACTTTGTTGATGCCATATAGCTATACCATGTTTGATTATGCCATGCCATGCCCTGCTTGAACATTATATGATTCGGATATGTCCATATGCTTTCATGATATTGTCGGGACCCGGGGTTAGCGTATGCAAGTACAGTTAAGACATAGTCATATGGAGAGCCGAGAACCGCACCCACTTGTCTAAGCAGACAAGGCCAAGCACTGAACATTCTCGGAAAGCATCGTACGTGAGAGGCATCCCATCCAGGCCGGATGATCAACTGAGATGGGTCCTCATCGTCCGCACACAAGTCAAATGATATGGGTGGTGAACTCCCATATTCAAAGACAAGTCGCCTCAACCATACTACCGACTATCTCAAAACTCTTACATAGACTTACTCCAGCCCGATCACTTAGTCGGGGTCTAGGGCGGGCTCGATCATACAAAAAAGTGTGCACGAGACGGAGTCTCGAGAAATCGCATCGCGATGCCCCAAGCTGCGCACATCTAAGGGCCACTTGGTGTATGAAAGACCGCCAGCCAGAACACAACTAAGGTCTCGAAAACCCATACAAAGACATGCATGTTATAAACATACACGCAGCACACATGCCTTGTATGAACAGCAGGTACCATTGCAATTCTCTACAAAGTGTACATTTTATTTATAACTCTTATAGAGTACACACAGAGATCACAAACATGTGATCCAACATTACAACATAAAGAGGAAGCAAATTATGTCTGAGTACAGACAAGTTTAACAAATTGGCTTAAGAAGCCTTATTCAACATAAAGCCCTCCACGAGGGAACCAGTCTGCTGACTGGGACTGGACTAGCTTAACTTCAGTCGTCCAGCTCGATGAAGAAGCCACCTTCGGGGTCAGTGGCGTCATCTAAAACATAGATTAAGCAAACGTGAGTACAAAGGCGTACTCAGCAAGACTTACATAGGAGCTATACTACTCATGCACAGGTATCAAGGTAAAGGGAGGTGGGGTTCACTTGCAGAAATGCCAGCTTTGACTTGGCTAATCCTGAACTACGAGTACCAGACTTTGAGGTAAGAAGCGTACACGAGTCCAATACTTTCTCCAACCAATACACCACTATGGTGCCTTCCTCGACTTCCCCACGAGAAAGCACGCCATAGCACTCACACTTATCTTGGTGTGTTTTAGATGTATCCGGTTCAAGTTATCTAATAATCAAGCTAAGCTTTCCAAGTAGTCCATAACCGCGGACGCGGCTATTCGAATAGTTTTGATAACCTTGCAAGGGTGTACCGCTACACACACATGACCATCATTTACCGCCTTTGATCTCGACACCATTCAAGGGGTGCCAGCGAGGATGCTCACCACAACTGTTACCTCATAGCCGATCTAGTCCGAGAAAGTCGCCTACTTGGGTTGGTTACCACAATCGTGAACCCGGCCGGTTTACCGAAGTGGACCCAAGCGATGTGTGCGTGGTGCATAAGCCGGTCTCGGGTGAGCCGTTCTCTCACTTAGCATCCAGGCCACAGGCCTACCAGAACTCCGAACTACTGCGACATCTGGACATCGAAAGGGATGAGTTAATAGGTTGAGAGGGGTCAGTGAGCCCAATGTGTGGTTGTACTCTTCATCTTGGATCACCACACAAGAACTCGGACTTAGGGCGGTGTTCAACGAGACAACCCACCGTGTACTCCTACACAGCCTCTCATCATTCACCTTGTATTAGGGTCGATTCACCAACACTTTTCTACCATCATCAACATGATCATTCCCATCCCGACTCACATCACAGTAACAACATGGTATCATACTAAGCATGCAATAAGCGGTGACATTTGCAGGGGCCACATGATATCAAACAACTCCTACAGTTGCTAGGATTGTGGTTTGCTTACTACTGTGACAAAATGATAGGTCATGCAAAGGAATGGGTTCATCTATGCGGTAGAATCGTAACATGGTGATCATCCTATACAATGCATAAGCGAGACATGAGAGGGAAGTGGGATTTTATCGACATGATCAATGGGGTTTTGCTTGCCTTGCTGACGAGGTTCGGGTTCTGGATCTTCAGCGAAGGGGGTGACCTCTTGCTCCGGTTCCACCTCTACTCGACAAACAAAGCACGAAGTAGCAATCAATATGAATGCAATGCTCAAGCACATGATTGAATGTTAAAGCTTGAAGTATAAGTTTTGATGTGTGAGGCAATTCTATTTAAGTGGAATATATTGCATTTAAAATGCAAATTCAAACTCCACATTTGAATTCATCATTAACCAAGTTATATGTGATATAGTTTGATCATTTTGAATCATCTTCAAATGTGTATGATATGCCTCTGATGTGTAAGTGAAATGTAGCATGTTGCCATGGTTCAAGTTGCAAAAATATTTGAATTGAATTTGATTTAATTCCATTTAAATCAAATAGCAAATGCTACTGATCACATTTTAAATTCAACTCAAACAGAGTTGAAAGTTGCATATTTGGAAAGATAATTTTCTCCTGATCATTTTTCATATATTATTTGTCCAATTTGGAGTTAATATGAATTTCCAAAGTTTGGGGTATTTTCTGGATTTTCTGGAATTCTTTTAATTCAAAAAATCTCTGGAAATTCCTTTATTGCGTCACTGTGGTGTCATGCTGGCGTCAGGGGAGGTTGACCCGAGTCAAACTGACAAGGGGCCCCACCTGTCATCCACAGTGGGGGTTAATCCCCTGCTTAAAATTAACCCGAGGGGTTAATTTGTGGCTGGCCCCACTTGTCAGCCACTGGGTTATGTTTAAAAGGGTCATTAGGGGGGGCTAATGGTGGCTCGCCGGGGAGACGCCGGAATCCTGCCGGAGACTCACCGGAGTTGGGTTCTAGGGCGCGGGGAGGGACCTGGAGGGCATGGACTTGCTCCTTGGGGTCGTCCGCATCGAGTGGTGTCATCAGGGGGCCACGGGGATCACCGGAACATCATCGGCGACGAGCGGCGGCGGAAGTCGGGCACTGGACTCGTCGGGTTCTTCATTTTGTGCACGGATTTGGAAACCGAGAGTATAGAAACGAAGCTGGGGTGTGTGCGGAACTAGTGGAGCCATCCAGGGTTCAAACGGGTGCTTTGGTGCATGTCCTCGACGCCGAGCGGCGGCGTTTGGTCTCGGACCTCGTCGAAATCATGCAAACGGGCACGGGAGGATGCGTGGATGGAGGCAAAAGAATGCCAAGCTCACCCTGATCGCGAGGAAGGGCTCGGGGAGGCCGGGGAGTGCTTGGCGTGGACTAATATGAGGTTGGACTCGTCGGCGGCCGGCGGCGATTCCTTAAAGCTGGCGTCACTTGGAGTGCTCCTGGGCTTCGATTGATCTGGGGGAAAGACGAAGTCGTCGACGCTGGTTCGATTGGACACGGTGGAGGATCTTGAGGACTTCTGTCGCCGCGTTGGGGCTCGTCGGTGCACCGGCTCGGTCACGGCTGCTTCGCGGGTTTCGCATGGGAGAGAGGAGGAAGAGGGTTCCAGGGGGGAAAGAAGTGGATGAGCACGGGGGGTTCTCCACGACGCTAGAAGGCGGCCGGGGAGCAGCCAGGCAGCTGCCTGGCAGCCATGCCGCGGCCGGCGGCGAGCTGCCTGCCTGCCTGGCCTGTGGAGAAGACGACCCTGCCCCTTTGGGCTGGGCCGCCTCTGCTGGGCCAGGTGGGCCAGGTAAGTGGCTTTCAGCCTTTTTCTTTTTCTTTCTTTTTCTGCTTTCTGTTTTATTTGTTTTGGCTCTGATAAAAATACCAAACCATTTTATTAAATGCTGAAAACTTTTATGTGGCCTCATAATAATATAGACTAACCACTCATAAACTTTCAACATTTTTAAAATTCAAATGATTTGAATTTTAAATCAAAAAGGGGTATTTCTTTAATTCCAAGGTACTGTTTGAAAATTTGAAAAATCTATGAGCATGGGGGGGGTCCCACATCACTTGATATGTGATCATACTCATTTATAAGACTTTTCAAAACTCTAACATGAATTTTTGGAAAAGATTTTTATCTGTCCTTTTGAATTAATTCATCTGGGGGGTGTTCCTTCTCCCATTTTGATTTTGAATTTTATTTCCAAGATTTCTTTTTGAAATTTTGACATGATGCAAAGGCACTAGCTAACCCTAGCACATACCTAACAGAGGGTTCTGACAACTCGCCCCCACTCAAAAGAATCTCGTCCCGAGATTCAGAAGTCTGCGGGAGGAAGGAGGGGTACTCGGTAAGGAGACGGTCTTCTCTTTCCCACGTAGCTTCTCTTTCAGAGTGGTGTGACCATTGCACTTTCAGAAACCTAATCTTCTGACGACGAGTGACACGCTCTGCGGAATCAAGAATACGAACGGGGTATTCTCGATAAGAAAGGTCATCTTGGAGATCAAGCGTTTCATGGTCGACTTCGCGGATGGGGTCCTTGAAGCAACGCCTGAGTTGGGATACATGGAATACATCGTGTACTCGGGAAAGGTGCGGAGGTAGTTCAAGTTGGTAGGCAACTTCTCCACGTTTAGCAATAATGCGGAAAGGTCCGATGTAACGTGGGGCCAACTTGCCTTTGATACCGAAACGTTGGGTTCCCTTCAGAGGAGTAACCCAAAGGTAAGCCTTCTCATCCAGATTGTAGCTTTCTTTCCTATGATGACGATCATAGTAGCTTTTTTGACGAGACTGGGCTGCTTTCAATTGATCACGAACAATGCGAACTTGCTCTTCTGCTTCCTTGATCATGTCCGGTCCAAAGAATTGTCTTTCACCGGTTTCAGACCAGTTTAGTGGTGTTCGACATCGTCGTCCATAAAGGAGTTCAAAAGGAGCCATGTTCAGACTAGATTGAAAACTATTGTTATAAGCAAATTCGGCATATGGAAGAGAATTCTCCCAATTCTTTCCGAATGAGATAACACAAGCTCTGAGCATGTCTTCAAGAATTTGGTTAACCCTTTCGACTTGACCGCTAGACTGAGGATGGAAAGCCGTACTAAAGGAGAGATGAGTTCCCAAAGCACGTTGGAAGCTTCCCCAAAATCTAGAGGTGAAAAGGCTACCGCGATTAGAATTGATTTCCAAAGGAACACCATGAAGGGATACAATTCTGGAGATGTACAAGTCCACTAACTGACTAGCAGTTATAGACTCGCGAACCGGAAGGAAGTGAGCAACTTTGGAAAGCCTATCTATGACAACGAAGATGGCATTGTTTCCTTTCTGGGTTCTTGGAAAGCCTGTGATGAAGTCCATACCGACTTTTTCCCATTTCCACTCGGGAATAGACAAAGGTTGAAGTGTACCAGCAGGTCTTTGATGTTCTGCCTTAATGCGACGAAAAATATCACATTCGGCAACAAATTGAGCAATGTCTCTCTTCATCCTAGTCCACCAAAATCTCTGGCGTAGATCTCGGTACATTTTCGTGCTACCGGGATGAATTGAGAGGGGTGTGTCATGGGCTTCTTTGAGGATGAGTTGCCTTAGTTCCTTATTCTTAGGTACTACCAAACGATTTTCAAAGAATACCGTTCCTTTGCTATCTGTGGAGAAACATTTAGCAACTCCGCTAGCAATGTTCTCCTTGATCCGGCGAACACCTCGTGCACGCCTTTGGGCAACTATGATTTGATCCTCAAGAGTTGGTTTCGCCACCAAGGTTGAAAGATAGCCATGAGGAACAATTTCAAGGTTGAGCTTGCGAAAGTCCTCATGAAGAAGTGGTTGATACTGCTGCAACATGAGGTTGTTACAGTACGACTTACGACTTAGTGCATCAGCCATGACATTGGCTTTGCCTGGGGTGTAAGAAATTGCTACGTCGTAATCTTTTATCAACTCAATCCAGCGTCTTTGCCTGAGATTAAGATCTGGCTGGGTGAAAATATATTTGAGGCTTTGGTGGTCGGAATAGATCTCACAACGATTACCAAGGAGGTAATGTCGCCAAGTTGTTAGAGCATGAACTACGGCAGCGAGTTCAAGGTCATGGGTAGGATAGTTCTCTTCATGTGGCCGGAACTGGCGTGAAGCATAAGCTACCACATGTCGATCTTGCAGAAGTATGCATCCTAACCCTTGTCGTGATGCATCACAATAGATCTCGAAATCCCTTTTGGTGTCTGGAGGTGCAAGTACGGGTGCGGAAGTCAATCTTCTTTTTAGCTCTTGTTTCCTCGCACTTGGGAGTCCATTGGAATTTCTTATCTTTCTTGAGGAGATCAGTTAGAGGCTTTGCAACTTTAGAAAAGTTCTCGACGAAGCGACGGCAATAGCTGGCTAGGCCAAGAAAACTCCTAACTTGCTTAACCGATTCAGGTGGAGTCCAGTCAAGGACGGCCTGAACTCTCTCGGGATTCACAGCAATGCCTTTTGCAGAAATTACGTGGCCTAAGTAGGTCACTTCTGGTAGCCAGAATTCACACTTGGAGAATTTAGCGTACAGGCGATGCTCTCTAAGTTTCATCAATACCAGCCTTAAGTGTTCGGCATGATCTCCTTCGTTCTTCGAGTAGATGAGAATATCATCAAGATAAACCACAAAAAATTTATCTAGGTACTCCATGAAGATCGAATTCACCAAGCGTGAGAATGTGGCGGGGGCATTGGTTAAACCAAAGGACATGACGGTGTACTCGTAAAGACCATAACGACTAGTAAAATCCGTTTTGGGAATGTCCTCGTTTCAGATTCTGATCTGATTATAACCTAATCTTAAATCCATCTTGGAGAAGACGGAGGATCCTGCAAGTTGATCATAAAGATCATTGATCCTGGGCAGTGGGTATTTGTTCTTTATCGTTGCTAAATTTAGCGGGCGATAGTCTACGCACATCCTTTCTGTTCCATCTTTCTTCTTTACGAACAGAACGGGGCAACCCCATGGCGATGAGCTAGGGCGGATGAAGCCTTTTGCCAACGAAGCATCAAGTTGGGTTTTTAGCTCAGCTAACTCATGTGGGGCCATTTTATAAGGGCGTTTGGAAATTGGTGCGGTTCCTGGAACAAGATCCACTATAAATTCTACACATCTGTCGGGTGGCATGCCCGGCAGCTCTTCAGGAAAGACATCCGGGAAGTCACGAACCACCGGAATATCTTCAAGTTTGGGAAGGGGGAGTACATTCAAAGAATGCACTTGGGTTCTTGTTCTGGGTGAGGTATAGTTGATGGTTTTGCCCGAAGGGTGGGTGAGTTTCACGGATTTGCCTTTGCAATCCAGATAGGCATTTTTTCTTGATAGCCAATCCATGCCAAGGATGACATCAATGTCTGAAGACTTGAGGGCTATGAGTGAAGCAAGGAATACTAAACCCTCAATTGCAATTTGATTACCATGGCTCACTCTATTAGTTTGCCATCTTGACCCTGGAGTTTGAATAACCATCGGGGTGGACAATTCAACAAAGGGTAACTCATGACGAAGTGCATAACTTTCCGACATGAATGAATGAGATGCTCCTGGGTCGAAAAGAACGGAAGTAGGAACAAAATTGACTGGGAGCGTACCAAGAATGACGTCAGTGGTGTCGTCAGTCTCTTCAGCGGCAACCTGGTTCAGACGTCCACGAGTGGCGGGAGGAGCGGGTTTGGCGGTGTAGACCTTCTGGGGTGGCTTGCCACGACCATTGTTGTTGTTTTTGCTACCTCCGGCACGTGGTGGAGCATTCTGGTGCTGGATCTGGTTCTGGGGGCACTCGCGAGAGTAGTGGCCTGCCTGACCACACTTGTAGCAAGCTCCGAAAACAGTGCGTGGAGCTGGGTGGTTTGGTGGAGCTGGGTGGAACTGGGTGGGTGGACGAGGCGCCACATAGGATGGCCTCGGTGGGTTGTTCTGGCGGAACATGCTGTTTGGGATCCAGATCTTGCGTTTCTGGGAACCAGAGCTGGATGATCCGTCATCTCTAGGGTGTTTGCGGAAATCGTTGGGGGTGTTCATGTCCTCTGCCTTGATGGCCTTGTTGACAAGGACCTGGAAGGTGGCAAAGTCATGAAGGTTGAGCTCACGACGGAGTCCACTGTTGAGGCCACGACGGAACCTCTCTTGTTTCTTGGAGTCGGTGGAGACTTCTTCAGTGGCATAACGAGCAAGTCGGTTGAACTCACGACTAAACTCGTCCACGGTTCTTCTGCCTTGAGTGAGGTTGCAGAATTCCTCACGTTTGCGGTCCATAAGACCCTTGGGGATGTGGTGCTCGCGGAAGGACGTACAGAATTCCTCCCAAGATGCTGGTGGTCCAACGGGACGCATATTCAGAAAATTCTCCCACCAAGAGCTTGCTGCACCTTCAAGGTGATAGGTGGCATAATTGACCTTGTCGCCATCTGCAACATGGCCTGCTTGGAGCTTCCTCTCGATGCTACGGAGCCAGTCATCGGCGTCAAGGGGCTCGGTGGAGTAACTGAAAATCGGGGGATGAAGCCGGATGAAGTCGTTCAGGGACACCAGCTCATTGCGCTGTTGAGTGGTGTTGCGTGCAATGACTTCCAGCAGGTGGTGAGAGTCACGGCGGTTCCTCTCGACCTCCATCAGAACTTGGGCCATCGTGGGTGGGGGTGGAAGGTTGCCTTCCTCCTGGTCGTTCCCACGACCTTGGTTACGACCAATCTGGCCACGTGTTCCTTGAGACATCCTGAAGGTGAAAAATCCAAAGTCAAACAGAGTTGATTTCAAGAGTCTAATCAAGGTATTGAAGTACTGGAAGGATTACAGAGCAAAGGAAGTAATCATCTTGACAACATGGTGATAAAAGCATACAAGCCATATATTCACAAGCTGTCATACAAACCATACATCGTTTTAGTACAAGCACTAAGCTAATACAAACGTGATGAAGATGATACATCCTTCAGAGGCACTCTGACTTCCTATACATTATTTATCTAAGCCTCTGGAACTTAGACACCTTGCTTACAATATACTAGGATACTACTACATCCTCACTAAGTAAGACCACAGGCGGTCTCACTAATCTCCATCTCCATAGTAATCCTCATAAAAGTTACCCGCGTATCCTGGTAGCTGGAGGTGACCATCGGAAAACACGGAGGCTTGTGGACCCTGATATCCATTTGGGCAAGGATGGGGCCTAGGTCCAGTGTAGGGTGGAAGCAAAGGACCACGAGGTGGAAAAATTCCTCCAATCTCGGGCCAAGAAACTCGAGAAGGCATCTGAGTCCGCACTGGATAGATCGCATCGTACTCCACTGATCCCACGCTCACAAAGGGTGCCAAGAGCGTCAGTGCCCGATACAGACGAACACGAGTAGCGTGGAGCTCAAAACGGAGAGCGCGTGCATCACGATCTCTGTCACTAGCAAACCTAGCAGTCACCTGGAGTGCTGGATCCTCTGCAGAGTGATCTGAGTAGAGTCCGGTGTAATATCCCTCTTCTCCTGGAAGTGCAGCAGGGATATAGCGGAATGAAGTCTCTCTCAGTAGGGTGTGCTCCTCTCTCAGCAGTGTGATACATGAGTATGCAGCATCCTGCACAGCCATGTTCTCGGTAACGCCGATGCCATGTCCAAAGTGGATAGGCTGGGTGACTCCAACGTGGTGCGGGTAGATCCGGACAATGCAGTGGAACTGCGTCTGGTTGAAGTCGTGGAACTGCTCCTCGATGGTATACTCAGGGTACCATCGATATCCCACATAGGACATCATCTCGATCAACGTGGCGGGATGGCCACGCACACCGAGGCACCTGGTCAAACGAACAATCTGCCGAGGGGGAAGATCTGCCATCTGAAACAGAAAGGAGTTTGCAAATGCATCAGATTATGAGATAAACCTGGAATGACTCGGACAGCTTAACGGCTGTAATTGTAAGAAATGACAATTTCTTTCAATCATGAAAAACAGCACTTACATAATACGATGTAAGAAATCAGCATTATAACAATGCTAGGAAAACCTGACACAACTTTACTACGGCTATAAGGAAGCAATCAACGAGATGTGCTAAACAGACAGAGGAGACCCTAGTCCTATCTTCCCGTAGAACAAGATGAGGGTGACTCAGAACTCAGAACGAAGGGGGTAAGGAGAAAAAAAAGAAGCCTTACGTTGTTCCCTTATATACCCAGAGTAACTATATAACTATAGCAAGCTAGACTCAACTTCGGCCAAGGCTACTAGTCCTACAGTCAGTCCTGCTCTGATACCAAGTCTGTCGGGACCCGGGGTTAGCGTATGCAAGTACAGTTAAGACATAGTCATATGGAGAGCCGAGAACCGCACCCACTTGTCTAAGCAGACAAGGCCAAGCACTGAACATTCTCGGAAAGCATCGTACGTGAGGGGCATCCCATCCAGGCCGGATGATCAACTGAGATGGGTCCTCATCGTCCGCACACAAGTCAAATGATATGGGTGGTGAACTCCCATATTCAAAGACAAGTCGCCTCAACCATACTACCGACTATCTCAAAACTCTTACATAGACTTACTCCAGCCCGATCACTTAGTCGGGGTCTAGGGCGGGCTCGATCATACCACAAAGTGTGCACGAGACGGAGTCTCGAGCAATCGCATCGCGATGCCCCAAGCTGCGCACATCTAAGGGCCACTTGGTGTATGAAAGACCGCCAGCCAGAACACAACTAAGGTCTCGAAAACCCATACAAAGACATGCATGTTATAAACATACACGCAGCACACATGCCTTGTATGAACAGCAGGTACCATTGCAATTCTCTACAAAGTGTACATTTTATTTATAACTCTTATAGAGTACACACAGAGATCACAAACATGTGATCCAACATTACAACATAAAGCGGAAGCAAATTATGTCTGAGTACAGACAAGTTTAACAAATTGGCTTAAGAAGCCTTATTCAACATAAAGCCCTCCACGAGGGAACCAGTCTGCTGACTGGGACTTGACTAGCTTAACTTCAGTCGTCCAGCTCGATGAAGAAGCCACCTTCGGGGTCAGTGGCGTCATCTAAAACATAGATTAAGCAAACGTGAGTACAAAGGCGTACTCAGCAAGACTTACATAGGAGCTATACTACTCATGCACAGGTATCAAGGTAAAGGGAGGTGGGGTTCACTTGCAGAAATGCCAGCTTTGACTTGGCTAATCCTGAACTACGAGTACCAGACTTTGAGGTAAGAAGCGTACACGAGTCCAATACTTTCTCCAACCAATACACCACTATGGTGCCTTCCTCGACTTCCCCACGAGAAAGCACGCCATAGCACTCACACTTATCTTGGTGTGTTTTAGATGTATCCGGTTCAAGTTATCTAATAATCAAGCTAAGCTTTCCAAGTAGTCCATAACCGCGGACGCGGCTATTCGAATAGTTTTGATAACCTTGCAAGGGTGTACCGCTACACACACATGACCATCATTTACCGCCTTTGATCTCGACACCATTCAAGGGGTGCCAGCGAGGATGCTCACCACAACTGTTTCCTCATAGCCGATCTAGTCCGAGAAAGTCGCCTACTTGGGTTGGTTACCACAATCGTGAACCTGGCCGGTTTACCGAAGTGGACCCAAGCGATGTGTGCGTGGTGCATAAGCCGGTCTCGGGTGAGCCGTTCTCTCACTTAGCATCCAGGCCACAAGCCTACCAGAACTCCGAACTACTGCGACATCTGGACATCGAAAGGGATGAGTTAATAGGTTGAGAGGGGTCAGTGAGCCCAATGTGTGGTTGTACTCTTCATCTTGGATCACCACACAAGAACTCGGACTTAGGGCGGTGTTCAACGAGACAACCCACCGTGTACTCCTACACAGCCTCTCATCATTCACCTTGTATTAGGGTCGATTCACCAACACTTTTCTACCATCATCAACATGATCATTCCCATCCCGACTCACATCACAGTAACAACATGGTATCATACTAAGCATGCAATAAGCGGTGACATTTGCAGGGGCCACATGATATCAAACAACTCCTACAGTTGCTAGGATTGTGGTTTGCTTACTACTGTGACAAAATGATAGGTCATGCAAAGGAATGGGTTCATCTATGCGGTAGAATCGTAACATGGTGATCATCCTATACAATGCATAAGCGAGACATGAGAGGGAAGTGGGATTTTATCGACATGATCAATGGGGTTTTGCTTGCCTTGCTGACGAGGTTCGGGTTCTGGATCTTCAGCGAAGGGGGTGACCTCTTGCTCCGGTTCCACCTCTACTCGACAAACAAAGCACGAAGTAGCAATCAATATGAATGCAATGCTCAAGCACATGATTGAATGTTAAAGCTTGAAGTATAAGTTTTGATGTGTGAGGAAATTCTATTTAAGCGGAATATATTGCATTTAAAATGCAAATTCAAACTCCACATTTGAATTCAACATTAACCAAGTTATATGTGATATAGTTTGATCATTTTGAATCATCTTCAAATGTGTATGATATGCCTCTGATGTGCAAGTGAAATGTAGCATGTTGCCATGGTTCAAGTTGCAAAAATATTTGAATTGAATTTGATTTAATTCCATTTAAATCAAATAGCAAATGCTACTGATCACATTTTAAATTCAACTCAAACAGAGTTGAAAGTTGCATATTTGGAAAGATAATTTTCTCCTGATCATTTTTCATATATTATTTGTCCAATTTGGAGTTAATATGAATTTTCTATGAATTTCCAAAGTTTGGGGTATTTTCTGGATTTTCTGGAATTCTTTTAATTCAAAAAATCTCTGGAAATTCCTTTATTGCGTCACTGTGGTGTCATGCTGGCGTCAGGGGGGGTTGACCCGAGTCAAACTGACAAGGGGCCCCACCTGTCATCCACAGTGGGGGTTAATCCCCTGCTTAAAATTAACCCGAGGGGTTAATTTGTGGCTGGCCCCACTTGTCAGCCACTGGGTTAGGTTTAAAAGGGTCATTAGGGGGGGCTAATGGTGGCTCGCCGGGGAGACGCCAGAATCCTGCCGGAGACTCACCGGAGTTGGGTTCTAGGGCGCGGGGAGGGACCTGGAGGGCTTGGACTTGCTCCTTGGGGTCGTCCGCATCGAGTGGTGTCATCAGGGGGCCACGGGGATCACCGGAACATCATCGGCGACGAGCGGCGGCGGAAGTCGGGCACTGGACTCGTCGGGTTCTTCATTTTGTGCACGGATTTGGAAACCGAGAGTATAGAAACGAAGCTGGGGTGTGTGCGGAACTAGTGGAGCCATCCAGGGTTCAAACGGGTGCTTTGGTGCATGTCCTTGACGCCGAGCGGCGGCGTTTGGCCTCGGACCTCGTCGAAATCATGCAAACGGGCACGGGAGGATGCGTGGATGGAGGCAAAAGAACGGCAAGCTCACCCTGATCGCGATGAAGGGCTCGGGGAGGCCGGGGAGTGCTTGGCGTGGACGAATTTGAGGTTGGACTCGTCGGCGGCCGGCGGCGATTCCTTAAAGCTGGCATCACTTGGAGTGCTCCTGGGCTTCGATTGATCTGGGGGAAAGACGAAGTCGTCGACGCTGGTTCGATTGGACACGGTGGAGGATCTTGAGGACTTCTGTCGCCGCGTTGGGGCTCGTCGGTGCACCGGCTCGGTCACGGCTGCTTCGCGGGTTTCGCATGGGAGAGAGGAGGAAGAGGGTTCCAGGGGGGAAAGAAGTGGATGAGCACGGGGGGTTCTCCACGACGCTAGAAGGCGGCCGGGGAGAAGCCAGGCAGCTGCCTGGCAGCCATGCCGCGGCCGGCGGCGAGCTGCCTGCCTGCCTGGCCTGTGGAGAAGACGACCCTGCCCCTTTGGGCTGGGCCGCCTCTGCTGGGCCAGGTGGGCCAGGTAAGTGGCTTTCAGCCTTTTTCTTTTTCTTTCTTTTTCTGCTTTCTGTTTTATTTGTTTTGGCTCTGATAAAAATACGAAACCATTTTATTAAATGCTGAAAACTTTTATGTGGCCTCATAATAATATAGACTAGCCACTCATAAACTTTCAACATTTTTAAAATTCAAATGATTTGAATTTTAAATCAAAAAGGGGTATTTCTTTAATTCCAAGGTACTGTTTGAAAATTTGAAAAATCTATGAGTGTGGGGGGGGGTCCCACATCACTTGATATGTGATCATACTCATTTATAAGACTTTTCAAAACTCTAACATGAATTTTTGGAAAAGATTTTTATCTGGCCTTTTGAATTAATTCATCTGGGGGGTGTTCCTTCTCCCATTTTGATTTTGAATTTGATTTCCAAGATTTCTTTTTGAAATTTTGACATGATGCAAAGGCACTAGCTAACCCTAGCACATACCTAACAGAGGGTTCTGACAACTCAACCCCACTCAAAAGAATCTCGTCCCGAGATTCAGAAGTATGCGGGAGGAAGGAGGGGTACTCGGTAAGGAGACGGTCTTCTCTTTCCCACGTAGCTTCTCTTTCAGAGTGGTGTGACCATTGCACTTTCAGAAACCTAATCTTCTGACGACCAGTGACACGCTCTGCGGAACCTTGATTCCAGCGACTGCGAGGTTGGTTCCCATTAGGCGAAGATGCATGCCTTTGCTGCCGAGGTGGCGCATTCGGCTGCTGGTTTGCACCCGCAGTCGGCCGCTGTGCTGACTTTGAACCCACTGGCCTCTGGAGCTGCTATGTTGTCGCCCGCTGCTGCTGATTTGATGCGGCTAGAAGCTCGCTGATACCTCCCAAACTTATTGATAATTTCTGCTTGCTCCATGCATGTTTTGTGTGATATTGTTATGATCTTGATACACTTTCATACATTTTTTATCATATTTGGACTAACCTATTAACTCAGTGCACCCCAGTGCCAGTTTCTGTTTTCTGCTGTTTTTTTATTCCAGGTTTCCCCCATATTAAAAGTGCTCCAAAAAATCAGGAAAAATCGGATAAAAAATCAGCGCATCGGAAGCTTCCGGAACCCCGAAGGAGGGACGGGGGGCACCACCAGGTGCCCTGGCGGCAACCTGGCGCGGCCTAGGGCTTGGCTGCGCCAGGGGGGCGCCTGGACACCTGGTGGCCCCCTGGCTGCCACCCTTCGCCTATATATTCCCCGTGACGTGAAACTTCCGAGAAGAGAACCCCTTTTCGTGGTCTCGCCTCTGTTCCGCCGCCGCGCTTCCAAGATCGGGAGCGCCAGCAGACTTCCTCCCGGCACCCTGCCGGAGGGAGGATCGACCTCCGAGAGATTCCCCTTCACCATGGACGCTTCTCGGATGTGCCATGAGTAGTTTCCTTTGGATCATGGGTCCTTGATCAGTGGCTATGCGGTGTTCTCCTCCCCTCTTTGTTCTTCATGGTTTAGACCTCGTGAGCTGCCCTACATGATCGAGCCACCTATGTAATCTTTATGTTGTTGCTATCCTGAGTTTGATGGGATCTGATGGATTATGAGATTATGTTCAGATTGTGAGAGAGTAATATATTTGGTTCTTATCTTTTATATTTTTGTTCCTAAGTAATTTTTGCAGGTTCTCCGTTGTTGTTTATTGCTTTGGCCAAGTAGTAGGTAGTAAATCCAAGAGGGAACGTTATGCTCGATTGTGGGTTCATGCCCCCTGATGACACGCTTGAGTGACAAAAACATGAGTCTAGGGGATGTGATGTTGCCACAAGGGGGAAAACAACGGTTCTTGTAACCGCGGTTGCAAGGATTTTTTTACGTTACGCAAAGTGCTTTAATGCAGTTGTCTATTGCTTTGGGATTACACTTTGGGTGGGGCTCACAACTTAATACCAGTGAGATGTTCTGGATAGATATCTCAAGGTGAATGATTAGTAGTAGATGCAGTTGTATTTCGGTCTACTTATTTTGGCGTACCGCCCATGCTTTTGAGCCTCTTCCTTTCTTTTGTAGAATAGTTAGCATTGTGGTGCGTTTATAATCCTGTCAATTGCCCATCTGTAATTTGTTTACCTCCCATAGCAGTTTTATCGTCTTTTGGGAGAGAGACTTCACTAGTGAACATCACGGGACCCCGGTCCATATTCTCATCACTGTTTACACGCTCATTTACTTTTATTCTTTTACTTTCAGATGCTATCATTATCATTATCCCTTGTGTTTTGATCCTTTGTAAACAACAAGACCGGAGAGATTGACAACCTCTCTGAACTTCGTTGGGAGCAAAGTTATTTGTGTCTGTGTGCAGGTCCAGGTCAAGGAAGCAATTTTGGTCTAAAACGGTGCCATTGTTTCCTTGCCACCTACTTATCATTATCGGAGTCCTACTGGTCGATACTCAACCTCGGTAACTTCATCGAGGGAAACTTTCCGCTACGCTGCATCTCACCTTCCACTTGGGGTAACCAACGAAGGGAGAGAAGAAATTATCATCTCTCGCGTATCAAGCAAATTTCTGGCGTCGTTGCCGGGGACTCCGAGTGATAAGATAGGGGAGTTGCCCACTATCTTTTACCTTTACTTTTTAGTCTTGTTAGTTTACCTTTCAGTTTTTATCTTTGTGTCCTATATCAAAAATCACAAAAAATAATATTTATCTTGTTGTTAGTAGTCCTCCTAGTTTATATGAGCATGTTAGGACTTGGTCCTTTGCGGGAATCGGAAGTTCTCGATTTCCGTCAAAGGGATGGAGAAAATATGAATAAGGCATGGGACGGAATTTCTGAAGCACATAAAAGAATTATGCCTTGGACACCTATAAAAAAATTCTTCAAAATTTTTACCATGGTATTTTTAAGTGGTGTAAACACTCTCTTGACATTATAGATGAAGGGGACTTGGCAGAGTGTGATGAAGCTAGAGCTCTTGATATTTTTCATAGTCTATCTAGTTATTTTGTTTATGATCGTAGTATTGATACTGTTATAGATAGACTTGCCACTATTGAAAAGAGGATGGATGCTCTAGACTTGAGGAAGGTAGGAGAACTTAAGTCCAACAAGAAGGAAATGTCGGAGATAGATGATGACTGGGAGCCCTTTGTTAGGATTAGCATCTCTAACCAAGACTTCCTTGCTTTTGTGATATTGGATCCATGCTTTCTACTATGCCAAAATTAGTTTATGATTCTTTGAAACTAGACATGGATAAATTTTCATCTTATCATGAACATGCTAATGTAGATATTTCAAAGGTTAAAGGAAAAGTAAAAGAAGTCCAAGTTGCAGTCCTTCATAGGATTGCACCGTTGGATTTCTTCATCATGGAGCCAAACCAAAGTACCACCGTGCTTGGAAGGGACTTCCTCCGAGCTATGAAAGGCTTCATTGATATTGGTAACAGACACATACGCTTACGCGGTAAGGCGAAAGGTAAGTACCTCTTTCCTAGGAAGAAGAAGAATGAGCTTATTGAAAATCAAGTTGAAGGTTTTTATAATTCCGACGATCTTGGAGACCTTTGATTCTTCTTTTGCCTTATGACTAGCTTAAAGGCGTAAAAGAAAGCGCTTGTTGGGAGGCAACCCAAGATGTTTTTACTTCTGTTCTTAGTGGTCTTGATGATTGTTACTACTGTAGCAACATCATGGTATCTTTATTTTCAAGCTTTGTGCCAAGTCATAGCCTCTTATGATAAGAGAAGCAAAAGTTGTGACATGTTGTCCAGAAAACAGATTCTGTCTTCTTAACGGAAAAAATGGGATAAAATCACAAGTTCATCTTTTTGAGCTGAAATTTTTAGACAGCATGCTCTATTCAATTGTTAAACTTTCGTATGTTCTGAATTTTTTTATTTGAGTTGCAGAAGTACCCCGAAAAAATACTCTACTACATGTTGTTCTGTTTTTCGCAGATTCTGCCACGTTTTATCTCTCCTTACTTTTTCAAACCTTAAGCTTTCTTTTTCTTTGCAAAAACCTTTTGGCAATCTTGAGAAACAGTAGCTCTTCAAGAATATCTTTATATCCAGTGGGGGGAAATTATATTATTAAGTGTACTAACCTCTCTAATCAGCTTATGATGAGTTATGTATGAAGGGGGTTTTCAAGTGTGCGATGGAAAATGATGAAAGAAGATCCGGGAGTGTCAAGCGCTCAAGCTTGGGGATGCCCCCATGCATCCCCAATACATATTCAAGGAGACTCAAGCGTCTAAGCTTGTGTATGCCCCCGTGCATCCCCTTCTCCATCATCAATCATCAGGTCATCCTTCGTCTCACTATATTTTTATCACTTCATGCGTTATGTGCTATGCTTGGAGCGTCTCGCTCTTAGGTTTTATTTTTAGTTTTCTTTAGCTTTGCTTGCTGTTCATAACAATTTAGACCCCGTCTTAATTTTGGTGGGAGAGAAACACGCTCCAGTCCAATCTAGAACACATCATAGGATTTTTCATGCTTATCTTTTTGCTGTTGTGTGTTCTTTATCTTTTCGTAGCTACTGCCATGTTTAGTTTTAGTTTTAGTTTGTCTTTATCAAGAGCCTTGGCTTTTTCATAGTTTGTTGCCGGAAATCTCTTTAATTTTCATGTTTATCTTGTTAAGAGAGTTGGTTGTTGCACTAAGTTGTGTCTTGTCTTGAAAGTAGGTAATTGAGGTTGCTATTTAATTTTAGTAGTAACTTGCAATAGTTTTGAGGTATTGATGTGAGTAATGTTTGAACTTTTGGTGTCAAGATCTCTAGCCTATTAGTGATAGGTGTCGTATTTTGGGCAATCAGTGTGTATTTTCAAAACCTACAAAACTAGATGGATCGCTAATATTTGGAGGGATCGGATATTAGAGTACAATCACGTACCATGAGTCGAGGATGTGCAAGGATAACCAAACCCCTATACACTCCTCCTCGGGGTACTTGTCTCTTTGTGAACCTCCTTATTAGATTGAGAGTTACCGATAATAAGTGCATGAGTTCTTCGGACTAATTTATGTATTGAAAGTTGACACTTCCACCTCCTCATATTTTCTAGCCTCTCATGTGTCGTGCATTGCTTTCTTCTCACTCCGAGAGTTGGCGTCCACCTTCGCCGGTACATCCAACCCTTGGCATGATACGCTCTATCATCATAAATCTCCTTATATCTTTCCTCAAAACACCCACCATACCTACCTATCAAGGCATTTCCATAACCTTTTCGAGATATATTTCCATGCAACATCCACCTCTTCATGACTTGATATTCATGTCATACATGTTCCTGCTACATAGGCAGCGGCATACATTGCATACATCATGATAGCTACATCTTCTTTATGATTTGAGTACCTTGTAAAGTGTGAAAGATCTTCTATACCCTCTTGTAAAATAGAGTGTTGCCCTTAAGTGAGGAAAAGATCCCAAAGTGGACAAAATAAAAGATCCCAAAGAGGACAAATGAGAGTTAAATATAAAGAGCCATTGAGGCCACCAAAAAATAGAAAAAAATAGAAAAAAGAGAAAAATAAAATAAAAAGAGAGAAAGGGGAAACACTACTATCCTTTTGAAATATCCACACTAGTACTCCCTCTTATCCTTGTACTCCATAGAGATGATCATTCATGCATATAGCTATGTGGGGACCTTCACACTATAGAACTTGGCTTGCATATTCCAAGGATGAGCCTCCTCAAAAGAGCTCTAGGTCTTCATGAGCGAGCAAGTTAGATGCGCCCCCACTAGTTCCATTGGAGAGCCTTTTAGCTCGTATGTGCATCCGTTGCATGGCAATCCCTACTCCTCACATCATATCTATCATTTGGCCTTCTCTCCTATGATTGTCCTCATCTATGTGAGCCTTTCTCACCTTTTTGTCCTCCTCCACCATATTTCTCTCTTTGCCATCCAAAGTGTCAACTCTCGTGCTTACGCTCATCCATTGCATGAGTGCTCTAAATATCAAAAAGAAGTGGATCAAATTGACTTTGACCTGGATAGTGGTCTGGGGACGAGTCGAGATAAGATTCCAAAGAAGACCAAGTGTGAAACTTTAGTAGATTGAGTTCTCAACAAAAATATTTTTTCTCGCATTCCCTATCCCCCTTCTTGCACACAAACACCATTTAGAGACATTCGAGTCACGGACAGCGAGAGCTCTTGCACCTAATGTTCTTTTGTTACTTGTTTCAATGCTAATATAATCTTGCATGTATGACTTGAATTGAATCACATACCCTGATTGCTTTACTTTTCAAAGTCCTTATATGGTTGCTAGCTTGTCACCACAGAAATTATGCTTGTTATCATTTACCTACTCGAGGACGAGCAGGAATTAAGCTTGGGGATGTTGATACGTCCCAAACGTATCAATAATTTTTGCTTGCTCCATGCATGTTTTGTGTGATATTGCTATGATCTAGATATTTTGTTCATGAATTTTCGATCATATTTGGACTAACCTATTAACTCAGTGCACCCAGTGCCAGTTTCTTTTTTCTGTTATTTTATTCCAGGTTTCCCCCATATTAAAAGTGCTCCAAAAATTCAGGAAAATCGGATAAAAAATCAGCGCATCGGAAGCTTCCGGAAACCCGAAGGTGTAACATTCCAAAATTTTCCAAAATTTGGAATGTTAATAAATAATATAATATTGATTGACTTGTTTCAATTTTAGAGTAAACGAAAACTTTTCTTTTGAGATTTTGTTTAAACCTTTACAAACCATTTAATAAAATTTGGATAATCATTTATCCAATAATGAAAATTTTGGTTGTGAAGTTTATTCAAAATTCAAAGAATGATTTTCTTTCTTTTGTGTTTTTGAAACGTGGTAGGAACCACAATTAAATATTTTAGAGCGAGAATAAAATGACTTTCTCAAATTTATTGTGGTGCTATAATCATTCTCGAAATTTATTTGAAATTTGATTTTATTTGATATTGACGTTTAAGAGATATTTAGATATTTCCAATAATTTATTTAATAAAATGAGAGGAGATAATATGACTTCTTCGAAGATAGTATTGAATTTTTTTAAAGTGCTCATTTGAACACTTGATTATTATTTTTGTAATCATTTTGGTATTTATAATACCCTAAAACTAATTTAGGGAATTTATTAATGCCTTAAATGAATTTTTGTTGACAAAAATATATTTATAAAATTTATTCGGAGAGAAATATACTTCTATACTCTCTATACTTTATTTAGTCTATATATATATTTTACCATTTGGAGGGATTTGATAATCCAGAATATTAGTCTTGTTAGATATTAGAAAATATAAATCCTAGATCATCTGAGCCGACCCCATATTTCTCAATTATTTTCCCTCTGTCTTTTCCCTCTTGGACCTAATTTACCACTAAGTCCCATATCTTCTTCTTCTTTCTCACGTTCATGAACGAACGAGTCACTCGTTACAGAAAGAACGAGGTACATGTCACCTGGACTCTTTCCTCCCCTCCTTCTACTTAATTCCTTGACCGATTCAATATGAAGTCTACATTCGTAGAACATTATAAGGAATTCATTCAGGCAATTAAAACCCCACTTTAATTATTTTAATGCAATTATTTCTCCATGAATGGCATTAACTCCATTTCCAAAACCTCGCTTTTAATGCCCATTATTTCTCAATGAATGGCATTAACTCCATTTCCAAAATCTCGCTTTTAATGCCCATTATTTATCCATGAATACCATTAACTCTATTTCCAAAACCTCGCTTTTAATGCTCATTATTTCTCCATGAATGCCATTAACTATATTTCCAAAACCTCGCTTTTGATGCCTATTATTTCTCCATGAATGTCATTAACTCCATGTCCAAAACATCGCCCACTCTCCTTCTATGGACCTCCCATGAGCCTATAAATACCGCCCCTAGGACCCCTTTGAACCACACATCTCCACGCAGAAAGTCCCTCCCCATAACCCTCTCATCCGTTAGCAATTCATCGTCGGAGTTAGGATACATCCACACTTCCGATGAAGATTGTGTCACCATGGAAGGTACCTATGACATATTTCTTCCTCTAGTTTCTTCTCCGTTCCTTTACGCGCCGTTGTGACATATTTTTCCTCTCGATTGCAAGGCCGGAGCACGCCATCCGTGTCATCGTGCTCTTCATGCGTTCTTCTCTACTCTGACGGAACTTCTCCGCTATCCGAGGGCGAACCTGGAGCTATAACCTTGTCCATCGAGTCACCCAAATCATCCTCTACCCCGTTCGGTTGTTCATTGACACCTGAGATCTTTTTCCAAAATTCCGGCGAGATCTCCGGTGAGCTTTTCTCCGCTCTGTTCATCACTTTTTTCTGTAAAAATTGAATAGGTATGGACCTATCCAAAGTCGCCACATGGCAGCCTAATTCTTTATCCCATAATTCATTGTAGGGAAAAACATCCAAACTTCAGAAATTCATATATTTTAGCCCGTAAATCGAATTTCGACAAGTTTTATATCCCCGGATTCCTTGGAACATGTAGTTTATTATGGTCCAGTAATATTTCACTTTTGGTAATTCAAAATTTAACTCAAATTTCTTATGTGAATTTGAGTATATTTATTATTCCTCTCATTCTATAATTTATTTTGAAATATTTTTTTCATCAAATTTGATCCTTAGAATCACATCTTTCTGTTTGGACATTTGTCACATTCTTTCCATCATATTAATACTCTACTTTGACCTCAAACCTTTGTCTTAGCTTCCATTTAATTATATCTCTTTCTTTTATAATTTTGGCTATAAAAAAATCAATCTTCTCAACAAGGTCTTCACTATTTCTATCGGATCTTTTTAAATCCAATACAAGAATGAATTTCCTATTGAAATATTCGTATGGAAAAACCAACTAGGTTTGACATACTCACAATCCGTTTGAACTTTTACTGAAGCTAGTTTCATCGTACCTTAATTATAACTTGTATCCCTTTGATCAAATCAATGAAATATGACTTCCATCATATTTCCATCCAAGACAACTTGATCCTATCTCAACCTAGCCACGCCATAGTAACCAGCTTAGTACTAAATATTTATGTTGTTAATTGTATTTTCATTTGGATCTTCAATTTGGATTTGTGTGTAAGTGTGTTGAAGTATTTCTGTTTTATCGTTAGATATATTGTAAAGAGAAGGAGAGATGACTATGAGTAGAATATTTCATCTCCAAGATCCAGGAAAGTTACTCTTTTGATCATGCTCCAGTATTACCTATATTTTTTATATGCATTGTAGTCCAACTTAAATATTATGCATTGATAAGATTATGTATTATATTATACTATTACACCCAGAAGTTCATTGAGATAGGTCCGAACCTTATATCATTATCGCCACCATGTAGAATTATACTTCTTTGCTAAGTAGACATGGATTGGGAAGTGATCCATTATGAGGTATGAGTGACTAATTAGTAAACAGGACCAAGATAATCTTAATGAACCACCTGGGTGGAATGGTTGGGGCACCCTGGAGGAACCAGTGGATTTGCGTGAGTGACCTGGAGATGGCCAGTAATCACTGCGGAATGCCACCCAGGATTAAAGGGATCAATCATATTTTTCATAACTAGAAGCTTACGTGTGCAGCCACAAGCTATTATGGGCTCTGGCTTGGTTGATTAGTTGTAGTGACTCTTACTAGGTGGTGCTACGAAGGTAGTTATGAGTAGGTGGGATGGGCACCGCCAGAGTGAGGGTAACTCTTCTAAAAGACCATGTCTCGACCTTCCGGTTCTCATACAACATGCAGTGTGACGAACTAAAAAGGAGGTGGTCGAGTCTTGTGGGGAAAAGTGCACAAACCTCTGCAAAGTGTACAAACTGATCATGATTAGATGTGTCCCTGGTTACGGACAACTTTGAGCATCTAGAAGTGGGAATGTTGACGGATCTCATCATCTTTAATTAATCAATCGAGTTTAATCAACTTTGGGAATAGATTGACTTGGAGAAACCAACTCAATCATATTATGAGCTTTGTAGTACTGTTATGATACTCTTTGAGTAGGACAAAATCAGCTTTATGCAAACGGAAAATCTTAGAGCTTTTCCACCAGCCAAAATTGCATGTAGAAGATAGGTCTGTTATATATTCTTTTGGGAGTAACTTGCCGTACATTCAAAGTACTGACCCATTTTTGGGTGTAACCTTCGGTGTTGCAGGACTGTAAATGACGAGTTAGTGATGCGATGTAGGGTTACGATGTCTGCACTCAACTTTGTCGTTGGTGTTGATGGGACTCCACTTATGTATTGTTTGTTTCCGCGGTGTATTCTTGCCCAAAGGCTATAAGGTAATAAATACCATGTGTTTATGTTACTTTTTGACATGTGATTCATGGTATTTCATCGAGTACTGTGTGTGCTAGCATACTGATCCAGGGATAGCACAGAAGCACAGTAGACTTGATTTCTTTCGGGGCCGGGTCGTTACAAGATGGTATCAGAGCCCATGTTGACTGTAGGTCGTGACCATAGAAACTAGAAAGCCATTAGGAAGTATACTCTCTAAAAATATTATTTTGAGAAAAAAAAGATCCATTACTTCTCATCTTTTCTGAGTTTTACCAAACACTCCCTCTTATCCCAAACAAGTTAGACTATACCCATGCCACTTTGACCACTTAGAAGGATTGTGTTATATCACTTCGAGAAGGACAAGATATTCGACAACCCAAGACCATTTCGGAGAACATATGTTTTCAACGTGCATTAGAAGTATGGAAGTATGGAAGACTCGAAGAAATTGAAGACCCTGATGATCCCAAGATTTACTCCAGACCCATAGAAGAACCGGATACATCCAAGACTAAGATGCTTGTGAAGAAGTTAAGGAATATGTTACACATTACCAATAGTATCCAAGCCACCATAAGAGTTGTGAAATGAACGAAAGAGTGCGAGTAGAGTGCCCGACCATGCGAGCTCATGTGGATGAAGGTACCATAGGAGTTTCTTGAATGAATTTATGAGTGATATTTGGAGTTTTCTTGGAGTTTTCGCTTTTGATTTAATGTTTGGTGTCAATTGAATTGTTAAATTTAGATTTATGTTTTTGGGATACGTATTTCATAGGATTTATTATTCATTGAACCTTGAGAGGTGTGAGCAACGGATGATGTATCAGAAGACCATCACATCGATGAAACTCTTTGTATCGAAGACTTTCAATAACCGAGGGGAATGAAGACTTCCTGACGAAAATGTAAAACGAGTCTATTATATATGTTAGTTTTTTGATGATTGTTAGGTAGATACCCATCTCCCCTTCTCTCTATAATTCTATCTCATCTCTGACCAACCATAAATCCCATCGGTGGACATTAATATTTTGATGAGACCAGTGACCCAGTCAAAGTAAAAGAGTGGATTCAGAATATAGAAGGGGCAAGAATCTTGCATTTTCAAAGAGAGCACAATTGTTGCACATGGAAGTTCTCCTATTCTACGGATGCAAGTTGTGAGAACAAACCATGCAGGATCATCGCCACCCAAAAACGTTTTATTAGCCTTGCAAGTGAAGACCTCTTTAAGAGGAGTGAGAAAGACTAAATGTTAGAATACGCGATTCACCTCTCTATATATGAAGTAATAATTTGAGTACGGGATGGATTGGCCCCCATACCGAAGACTCTTATTGTATACTTTTGTATGTTGGATTGGTAAATCAGAGAGCCTAAAACCCCGTAGTAGAGTGTCGATGAGACAATCCTAAACCATAGAATGGTGAGACGCATTACCCTTGTAGCAAGGCATCGTGCCTAACGTACGTCATACGGTGAGTAAGAAACATGGATATTTTCAAAAAGCTCCATTTGGAAGTTATTTTGACCACCATGAGCATCTTGATAGGTAGTTTCGGAACCTATGTGTTTTTTGCAAGACTTGTTTCTTTGGGAGAGGCAGATTCCTATCTGTAGAAGTTTGATGAAGAACCATCATGGAATCAAGAAATTCTAGAATCCCCACCAGTTTGTTCTTAAGGGTGGTAGTTCCCTAACACCCCGAGAGGATAATTGATCCAAACAAACTCGCTGAGACACAGGATAACCCTCAAACCTAGTATATACGGAAGTAACGGAAGCATATGTAATTGTACCGGTGGAAGACATCCCTCAGACGAGAAGTGAAAGATAAAATGCAAGCCTCATAATGTTATGCCAAGACCATGGGGCAGTGGCCCAAGAAACCTCGACCCTAACCCATTTTTTCAGCCTTTGCAAATCTCGAGGACGAGATTTCTTTTAAGGGTGGTAGTTTTTAATATTCCAAAAATTTCCAAATTTTGGAATGTTAATAAATAATATAATATTGATTGACTTGTTTGAATTTTAGAGTAAACGAAAACTTTTCTTTTGAGTTTTTGTTTAAACCTTTACAAACCATTTAACTAAATTTGGATAATCATTTATCCAACAATGAAAATTTTGGTTGTGAAGTTTATTCAAAATTCAAAGAATGATTTTCTTTCTTTTGTCTTTTTGAAACTTGGTACGAATCACAATTAAATATTTTAGAGCAAGAATAAAATGACTTTTTCAAATTTATTGTTGTGCTATACTCATTCTCGAATTTTATTTGAAATTTGAGTTTATTTGATATATTGACGTTTAATAGATATTTAAATATTTCCCATAATTTATTTAATAAAATGAGAGCAGATAATATGACTTCTTCGAAGATAGTATTGAATTTTTTTAAAGTGCTCATTTGAACACTTGATTATTTTTTTGTAAAAATTTTGGTATTTATAAAACCCTAAAACTAATTTAGGGAATTTATTAATGCCTTAAATGAATTTTTGTTGACAAAAATATATTTACAAAATTTATTCGGAGAGAAATATACTCATATACTCTCTATACTTTATTTAGTCTATATATATATTTTTTACCATTTGGAGGGATTTCATAATCCAGAATATTAGTGTTGTTAGATATTAGAAAATATAAATCCTAGATCATCTGAGCCGAGCCCATATTTCTCAATTATTTTCCCTCTGTCTTTTTCCCTCTTGGACCTAATTTACCACTAAGGCTCATATCTTCTTCTTCTTTCTCATGTTCATGAACGAACGAGTCACTCGTTACAGAAAGAACGAGGTACATGGCACCTGGACTCCTCCTCCCCTCCTTCTACTTAATTCCTTGACCGATTCAATATGAAGTCTACATTCGTAGAACATTATAAGGAATTCATTCAGGCAATTACAACCCCACTTTAATGCTTTTAATGTCATTATTTCTACATGAATGGCATTAACTCCATTTACAAAACCTCGCTTTTAATGACCATTACTTCTCCATGAATGGCGTTAACTCTATTTCCAAAACATCGCTTTTAATGCCCATTATTTCTCCATGAATGCCATTAACTCTATTTCAAAAACCTCGCTTTTAATGCCAATTATATCTCCATGAATGTCATTAACTATATTTCCAAAACCTTGCTTTTAATGCCCATTATTTCTCTATGAATGCCATTAACTCCATTTCCAAAACCTCGCCCACTATCCTTCTATGGACCTCCCATGACCCTATAAATACCGCCCTAGGACCCCTTTGAACCACACATCCCCACGTAGAAAGTCCCTCCCCAAAACCCTCTCATTCGTTAGCAATTCATCGTCAGAGTTAGGATACATCCACACTTCCGATGAAGATTGCGTCACCATGGAAGGTACCTATGACATATTTATTCCTCTAGTTTCTTCTCCATTCCTTTGTGCGCCGTTGTGACATATTTTCCTCTCGATTGCAAGGCCGAAGCACGCCGTCTGTGTCATCGTGCTCTTCATGTGTTCTTCTCTACTCCAACAGAACTTCTCCGCTATCCGAGGGCGAACCTGCAGCTATAACCTTGTCCATCGAGTCGCCCAAATCATCCTCTACCCCTTTCGGCTGTTCATTAACGCCCGGGACCTTTTTCCAAAATTCCGGCGAGATCTCAGGTAAGATTTTCTCCCATCTGTTCATCACTTTTTTTCTGTAAAAATTGAATAGGTACAGACCTATCAAAAGTCGCCACGTGGCAGCCTAATTCTTTATCCCGTAATTCATTGTAGGGAAAAACATCCAAACTTCAGAAAAATTCATATATTTTAGCCCGTAAATCGAATTTCAACAAATTTTATATCCCCGGATTCCTTGGAACATGTATTTTATTATGGTCCAGTAATATTTCACTTTTGGTAAATCTAAATTTAACTCAAATTTCTTATGTGAATTTGAGTATATTTATTATTCCTCTCATTCTATAATTTATTTTGAAATATTTTTTTCATCAAATTTGATCCTTAGAATCACATCTTTCTGTTTGGACATTTGTCACATTCTTTCCATCATATTAATACTCTACTTTGACCTCAAACCTTTGTCTTAGCTTCCATTTAATTATATCTCTTTCTTTTATAATTTTGGCTATAAAAAAATCAATCTTCTCAACAAGGTCTTCACTATTTCTATCGGATCTTTTTAAATCCAATACAAGAATGAATTTCCTATTGAAATATTCGTATGGAAAAACCAACTAGGTTTGACATACTCACAATCCGTTTGAACTTTTACTGAAGCTAGTTTCATCGTACCTTAATTATAACTTGTATCCCTTTGATCAAATCAATGAAATATGACTTCCATCATATTTCCATCCAAGACAACTTGATCCTATCTCAACCTAGCCACGCCATAGTAACCAGCTTAGTACTAAATATTTATGTTGTTAATTGTATTTTCATTTGGATCTTCAATTTGGATTTGTGTGTAAGTGTGTTGAAGTATTTCTGTTTTATCGTTAGATATATTGTAAAGAGAAGGAGAGATGACTATGAGTAGAATATTTCATCTCCAAGATCCAGGAAAGTTACTCTTTTGATCATGCTCCAATATTACCTATATTTTTTATATGCATTGTAGTCCAACTTAAATATTATGCATTGATAAGATTATGTATTATATTATACTATTACACCCAGAAGTTCATTGAGATAGGTCCGAACCTTATATCATTATCGCCACCATGTAGAATTATACTTCTTTGCTAAGTAGACATGGATTGGGAAGTTATCCATTATGAGGTATGAGTGACTAATTAGTAAACAGGACCAAGATAATCTTAATGAACCACCTGGGTGGAATGGTTGGGGCACCCTGGAGGAACCAGTGGATTTGCGTGAGTGACCTGGAGATGGCCAGTAATCACTGCGGAATGCCACCCAGGATTAAAGGGATCAATCATATTTTTCATAACTAGAAGCTTACGTGTGCAGCCACAAGCTATTATGGGCTCTGGCTTGGTTGATTAGTTGTAGTGACTCTTACTAGGTGGTGCTACGAAGGTAGTTATGAGTAGGTGGGATGGGCACCGCCAGAGTGAGGGTAACTCTTCTAAAAGACCATGTCTCGACCTTCCGGTTCTCATACAACATGCAGTGTGACGAACTAAAAAGGAGGTGGTCGAGTCTTGTGGGGAAAAGTGCACAAACCTCTGCAAAGTGTACAAACTGATCATGATTAGATGTGTCCCTGGTTACGGACAACTTTGAGCATCTAGAAGTGGGAATGTTGACGGATCTCATCATCTTTAATTAATCAATCGAGTTTAATCAACTTTGGGAATAGATTGACTTGGAGAAACCAACTCAATCATATTATGAGCTTTGTAGTACTGTTATGATACTCTTTGAGTAGGACAAAATCAGCTTTATGCAAACGGAAACTCTTAGAGATTTTCCACCAGCCAAAATTGCATGTAGAAGATAGGTCTGTTATATATTCTTTTGGGAGTAACTTGCCGTACATTCAAAGTACTGACCCATTTTTGGGTGTAACCTTCGGTGTTGCAGGATTGTATATGACGACTAAGTGATGCGATGTAGGGTTACGATGTCTACACTCAACTTTGCCGTTGGTGTTGATGGGACTCCACTTATGTATTGTTTGTTTCCGTAGTGTATTCTTTCCCAAAGCCTATAAGGTAATAAATACCATGTGTTTACGTTACTTTTTGACATGTGATTCATGGTATTTCATCGAGTACTGTGTGTGATAGCATACTGATCCAGGGGTAGCACAGAAGGACAGTATACTTGGTTCCTTTCGGGACCGGGTCGTTACAGAAGGAGGGTCGGGGGAACCACCAGGTGCCCAGGCGGCCACCTGGCGCCGCCTAGAGCTTGGCCGAGCCAAGGGGGGCGCCTGGACCCCTGGTGGCCCCCTGGCTGCCCCCCTTCGCCTATATATTCCCCGTGCCATGAAACTTCCGAGAAGAGAACCCATTTTCGCGATCTCGCCTCTGTTGTGCCGCCGCCGCGCTTCCAAGATCAGGAGCGCCAGCAGAGTTCCTCCCGGCACCCTGCCGGAGGAAGGATCGACCTCCGGGAGCTTCCCCTTCACCATGGACGCTTCCCGGATGTGTCGTGAGTAGTTTCCTTTGGACCATGGGTCCATGATCAGTAGCTATGTGATGTTCTCCTCCCCTCTTTGTTCTTCATGGTTTACACCTCGTGAGCTGCCCTACATGATCGAGGCACCTATGTAATCTTTCTGCTGTTGCTATGCTGAGTTTGATGGGATCTGATGGATTAAGAGATTATGATCAGATTGTGATAGAGTAATATATTTGGTTCTTATCTATTATATTTTTGTTCCTAAGTAATTATTGCATGTTCTCCGTTGCTCTTTATTTCTTTGGCCAAGTAGTAGGTAGTAACTCCAAGAGGGAACGTTATGATCGATTGTGGGTTCATGCCCCCTGATGACACGCTTGAGTGACAGAAACATGAGTCTAGGTGATGTGTTGTTGCCATAAGGGGGAAAACAACGATGCTTGTAACCGTGGTTGCAAGGATTGTTTACTTTACGCAACGTGCTTTTCAATGCAGTTGTTTGTTGCGTTGGGTTTACACTTTGGGTGGGGCTCGCAACTTAATACCAGCGAGATGTTCTGGATAGATATCTCAAGGTGGATGATTAGTAGTAGATGCAGTTGGATTTCGGTCTACTTATTTTGGCGTACCGCCCTTGCTTTTGAGCCTCTTTCTTTCTTTTGTAGCATAGTTAGCATTGCGGTGCGTTTATAATCATGTCAATTGCCCATCTTTAATTTGTTTACCTCGCATAGCAGTTTTATCGTCTTTTGGGAGAGAGACATCACTAGTGAACATCACGGGACCCCGGTCCATATTCTCATCACTGTTTACACTCTCATTTACTTTTCTGCTTTTACTTTCAGTTGCTATCATTATCATTATCCCTTGTGTTTTGATCCTTTGTAAACAACAAGACCGGAGAGATTGACAACCTCTCTGAACTTCGTTGGGAGCAAAGCTATTTGTGTCTGTGTGCAGGTCCAGGTCAAGGAAGCAACTTTTGTCTAAAACGGTGCCATTGTTTCCTTGCCACCTACTTATCATTACCGGAGTCCTACTGGTCGATACTCAACCTCGGTATCTACACCGAGGGAAACTTGCCGTTACGCTGCATCTCACCTTCCACTTGGAGTTACCAACAAAGGGCGAGAAGCAATTATCATCTCTCGCGTATCAATCGCACATTCGACGCATCCTCTCTCACATCTCATCTCCCTCCAGATGCTCGAGCTCTTCACCGATCTGCTCGATAGCTTTCAGGTTCTTCACCGGAGAGTTGTACGTTGGTAGCGGGGTGATGGTGTATGCCGCCGGTTGCTGAGTCCCTGCCAGCTCCCTGCCGACTATTTGGCATGTGATGCGCAATTCCTCCAGCACAGCTGGCTGAATCATGCGTGGGACGATATTGTGTGCGGCATTGTACTCCCGGATTGTGGCATCCAATCGGCGCTTTTCAGCGTTCATCAGGTTTGCTTGCTCGTACAGTCTTTGGCGAGCTTTCTCCATCTCGGCGTGAGCCACCGCTGGATCCGTGCTGAGGTCCACAGGTGTGCTCAACACATCCTGCATGTTGCTCGGGCCTGCCTCCACTGTTGTTGCTGCTCTCGCAGCTCGGGCCGCAGTGTTGGTGGAGTTCTGGCGACTGGATGAAGCCCCTACCATCATAACCTCCGCACGGATGCGCGGAGTCGTGCTCTCCGACTCCACTGAGCAATAGCTGCGCGGCAGCGGACCTGTGAGGCCGGAGAACACCCGTACCTCCCTGGGGTATCTGTCGTGGGGATGGACCAAGCCCATAACCCGGCATTAGGTCTATGGGCCGACTCACCTACGGAAGGCTCACAAGAGAAGACCCGGCCACGGGCCGGCTGCGCCAAGGAAAGAAGATCGAATCTGTATAAGGAATTCGACATACCTTGTATAGTATATAGCATATTTATAAAGTAGAATAGGACTCCACCTCGTGTCGGAGTTGGACTCGCAGAATCCCGGGACCCGACACCTTTATAAGCCGAGGTCCATGGGATTCAGGGCCGGGGAACAATCTCAACCTAAGATAGGACTAGACACTTGTCGGCGTAACCTAGATCTCATCGAGACTAGGTTTACGAGCTGGCTCTCTTGTAATCAATCAACTGACTCTTCTTTCGAGAGTCGGAACCCATAATAACAGGAAGCATGAGTAGGATTTTACCTCGAGACAAAGAGGGGATGAAACCTGGGTAAATTGACGAGTATCTTCTCCATGTCGACTCTCTCCACGAAATCGCCTCGCAACAAAGGTCCCATGTCAAGTTCGACTCTTCGGACATCTGACGTGACTTTCCCACGACAGTTGGCACCCACCGTGGGGCCTACGCTCGCAGGTGTTGAGATTCGTGAGGGAGCCCTGCAAGGCATGGAGGGATTCGTTGCTGGACGGATCACCAGAAGCCGGCGCGGGAGGCTCTGCATTGACATTTCTACTTGGGGCCCTGAAGTTGATTCTATCGAAACAGGATATCGGGTCCCGATCGGGTCTATCCACATCTTCATTGGCAGGACCGACGGATCTGAGCCAGAGCCGGATCCTGAAGTGCCCATCGAAACTTCGAGTCGGCGATACGCCGGCTCCAAACACGCTTTCGTGAGATTCATTGATGAGTCTCCAGAGCCGGAGCGCTCTGTCGAGTCCCCAATGTACGACGCCTAGGAAGAATTGACTGGTGCCGAATCATATGTAACTGAAGGAAGCTTTTCAGATGGGGGTTCCATCCGATCCGTGGGGAACAACAGACTTGGCACTGGCATGCTAGAGTATAACCCGTATTATCCTCACTTCGAGCCTCCATATTCCGCCACGGTATTCATGGCCGATATTGGAGAATTGGAGAACCAGCCAACCCAGAATCAAGGCGCAGAGTCGGCAACTTCCGGGGCCCCTAGCGCAAATAGGGACACGGCAGCTCGCCCGTCAATTCAGGTTCCCACTAGATTCGAAGCTTGCACCAACAATGCAGCAGAATACGAGGCCCTACTCCATGGGATGAGGCTGGCTCGTGAGATGAACATAATCCGGATACAATGCTATGGTGATTCTGACCTTGTTTCTCAACAAGTATCAGGAAAGTGGAACTCGAAGGACGCCACCATGGCAGCTTATCGACGAGAGGTGGAAAGGCAAGCCGGTTTCTTTATTGGGTACCAAGTGGACTACGTGGAACGCAAGCTAAAGGAAGCTGCGGACGCTCTTTCTTGGCTCGGCCTTGGCGCAGTGGTAAAGCTGCTGCCTTGTGACCATGAGGTCACGGGTTCAAATCCTGGAAACAGCCTCTTGCAGAAATGTAGGGAAAGGCTGCGTACAATAGACCCAAAGTGGTCGGACCCTTCCCCGGACCCTGCTCAAGCGGGAGCTACATGCACCGGCTGCCCTACAGATTCGGCTACCCCCACAGCATCATCACTAATAATGGATCTAACCTATCATAGGGGTTTATGCAGCGATTCTGTCAAAGAGAGCACATCCGACTCGACCTTGCGTCAGTGGCTCATCCACAAACAAATGGACAAGCCGAGAGAACCAACCAAGAGTTGCTCTGAGGCATTAAACCCCGACTCTTTGTTCCTTTGGAGAGGACGTCGGGTTCTGGGAGGAAGAACTTCCCTCAGTATTGTGGAGTATCAGGACGACTCCTAACAGGTGAACATTCTACACGCACTTCTTCCTGGTCTATGGAGTCGAAGCCGTTCTCCCAAGTGACATCTGTCATGAATCACCAAGACTCACAGCTTATGTGAAAGCCGATAATAAGAAAGCAAGGCAGGACGCCTTGGATGTTCTTGATGAAAAACGAGAACTAGCAGCAGCTCAATCGGCTATCTATCAACAAGATCTACGACGGTACCATAGCCGTCGCATCAGAAGTCGGACTTTCCAGGAAGGTGACTTAGTGCTCCGCCTTATCCAGAAAAAAGACGGGATGCACAAGTTGTCCTCTCCATGGGAAGGACCGTTTGTGGTCAGCAAGAATATGTACAATGGATCCTACTACCAGGTGGATATACGCGAGAAGGCAAAATCACGTACCTCGATGGAGGAGACTCCCAGGCCGTGGAACATTGCACTACTCCCCGTCCATATTACACTTGAGTAGAGTAGGAAATTATTGTACAAAGTCGACGCTCGGCGCACTGGCTTTCGCCATATATATATATATATATATATATATATATATATATATATATAGGGTGGGTCTATTCTACCAACAGCCCTTAAGACTCTTATTCTAACAACACCCTTATTCTGCCAATAGTCCCGATCTAACCTGTAGGTACAATTAATCGCGCGGGGGGCCAACAAAAAAAAGCCCACCCCGTAGTCCCCCACCTTATCCTGCGTCTCTCCCCCACGACCTCCAACTCCCCAAGACTTCCTTCCCCCGCACCGCAACCTCCCTCGCACCGCTGCCCCACAGTCGGCCACGCTCGCCCACGGCAGCTCCTTCTCCACCACGACGGAGGAAGGATGCCACCTCGCCCGCCCCAGGCCCCCACCACGCGCCGCTCACGCAGGATCCAGCGCCGACCGCGCGACGCCCCATCCTGGCCACCACACGCGCCGGCACCACCTCCCAACACCACCACCAGCCTCCTCCCCGGTGCGCCCCCATGGCCTCTACGCTCCCAACCCCCTCCACTCGCCGGCTTCCTCCATCTAACCTCCCACCGTCGCGCGCTGCCAACCCCCTCAACGCCGACGCGCCGCAAAACCACTGGATCCGGCCACCATCTACCGCCGGCGAGGCCCCCACCAATGGATACAGCCCTCTCCGACCCCCAGCGAGGTCGTCACCGACGGATCCCGGCCCCCACCTACCCCAGGTCGCCTCCTCCCCTCCCCACCACCACCTCCCATACCTCAAGCAGCTGCGCCGCCGCCTCTCCATCGTCACCTCGCGTCGGCCGGATCCGGGCGACTCCGCGCCGCCACGTGCCACTGCGCAACCTCGCCCCACCGCGCCATCTGGATCCAGCGCATGGCCGGCGTCGGAGGCAACCCCCAGATCATGGGGCGTCTGGATCATGAGGCTGCACCCGCGCGTGGCCGGGGTCCCTGCCCACGAGAGCCGTTGGATCGATGGAGACCAACCCGCCCCTGAGGACCTCCGTGTCCGGCGACCCCAATCCGGCGCCACACAAGGTAAGCAGTCTTCCCTCTCCTCCACCATCTCGTTTGATCCAATTTCTGTTGAGTTTCATTTTTGTTCGATTTCTGTAGGTCCTGACATGCAACGTGGTCATGGGCAGCAAGAAGGCACACGTGCACCTCGGCGGCTCACCCCCATGTCCATGATTTTGTGGTGTGCAGTGCAGTTCATAGTTTAGTTGGAGGCCGTGGTGCAATTTTCTGCATTTCTACCATCTTGCAATATGTAGTACTGTGTGCAGTCCACGGTACCTAGCTAAACGGTGGCTTTTGGCTTTGCCTCGGATTTTCTGTTTTGTTCATGCAGTGAAGCGTGTATATTTATGTAGCATGATTGTAATTTATGTGTGTCTTTTGTTCGTGTGAATTCCACAGTTCCAAACACAGATGCAGATGCAGTGCACTATAAAATTTGTAGTTCACTCTCCTTCTCACTGTAGTGTATACTCTTTGATATGAAAAAATGTCGAGGAAGAAAAAACTCATGCAGTGCACACTGATTTTTACCACCATTTACTTTCTTCTTTCAATGTGAACTGCACTCGTCTTGCATTGAAAAGGTAGTAACAAAAAAATGGTACAGTCCTTTTGAAGTGTGATACTTCATTGAATAAATTTTTTGAAAAGGTTATGTAGTTCACTTTGGTATGAATCGTGATTTACTTCCTCTGCCACGATTTTGATAAAAAAATAAAAAACACGTGCAATTCTTTTTCTTTGACCTTGCAACATGGTCACTTGTCGGATGCAGTTCACGTCGCAAAATCCCAGGTCTGCGGAAAACACGTTCATTTGTGTTTGCCGATAATGCAGAGCGGTTGCATGTCGGATGCAATCACATGCAATTCGCTTCGGTGATGATTTTGATAAAAAAGTAAAAAAGCATGCAGTTATCTTTGTTTGATGTTGCAATGTGGTCGCTCGGCGGATGCAGCTCCCTCCGTCGCTTCCCGGTTTCGCGAAAAACAAGTGCAATTCTGTTTGGCGATAATGCAGTGCGGTTGCCCGTCGGATGCGCTGCGGTTGCCAAAAAATGCAGTTCACTTGGCCGATTCCGGGTCCGCGAAGAACATGTGCGCTCTGTTTGGCAATAATGCAGTGTGCTTGACTGTCGGATGCAAACCAATGTAGTTCACTCGCCGATTTTTTGTTCCGCGAAAAAAGTGAGTATGTGTTTTAGTAAAATCGACGCTACTTCTAAACCGTAAGGAGTTAGAGAGAAAGTTATACATGAAAATCGAGTGTCTCGACGATACCTATCCAACCGTGTAACAATTGAATCGATCGAACGAACGAATCAAAAAAATTTACGCAAATACGCCCGCTGTCCACAAAGAGGGCAGCGCCACCGTTTTCGAAATTCCTTCAAAACCGTGAAGAATCTCGAAAAGTGTTCAACATGTCGGAGATGTTCCTACTCCATACAAATCCAACGGTGTATCATACGCATCGTTTCGACAAACGGTTAAAAAGTTTGACTCTCTATGAGATCCGAAAACCAAAAACAGAGTAGCTGTATTTTTTTATCTGAAATTACTCTCAAACGTGAGGAATTAGAGAAAGTGTTATACATATGGATGGAGCGCCTGATCAATACCTTTCCAATGGTGTATCATACGCATCATTCCGACGAACGGTTTAAGATAAATCGCAAAAATACGCCCGCTGCAAAAGTATGCCGCCGCACCGTTTTCGAAACTGCTCTTAATCTAACGGAAGATGCTCCATTTCAATAAAAATCCAACGGTGTATCATACGCTCAATTCCGACAAACGGTTAAAAAGTTGAAGCGAAAACGATGCATGCGGTTCTGTTTTACCCGAGCTGCAGTGCTGCGAATACAGCAGTGCGGTTCTCTTTGCGATACGATGCAGTTCGGAATGTTGTCAGAATAGTTATTCTGATACAGCCGGTCTATTCTGACACCGTTGTCAGAATAACTATTCTGACAACATTCCGAACTGCATCATATCGCAAAGAGAACCGCACTGCTGTATTCGAAGCACTGTAGCTTGGGTAAAAACGAACCGCATGCGGTATTTTCGCGATAACTTTTTAACCGTTGGTCAAAATTGAGCGTATGATACACCGTTGGATTCGTATGGAAAAGGAATTAGAGGATGTGTTTTCGCGTAAATTCGTTTGATTCGTTCGTCCGATTGATGCAATTGATACACCATTGGATAGCTATCGTCGAGGCGCTCCATTTGTATGTAAAACACATCCTCTAATTCCTTACGGTTTAAAAGTTGTGTCGATTTTAGTAAATCGCGGAACTTCGTTCTTTGCGGACCCGGAATCAACGAGGTGAACTGCATTTGGCCGGGCAAGCGCACTGCATTATTGCCAGACAGAATGCACGTGTTTTTCGCGGAACAAAAGATTGGCGAGTGAACTGCATCCGCGGGGCACCCGGTTGCATCCGACAGGCAAGCGCACTGCATTCTCGGCGAACAAAAATGCACGTGTTTTTCGCGAAACTAGAATCGATGAAGCGAACTGCATCGAAAGGGCAACCGCATCGCATTTGTCAACAAAGAGCACTGCATTTATCGTTCAACAAAAATGAATTTTGTGCAATTTTTTATCAGAGCACATTGCATGCAATATTTACAACATGAATAACTCTCTAGAGACATCAAAATATTTAGCTCCTTTTACATAACCCGAACTGCATAGAATTTCGACAGCAAAATCTGAAAAATAAAAAAAGAATCTTCTGAACTGGAAGCCAACACTACTTTTCCACAACCTTCTTCTGAACAACAAACAGCGAATCGCAACCGCACTTGGAACACGAACAAGTTGTAGTGCACGTACACTCTACAGCAGCATGTGCCGAAGCAACTGAACCGCAACACATCCGAGGCATATCTACCATGGCGGTCTCATCTCCTTGCTTCCATCCCACTTCAGGAGGCACCGGATCCAGGATGACGAACTCGAGGTATATGTCGGCGTTGAGCACACGCGGGATGTGCTGGATCTCTTCCCTGCTACACTTTTCTACAACAGCCGATGCCCAAGTGACCCACCACTGACCAATATTCTCCCTCGCGCAGCCAACCCTGCTTCACCCTGGTGTAGCACACCCGAACTCCCTCATCTCGCCGTGGCAGGAGGCCACGCTGGTGATGCCCCACAAATGTAAGGGATCGAGGTAGTCTTCGCGGGTAAGTTAACCCAATTTATTGATTCGACACAAGGGAAGCCAAAGAGTATTTATAAGCTTTGACAGTTGAGTTGTCAATTCAACCGCACCTGAAATATACTTTCTTGCAACAAAAGATAAGTGGTAACGGTAATATGATAGTGATGGTGACGACAGCAAAAGTAACAACTAATGACCAGCAGGATTGAAAACACTGTAGGCTAGGGAGATGGATGGTTGGGCGCTGCATGGATGAGAGTGAACATGTAATAGATTCTAACACGGGGCAAGGCACACAGAAAAGCAATGATCATCTAGGCAAATATCAAACATTAGGCATGTATCCCATAGGTAGTTGTGCGTGCTTGCAATAAGAACTTGCACAACATCTTTTGTCCTGCCATCTCGCTACGAACGGGGCCAATGGGAACTTATGGAGATTAAGGTGCTCCTGTCAAAGAGCACCGGAACAAAGCAATAAACTCAATGGATACATGGAATCCTCAAATTATGGACCATCCCCTTTGGTGTCCCAAGCTGTCACCTTTGGGATCGCCGGTTCGGGACCATAATAGGTGCATACAACTCATAGATAGGATCTAGAACACAAATATATTCATGAAAACACATAGGGTTCAGATCTGAAAACAAGGCACTCGGGCCCAAAGTGACAAGCATTAAGAGCAACAAGTTGAAGCAAAGAAGATAAACACCAATCTAGATGATAGGCAACATGCCCCCAACAATCTGACGAACTATTACATGATCCAACTCATCCAATCCCTACCATCCCCTTTGCCTACAGCAGGGAATTACTCACACATGTGAAGAGATGTCATGGAGGTGGGATGGATTGGTGATGGTGATGATGATGGCGACGATCTCCCCTCTCCGGAGGCCAAATCAGCCTCCAGATTATCCCTCCCAAAGAAGAACAGAGGGTGGCGGCGGCTCCGCGATGGAAACTTGAAAAACGACTTCTGTTCTGGGGTTTTCGCGTCACGGGAATAAATAGGAGCTTTGGTAGGGCACCAGAGGAGGGGGAGGCCCCCAAGAGGCCAGAGGGCGCGGCCCCACCCCTGGCCGCGCCAGGGGGGGCGCCTGGGGGCCCCAGGACTCTCCTCTGGTCTCACTTCTGGCAACTGGCTCCTTTGGGTGCGTGGATTTTCTGTGAATTTTCTAGGAATTTTCTGAGATACCTAAAAATCCATTTTCCTGCACACAATAAAACCATACAGGCAACTCTGCTGAAAACAGCGTTAGTCCGGGTTAGTTTCGTCCAAATCATGCAAGAATGAGGGCAAAACAATAGCAAAAGTGTTTGGAACAGTAGATACGTTTGAGACGTATCAACTCCCCCAAGCTTAGCATATTGCTTTTCCTCAAGCAATTCAGTTCAACGAACTGGACGCGACAAAGAAAACTTTGACAAACTCTTTTGCTTCATTAGATGTATATAAGCATGTACTACGAAAAGAGTTTAGCAAGTATTGAAACAATGCTATAAGGACAATGCACGAAGCAATTCTTCTTTCATGTGATCAATCACAAACAACTAAAAGTAAATAATATGCTACTGAAAATCAAGACAGGATCACTATGCACATAGCTTGAACATACTTGAGTGGCATTTCGCTAGCCTCCATGAGTGAAGCAAAACATAAATGCAGAAACTCCTCTGGAGTTTTAAAGGTGACTAGTACTCGGTATTTCGGACTAGCAATAACACAAGCATGCAGAAGACAATGTAATACTTTGGGACAATGGATGTTACACTAAGAATGACAATTATTCTCTCATAGTTGGTGCTTTGAGGAAAGAAGGGGAGATTCTCGAACCGTGGCTTTTGGTGGCAAGGTTGAAAACCCGTGAAAGGAAGCAAAGACTAAACATGTGCCAGAGCTCTTTGTTTTGAAAACAGAGATAAAACTCTTTTGAGAGGTGTAACTTTCCAGTCAACGGTGAACGGTAAAGGTCTCTCAATATCTCCCATGCCAACCATATTAATGCCTTTTGCTTACACATATACCCTTATCCATAAATCCTTTGATGGTCTACGGAACCTTTTATTTTGCCTCAAGGATGGAAGGAGGGTATCGTTCCATCTATCATAAGCAGCATTTGGTCCATTTCACTTCATCATCAAGTATGGGGGAGGTGTAACTCTTATATATTTTTTCTTGACTAGTTAAAACTTCCGTCAAAATATTTTTGGCATGAAAGATACTGATTTCCCCTCACCGCACCATGAGCTTGTACGGTTACAAAAGGGAAGCTTTTGAATAAATTTCGAGATGGCACATGAAAGTCTAAGTTAGGAGTGGCCGGTAAATACCACATATAGGTAGGTATGGTGGACTCAAATGGAATAACTGGTTTCAAGGATTTTGGATGCACAAGCAGAATTCCGCTTAGTGCGAGCGAAGGCTAGCAAAAGACTGGGAAGAGACCAACTAGAGAGCAATAATTGTCATAAACATGCAGAGCGACAAAGCAACATTGAATCGGGCAAGAAAGTGATATAACTATTCTGAAACAGAAAGATCATCAAGGCATAATAGACTTTTTAGTCATAAACATGTGCGAACATGTGCCAAGTCAATCCAAAAATTCTCCGAAGGGAAATACCACTTCAGTATGCCAAACCATGAACAATGCAATGCATGTAAATCATTTCAACAACACATTATGTACTCTAGCTATTTGAGACTAGCCACAAGGAAAGCATGAACACTGGGAAAGCATTGTAAACATAGCACTATGTCGCTACAAGATGGTCTCTAGATCATAAGTACATGCATATGTACAAAAGTAGAAACAAGAAGAGTTCATACCGGTTTTCCCAATCGCTTCCCTTCCATCGATCTTCGTCATTACTGCCTTGTCACTTGCACGATTGAACGAGGGAAATATTATCAAACGCCATCACGGACTCGAGCTGAACTCTGAAAACAAAGCAAACTAAAGAGAGAAAGGAAATCTTTTTGGCTTTTTTAAAGGTTAAACGAGAGAAAAAGAAAAGAGAAAATCTTTTTGTTGTTTTTGCAAAAGAAAGAAAGAAAGAAGAACGGGCAAAAGCTTCGAAAATATCAAAGCGAACAAAAATAAAACGGATAATACAATGGAAAAGTGAGAAGGGCACGTACTCCCCCAAGCTTAGGCTTTTGGCCCAAGTTGGTAGTAGCTAATGTCCCCAGGAGCCTCCTGCTCCAGGGTAGTACTGGTGAGTCCAAGGGTCGTATGAGGCTTCCGGCGCGTACACCGAAGTCCTTGGATCCTCCCACGAAGAAGGATCCGCGCTCCAAGCAGAGGAAGACCCTTCACCAAACTGGGTGACGGTCTCCCCCTGGAAAGGTGGTAACTCACCATGCCCCTCCTCGTCGGGCACAACCCCCTCCATGGGGTTATGAAACTAATGCTGGGTCACGAACTCATCGAACTGGATAACATCAAAGGACCATCCGTTCCTGCGAGAGAAATCGAACAAAAGAGGTGCAGGTAGACGGATCTTGCGTTCCGTGGTGGCTCTGAAACGCAAGATATAATCAAGGTTACCAAACTTGGAAGTCATGGTAACAAACTTATGCCTTTTCATAGCAGCAAGATCAAAACTTAAATAAGTAAAAGGCTTATCATCGGGGTGTGGGGTGCCATTAAGAGACTCTAGGATAAGTGTGGCGTAAACGCCACCAAATAAATCTCCCTTGTTACCGTTCATAGCAAGGCGTCGAGCAATTAAGGCACCCACATTATAATCAAACCTCCCTGAGAGGGCGGTTGCCAGGATAGCAATATCCGGCGCAGATATGTTGCTCGTGTTGTCACGGGCTAACACCCATCTAGCAATATAGTACGCAAAATACCTGAGGTGTGGGAATAAAATGCTGGAGATCTTTGACCGATGAATATCCCTTGTATCCATGCTACAGAGAGAGTTGAAGACGGTTCTCGGCTCGGAGGGCTGAGAGCTCATCTTCGCCGTCAGTCCAACGTTCGGCACACCTATTATTTCACAAAACTTTTCCAAAGGCATGGTCAAAAGATCATTGTAAATTTTAAACTCAACAGAACCATTATCAAGGTTATATATAAAACTGTTCATGAAACAGGAGGTGAGTTTTTGATACTGAGCAACATGGCACGTTGCGAGCCGCGTCAGACCTGCATTTGCACAAAGATTATAGAACTCCTTAATTCCTGCAGCTTCAAGGAATTCATTGCACGGGAAAGTCATTGCACGTGCTTGATTTGTGTCCTCCAACAACTCTAAGGGCACATGATCTTTGTTGTAGCTCACCCTAGCAGTCGAGGGTGAAGCTGCAGCTCTTGTAACTCGATCGGAGCTCTCGGGCCTTTTCTTCCCAAGCCACCCCTTTGCTCTTCCTAGCAAACTCATTTTTGAAATTTTTGACAAATTACAAAAACAAGGATTTAAACAAAGTGAGTTAAGGCAAACTACTCAACCCACTTACATAAGGCAAAAACTTGCATCAAAACTTGGAAAATAAAATTCTACACATGCATGCAAGCTCATCTAAACAGCACCAAGAACTACTAAATACTCACAAATGAAGCCACCAACCAAAAATCTATTTGGAGGAGTGGAGGAGTTACATACCAGGGAGTATTTTCCCAAAATATCATCTCAAATGATGGGTCGTAGAGAGAGATCGAAATTATGTACGGAGAGCAGCAAGAACACAAGAACAAAGTGCAGAACTCGTGTTTTTGGAGAGAGAGGAAGGAGGAGGAAGAAGACTTACCTGGCTGGCTTCTCTGTGGCCACCAGGTGCCCTGTGGGCGCGACCAGGGGGCAGGCCGCGCCAGCTGGCCGCCTGGGCCACTGGTGGCCCCCCCTGGTCAGCCCCAGGTGCCTCTGGGTCACTCCCGGCAAGGAAATTTTAATTTTTATTTTTCTGGAATTTTACTGAAAACTTCACTGTTGAAAATTTCTCGGAGTTCAAAAAGCTGCAAAACTTTCTGAAAACTTAAGGCAGTGATTAGTATTGTGAAGCTTCAAAAACACAAAAACTTGGTACAGCAAAGAGAATAAAAGCTAAAGCAAATGAAAACATAACAAGCTTAACTTTTTACCTATATAAAACAAGCTCACTAGTAAGGTTGATCAAGTCTTACCAACAAACCGGCGATATATAGAACAAGAAGTCTCACCTCTTATGAAGTGATCATTGCACCTTTACTTTAATGGACATTGTCCCCACCATAATGGTTTTGTATTTGTGGTGCACATGTAGTGGACAATCCCATTCTCCAATCTTCACGGTCTCAACATTCTCTATAGAGTTAAGGCCATGCCTCTTGTCGATCTTCTTTGGAAAATACACCGTGTGTTCTTTATCATCAACGTTGAAAGTGACCTTTCCTTTATTGCAATCAATAATAGCACCTGCGGTGTTAAGAAAAGGTCTTCCAAGAATAATGGACATGCTCCCATCCTCGGGCATGTCAAGCACAACAAAATCTGTAAGGATCAAACAGTTAGCAACTTCAACGGGAACATCCTCACAAATACCAATGGGGACAGCTGTTGATTTGTCAGCCATCTGAAGGGAGATATCTGTACGGATTAGTTTCTCTAAACAAAGCCTCTTGTAAAGAGAGAAAGGCATAACACTCACTCTTGCACCAAGGTCACATAAAGCAGTTCTGACGTAATTATTCTTTATGGAGCAAGGAATGGTGGGTATACCTGGATCACCAAGCTTCTCAGGAATCTTTCCATTGAAAGAGTAGTTAGCAAGCATAGTAGATATTGCCTCATTAGGAACTTTTCTTTTATTTGTGATAATATCTTTCATATATTTCGAATAGGGAGGTAACTTAATAGCATCAGTCAAAGGGATTTGAAGAAAAAGAGGTTTCATCCATTCACAAAATTTATTATAGTGCTCTTTAGATTTGAGGGACTTACCTGGAAAGGGCATGGGTTTCTGTATCCATGGTTCTCTTTACTTCCCATGTCTTCTTGCGATGAAGTCTTCTCTAGAGCACCTCTTGCATTTATCGGGTGTTTCTTCTTCTCTTACCTCGGGAGAATCATCCTTCTCCGCGTCCTTTTTTTCAGGCTCGGCACCGTCTTCTGTTTCAACATCGGAGGTAGATATGTTGTTAGGATCAACAGCTGGCTTTTCACTTATAATAGGATCATCAGGATTGTCAGCCTCCTTGTGTTTCTTCTTTTTCTTCGGAGAGCTAACAGTCTCGTCTTCTTCTTGTACTTGAGAATCTTGCTCGATCCTCTTCGGATGCCCCTCAGGATAGAGTGGGTCCTGGGTGTGTGTTCCGCCCCTAGTTTTGATGCCATAAGCTTGTATGTCATGTTTAGCATTATTAGCAAGCAAATCTTTTTGCACATTAGAAATTTTTTCAAGCTGAGTTTGAACCATATGAAAATGCTTAACAAGACATTTAACATCATTAACTGTTCTTTCTAGAACACCACATAAACTTTTGATAGCAAGAGAGTTATCATGCAACTGACTTTGTAACCTCCTATTAAAATGGTCTTGCTTAATAATAAAATTATCAAGCTCATCTAGGCATTGGTCGGGAGGCTTACCTTTAGGTATGTCACTTTCAGTAAAGTCTAATAAAGAGTGTACCTCTACCAAGGGAGGGTGAGTAGTAGGCTCACACAACTTCTCAATAGGCGGTAAATTCTTCACGTCTTCGGCTTTAATACCTTTCTCCTTTATAGACTTATTTGCTTCTTGCATATCTTCGGGGCTCAGAACAAGCATGCCCCTCTTTTTCGGTGGTAGAAGTGATTCAGGAACGGACCAATCTTCATAGTTCTTGGCAATTTTGCACATTAATTCTTCTGCATCGTCTGGTGTTCTTTCCCTGAAAACACAACTAGCACAACTATCCAGGTAGGATCTGGATTCATCGGTTAAACCAGCGTAAAATATATCAAGCAGTTCATTCTTGGGGACTCCATGTCCCGGCATAACCTTAAGTAAATCACAAAACCTCCCCCAAGCTTTAGGGAGGTGCTCATCCTGCAATTGTTTAAAGTTATAGATTCTTTGCAAAGCAGCATGTTGCAGATGAGCTGGGAAATATTTATCAACAAAGAATTGGACTAAGTCCTGAGGACTCTTAATGTAACCATAGGGTAGTTTATCGTACCATGATTTAGCGTCTTCCTTCAAAGAAAAAGGAAAAAGCTTGGCCACATAGAAGTTTCGTATCTTCTCATCAGTAGTGAATAGGTTTCCTAGCTCAGCGAGTTTGGTCAAGTGTGCTATAGCATCATCATTTTCTCTGCCATAAAAGGGGTCAGCCTCGACTGTAGATATAAGTGAAAGATCAACAGAGAAATCATAATCAGGATCAATGATGCATATAGGGGATGTGGCAAATTTAGGATCAGGAATAACTTTGTTCTTCATGGAGTGCTTTTTTAGCAACTCCTTAACAGCACCAGGGTCAGAGTCGACACACTCTCTGAGTTCCCTGCAAAAATCATCATCAAGAGTAACATAATCATCATCAAGGATTCTCTCCTTGAGTTCATCTAAGCACGGGTAACCAAAGGTTTTGCAGGTAGGAATATAGGTAGAAGGGGTCTCGGTCTTGGATTCTGCTGCAGCCTTAGCAGTCTCAGTTTCAATATAGTAACCAAGAAAAGTAGTATCATCAAGAGTAGTGGAAGCATCATCAAAATAATCGGACATAGTGACAGACTCAGTAAAAGCATCATGTGGTGGTGGTGAAGTAAACTTACTCATAACAGAAGATGAATCAAGTGTAGCACTAGTGTTCAGAATAGTACCTTTTCTTGTACGGGATGGTAAGATCGGAACCTTGGGGTCTCCTTTCTTACCCATAGAGGATGATGTGCAGCAGGCAGGATACTTCAAGTAGACTTTTAAAAATTTCTATGTTCCCCGGCAACGGCGCCAGAAAATGCAGCTTGATGCCCCACAAACGTAAGGGATCGAGGTAGTCTTCGCGGGTAAGTTAACCCAATTTCTTGATTCGACACAAGGGGATCCAAATAGTATTTATAAGCTTTGACAGTTGAGTTGTCAATTCAACCGCACCTGAAATATACTTGCTTGCAACAAAAGATAAGTGGTAACGGTAATATGATAGTGATGGTGACGACAGCAAAAGTAAATAGCAAAAGTAACAACTAATGACCAGCAGGATTGAAAACACTGTAGGCTAGGGAGATGGATGGTTGGGCGCTGCATGGATGAGAGTGAACATGTAATAGATTCTAACACGGGGCAAGGCACACAGAAAAGCAATGATCATCTAGGCAAATATAAAACATTAGGCATGTATCCCGTAGGTAGTTGTGCGTGCTTGCAATAAGAACTTGCACAACATCTTTTGTCCTACCATCCCGCTACGAACGGGGCCAAAGGGAACTTCTGGAGATTAAGGTGCTCCTGTCAAAGAGCACCGGAACAAAGCAATAAACTCAATGGATACATGGAATCCTCAAATTATGGACCATCCCCTTTGGTGTCCCAAGCTGTCACCTTTGGGATCGCCGGTTCCGGACCATAATAGGTGCATACAACTCATAGATAGGATCTAGAACACAAATATATTCATGAAAACACATAGGGTTCAGATCTGAAAACAAGGCACTCGGGCCCAAAGTGACAAGCATTAAGAGCAACAAGTTGAAGCAAAGAAGATAAACACCAATCTAGATGATAGGCAACATTCCCCCAACAATCTGACGAACTATTACATGATCCAACTCATCCAATCCCTACCATCCCCTTTGCCTACAGCAGGGAATTACTCACACATGTGAAGAGAAGTCATGGAGGTGGGATGGATTGGTGATGGTGATGACGATGGCGACGATCTCCCCTCTCCGGAGGCCAAATCAGCCTCCAGATTAGCCCTCCCGAAGAAGAACAGAGGGTGGCGGCGGCTCCACGACGGAAACTGGAAAAATGACTTCCGTTCTGGGTTTTCGCTTCACGGGAATAAATAGGAGCTTTTGTAGGGCACCAGAGGAGGGGGGAGGCCCCCAGGCGGCCAGAGGGCGCGGCCCCACCCCTGGCCGCGCCAGGGGGGCGCCTGGGGCCCCCAGGGCTCTCCTCCGGTCCCACTTCTGGCAACTGGCTCCTTCGGGTGCGTGGATTTTCTGTGAATTTTCCCGGAATTTTCTGAGATACCTAAAAATCCATTTTCCTGCACACAATAAAACCATACAGGCAGCTCTGCTGAAAACAACGTTAGTCCGGGTTAGTTTCGTCCAAATCATGCAAGAATGAGGGCAAAACAATAGCAAAAGTGTTTGGAAAAGTAGATACGTTTGAGTCGTATCAGCTGGCCGGAGGGGATGAAGCGATCTAAGGATGACCTGGGGCCAGGGCGGCGCAGCCATGAGGTGAGGTGGACCTGGTATCCGGCCGTCGGCGCGGGCGCAGAAGAGAAGGAGGTGGGCCGGGGCGGCGCTGCCATGAGGTGAGGTGGACCTGGGATCCGGGCGCAGAAGAGGAGGAGGGCGCCGACGGGTCAGATCCGGTGGCCGGTCGGCGCGTGGACGAGTAGCGCCCTCTTCCGGTTGGTGAGGGCGGCGCGCTCCGGTTTCCGGGCGGCGGCCCGACGGCGGGGCGGACTGGGAGTGAGTCCGTGCGGGGGAGGGATGTGTGGCGTCGGGTGGTGGGGAGAGAGAGGGGATTTGTGGGTGGGGGAGAAGATAAGGGTGCGGTCATGCGGTTGGTTTTTTCTCGGGGGTGGTTTTATCGGTTAGTTGGTAGCTACGGAGATGGTTAGGACGGTGTTGTTAGAATAAGGTGGGTGTTGTTAGAATAAGGTCTTAAGGGGTGTTGTTAGAATAGACCCACCCTATATACAAACGGTCTATTCTGACATCAATGTCAGAATAACTATTCTGACAACATTCCGCACTGCAGTATTTTTGCAAAGAGAACCGCAATGCTGAATTCGGAGCACTGCAGTTCGGGTAAAATAGAACCACATACACCGTTTTCGCGATATCTTTTTAACCGTTTTTCGGAATTGAGCGTATGATAAATCGTTGGATTCGTATGTAAAAGGAGCATCTTCCATATGTTGAACACTTTCCCCGATTATTCACGGATTAAGAGCAGTTTCGAAAATAGTGCGGCGACCCACTTTCACAGCTGCGGTGTTTTCGCGATTTGTCTTAAACCGTTCATCGGACTGATGCAAATGATATACCGTTGGAAAGATATCGATCAGGCGCTCCATCCATATGTAGAACACTTTGTCTAATTCGCTACGGATTTGAGAGAAATCTAGCCGCAAAAAAACGCAGCAACTCTGTTTTTCGTTTTCGGATCTTGTAGAGAGTAGAACTTTTTAACCGCTTGTCCGATCGATGTGTATGATACACCGTTGGATTCGTATGGAGTATTAGATTAATCCATATGTTGAACACTTTTTCTGATTCCCCACGGTTTTAAAGTAATTTGAAAAATGGTGTTGCTGCCCTCTTTTGGACAGCGGGAGTTTTCGCGTAAATTCGTTTGATTCGTTCGTCCGATTGATGCAATTGATACACCATTGGATAGCTATTGTTGAGGCGCTCCATTTGTATGTAAAACACATCCTCTAATTCCTTACGGTTTAAAAGTTGTGTCGATTTTAGTAAATTGCGGAACTCCGTTCTTGGCGGACCCGGAATCGACGACGTGAACTGCATTCGCCGGGGCAACCGCACCGCATTCGACAGGCGAGCGCACTGCATTATCGCCAGACAAAACGCACGTGTTTTTCACGGAACAAAAATCGGCGAGTGAACTGCATCCGCGGGGCACCCGATTGCATTCGTCAACAGAAAGAAGTGCACATTATTTTTTCACATGGCAAAGAGAAATACGCGTATTTTTTCACGGAACCAGAATCGACGTAGTGAATTGCATTCGACCGATACAGGTTGCATTTATCGACAGAGAGAACTGCATTTGTTTTTTAACTTTTAACATCATTTTTTAATCATCGAGCGTGCACCGCAAGGACGAGGTGAGTGAACTGCATTTATTTTTTGTAAATGCATCTAAAATTCTAAATTGCATGCATACGAACGAAAACCGCACTGCAACTTTTGGTATCATTTTTCCGAGTACAAACACAATTGTTGGTGAATGCATGCCCATCTTTTTGGTTTCTTGCAAACCAACTATAGTAGTTGGGAGTGCAGTGCACATCAACATGAATATTACAAAGAAAATGCTCCATTTTTTCTATTGCGCACCACTGAATCATAAAAACTTGCGTCACCTCTGCAACTAATAGTAAAACGAACAACAATAAAAGAACTGCATCATGTACTTTTCAGATACATCCACAATAAAAAACACTGCACTTCAACTGCATTGCAAATTCAAAAAATGTGCGACAACTTCAAAGTGCACTGCATGCATAGGTCCTATTCGTTTTGTGCATGGCACTTGGAGCTGACGGAGGAGGACCTTGCCGTTACTTGCAACCACTCCAGGACGGAAGGAAGGAGGAGCGGCAGCGGGGATGGCCTGGCAGTGGGGAGGAGTTGAGGACTGTGCTAGATCCATCGGTAGCAGGCCCTCATCGTCGACCGAGATGCACTGGCTCAGTCCCGAGGAATGGCTGCGAGAACTGCGCCCCACATATCCACGCCGGGTGCGGCCACAACGAAGAGCGGCAAAGAGCGGTAGCCCGATGGCGAGGCGGCCGGATCCGGTGGCGGTCGCATCTCCGGGGTTTGGTGCGGCCGGATCCGGTGGAGGCGCCATGGTTGCTTAGATGAGCGTGGGATGGAGCATCGCGGGGAGGCCGCCACGGTGAAGACGCTGGCCACAGATTTGGCAGCATCGCCGCATCCCCTCCGCTTGATTTGGGACGCGCCGTCGGGAGGCACGCTGGTGCACAACGCCGGCCGCGGCGGCCTTTGCGCGGCGGGGGTCGTGGCGTCCGGAGCGCGGCGGATCCGGGGGTCGCTGCATGGGGGTGGTGGAGGATGGAGAGTGACGGAGACTGTGGCAGGTGTAGGAGATATGCCCTAGAGGCAATAATAAATGTTATTATTTATCCCCATGTTCCTAATTATGTTTATATTCCATGCTATAACTGCTATGGTTCTCGAGTCTGCAATAACCACGAGGCTCGGAGGAAGACTCATATGCACGTGTGGAATAATAAACGGATAAAAAATATATATTCGTAGTCTCGCCTCTAAGACTAGCTCAAGTGTTGCATGATGGTTCTGTTTTCCTGATCATGGGCATGACTATGCCGGCAATTTTGAGGGCACAATGTTAGAAGAACATTTGTGTTGAATCGACCCAGATTGATGTTATGCTATGAGATACATTCGTCACCAGTTAATGGATTATAACACAGAGAAAGTTGAGCGTTTGCATAATTCCTTAGACCATGAGAGTATCGAGTTCCTTCGTACTTGCTTCGTGAACTTTGGGGTTTGTTAAACGTCATCTGTAAAAGGGTGGCTATTACGGCGGCTTACGGGTTCACGGAAAAGTATGACAAGGAACTAGGTAGCTCAAGATTGGGATTTGCTCCTCCGTCGATGGAGAGATATTCTTCGGGCCCTCTCGGTGTTACGGTATCCACCATCGTCTGGCCAGACACAGTGTGATTTGATCACAGGGATGCCGGAACGCGGGAACGAGAAAAGAGAACAATACTAGTAACGAGGTAACTGGCATAGTGGACAAGTGTTGATCCACGGGGATGCCGATAAGTCTCACCTCGGGTATTTGTAACATATCACGAAGCAACAGGAATAGCACACGGCAACTGGAGGTTCACTCGAATATTTATTCGTGTGGGTATAGGGGTCAATATGGGTGTCCACGGCTCCGATGTTGATCATTGATCGGAAAGTGTTCCGGGTCATGTCTATACTTCACCGAACCTATAGGGTCACACGCTTAAGGGTCATCTATCTGCTGAATACTAGACAGGGAGTCTGAGAGAAAGTCACCGGAAAGGTTTCGGAAAAACGGAAAAGTTCCGGAAAGAGAACACCGGAATAATTTCGGTAAAACCAAAAAGTTGTTTCGGAATATATCATTAAGTCAAAATGGTTTCGGCACACGCCTGGAAATTCTTGGAGGGTGCCAGAATTGTTCTGGGAACTTCTGGGATTTTTCCAGAGAGAAAAAACCGGAAATGTTCCGGAGCTGCCGGAACCGCTTTGGTTGCTTTTCGCAGATGAAAATCACTAATCCGGAATTGTTTCGGAACGCGTCCAAAATCCTTTTAGTGGGTACTGGAATTTTTCTAAGACCTACAGAAAAGTTTCGGATTTTACGGTCGCAGATAAATGTCTTCATGAATAGTGGATACACTATTCATGATGATGCAGGCGATGATGCAGCTTGCATGATGATGCAGGCGATGATGCAGCTTGCATGATGATGCAGGCGATGATGCAGCTTGCATGATGATGCAGGCGATGATGCAGCTTGCATGATGATGCAGGCGATGATGCAGCTTGCATGATGATGCAGGCAATGATGCAGTTTGGAGGGCATTTTGGGTTTTTCCCCATAGCCTCTCACCCTATAAATAGGGGTGGAGAGGGGTCTCTCAAATCTGATCCAAGTTCTCACTTGAACTCTCAACAAGTGCCATTGCATGATCTGGCTTTCTTCTCTCCCTCCCACGAAATAGTTTCGTAGAGCCGAAAGGCTGTCTGGGTTCCGGTAGGAACTAGTTCTGGACGGCGAAGCCCTGCCGGATAGATGACACCGTATGTGTGCAACCCCGTAGAGAGGTCGTAGTTTCGATCTTTTGCCCGAGGGGCTGTTCGAGGGTCCTCCCGAAGGGCTGTCCAAATTATCGTTCGAGTTTCAAGGGTCCTCCCGAAGGGCTGTCCGAGTTACCGATCGAGTTTCGAGGGGCCTCCCGAAGGGCTGTCCGTGACATCGTCCGAGGGACTGTCCGACCGCCTCTCGGAGCGCTGTCCGAGGAGCAGACAAGGGAGGACATCCTCGCGGTTGGGAGGTTGTAAATCCTAGCCGCGGGGGTCTGCACCAACGATCTACATCGACTCTACTTCCGCTGCGCTACGAGTCGGTAACGATCAGATCAAAACCTTGTATGCAGTCTCCATAGTGGTCCTGGGCTGTTCGTAGTGCGGAAATTTTTTGTTTTCTGCCGCGTTCCCCAACAGTGGCATCAGAGCCGTGCTATGCGTAGATTCATGTTGCGATCTAGAATACATAGAGATGTATGGGTATTGCATAATATAATTTTAGAGTAGATCAGATCTATTGCTGAAAATTATTTATGCGGGTGGCAGATGAAATCTGTTACCCGATGTTCTTGTTGCTTCCCTGGAATTGGGTATTTCTGATCTCAATAACAGTATGGTGGAGTTTCAAAGTTCTGGCAATCTGCGATCCTGATTGATCAAAGAAGTGCTAACAGTTCGTTGAATTCCACCATAGTTAGAGAAAGAAGAAATTCTGCAGACTAAAGGGCAATGCAGATATGATCTGCACGGGGATCACGCGTATGACGAAGTTCAGTATGGGGCTCGAGATTTTATTATCTCGTGTTTCATACACCCCGCAAAGTTAATCTAGCGACTTGAATAATCATGCTTGATGATAAACGTTGGTAGCTGCGGTTTAAGTCAAAACCTTAGAAGCCACGTAAAATAAAATTTTGCATAAACCGATTAGAGGCATCTAACTTGGTTTTGCAGGATGTGCATGTGATGTGGTATAGCAAAGCTCATATTAATTTGATTATGTATGAGATGACTATATAATGTAAATTTATTAACATGACCTGCGTGTCATGATTTGGCATGATGGCTGGAGCCATATGATTGTCACTTTAATGACCTGCGAGTCAACCTTATGTAATGCACTTATTTTATTAGCTATAGAGATAGCAATATTATTTGGTGCATCGACAAGGTGGTGGCAAACTTCGCGAAGGTGAACTCCGACGCAAATGCCAAAGACGAAGAAATACTTGACTTCTCCGTCAGAAGGGGCTATACCATATCATGCAATTATAAATTACCTGAGATGTTTATCCCTTAAGTTGCACCCTTCTTGATTGCGCGGTAGTCGCTTTTTATTAGGGTGATCTCTCACTTAAAATATCAAGTAGTTAGTGTTCTCCCAAATGTAGCACCGTCACAGCATCTATCCTTTCGGGGTGCGCCATGGATGCATGGGTACGAACGATTGGAGAAATGTAAGGCGGGTGAGGTCAGACCTCGCAGCAAGATCACTTGGTTGTCTTGACGTTCATGGCAGGATCGTCCTGAGCTCGGAACACATGCATCGAAAGATGAACAAGAGTGACATAGAGATGTGATCGGCAAGTTGGCCTACCAAATCAAAATCCTCGTCATGAGATGATGATTCTATGGCGTTGTATTGATATTTGGATCTTGAATCACTCATAATCAATTTTGAGAGATATTGATTTGAGTGGGAGCGCACTTTAGAATTAACTTGTTTAATTCTGAGTGCAATTAATTATGAACACTGTCTAAGTATAATTTGCTAATAGTTGTAGAATAATGGCTCGCGTTTCCACCTTCCATATTAAAATTGAATAAGCTGTTAAATATCTGGTTAAAACTTTACGGTTGGTAACGTAATGCGAGGATTGTCCTCAAGAGTGCCGAGAAGGATTTTGTCCTATCGCATGCTTTCGGTGTCCTCCCGCTAATGCTATGGATGATGTGACTCTCGTCCTTCGATCCAAAAGCTAGAATTCCATTGTGGTCAAGTGCAATACGTTTGCTTCCATAAGACCCGAACTTCACAAGTTTGGGATAGTTATGTAATATTCATGGAACTGAAAATTGTTTTCAGATACAGACAAAGGCTAAAAGATATGAGATATCCAAAGCAATATCTGTTTGCAAAGTATTAGTACAGTGTTTACTGGGCATTTGACTGATAAGAGAGGGATCCAGAAGAACGCCTGTCATATGATGAAGGTGAATAAAACAAACAACTTAAAGAGAAAGGAAATGTCCAAAGGGTGTTAGTATGACTCACACGCCTAGGAAGTCCGGGGCTAACGCCACTCTTAAAGTTGGGTGCTTCTTCTGAGAGTAGGAGAAATATATTGAAAGTTAAACTGTTAAAAGTATAAGGGCAAAAAGAAAGAAGACTGGAATGTCCAGCTCATGTATAAAAGTCATGAAAGTTATTGATGTATGGAAGGCTGGTCAAAAATAAATAGTTCTTGGGAATTGTGATTAAACAGTTAGTCCATAATTCTTGGGTATTATGATTAAAAGTTGATCACAGGAATACCCGCTCGATTGCATTCTGTTGCAACTCGATGCAAGAACCACTACGGCCTAAAAGACTTGCCAGTAATGAGTTTTAGATACGCGCTGGGAACATAGTAAAAGTTACTATACCTTCCATCGGTGTATCACCATCTGTATTTATTTTCATAATTCGTTTTAGAGTTTTATACACTCTAGCCCATTGCATAAAGTATGTTGCAAGAAGGTTGTTCATAAAAGAACAATTGTTGTTCAGTATTATGAATAACATAAAGGGCCATGCTTCCATCGGGGATGGGATGTATGTTACGAATATTGATGGTAATATGATACATCCATAACAATGACGCTAAATGTCGAAAGACTAAAAGAATACCACATATGTGTGGCACTGCATTTGGTCACATTGGAGAAACCCGCATGGAGAAATTCCATAATGATGGATTTTGAAGTCATTTGATTATGAATCATCTCACACTTGCAACTTTCGTCCGAAAAGTTAAGTGACTGAAATACCGTTCACAGGCCATGAGGAACGAACAACAAACTTATTGGTGATCATACATTTGATGTGTGTAGTCCGATAAATGTTGTTAGTAGTGGATTTATCTATCTTCAGAAAAGACTCAAGTAGATATATGGATATTTACTTGATGAGACGTAAGTCTGGATCTTTTGAAATCATTCGAAAGGTTTTCAAAAATGAAGTGAAAGTTATTGTGACAAGAAAATTATGTTTCTACAATTTGATTGCAGAAAGGAATTTTTGAGTTACAAGTTTAGCCAATGTCTGATGAGTTGTGAAAAGAGTTTTCATAACTTGCACCTCCCGGAACACCACTGCAAGTGGAATGTCCTTGAAGATGTAATCAAACCATTTATGACATGGTAAGATCAAAGATGACATAAATCAATTTGCCATTATCCCTTTTAATGTAATGCTTTAGAGACTACGGCTTTTACACTTAAAGGAGCGCCATCAGGTCTGTTGAAATGACGCCATGGTATGGTACGCCCAACCATGTTTTATCTTTTCTTAACATTTGGAATATGGGGATTGTGTAAACTGTTTACAAACCTATTCCAAATCAGACAAGTGCTACTTTGTAGGTTATCCCAAATTATTGGGAATTCCTCCACCACTATACCGAGGCAAAAGGTTTTGCCACAAATAACGGTATGCTTTTAAAGAGAATGGTTCTTGAAAAAAGGTGAGTGGGAGGACAGTGCAACTCGACGAGATAACAGTATCTTCGTCATCAGATCAAAGGAAAGGAACCTTGGAAGTGATTCCAGAGTTTCCTACTGCAACTGATACGGAAGCCTCTACATGAGATGTATGGACTTCGGTCAAACTTGCAACTGAGCCACGTAGGCAAAACTCGTGCAAACCTCTCAGGTGCGCAAACGAGATATTGTTGTTAGACAACAGCATACCTACGATAATCAAGGAAGCGATGATGGGCCCTGACTCCGGAATTGGCTAAATGCCAATACAAATCCGAGATAGTTTCCATATACGTAATTCAAGATTGTATCTTGATGGACCATTCGGAAGACTTAGAGTCTAACGAATATTAATGGAACTATAAACTGATACGGATAAAAATGTTTTATCCATAAAGCTCGACTTGTTGCTTATAACAATTTCAAGGAATTAACTACGGCGAGATTGTCTCTCCGTAGCGATGCTTAAAGTCGGTTCGGGTTAAACTAGCAATTAATACGTATTTCATTCATGAGATATGAAACATGGATGCCAAAAGGATTTCCATGAGATGGAAATACTGCCTTGGAGATACAGTCCAAGGTATTTTGTCAGTCCAGAGGATGCTAGTAAGTATGCAAACTTCAGAGTTCCTGCGATGGACAAAAGAGAGCATAATGGAGTTGGAATCTTCGTTTTTGATGAAATAATCAAAAGAGTTTGATTTCATCGATGGATAACGAAGATGCTTGTGGCTACAAGAAAGTAAGTGGGAGCATAATAATATTTCTAAAAACCTTGTGTGCCTAACACATTGTTAATTGGAAATAATATAAATTTCTTGACACAAATTAAGACTTCATTGAAAATAGTTTTTCAACGAAGTGCTTGGGCTAAGTTGTCTTGATATTAGGCATAATTATCTACGAGATATAATTGCCTAATAGGGCTAAGCCAAAATACATATTGACAAGGTGCTAAAACAGTTTAGCGTTAAAAACGACAAGGAGTGATTCTTGCCAAAGTCACATGGAAAGAGTTTTTGCAAGACTCAGTGTCCCAAAACACTGATGAGCAAATTACATAATGGAGATTCCACACACCTTCGTGTTGGGATTAATCATGTATTCCATGGTATGTAAAACAACCAGATATGTCCAATACTCCAAAGTTGTTGCGAGTATAGATACCAAAGTGATCAAAGAACTGATCGTGGGACAACAGTGAAAAATGTCATTGAGTACTAAAGTAGCACTGATGACATGTTTTCTCGCAAGAAGAGATTATGAAGAACTTGTTGTAAGTAATTACATCGAGACGGTTTTCATCAATGCTCCATGCGATTTTCGATTTGAGTTAAAGTTTTTGTGTGTGTAATACACAATATGGTGGCACAGTAAGTTGGAATTGTTCATAACAGGTTACTGTGGCGAAATTCTATAACAAATGGCTATGTATGTTGCTGCTTTAGAAGCAACAAAGAAAATGTTGAATCATATAGTTCATTCATGAACTTAGTATGGTTCCAATATGGCTTTGGTCAATGGAACACTATTGAAGATAGTTGCTCCATAGCTCAGTCTGAGGAATCAAGGTTCGACCAGTGATTCGCATATATACAAAGCCAAGTCCACACAAAATATGAATTTTGTGAAAGCGTGAAAACGCGAGGATATGCAAAGATACACACGGAGTTGAAGTTGTCAGATCCGTTGGACATCAGGCTATACCACATGTGAAGCATATTTTACACCAGTATGCCGTAGGTGTAAAGTGCATTAGCATTGACTAGATTATTGACTCTAGTGCAAGTGGGAGTCTTTAGGAGATATGCCCTAGAGGCAATAATAAATGTTATTATTTATCCCCATGTTCCTAATTATGTTTATATTCCATGCTATAACTGCTATGGTTCTCGAGTCTGCAATAACCACGAGGCTCGGAGGAAGACTCATATGCACGTGTGGAATAATAAACGGATAAAAAATATATATTCGTAGTCTCGCCTCTAAGACTAGCTCAAGTGTTGCATGATGGTTCTGTTTTCCTGATCATGGGCATGACTATGCCGGCAATTTTGAGGGCACAATGTTAGAAGAACATTTGTGTTGAATCGACCCAGATTGATGTTATGCTATGAGATACATTCGTCACCAGTTAATGGATTATAACACAGAGAAAGTTGAGCGTTTGCATAATTCCTTAGACCATGAGAGTATCGAGTTCCTTCGTACTTGCTTCGTGAACTTTGGGGTTTGTTAAACGTCATCTGTAAAAGGGTGGCTATTACGGCGGCTTACGGGTTCACGGAAAAGTATGACAAGGAACTAGGTAGCTCAAGATTGGGATTTGCTCCTCCGTCGATGGAGAGATATTCTTCGGGCCCTCTCGGTGTTACGGTATCCACCATCGTCTGGCCAGACACAGTGTGATTTGATCACAGGGATGCCGGAACGCGGGAACGAGAAAAGAGAACAATACTAGTAACGAGGTAACTGGCATAGTGGACAAGTGTTGATCCACGGGGATGCCGATAAGTCTCACCTCGGGTATTTGTAACATATCACGAAGCAACAGGAATAGCACACGGCAACTGGAGGTTCACTCGAATATTTATTCGTGTGGGTATAGGGGTCAATATGGGTGTCCACGGCTCCGATGTTGATCATTGATCGGAAAGTGTTCCGGGTCATGTCTATACTTCACCGAACCTATAGGGTCACACGCTTAAGGGTCATCTATCTGCTGAATACTAGACAGGGAGTCTGAGAGAAAGTCACCGGAAAGGTTTCGGAAAAACGGAAAAGTTCCGGAAAGAGAACACCGGAATAATTTCGGTAAAACCAAAAAGTTGTTTCGGAATATATCATTAAGTCAAAATGGTTTCGGCACACGCCTGGAAATTCTTGGAGGGTGCCAGAATTGTTCTGGGAACTTCTGGGATTTTTCCAGAGAGAAAAAACCGGAAATGTTCCGGAGCTGCCGGAACCGCTTTGGTTGCTTTTCGCAGATGAAAATCACTAATCCGGAATTGTTTCGGAACGCGTCCAAAATCCTTTTAGTGGGTACTGGAATTTTTCTAAGACCTACAGAAAAGTTTCGGATTTTACGGTCGCAGATAAATGTCTTCATGAATAGTGGATACACTATTCATGATGATGCAGGCGATGATGCAGCTTGCATGATGATGCAGGCGATGATGCAGCTTGCATGATGATGCAGGCGATGATGCAGCTTGCATGATGATGCAGGCGATGATGCAGCTTGCATGATGATGCAGGCGATGATGCAGCTTGCATGATGATGCAGGCAATGATGCAGTTTGGAGGGCATTTTGGGTTTTTCCCCATAGCCTCTCACCCTATAAATAGGGGTGGAGAGGGGTCTCTCAAATCTGATCCAAGTTCTCACTTGAACTCTCAACAAGTGCCATTGCATGATCTGGCTTTCTTCTCTCCCTCCCACGAAATAGTTTCGTAGAGCCGAAAGGCTGTCTGGGTTCCGGTAGGAACTAGTTCTGGACGGCGAAGCCCTGCCGGATAGATGACACCGTATGTGTGCAACCCCGTAGAGAGGTCGTAGTTTCGATCTTTTGCCCGAGGGGCTGTTCGAGGGTCCTCCCGAAGGGCTGTCCAAATTATCGTTCGAGTTTCAAGGGTCCTCCCGAAGGGCTGTCCGAGTTACCGATCGAGTTTCGAGGGGCCTCCCGAAGGGCTGTCCGTGACATCGTCCGAGGGACTGTCCGACCGCCTCTCGGAGCGCTGTCCGAGGAGCAGACAAGGGAGGACATCCTCGCGGTTGGGAGGTTGTAAATCCTAGCCGCGGGGGTCTGCACCAACGATCTACATCGACTCTACTTCCGCTGCGCTACGAGTCGGTAACGATCAGATCAAAACCTTGTATGCAGTCTCCATAGTGGTCCTGGGCTGTTCGTAGTGCGGAAATTTTTTGTTTTCTGCCGCGTTCCCCAACAGCAGGGACGACGGCGCGCGGCGGGGGGGCGTGGTGGTGGCCGGGGGCCGGGAGGCGGCCGCCGGGGGGCAGCAGGTGTTGTTGCTGGGGGGAAGGAGGTGGGGGGAGGCTGGCGGCACCGTGGGACGGGGGTGGCCACGGGGAGAGAGAGGTGGGGGTGGAGATCGTGTGGGGGTAGGTGGAGACCGTGAGTTGGGTGGATGGTTTTTTCTTTTTATCGCTGCCCGGATCTGTTCGTAGGATTTTTTTGTGGTACCGAGAGTGTTGTCAGAATAAGCTTTTGTTGTTAGAATAAGAACTTATTCTAACAACATTTGGCTTATTCTTCCAACACATATACAACGCTTGTCCGACACACGAAGATAAAAACAGATCAAGCCCAGGCAAAAACCCACTCCACCCCTCCCACGACCATCTCCCTCGTACCCACCCGTCTCCTTCGTCCTGCCCAACCACCCTCCCGAGCACGCCGCCCGCGCCACCCCCCGCCTACTTCCTCCTGCCCCGGTGCCGAATCCGCGACGCCCACACCACCCCCGCCTTCTTCCTCCCGCCCTGGTGTCGGATCCGCGACGCCCACACCACCCCGCCTTCTTCCTCCCGCCCCGGTGCCGGATCCGCGATGCCCACACCACCCCGCCTCCTTCCTTCAGCCTCAGCGCCGGATCCGACCAGCGCAGCCTCCGCCCCGACAGATCTTCCCGCCTCTTCCCCGACGGATCCTCGGTCCTTGGCGTGTCCAACCACCTGCCGCCCGCTCCTGCTTCTTCCACGGTGTACAACTCAAGCACGGAGGCGCCTCCTCCCAGCACCAGATCCCGTTCAAGCCCCCCATCAACGCTGACCTCATGCAAGCCGCAACGACTGGCTGCCGCGGGGCTGCACGCGCCGGGATGGAGGGGTGCAGATTTTTTGTTTTCATTTTGAAGTTTTTTTTGGCTTTGGTTCGACATAATCAAAATGTAAAGTGGCATATTCACTCAGGATCGATTGCGTTGTCGTTCACGGTTTTTTTGCTTGTGGTTCAGTTTAGCTTTCATTGCAGAAAACTCTCTCATCGAGCAGTTTGCTATGTTGCTACATGCGAAAAAAAACTTTAATGCAGTGCACTTTTTATTCACTAACCGGCGCAGCACTTTGGTTTGTGTCCCCATTCAATTCCCCGAAGCGAACTGCACTTTGGTTTGTGTCTGTTGGAAATATGCCCTAGAGGCAACAATAAAATGTTATTATATATATATATATATATATATTTCCACGTTCGTAATTAATGTTTATATTTCTGTGCTATAATTGCAATGACCCTGACTATGAGATTCAGAAGAAAACTCATTTGCATGTGTGGAAATGTAAACACCAAGAGTTCCTGGTTTAGCCTCTAAGACCAGCTCATGTGCTAACTGATGATTACGTTTTCTTAATCATGGACATTGTTCTTGTAACAAGGATGTCAGTAGCAATGGGAACATATTGTTAGCAGAACAATGATGTTGAACCGACCCCAGTATTGAATGATATACTTAGAGATCACATCGTAACTACGTTATAAGTCATATCATGAAATGTTATCATATACGTAATTCCTTAGACCATGAGAGTATCGAGTTGCTTCACACAGGAAGACATGCTTTGGTTCTTAGATGAATCCTCCCGTAAATGGGAAGTAGTAAAATAAGTTCTGGGTATGTCAGATGGTGTGGCTAGTGACTGTGATAATTCAAGAATGGGATTTGCTTCTTCACGATGAAGAGATATTGACTTTGGGCCCACTCGGTATGAAGGTATCCATTCTAGTCTGGCCAGACGCATTGTGATTTAATCACGGGGATACCGGAATACAATAACGAGAAATAGAGACAAACGAGCAAAGAGGATAACGAGTGGCTTGTGTTCAAGAAGTTGTTACACATGGGTGCCAAACATCTCTCCTCTAACTTTGTCATATATCACGAAGCAAAGGGAATGGTACATGAATAAACATAATGGTTCACTCGAAGTTTCTTCATGTATGTGCGGGAGTCAACATGGGTGTCCATGGCTCCGCTGATGATTATTGGCTATTGACAAAAGGCCGTTGACCTATGTCCGGAAGATGTTCTGAGTCATGTCCGCATTATACCGAACCTATTGGGTCACACACTTAACGAGTAGTAGTCTGTTAGAATGCTGGAATGGTAGAAGGTTTAGTGGAAGCAAAGCAGAATAGTTCATACGGGTACCGGAAGTAGTTCCGGGGATTTATGGAATAGTTCATAAGCGCACCAGAAGTAGTTCTGGTGCTTAAGGATATGTCCGGATCACTCTGGAGTAGTCCCAGGTGGTTCCGAAACATATGAGAATGGTACTAGGGAAGTCCTGGATCAACCGGAATAGTTTCCGGATAATCGCTAGGCGTCCCGACAACCTTCGCGGTCATCGGGTGGCTTAAACTGTAACTCGGATGGTCTTGGAAACTATCTAGATGGTTCCGGAACGTCCGAGAACAGTTCCGGAAGGTCCTGGAAGTGCTCCAGAAGGTTCCGGAATGCCCCGAAACGATCCCGGAAGGTCCTGGAAGGTTCCAGAAGTTTCCGGGCAGTACCACTCACTACCCCACGCCCCTAGCTTTTGGGAAATGCCACCTAGGCAGACCCTAGCCGGCTAGGAGGTGGGGAGGGCGCCATAGGGAGCAATCCTACTCCAAGTAGGATTGCAATCCACTTTGGAGTAGGATTCCCCGGTGGGAAGGACTCCTTTTGGGAGTAGGAGTCCCATAGGGACTCCACACCTCCCTTGGCCGGCCAAGGGGCCTCTTGGCCACCTATATAATCTGGGGGAGGGGTGGGGGCGCAGCACAACTTGTCCCCAAGGCCTATGTGCCACCCTCCCTCCTCTAAACCCCGTTGCTCCACAATTAGACCCCGGTTTAGACGTTGTTCTAGATCGGAATCCGTTAGGGTTTTCTCCCTCTAGTTTTCTCGGTGGCGTTCATCTCTGGACGGCGGAGCGCTGCTGGATTTCTGCTACGGAACGTGTGGATACTAATAGAGGGATCCTATCTTTGGTCCTTCTCCGAGGAGCTTCTTCTTCCTCGGAGGTCTTGTTCGAGGGACTTGCTCGAGGGACTTGTGCGTGGGACGGATCGAGGTGCTTCTTCTTCCTCGGTGATCTTGATCGAGGGACTGTTTATGGGACGATCCACGAGATCTACTTCAACGAGCTAGACCAACTCTACTTCCGCTACATCGGTTGGTGAGCCATGACCTAAAACCTTGTATGCAATCTTCTTGGATGATCTTGGGTTCTTGATTCGTAGGCCAAAATTTTTTGTTTTCTACTACGTTTCCCAACAGTGGTATCAGAGCGATCCTTGATTAGATGCATGTTTAGGTCTAGATCATATGTGTGATATGAGGCATTGATTTTCTTGTTGCTTCCCTGTCATGTGATTTTTTCTATGCTTGATGGCAAGTTGAGGTTTTGCTACAAGGATTGAGTTTTCCATCGATCCATCTATGCTGCTTTCAGTATGTTGGTTGCCTTGATCATGGTCTACATCAAACTCCTTGGATCTCATGTTAATCTCGCAATAGAAGATTTAACATGGAGGGGCTTGTGGATTTTATGAACTCAAATCCACACGGGGGTCACGCGTTGAACGAAGTTTGGCTTGTGGCATTAGTTGCTGCATGCACCCCGAACGTTAAACTAGCAACAATGAAGTATCGTGTTTGGTTTGTATAGGGAACAACGTTTGCATGTAACCTGCTAATCAACCACGATAAAAGTTGCAACAACCCGTGTAGATGGCGATCTAACTCGTTTTTGCAGAATGTGCATGTGATGTGGTATAGCCTTCAAGATTTGCAATGTGTTTGTATGAGATGCTATATGTTATGTAATATTTATTCGCGACCTGCGTGTCGTGGTACGGCATGATGACTGGAGTCATATGATTGTCACTTAATTATGGCCTACGTGCCAGAACTGTTTATTAGCTCGAGGCAAAGCAATAGATAGATGCAAGGTGATGATCTACGATGCGGAGGTGGACCCCGACGCACATGCCGGAAGCCGTGGTGTTGGTCCCGGTGCCAAGGAGAAAGTTGGTGGAGACGGTGACTTCTACCACGACGACGTGAAGACAACGAAGACTTCACGAAGCAAAGGGCTATACTATATCACATAATTTTATGAACTGCCTGTGATGTTTATCCTTTGATGCACCCTTGTTTGATGCGCGGTAGTCGTATTTTATTAGGGTGATCTCTCGCAAAACAATATCAAGTTGATAGTGTTCTTCCAACTATAGCACTGTCTATACTATGTTTCACATTGAAGCAGGTCATGTCACATGGGTGCACACGGTGTGACGCATAAAAGGCGGGTGTGTTAAGAACACACTGCAATGACACTTGGTTGTCTTGACGGTTTGGATAAAAGTTTGCTACCAGAACACGCCCATCGAAAGATGAACAAGAGTCACCTTTGGCGTGATCGGCAAGTTGGCCTATCGGTCCAGTCTAAGTCATCAGTGATGTCACATCAATGGCGGACGATTGGGTCGGATCTTGAATCACTCTAGCATCAATTACGAGAGATATTGATCTGAGTGGGAGCGCACTAAGTAATTAAATTTATTAATCACAAGTGCAACTTAATTATGAACAAAGTCTAAGTATTTGCATTATCGTTGTAGAATAATGGCTCGCGTTACCACCTTCCCAATTGATTTTGATTAACTGTATTATCTGGTGAAAACTTTATGATTGGTACCGTATTGTGAGGACTATCCTAAATAGTGCCGAGACGGACCATGTCCTATCGCAAATTTTTGATGTTCTCCCGCTGATGCTATGGATGATGTGACTTACGTCCATAATCCAAAATGCTAGAATTCCACCACAGCTAAGTGCATTGTCTTCATCACCATGAAACCCGAACTTCGAAACGTTTGGGATAGTTATGTTATATTCATGGAACTGAAAAATTGTTTTCAGTAGTAAGACAATTAATGTTGGATATAAGATATCTAGTACAATGTATGATTGTAAGAATTAGTGAAAATGTTCACTGTTCTCTAAACAAAACTGATAAGTATGGGATCCAGAAGAACACCGATCATATGATGATGAGAATTAAGGGAAAGGAAGTCCAAAGGATGTTAGTAAGACTCACACGCCGGAAAGTCCATGGCATTCGCCACCCTTGATCATATGTGATCTTCTGTGAGTAGGAGTGACATTGGAAATAGAACTATGATACGTATAAAGGCAAAGCAAAAGAAGACTGGAATATCCAGCTCAGAAATGAAAGTCATACGAAGTTATAGATGAATTCATTGCTGGTCAAAAGATGTAATTCTTGGGAATCATGATTAAGCGGTTAATGTTAATTCTTGTATATTGTGATTAAACTGTTGATCACTAGAATATCACTTCAATTTCATATCGTTGCAATTCGATGCAAGAAATACTATGGCCTTTATGACTAGCTAAATGATGATCCGCGAGATCTACTTTGTATGCAAGAAATATTGTGATTAATTTGTATGCAATTTCTTCTTCCTCGGTGATCTTGATCGAGGGACTGTTTATGGGACGATCCGTGAGATCTACTTCAACGAGCTACACCAACTCTACTTCCGCTACATCGGTTGGTGAGCCATGACCTAAAACCTTGTATGCAATCTTCTTGGATGATCTTGGGTTCTTGATTCGTAGGCCGAAATTTTTTGTTTTCTACTATGTTTCCCAACAGTGTCCACATTCAATTCCCCGAAGCGAACTGCAAAAACAGTATATAAAAATCGCGTGCAATTTTGTTTATCGCTAATGCAGTGCGGTTGCTTGTTGAATGACGAAAATCATGCAGTTCACTTAGTTTGTGTCCGCGATGTTCGTGTTTCATTTTCCCTCGAAGCGAACTATGAACTTTTGATAAAAAAAAATAAAAAATGCATGCAGTTCGTTATGTTGTCCAATGCAATCGGTTGCCCGGCGGATGCAGTTCGCTACACCAAATTCGTATCCGTTAAAAAACGTGCATTTCTGTTTGCCGAGAATGAAGTGCGCTTACTTGTCGGATGCGGTTAGGTGCCCGGCGAATGCAGTTCACGTCATCAATTCCGGGTCCGCGAAGAACGGAGTTCTGCGATTTACTAAAATCGACACAACTTTTAAACCGTAAGGAATTAGAGGATGTGTTTTACATACAAATGGAGAGTCTCGACGATAGCAATCTAATGATGTATCAATTGCATCAATCGGACGAACGAATCAAACGAATTTAAGCAAAAACTCCCGCTGTCCAAAAGAGGGCAGCAACACCGTTTTTCAAATTGCTTTAAAACCGTGTGGAATATGGAAAAGTATTCAAAATATGGTTTAATCTACTACTCCATACGAATCCAACGGTGTATCATAAGCATCGATCGGACAAGCGGTTAAAAATTTCTACTCTCTACAAGATCCGAAAACGAAAAACAGAGTTGTTGCGTTTTTTTGCGGCTAGATTTCTCTCAAATACGTAGCGAATTAGACAAAGTGTTCTACATATGGATGGAGCGCCTGATCGATATATTTCCAACGGTATATCATTTGCATCATTCTGATGAACGGTTTAAGACAAATCGCGAAAACACCGCAGCTGTGAAAGTGGGTCACCGCACTATTTTCGAAACTGCTCTTAATCCGTGAAGAATCGGGGAAAGTGTTCAACATATGGAAGATGCTCCTTTTCCATACGAATCCAACGGTGTATCATACGCTGAATTACGACTAACGGTTAAAAAGCTATAGCGGAAACGGTGCATGCGATTCTGTTTTACCCGAACTGCAGTGCTCCGAATTCAGCAATGCGGTTCTCTTTGCGAAAATACTGCAATTCAGAATATTGTCAGAATAGTTATTATGACATTGATGTCAGAATAGACCGTCATTCCGCACTGCAGTATTTTCGCAAAGATAACCGCAATGCTGAATTCGGAGCACTGCAGTCCGGGTAAAAACGAACCACATGCACCGTTTTCTTGATATCTTTTTAACCGTTTGTCGGAATTGAGCATATGATACACTGTTGGATTCGTATGGAAAAGGATCATCTTCCATATGTTGAACACTTTTCCCGATTCTTCACGGATTAAGAGCAGTTTCGAAAATAGTGCGGCGACCCACTTTCACAGCTGCGGTGTTTTCGCGATTTGTCTTAAACCGTTCATCGGAATGATGCAAATGATATACCGTTGGAAAGATATCGATCAGGCGCTCCATCCATATGTAGAACACTTTGTCTAATTCGCTACGTATTTGAGAGAAATCTAGCCGCAAAAAATGCAGCAAAATATGTTTTTCGCCAAACAGAACGCACGTGTTTTTCGCGGAACAAAAAATCGGCGAGTGAACTGCATCCGCGGGGGCACCCGATTGCATCCGACAGACAAGCGCACTGCATTATCGAAAACAGAATTGCACGTGTTTTTCGCAGATCCGAAATCGGCGAAGAGAACTGCATCCTTCAAAGACGAGTTGCATTTATTAACAGAAAGAACTGCACTTATTTTTTTTAACTTTCAACATAATTTTTATGAACGAATGTGCACCACAAGGACGAAGAGAGTGAACTACATTTATTTCTTCTTCCAATTCCGTTCTTCCGCTTTACACACATCAATAAAGTGAGCTGCATAATTTTTTTCTATAGAGTACAAGCACATACAAATTACAATGTGAGAAGACTCAAAAAAATCACAATGTTCCACCAAACACAATTTGGTTGCCAGCGCACAGCATCTCCAAACCCACATCACAGCATCAATGGTGCCCATGGGACTGCAATAAACAATAATTAAAGAATGGCACGGAGGCGTCAAATTTCTTCATACATACACATACTCCAAAAAGCACACTGCAATGGAACCGGGGGCGATGAACACAAGTGAACTGCACTTGAAAATAATACGCTGAACATCAAGCTGCATCGCATCGAAGACTTGAAGAAACTGCAGTTTTAATGCCCAAACACAAGCTGAAAAATTAAACTACTTCTGATGTCCAACGAACTGAACAATTTTGATGTCCAACAAACTGAGCATGAACCGGACTGCACCCACCGTGCAATTTTTTGAAAAAACAACCTGATGCACTGCTCGAGGGGGAGGAAGGGATCCGGATGCTTTCTGGGGCGCCCGTGGATGAACTGCTGCGGCGGCCGGATCCTCTGGCCGGAGGCGGCTGGATCCACTGGCCGGCGGCGTCCCTGTGGTCCACGGCGGCGGCTGGATCCACTGGTCGGCGGCGTCCGTTGTTCGCCCCGGTGGAGGGCCGCTGAAGGAACGGCCTCTGAGGCCGAAGGGGAAGATGGATGCTGCGACACGCACGTTCCCGTTGGTGGCACCGAATCCGGCGACTGGCGGCTTAGTCGCACGAGGGGAGGAGGCGTCGCGTCGCTGTGGGGGCGAGGGGGCGGGCGGCGGGATCCGGAGGAGGAGGAGGCGCGTCGTTGGCCGAGGGAGGGCGGCGGGATCCGGAGGAGGATGAGGCGCGCCTTTGGCCGAGGGCGGGCGACGGGATTCGGAGGAGGAGGAGGCGCGTCGGTGGCCGGGGGCGGGCGGCGGGATCCAGAGAAGAAGGCGCGCCGGTGGCCGGGGGCGGGCGGCGGGATCCAGAGTATGAGGAGGAGGCGCGCCGGGCGTGGGTAGGAGGCCGCATCTGTGCGTGGAGGTGAGGTGGGCACGATCTGATCTGGGAGGAGGGTTTTTTTTCGCTACGGGGAGGTTGACCTGTTTTTTTTATCGTCAGACCGGAATGGGATTGCGTGCTGTGTGGTGTTGTTAGAATAAGGAGATGTTGTTAGAATAAGGTCTTAAGGGGTGTTGTTAGAATAGACCCACCCTATATATATATATATATCGCACCGACTATCGCCGCCTAAAAAGTCGATTTACATGGCAACCGACTCTCATTTCAGTCAAAAATAATAAAGTCGATCTTAATCGCATTTAGGCCATCGCCATAAAAATTCGACTTTTGTCGCAAACAGGTTATCGCCATAAATTCGATTTTATCTCACCAGACTTTCGCCACATCTCAAAGTCGACTTCGTCGCACCGGCTCTCGCCACACTTATGCATAAAATCAATTTTTATATTGCATAGTCTTTAATACATATTGCATCATATTACATATTGCATCATAAATCACATATTTCTCAGAGACCTGGGGGCTTGATTAACCCTCTATCGGCTTTGAGCATGTATATTGCTTTGATAAGGTAAAGTGGGAGGCTTGATGATACTCATCGACTCCTACCAGAAAAGACGACATATATATGTAAAACTTCACATGTGTTTGTTTTGATAAGGGATAAAAGGGGGGTTTGATGGCTCCCATCGACTCTTAAAAACCTAAGATATCCCGGCATACACATGAATTGGCCACACATGCCGTCCGACATGTACAGTTTTGAGCTTACATAACTAACGCGCAACCGGTTGGTCTAAATTTTGAGTTACATAAACCATCTATCGAATTTGGTCCTAAGAGTCGGGAACGCTAGTCATTATAAAGCCGGCTCTACAGAGATGTTTCGACTCTCCAAACCAATAATCTATCTCAACGCGAGAAGATGAGGTCTAAAGTCGACTTCTATTAGGCTTTGCATTACATCCTTGCATATAAAGCATCATGCATAGTCAAAAAAATTCTCACAAATAAAAGTTAGACCTCTGTGACTCGGCACAAGAACTCAGGTGCATATGCTGACTCATGGGGACTACACTTCAAAAAACTTCTCAAAGACCCGACACGATGCAATGATGTTTGTGCCGACTCTTGGGGACTACACTTTGAAATTTCTTCTCAAGAAAAGACTCGGTACATCACCCAGATGCATACACGGACTCTTGGGTTGTATGACTCCAAAACAATATATATGACCTGGTATAGCACACAAAATGTGACCACACCAACTCATGGGGGATACAAGTCGATCTATCCAATGAGTCGATTACCGATACACAACTATTCTGAATCGACTCAGGGGGCTACAGATACAAACATCGTCAAATACGTACAGACGTCATCAAAAAATATCGGCTCTCATGCATTGAGAAAAAACATTCAAAAGTCAGGGACAAACCGACTTATAGCCTCAATGGGAATTTATAATTGTCATTCATCAAACAATCGAGTCTTACATCAAAAGAGGCAGCCTTACATTACAGAAAAGTAAAGGCCAGACTCGGAAAAATACTACTAAGAAAAAGCTACGGCTTCAGTCGTCATCTTCAGAGTCGGCTTCATCTTCAGTTGAAGAAATATGGACTTCTTCTTCATTAGTGAGGAGTTCTTCATCGCTACTGTTGGAACTCTCCATACAGCAACAGGCTCGGTCACCATCCGAGTCAAAGATTCTAGCCCACAAGGTGTCATCACCATCGTATCTGAAGACAATAGTATCTCCTCTTGAGATGTTCCTGGAGCGAAGAAAAGTTTTTCAACCTTTCACAAAAAACATGGAGTCGTGGCTAGAAAATCTAGTAGCCACCCAACAGGCCCATGAGGACATCCCTCAGAGCGTAGCCAAAGTCCCGAAGGCTTTGAATCAATCACAAGCTGAGCAAAAGACTCAAGAAGCTTGATCCAACAACGAATCGTCTAGATATGAATCAAGAACTCACCCCTCTCAGGGGAAGAAGGGGGAGATCCAGATGGAGAGGCAGCACGAGCACTTCTTCCCCTACCTCTGCCACGGCCACGACCGCAGTCGCGGCCTTGACCGCGAGCACCTGCGCTGGAGCCAGGATCATCGGCTGCCAAAAAAGCACGAGCTTCTAGCTTGGTGCCATGGGGAAAACTGGTAGAAGGAGAAGAGGAAGAAGAAAGATGCGGGCACTCAAAAGACAAACCACCCAATGTTTATTTATAGTAGTTCCGAGGAGAAGATCAATCAATACCATAAATTATATAGGTGAACTACCCATGGTAGATGACATTTATGGAAAGACTCCTCGATTCCCACTACAACATCAATGCCTCCAACCGGCGTTTCGGGCAGTGTGATTATAAATATCATACCGGATCTTTGACTGAAAAAAGTCAAAGGAAATTTCCAGTTGGCAGATGAAACGAAGAGATAAAGAGAAGATTGGCACCGACTCCTTGCAAATCTCAAGAAGAATATGAGATTCAGCCCAATCCAAATTAGGGAGTTGGCAACCGCGATGGTGACAAGAAGATTGTTGCGAAGACTAAAGCATCACACCAATCCTGGGGGCTAATGTCGGGGGGTGGACCAAGCCCATAATCCGGCATTAGGTCTATGGGTCGACTCACCTACGGAATGCCCACAAGAGAAGACCCGGCCACGGGCCGGCTGCGCCAAGGAAAGAAGATCGAAGCCATAGAAAGAATTCGACTTACCTTGTATAGTATATAGCATATTTATAAAGTAGAATAGGACTCCACCTCGTGTCGAAGTCGGACTCGCGGAATCCTGGGACCCGACCCCTTTATAAGCCGAGATCCATGGGATCCAGGGCCGGGGAACAATCTCAACCTAAGATAGGACTAGACACTTGTCGGCGTAACCTAGATCTCATCGAGACTAAGTTTACGAGCCGGCTCTCTTGTAATCAATCAACCGATTCTTCTTTCGAGAGTCGGAACCCATAATAATAGGAAGGAGGAGTAGGATTTTACCTCGAGACAAAGAGGGGCTAGAACCTGGGTAAATCACCGAGTCTCTTGTCCATGTCGACTCTCTCCACGAAATCGCCTCGCAGAAAAGGTACCATGTCAAGTTCGACTCTTCGGACATTTGTCGTGACTTTCCCACGACAGTATCCCTCCAGAAGGGCCACGGCAAAAAAGCGGTGACTGCCAAAAGGCACGGTGACGCCGCGGGGCAGGGGCGCTCCTTCCCTGAACCGTGAGGCGTTGTCGATGACGTAGTCGAATGCCCCATACCTGAGAACCAGGCCAGAAGCAAAGCGCGCGCTCGATGAAGAGGATGGTCCCGTCCGGATCAGAACTCCGGTCGATGCCTTGGCGTGCCCCACTCTGGGTGCAAAATGTCGTCGTATTGTGACGGTAGATGCCATGGGATGGCTAAAGATGGGGACAAACCGAGGTGAGTGTCGATGGTGCCGGAATCGAGAGTGAGGACAAACACAGTGAGACACCGCGATGTACCCAGGTTCGGGGCTTTACGTAGAGATAACACCCCTAATCCTGCCGAGCTGACTATGAGCAATAACTCGGGCTACAATGAATGCTCCGTGAGATGTATCAGAGGAAGAAGAAGAGGGCTCTATGCATTGCTCTCTCTTTCATCTCTATGAGGTGGGTGAAGTGTAGTAAATGTGGGGATCGCCCTCACGCAGGAGGGATACCAGGGGATCTTATAGGCCGAGCCCAGGGTATTACAGTATCTTCCGGTTGGTTCAGGGCCCAGCTATAAGCCTCTGGGAACTTGCTAGGCCCCCCGACCCTTTACGGGTGCCAGGCGGCAGAAATATGTAGCCCTACTTTGTCTTGGAATCTTGTAGCTTAGGCCTGGAGAGCTCTATGACTAGACTTGCGGCTTCCTCAGTGCCTTGTCGCTTCTGCCGCCCTGTCAGCTAATGTGTCAAGGGAACATCATGCGTCTGACTAGTTGGCATGGTACTTCCTCTATCTGGCATGCGGATATCTCGGGATCACCCATTGATGACCTCAGGCCGGGTGCGCTCATCTGGCCCAGTGTCAACTCTTCATGGGTTAGCTCGATGGATCTCGCAACCACTTGGGCCGAATGAACTTAGGTGGGGCCGATCGCTTGCCCTGGGGGAAATCGGCATCGACCTGATTAGCTCAGCGCTCTAGGGATTGATCTTGGTCTGCTTGGTCTTCTTTAGATCGTTGATCCTCAGATCGGCCTTGATTAGACCGGCTTTTCTTAGATCGACGTTCTTCAGGTCGGCCTTGATTAGCTTGGCCTTGCTTAAACCGGCGGTCATTAGATCGCGGTCTTCGTCTTGAAAGGTTGTTTTGCCTGAGTGACCCTACCCAGGGGTCATTCCCACGACAGGTAGCATGTGGGGATTGTGGCGGAGTAGAGTTTTTGGGAACATGTTTGAAACTTAGTGTATAGGGGGCGGTCCAAGTAAGGACGACGTGTGACTAGAGGATAGTTCGGTAGGTAGGCGCACTGTATGGAAAGTCTCTCTAGTCACAGCTGGTACCCGTGCAACCACAAGACTGTCGCGCGATTGATTGAGTCAAACAAGAAAAGTTTGAACATTTCAAAAACTATAGCCGCGAACTGTAGGGCTTCATTTCTTACGTCACTAGAGTAAACATGCACCAGGAACAAATTAGTACTAAGCATGTAGGAAACAAAGACATTTTTAAAAGTGTCTAAAGCACTATTTATGAGTGTAGTATTTGGGCATAAATGACTCGAAAATAACCCAGATGGGCGCGTTTGGTTTGTGGTTGATATTGTTTAGTGGGGAGGTGACAAGGCAGTGAAACAATGAGAAAATAAATTTATTAAAGCTAATACCTAGTCGTTGTAGCCTATTGCGGACGGTGAAACTAGATGGCTATGTTCTTCTTTGCAGGGGAGTTTACGTCAGATTCACCATTGGATGAAGCGCATGCATGCACAGGACCCACCACAATAGGCGCCAACCTCTCCTCCACCACCATCTGATTTTGAACAAGGAGTTGCGATGCTTCTTCAACCACAGTTGAAGGAGCACCGGTGACCTCAGGGGCGATCGTTAGGGAAGCGAATAGGCGCGAGACACAGATCGTCAATGCAGATCCGATGATGTCCGCCAACACACAAAAACTCTGAGGTGTGTTGTGGGACACCTCAATGTCGAAGTGGAGACCACCAAAGCGAAGTAGTACGGCTTGGACGAGAGGAACTGATTGTTTCTGTAGAGGAGCTTTGATTTCGAACATGGTTGAAGTTTTTCCTGGAACTCACGGCCAGGAAGGTCCGCGATTCATAACTGGGATGAGAGGAAGGGAAGGGCGTGGTTGAGCTTGTCGCCGATGACAGAGGGTGGTGGCAGAGCTTTTGGCTCCTCCGGCAGTGGTAAAGGGAGGAACCAGATTTTGAAAGATTTGTTGGATATTTGAGGCTCTACAAGCAACGAGGAGACAATCTTTTCTAAAGAGAGTTGGGCCTTGAAAGCTACAACGTTGCCGCCGAGGCAGGCCTGGAGATGGAAGGATACGAGCGTTGAATTGAGTTGCAGGGAGTCTCATGGGATGTCGTTCTACTAGATTTTTCAAATAGAACTTTTAAAATGCGCATTGTATGCATAATGTCATTTAGAAACACCATTAGGTAATGAAATCTACTACAAAAAAAAGAAATGCTAAAAAATAGAACAAAATGAAGAAGAGCATCTTTTATTATGTTGACATGAACGAAGTAGAACAGTATAAAAATACACACCCCGAGTATCGATGTCAACAACTTGATCAAGAAGCTACATGTACCATTGTTATTTGCATCACATAAGAACTGTAGCCAACAAAACAACTAAAAGCAGACCAAGTTGACCTAGTAAAAAGATAAAATCTTTGATGCTACAATGCACTAGTTGTTGAACACTCTAATATGAATAAACATAAAGTGTTCTTACAATAAACAGCCAAAACCGTCCTAATCAAAATTCATAACTGAAATCTTTGTGTAGAACACTGAGAATTAATGAACTACTGGACTATATTAAGCAAAAATAACCTAAAAGGGAGCAGACTCGTAGCCATACTGAATCTGCTGTACTCAAATTTTGAAGACTGCACTCCATCCACACCGGCTTCTCTTGCAACAAATAAGAACCCCAATTAGATAATAAATCATGATATGAAAAGGAAAAAGGAAAAGGATATGTAGTACAAAATGAGACAAATTAGTATAATGAGATCCTCACTCCGGACAGTATGCCACCAATAAGAGGATGCTGCAAACCATTCATTGCAAATTATACGCAGATAATTAGATCTATGGTATCCTATGTTCGCGCAACTTGATAAAACAGGAACACTCTCACCACAGTCTAAACATATGGTGGCAAAGAATCATGTTAAAGGGGAAATGGAAAACCAGTCCAAAGACAACAATCACATTTTCAATGTAAGGAAGAGAGAACAATGGAGTAAACTAGTCCGTGTTGACCACATGTTCTGTAGTCTGCACGTGTAGATGGTTAAGTCACTATCCAGAGATTTGCTAATTGGAGTGACCATCACGATGTAAAAAAATTCCCACAAGACGTGCTATTTAGTACGTGAAGTATACTAAAGAGAAAACATAAATAATCTGAAAAACCTACATTGTACCTTCTTGAGACTCATGCTATAAATTTCTATTATTGTACCCTGGTGATCTAAGCTTGGTGCACAGCAGTATAGTCTACTCCAGTTTTTGGCAGTAGTTAATGGGACTCAAGCGTCGACAAATGGGTCAGCTCGGAGACAGTGCAGCTATCAAAATTCTTGCAGACATAGCAGACAATTAAAATTTGATATTTTGCCCTGTAGTTAAGCTGGTTAAAGGTTAGTTTGGTCATAAGCAAAAAAATCATGAATTAAACCAGTTAGATGCAAAGTGAACTTTCTATAGTTAACTTAGCTAGTAGACTTGAGAACCATTAGGCTGCTAGATGCTAAATAAACTTTTGATACCTCTAGTTTCGTGTTTCTAGTCAAATGAGGCATTAGTTCTGAATAGATAAAAAGTAGATGCAGATACTGAGAAAATAAGACAACAACAACAACCATCAATCAACATATGGGCAGAGCTAGGAGCAGTAAGGCCCTTCATATGATCCATTAACAAAATGTTCTTGGGAGAAGGGATGTATCCTTTGGTAAATAAGCAAGTTGATGTTGCATTTCATGTTCCCAATTTAGGGGACAATTTTCATAAATAAAACAGGCAACTACAGTGAAATCTAAGAAGGGAACAAATAAGAATTTCAATAAATCGATATATTGCTATGTACAAAATGCATTATACCGAATGTGTCTCTCGCCCTCTCGCAAAAACAACACCAGGAATACTGAATATACTTGACTATGAAAAAAACTTTAAAAATATAACCAAAATTACTGAGGTATAAATTGTTAGAGTAGATTATGCCAGGTCTAGCTGTGCGTTCTGGTCTCCTGATCCATCCAGCCCGTGAGATCCATCTACTCACTATGCGTATGGTAGCTGAGCTCTTGATCTGATCGGATTCTTTTGCAAAAAAAAAGGAGAGAGAAAGAAAAATAAAAAAGAAAAAAAAGTGTTCTATTCATCGGGTATGCATCCCTCTCGCTACCCGTTGACTGTTGACGGTGCTCCATCTATTGATCCCGTCTCACATCCGCACCGTTTCTCGATGTTTGGTGCTCATTCGTCTGCGACATTGTTTCCTCACGCGTCTTCGGTACATGGTGATTGTCTCTCTACAACGACTCCTCTCGCGACTTTCACCGCCAGTGCTGGTGCATCTGGCACATTAACGACGCCTCGCACATGTGTCTTTCCTCGACATTTGCTGCTGGTCTCTCTATGGCGTCGTCTCCTCCCTCGACATCTGCTGAGGACGTCGGTCCTGCCATACCGCGTTCTCTACTGGCTTTCTCTGGTGTCGGTGGCCAGTCCACCGTCGATGCTACTATGTCGGCTGTTTCAGCCGTGTCCTTCACTGATCAGGAGATTGTGCGACTATGTGACCTGCTGACTGCCTTTGAGTCTTCCTCGTGGTATGCTTCTTCATTGACTTCCTCCGTTGAGCCCCTGACTGAGCATGATATTACACGGCTTCGAGGTCTGCTAGCTGCCTTCTCCGACTCTTCATCGACAGGTTCTGCTGGTTCTTCTATTGACTCTTCTGGCATTATGAGACCACCTTCTACACAGGCAGGCACATCCTCGTGGATTCTTGATACGGGAGCTTATTTTCATATAACTCATGATTCATCCACTTTATCGTCTCTTCGATCGCTTGATTCACATGTTCATGTTCGTACTGCTGATGGTACCTTTCACCCGGTTCATGGTCGCGGCACTCTTAGTACTTCATCGTTTACTGTTCCTGATGTTTCTCATGTTCCTCGACTGACCATGCAGCTCATTTCCGGTGGTCAGATTGTTGACTCTGACTGTCGGGTCATTCTCGACTTTGACTCTTGTTCTGTTCTCTACCGTCGCACTGGTTCTCTACTTGGTGCAGGTCCACGTCGTCGTAACTCTCAGGGTCTTTGGGAGCTTGACTGGCTTCATCTTCCTTCCGCTGCTACCACTGCCAGTTCCCCCTCCTCTACTGCCTTATCTACCAGCTCTTTTCAGCAGTGGCATCACCGACTTGGTCACCTATGTGGCTCTCGTCTATCCTCTCTAGTTCGACGTGGTCTTCTCGGATCCGTATCTGGTGGTGTCTCTCTCGACTGTCTGGGTTGTCGTCTTGGAAAACAGATCCAGTTGCCTTAGCCTCATAGTGAGACTGTGTCTCAGCGTCCTTTCGACCTTGTTCACTCTGACGTGTGGGGTCCCGCTCCTTTTACCTCGAAGGGTGGTCATCGTTACTATATTATTTTTATAGACGACTTCTCTCGATACATTCAATCCCTAACTCCTTTTGCATGCATGACAACGACATTACACTTAACTCGGCTGGCAACATAGCTGGATAATCTCTTTCCCTCATTCAATCTTTCTTTATCGCAATTAATTAATCTTTGTTTATTTCTCTGCTATAATCTCTCATATGACTTTCTGATACTGAAGAAACTTAGAAGCATATTTGAATTGAACAAATTATTTGCTAGGGAGCAAGGTGGAAATAATTAATAGTCAATCAACCTTTCAATCTGCACACGACATGATTAATCTTTTTTTATGGGTTTGATGATTTAAATCCAAAGTCAATATCTCTATCGTTTGCATCCTGAACTAATGAATCTCGATCTAAATTGAATACATGCCCGGATGGTTGGGTGGATATTAGAACACATTGAGTCGGCTCATTAGCGCAGTAGCTGGCACTCACTCTGATCTATTTTTTTCTTTTTTCTTTTTTTTTTTGTTTTCTTTCTTTTTTCTTCCTTTCATTTTTTCGCATGAAAAATAAATGGTTTGTGTGTTAAACTTTTAAAAGGTTCGTAGCCAAAAAAAATTAAAACTATTCACACTCAAATTTTGTAAAATTTTTAAAAATGCTCGCACTTAATACTATTTGCCCTCCTTGTAACAATTTCATATATTTTTTTTCTTTTTTGCCGCATTTTTATAAGATTTTGCACTTAAAATATTATTTTAGATAAATCATATATAAACATATATAAAAATCCATAACGTATTTATTAAATAGTTCACACTTTAGAAAATGCGTTAAAATATTGGCACACTTAATTGTGTTAAATTGTTCACACACAAAAATTTATGGTGTGAATTATTATTAAATAATATATTTTTTCAAGTGCAAACAAATTTTTGTGCTTTAAATATTTAAAAGGTTTGTAGCTAAATAAAATTAAAACTATTCACACTCAAATTTTGTAAAAATTTTAATAATGCTCGCACTGTATACTATTTGTCCTCCTTGTAACATTTTCATATATTTTTTCTTTTTTTAGATCATTGTTATAAGATGTTTTCACTAAAAATAATATTTAAAAAATAGTATATAAAAATATATACAAATCTATAACATATTTATTAAATAGTTCACACTTTAAAAATGCGTTAAAATATTGGCACACTTAACTGTGTTAAATTTGTCACACACAAACTTTTTATAGTGTGAATTATTATTAAGTAATAATTTTTTCAAGTTCAAACAATTTTTTAAAGAGTGAAATATATTTTTCATACGATATGATGATGGGTGTGCGAGCGATAACGAAACTGGCCCAGTGGTTCGGAAAAAGGGCAAGGTCCAAGTGTGGCAGCGAAGCGAATTTTATTATCCAGTGGGGTGCCAACCCAAGATGGGCCGATTTTCTTTCAAACTACAGCGTTGGACGGGCCAAGTGGAGCAGTGAAACGTTTTTTTTACTTATTAATTATATTGCGGGTTAATTTCCAGAAAAAGAAGGGGTCTTTCTATAAAATATGTGTGACGGACCGAAAAAAGGAGAGAAACGCACCTTCCTTTATTATTAGGTATAGATTTTGCTGAATGATATTATCCTTAGTATAGAGATTTGGTTTAACCTTCTTGTACAACTGCAGATTATGGATAAAGTAGCAAGCTATTTCTTGGCCCCTCCTAACACTGTACCATAACAACCTTGCCTAGCTCCTCCACCGTGTGGATGCATCTTAGTGGTACCTTGATAATATAACTTTCATCCTTGAATCACATTTGAGTTACATGGGAATATGGGATACAGAACCAATGTTGTTTTTTTATTCAAGCGGTGATAATCCATTGACATGAGTAGGAAAACAAACTAATATGCACATCTCTACGTGCAGGGGCGTAGATAGGCCCCAGACTATGAGGGACATGGCCTGGGGCATGCCTATGATTTACCTTGACAATTGTACACCGTTCAACACTGTTTTAAATTGTTTAGCAAGCTTAGCCTTAGTTGGCCCGGGGATTGGTCAAATCTTAGCTACACCACTGTTTACGTGGTGTCATTTGCGGCTGTGGTGGTTCCTAAATATTTCACCCATTTTTTCTTGTATTATCTATGTATGATTTTTATAAGGCAAACCAATATAATTATGTAATGCAAGGTTTCTGAATATTATTGAACCATAATCTGCTGGATCATTAAATGTTATACTTAGCGAGTAACATTTTGTGGTATTAAAAATTATGATTAATTGTAGATACCTTCTACATGTTTTTTGACCTTAAAAAACACATTGCATTTGCTGTGAGATCAGACAACTAACATGACCTTATATTGAAAGGGTAGCATCAAAGTATATTGTATTTATATGCGAGTCTGTGCCCCACTTTTTTGTCACACATGTTGTAATAGTGAAAGTAACAATTGTGATATACGTACGACTTAACAAAAGTGTAGAAGGTTTATTTTGCAGGCAAGCTTCATATTTTTTTTACCCTATTGTAGGAATAGCAATGAAATCACAATGTAGGGAACCATATGTACTATCCACATTTGTGCTCACTTAATTAAGCTTGTATACTTTCACATCTTGAACTATTATTGGTTTATTCCATTGCGGAATGAATATTCGTTAATTCGCAGAGGCGCCCGGTCACTAACTTCATGGTTGGAGGCAAGTGTGGCGGCAAGTGCAGCTCAGCCTGGTACCAAGCACGGCAGACAGGCGAGAGCTGTTCTAAGTCACAGGACAGGAGTGCCATGAAATTTCAGGAGTGCCAACTTTGCAGATACATGGTCATATGTATGAAATTCTTTTATTTAAATGATTTTCCTTACCAGTTTTGGTTCTACATAGTGACTCATGTAACTTAGTGTTGCTATTTATTTCTGCTTTGAAATGTCCCAAGTATACCTGCTCTTATATTTTCTGAGAGGATTGAAGACATTATGCATCTCTATCAAGCATTTATATGTGCATAACTTTATCCTAACCAATAATTTATATGTGTGAGTGCATCTTTTTCGATTGACCAACATGACTTGACTGTCTCTATACTGAACTCTCTTGGCATATATGTTGCCTTGGTAGAGATTAAGATGTGATGTTTTAGGACCGTACATATGCATTGAAACTTCACAGTATCATATTTGTACCTAAACCAAGCACTCTTAGTAGCGCATCCTGAATGGAATGATGCTATTTGTTTCTCATATCGTTGATTACCAGCTTGTGTTCCAAAAAGCACAAAAAAGTGCCTTTGAAACGCATTAAAGCACCTTATTTTTTCTAACATTCAAGATATATATGATAATGCATTTTGTCTACATGATCTTCTTTGGTGATTTTGCTTTTAATTTTGTGCACACGTGAAATGCAAGAAAACTAAATTGACCAATTTGCAAAGTCAGGATTCATTGTTTCACAATTTAACATTCTACTATTCACAAACTTCAATATAATGACTTATTATTCTCATTCAAGATGCAATGGCGGAGCTTGAAGAAAATCTAAGGGAGCTGCAAACATATTAAAGTGTTTTTTATTCTGTACTACTTTTTAATAGGATCAAAATATATTTTTGTTTATATTAATTTTCACATATGTTTATAATATTAGTCGAGGCGTGCATTGCATGTGTACATTTACTAAACTAGGGTTTTTTGTTGTCATGTGAGGATAGAATGAGCCATGTGGGCCACTGACATGGTAAACACGCTCGTGTTTTCGCTCTTGCCCGGACGTTTCGGATAGATTTCCCCCCTTCGTTTGGGTGGCAAAATTTGGTTTGAACAACGTTCGAGTAGGCTGCCTTGGGAAAAGTTTCAAAGCTTTGGTTGTAGATGCTCTAACTAGGATAGACGATTAATTTTTTAAGGCTATACATGCGTTGCATGTGCAAGCTTTGTTAGTCGACCATTCTTTTGCAGTTTCAAGCTGATAGAAAAAAAATCTTCACCATGCATATTTGGTTGCATTATTATATCATACCGAAATCCCTTTTCTCCATATGCCTTGAAAATACTTAACTTCTCTTTGCAGTATCCATCTATATTATGTATTATACGTAAAATATGTACTATAAAAAATTTTACCTATAATTATACGTGTGCACGCTTACTAGTTAAGTAAAGTTTTCTGTAGTTTCATAGACTAGTAAGCGTGCACGTGTAACACACGTATTATCGTGTGAAAAAAAATCTTATCATTCCTCCTAGAAAGAAATATCAATAAAATGAATAGAAATATAATAATATAATAATATAAGACATACAATTTACATATTGTTGTCGACGCTTTCATTTTATTTAAGTCCAAATGTTGAGTAAAATCGGAGTGAAAATTAAGAGGGTGTTATTAATTTTGTTTGACAAAAATGTCAAAAACTTTTCCAGTTTGATATATTGGAAAAACCACACTGGCATTATTTTGGTAGTGTTAGGCCATAATGAGCACATCTGAGACTCAAAAACTGCTAAAATAAATTAAGCATTATGCATCACTCCAATAAAATCTATATTAAAAGCATTACTATGAAACCACAAGATCATTTTCAGACCACAATAACCTTTTCGAGATCATCAACAGTGATCAATGCTTGTAGCAAGTATCACATCTAACACCTGTCCAAGACAAAACAAAAGTACAGACTGCACTCTCACTGGTAGTATAAACACATGCATCCACTGTCAAAAGAGAGCCCAGGGAGCATCAAACAAGTAAAACCAGGTAAATTGCATTTCCTCACATTGTTATGGGAATTGTGGCAAAGAAAGTAGAGATAATATATATATTAGAAATAGTAAACATAAATAATCTGAATATACTTGTTAACCACAGTCTCATCTACAATTTAAACCATTTCATGAGATTGAAAATGCACTGGGTAGAAAAATACAAAAGATTTCCTTTATTTTCCATCGACTAAGTATAGTGACCCAACGAACCATATATGCATAATCTACAAATTCTAACATCTATTCTCCCAATGCATCAAACAAAAGATCAGAACAATCTAATCTTTCTAATTGAAGAAATAACTTTTAATCTTCACTTTAATTTGCATCAAAATATGTAAACTTTTTTAGGGGGGGGGGGGGGGGGGGGGGGGGGGGGGGGGGTGTGTGCCAAGGAAAAACTCACACATAGTTTAGTTGCACAACATTTGAGCACCTACATACACAGAATTCAGATTATGAACTTCATTCTACAACGTCACATTGCTATACATGAACGTCACGGGAATTTTGTAGCCTTCAGAATTCAGAAATTGGACAATCGTATATCAGATCAAACACCAAGCAAGGAAGTAGAAGAAGGAAGCAAAGGAATTAATGCAAAGTATATTAGTTTGCTACCTTTTTGAGTGAGTAGATATGAGTATAGGCCAAGTAGGACTTACTTGCAGAGCATTAAACCACTCATATGGTATTATCTGCAAATCAACTGTGGATACAATAACTATCTTAGCACATATAGAATGGACTCAATTCAAATCTGCTAAATGTAACTTGAATACCATTAAAATAGTACCGTGGAACTATAATGCTAAATTAGAAAGCTTAAAATGTTGAAACTATAAGATAAACCTCCTCCAGTACAAATTCCTCCATTAATATCAGACAAACCGCACACACCTGCAAACAGGGACACTAGAACGTGCTGGTACTGCAGAGAACCATGGTCCAGACAACATAAATGCAAGATTGGGAAAACAGTGCACATTCTTCAAGAGGACGAGGAAGAGGAGTTCACCAATGAGGAACTGGATCAACCTACTCCAGAACAAGCCTACCATGCTCCCAACACTCCAGATCCAACTCCGACCTCTACAGTTATGTTGCTATCAGCAAATGCAGCATCGGGTTGTTCTGGTAAAAACACCTTCTCTCTGATTATAAACATTGCTGGGAAGCATGCCTTGGCACTGGTGGACAGTGGTTCCTCCGATACGTTTATGAGCACTGCTTTTGCATTGTCCACCAATTGCACAGAAAAATCTGTGATGGCCAGAACCGTGTCAGTAGCTGGAGGAGGCAAGTTACTTTCAGACAAGGTGGTCCCTGAAACACAATATTCAATCCAGAACAAGAAATTCCAGTCCTCTTTTAAAGTTCTACCTCTTGTCAGCTATGACATCATTTTAGGAGCTGATTGGATATATTCTCACAGCCCAATTTATTTGGATCTGATCAAAAGAATTCTAGTAGTTACAAAGAATGGACACTCTGTCCTGTTACAAGATCACACTAAAGGAGGCCAGACATGTTTGATTTCTGCTCTGAAGTTACAAAAACTACTGCAACATGAGATCACAGGATTTCTGTTGAAATTAAATGCCATCCAAGCGGAGGACCCACACACTCCTGAGGTCCTTCCCTTACTCCAGCAGACAGTGGAGCAGTACAAGGAAGTCTTTACCACCCCTGAGGGTCTCCCTCCTCCCAGGGATTGTGATCATCGCATTTTGCTGCAACCAGGAGCAACACCCCCAAATCTCAGACCATATAGAGTGCCACATTACCAGAAAGCAGCTATGGAGGAAATTATTTTAGAATTGATTAAGAGAGCAGAAATCCAACCAAGCATGAGTCCTTTTTCTTCCCCAGCTGTAATGATAAGGAAGAAAGATGGAACGTGGAGACTATGTATTGATTACAGAGCTCTAAATGCTCTTACAATCAAAAATAAGTTTCCCATGCCAGTAATAGAGGATCTGTTAGATGAATTACATGGAGCAACTATCTTTAGCAAGTTGGATTTACGAGCAGGCTACCACCAGATTAGAATGGCAGAGGAGGATATCCCTAAAACTGCTTTTAAAACTCACATGGGCCACTACGAATACAAAGTCCTACCTTTTGGAGTTGCTGGAGGACCAGCCACTTTCCAGGGATTCATGAACTCAATCCTTAGCCCTGGGTTGAGGAAATTTCTCTTGGTTTTCTTCGATGACATTCTGATCTATAGCAAGACGGAAGCAAAACATGTGCAACATGTAGCACTCACACTAGATATCCTGCAGAAAAACAAGCTCTCAGTCAAACTTTCTAAATGTCAGTTTGCTACACCAAGTGTGGCATACTTGGGGCATATTATTTCAGCAAAAGGAGTTTCCACAGACCCAGCTAAAATCGCTGATGTGCTCAACTGGCCGACACCTACCACTATCACCAAGTTGAGGGGTTTTTTGGGCCTGACTGGGTATTACAGAAGATTTGTCAAAAACTATGGACACATTTGCAGACCATTGCATGATCTCCTGAGGAAGGATGCTTTTAAGTGGGGAAAGGACCAGGACACTGCTTTTCAGACTCTCAAGACTGTCATGACAACTTGTCCAGTACTAGCCCTCCCGGATTTCACACAACCCTTCACGATTGAAGCAGATGCTTGTGGCACAGGGATTGGAGCAGTTTTAATGCAGAGAGGGCAACCTATTGCATTTTTTAGTCAAAGTTTGGGACCAAAAGCTGCAGCACAGTCCGTGTATGTGAAAGAAGCTCTGGCTATTCTAGAAAGTCTAAAAAAATGGCGACATTATTTATTGGGAAATCCTCTGATCATTAAAACTGATCAACAAAGTCTCAAGTACATGACCACTCAAAGACTCACTGATGGAATTCAGCACAAGCTGCTAGTCAAACTCCTCGAATTCGATTACCAGATTGAATATAAAAAGGGAAAAGAAAATGTAGTTGCTGATGCATTATCAAGGAGAGATGTGCCGGACCAGCCTCACCTGCATAATATCACTACTGTGACTCCAGCTTGGATTTCAGATATCAAAACCAGCTATGTGGGGGACACAGACAGCTCCAAGTTACTCTCCAAGGTGGCTACAGACACAACTGACTCACCACAGTTTTCTCTGTCCGAGGGACTACTCAAATACAAAAACAGATTGTATGTAGGAGCAGCACAAGGGACCAGGCAGCACTTGCTTAAATCTTTTCATGCATCTGCCTTAGGGGGGCACTCTGGAGTCAAGGCTACCTATCACAGGCTTAAGAGGATTTTCTATTGGCCGCACATGAGGAAAATGGTAGAGGAATTTGTAGCCCAATGCCCGGTGTGTCAAATCACTAAGGTGGAGCACATTCATCCACCTGGTTTGCTGGACCCAATTGAAGTAGCTCCTATGGCTTGGGCACACATCTCCATGGATTTCATTGAGGCCCTTCCGAAGGTGCAAGGAAAGGAAGTTATACTGGTGGTGGTGGACAGACTAACGAAGTATGCACACTTTCTTGCTCTTGCTCACCCCTATTCTGTCCAATCAGTATTTCAAGCTCTTCTGGACCAGGTGATCAAACTGCACGGCATTCCCATGGTGATTATTTCTGACAGAGATCGGATATTCACTAGCAAACTCTACAGAGAATTGTTCGCTTGTTTGGGAGTGGACCTGAGGTTCAGCACAACTCATCACCCCCAAACGGATGGCCAAACAGAACGAGTGAATCAATGCTTGGAGTCTTACCTCAGAGGCCTGGTTTTCCAGGAACCCAAGCATTGGTTAAAATGGCTGCCACTCGCCGAACTCTGGTACAACACATCCTACCACTCTTCATTGAAGTGCACGCCTTTTGAAGCGCTTTACGGATACAAACCTCCCCAAATCTGTGAGTTTTCTCTACCTAGCACCCTCTCCCCAGAAGCCAGACTTACTCTAGAGGACAGGGAATACATGGTTCAGAAACTTAAAGAGAACCTCCTTCAAGCACAGAGCAGAATTAAGTTCTATGCTGATATGAAGCGCACTGAGAGGCATTTTGAGGTAGGAGACATGGTATATCTTAAAGTCCAACCATACAGACAAAATGCTTTTGGGTTGCGGGGATCGCTTAAGTTGAGATCCAAATTTTATGGGCCTTTCAAAGTTATCCAGCGAGTGGGCACGGTTGCATACAAACTGCTGCTTCCAGACTCAGCAGACATACACCCAGTGTTCCACGCCAGCCAGCTCAAACAACATGTTGGTCACAAGGCAATCCCTCTCCCGCATGTTCCGCTTGTCACTCCAGACGGTTATGTGAAGACGTACCCTGTGGCGGTACTGGATCGCAGGATCATACAAAGAAACAAGCAACCAGTGGGACAGTGCTTGGTGCAATGGGAGAGTTTGGCCCCGGATGATGCAACCTGGGAGGACGCCGCTTTCCTCAACACCAACTTCCCCGGACACAAGCTTTTTCGACTCGAGGACAAGTCGATTCTCAAGGCGGCGGCACTGTCAGGACCCCAACCAGTGATGGCTGAAGACTGCTACTTCATTCAGACAGTGCAAGGACCGGTTCAGTTATCGGAAGGCTGAGAGTGCATCGGAGGACACCAATGGCACAGAACGACTGGGACATTTTTACCTTACTGTTTACCATCACCCCGTTGTCTCACTTACTGTTACTGCTCTGTAAAAACCTCTGTCTTAAGTAGCGATTCCGCGACGGACTGGGTAGGAAGAATCATAACCAAATACTCGTAGCATAGCTAGGGTTCTTTCCTCTCTGTATCGGCTACTGATTTTCCCCAAATTACCAATAAAGCTTACCTCTGGGATCGAATTTCCCCTGTATCTCTGGGTGTTCCTCTCTCGATCCTGTTCAGTCCTCACAATGGCCCCATAGGAGTTCTTTGGTTCTGTTGCTCTGTTTACAGTGTTACTAGCTCTGAATTTGATAGTTAACAGCTTTTTGAATTTTTCAGGTATTCTACCATTGCAACGAGCAAATCAACAGAGCAGAGCAGCAAACAACTGAATTTTCATGTTTTACTAAAATAAGGAGATCAACCAGCAGGTACACACACATTTAGATTGATCACTGAATCTTGACATTGCTCAGCTATAATACCTAAATAGTTCAGCCCCAGTAACCTATTTCTCTTGACATGCAAGCTATCCACCTCAGCAATATGCCACATCAGCATCCAATTGTTTACCCATCTGTCCCCACACCCGCCCTGTTTGTTGCCACATGCATCTGGGTTTCTTGCATGGGGCTGTACGAAGCCAGGAGAAACCTCCCTTCTACTGGATTTTTTTTATTAAACAAAAGTAAGAACCTGGGCAGCCCAATCAACTTTTGGTATGTGGCCTGGCTTATTTGTTTCATGTGCCAGACCAACGTTCTAAGCCCATGCGTGTCAGCTTTTGGCTAGACCACCAAAGAAACTCAAGAAAATCAAATATTGCCCATGTAACTATTGCACTTTGTCTAAAAAATACTATTGCACTACAACCCTCACGATTCATCTTCCCCACTTGCATTATCGCCGCCGCTCTGTCTTCTGCAGCCACCACCACCAAAGCTCTCCCATGCAGAAATGCAGCCACAAACGGACATGAAATGACAGCATTCGTCGCCCTAATTATCTCGCAGGCCATTACCTGCAGAAATTTGTGTTTAAAAACATGTGTGTAGTGCCATCGTAGTCCACGCCTGACGCCTGTTTGTGTCGTCCTCTCGGAACCTGCATCCAATCTGGTAACTGGGCGCTCTTAGCCTTGAATTTTCCGATCTCATGACTTTTCCTGTTGAATTTCCAGATTGTGCTCGGAACCGACATCCAATCTGGTAACTCGACGCTCGTAGCCCTGAATTTTCTGATCTCGTGATTATGCCTGTTGATTTTCCAGATTGTTCTCATGATGGAATGATGCTCAACGTTTTGCTTCATAGTGCCTTGCTGCTCGATTTGGCTTCATTGCTTGGCAGGTCTATTGCTGGACGGCCTCTATTTTCATCCACCATTGATTTTTCCTACTCCCTAGCGCTTGTTTATAATTTGTCAGATTGCGCTCTAGATAGAAAGGTATTGACACGCGGGTACTGAATTTTTATCTGTTTTGAAACTACGAGGGTTTATTTGCAAAAGGACACGTACACTACGCTCACGACAAGAATTATTGGACGAAGGGAGTATAAATTTATGTTTCTATAACAAAATCTTATAGTTAATCTTAATCATCCCTGACTTTCTTTTGTGGTTAACATGTTCAGCTCAGTAGTAACCTCCTTGTGCGTCTACTACTGCTCGGTGGACTATATCCTCCTCGGCGACTACCTTGGTGAGTCCTACAGCCTCAGTATGTTTGTATGTGTATGTCTCTTATGTGCGAGGCTGCTGGCTGCTACTATTTTCTCCATTGTCTTTGCACTTTTTGTTCCAAGCTTGTGCAGTAACCTCAAGGTTGAAGTTATGGTCAAGTGGTTTGTGTCATATGTTAACTGTCATGTTAATTTTGCGATGTCATGTTGTCATAACTTGGGCTAAATTTCTGCCAAATCTATATCTCTTATAAAGCAAAACCCCACTAAGATGCATTTATAGTGCCTATCTCAACATGCAAGCTATCCACATCACCCACTATTGTAGCCAATCGTTTGTCCATGTCATCCACTAACAAAACCTCACTAAGATGCATTTATGATATCTATATCAACATGCAAGCTATCGACACCATCCAATATTGTAGCCAATTATTTATCCATGTCATCCACTTTCATTTACATGCATATTATACCCTTTCAATTTACATAGTAGAGTTCTTATAGAGATTTCCGCTGCAACGCGCGGGGTATTCTTCTTGTGTAGAAGAAAATTGAGACTTGTTCCACTTTTGGTGTTTAAGTAGTTGGTAGTTGGGTGGCTACAGACTTGGGACTTGTTCCCCTTATGGCTGGAACTTGAGCTTTCCTGTTTTATGCAGTGGAACAGTACTTGTCCTGTTTTATACATGCCATGGCGCTGACGCTGTTGGTGGTGTGTTTTTTTTTACATAAAATGACTACGGCTTTACCCTCGGCATAGACACCCACCAGGGGTGCCTAGGAGCAACCAGAGGCCGACACGTGCCTGTCGTCATAGGAATGTATGACGACGACTTTAGTATGCCTACCGGCCTCCCAAGGTCTGCCGAGGTATTTGTTGCTGATGGGGACAGATTTCGGGTTTCCTGTAGTGCACCGTTTGTAAATATCTGAGCCGACAACAAAGATATGATGAGAACCAACGCAATAACTCTCTGGCCCACATGGGCCACGTACTGGATAAATAGGCAAATATCAAACTCTATATGCACTGCAATACAAGTAGTGTGAATCTTGGAAAGTACGAACATGCAAGATAAAAGGAGCATGCGTGCTTGTGGTTAGACTAGCATTTTCACTGCTTCATGTTTTTCCTTGTGGCTAGTATAGGGTCTTCACCTCGTCTCTCTCTATATATTTACTAGAAATAGCATGCAATGAGAACTGTTTATATATTTACTTTTTTACTTCTTTTAGATTGGCCATAACTAGAGATAGATAAAGAGGTAGGTTGTTCGAACTTGAACACCTGTTCACATCTTATCCTATTTTCCCATTATCAGCTTGTGTTTATATATTTACTTTTTTTACTTCTTTTAGATTGGCCATAACTAGAGATAGATAAAGAGGTAGGTTGTTCGAACTTGAACACCTGTTCACATCTTATCCTATTTTCCCATTATCAGCTTGATAATGTACTAGCAATTCTCTGCTGATCATACTTGTGTTTTCCAAATGTTCATTAACAAAAATGCTTTGTTGATTTGCCTTCTTTGGTTCCCCTAATAATTGTCATTTAAGAATACATGCTAATTTTCCTTTATGTTCTTTTTCAGTACAATAAGATTGTGAATGGTATCTTTACTCCTCTCCTTATATCTATTTACGCTCCATCACTAAAATGTGTGAAGCTACTAATCAAGGTATTGTGGGCTCTTAGCTTTGGTAGTGCTCAACTGTTCATAATTACTTAATTGGTATGTAAGTTTATCAGTGTTTATAGTTATTTCAGGCGTTGGACTTTGTTTAGGTCACTCTCAAGTACAGTAGTAAAATATTGCACAATATACCCCCGAAGAGTCCAATTTAGCTCTTTTTTTCTACATGAGCATCTGTCATTGGCTCCATATTAAGGGTGTCTTTGGGTGAGCTTCAACTCTAAGAATTCTTGGAGCTGGTTATCCCTAGCTCTAAGAAATTTGGGATTTTGGAGGAACCGTGTTAAATATAAACCAATTATTTGAACACCATCTCAATAGAGACGAGGGTTCCTCTTGTAGATAACAAACATTCCAATATAGTAATGGATTGTGGAACCTCAGAAAATGTCAAAAGGTTGCAGTCTCCCTGCTGCTTTTGCTGTCCTCACAAGCAATTCTCTGAATCCTCAAACTCTTCTTGGAAACATACTTCTCTTCATGTGTTATCGTGTTTGTATTCCCATTAAAAAACATCCAAAGAAATATCATCGAACGCTTGTGTCGAAGTGGTGCACTTAGACACCTCCTTTTTCCATGATAAACAGGTTACTCTGACAGTGCACTTGGATTATCATTGAGATGACCGATGGTGGCGCTTACTATTGCTTTGAGTGCTTTGGGCTGGCGGTGCTGATGAGCCTAAGCAGGACATTTCGCTTGTCACCGACAAGTACCTGAACAAGGTGACACTTATCAGACCGACCATGCATGCGTGATGTCGATATTCTAGTCTCATAAGTGGTAATGATATAATATTTAAAATCCATTGCATGGCCATTCAGACTCTTGAAACATAAATGTTTATACCAAGAAAAACGATAGACGTTAGTTGTGCATTAGGCTTAGGCACATTTAAGCACACACATAGAATGATTAAGTGCTAGGTGTTCTGTTGTCACCAAGCGCGCTTAGGTGCATGTTTTACATTTCACTAGTTTATCCTCTTCATCAACATGAAAGTCTACACTTTGCATTATACGTTATCTCATTAACTGTATTTTGTTCAATCATTTTATGATGAGTCCAAGACACATTCTTGTTGCATATCTATCTTTAATATGCTGTCACATGCACCCCCTAGCTCGTATAACAGATAACCAGTCCTACTTTCTTTTGACCATATTTTACTTGATCAATCGTGTTATTTGGATTTTCAGGTTGATGTTGAGTTGGCTGGTTCTGGTGTAAAGGAAGAAGGTGCTGAATCTGGCAAAGATGGCCTCCATGGATGGTCAAAGAAGGGATGAATCTTACAAACGGACAAAGATGAGAGTCCAGTAACACATCAAAAGGAGATGAAATAGCAGAAGGCAAAGATGAAAAGAAACAGGACTCAAAAGAAGATGAGAAGAGTATACAGGTCAAATTAGAATTGAACATAGCATAAAATGTATTTACTATAAAAGAGGCTTTATGTTAACATCTTCTAACTGTGTTCTTAAAAAAAACTATTACCTTTGTAGGAGGAATACATTAAGGCATATTATGAGGCGCTCAAGGAAAGTCAGGAGCAGGAAGATGCAAAGAGAATGCAGCAGGAAGGCCATGTATTTTCTTCTGAAATTCATTCTGACAGGCAGTTGGGCATGAAAACCAAACGCGAGGACAAGGATGTTGAATGGGAAGAGGAGCAACCTGCAGGTATCTTATGCTTTTTTAGTTTTCGATCATATAATTTAGGATGCACATGTATGCTTGTAGTGATAACAAACTGAGTTCTACTTGTGTACTAGTAATCATGTATGTACAGTGCTGCGCTAACCAGAGTAAATTAAGTTGCACATACATTTAAATGTTGTAATGTAAGCATTGAACATGTGACTAAAGCACTTGGACATGTAAAATTCGCAGCAAGTACATGCACAATTGGCAAATCTGTTTCTGCAACAAAAATCCAATAATAAACAAGATTAATTATCATTGTCATCTAAACCTTGAAGACGAACGTTGAATCCATTACCTAAGGTTCTGTATCGGAGAATCTTCCATGTGTTTTGGTTTGTTTGGACAACACAAGAGCTGGAGCTGTCTTAATTCTTCAGCTACTGTCAAAACTTCTGTTACTTGTCTTTTTAAATAATGTGACTAGTAACTGAGATTGCAAGCAGTTCATCTCAGCCTAAAAGGACAGGGAGTGGAAGTTTGGACAAGGGCTGCTGTTAGGCTCCTGTTGGAGCACAATCTGTTCAATTAGCTACTCCTGTCACTTGTACTGTAATTGTTAAAAATGCTTTACACTTGCTTGATGTTTCTTGTGAGTACTCTAAATTGTGTAACTGCTGCTGCTAGGAGTGACCATGGTGGTTAGCCTGGATTTAATAATTGGTTTAGTTCAGTTTAATGTACTCCAGTGTACATAGTGTGCTCTGTACACTTGAACTAGTAGTGTAACTGCAAATTTAATTAACTATCTTCTATAATGAACCACATATATATGTTTAGAAACATAATTATGCTTGTATTGACATGACTTAGTACTGATTGAATTGTGTTTTCGATAAAAACCGTCGACATAAGAATAATGGTATTGAGTCTTTAATTAATGGTGTAATTGATGAACGTTGGTGTCTATCTTCCCACTAATAAATTTTAGATGGCTTTTTAATAAGGATTAAATCTACATAGTGAAAGCTCATACCTGAGGTTAGTCCATCTCTTAATTCAGCAACCTTCTCATTATTATACATTGATGTTGTTTACAGTTGATGCAATGTCATTAATCTTAACTTTGCCAAAATATTATCTTCATATATGATCAGTCCCAAACTCTCTCTCTCTCCCTAATCATATGTCCAGTATTTTGCGTTGACTTAGCACGAATACAATAACCAAGTATATAATAGATTTAGCTAATGCTGGATAGATACATACAAGATCCCCCCTAAAACATCCTCTTGATTGTCTTTATGATTGTGTCCTGATTGTCCATTTCACTTGTCCCACATAGAAATTAACTATAACTGATTCTAGCTTATATTGGCGGGGAAGTGTATGTATAATATAATTGTAGTTTCTTTTATATAAAAGCATAAAAAATTAACTATCTACATACTTTTTTGAACTACATGAAATCAAATTGTCAATCGTTCTTTTCATAAAAAATGCCAATATTTATTTTGATTTTATTTATAATTTAAAGCACAAATCTAGTAGTATGAAAATTCGATCTACCTAATTTTTGGTTTATCCTACCGATCACATGGATCAATGGTTTCAATGATGTGAATTTCACAGGGGTGTGTGTGTGAGGGGGGATCACGTGTGAATTTAGAAATGGATATGTCCTTTTTTTAAAATAAAAAAGTTTGATTGTATCAAAATAGTTATTTCAGGCGTTGGTCACTCTAAAGTACTACCTGTAACATAATGTAAGACGTTTTCTGATACTTTCATAGTGTAAAAAACGCCTTATATATAAGGAGTCTAATTAGCCCCTTTCCTTCTACATGAGTATCTGTCATTGGCTTCATATTAAGGGTGTCTTTGAGAGAGCTCCAACTCAAGAATTCTTGGAGCTGGGTATCCCTAGATTTTGGAGGAACCGTCTTAAATATACCCCTGTTTCTTTGAAGCCAAATGTGCCAACGGCCTGTAGCAACCAACTATTTGAACACGATCTCAATAGAGACGAGGGTTCCTCTTGTAGATAACAGACATTCCAATATGGCAATGGATTATGGAACCTCAGCAAATGTCAAAAGGTTTCAGTCTCCCTGCAGCTTTTGCTGACCTCACAAGCAATTCTCTGAATCCTCAAACTCTTCTTCGGAAACAATATTTTCTGCTGCAACATGCACTTGTTTCTCAAATGCAACTATAATGAAAATAATTTTGCTGGTTCTGATAGAAAACGTGAAAAGAGATGAACTCAGAATTCCCTAAATAGAACTATATGTTGTTATAGCATGTGTTCTTAACTTTCATCTCCGTAATTGAATTCATTCTGGCCACATGTTTATAGTGCCCAGTGGGCATGCCGCACGCCTAACATTTTAATCTTGATTATTAATAGATAGAAATTTTTATCACATGGAACTAGGATACAAATAACTTTGTGGCGTGTAATTGTTTTTATTTGCACGTCATGTCAGAATTAAAACCATATCAAAATATGTCCAAAACAACCTACAGTTGGAGTAGGAGAGAGCACAAATTATGACATGCTTAAGAGGATGCATATGTAATATTTTTTCATATATAGGCTGGTGCTGATATAAATGGAGTGGGTAAAATAGTCCCCTTAATAGCTGTTGTAAGTGATGGGTTAACTGAGTGCATGAAGTGCTTACTGGAGGCTGGTGCTGACCCAAAGATCCCTGATGAGGTATGGGTTTTCTCCTAGTATGTGTTTTCTCCTTTGTTTCCCAATTTCAGGTATTGTCGCTGGTATCATGCGGTTATCTTTATTACTTGTGAAGATATCCTATTCAATAAGAGCTTGTTTACCTGGTCATGTATTAGTAAAGAATTCGTACAGCAATATAATTTAACACATGTATTAGTAAACTCTCCTATTTTATACTAGTTTATTTTGTTCGTCATTGAAATGAATTGTGCAAGTGCTAGAACAAGCATATCTGCATGTTATTTATGAAAGGATATCTAAAATGCGAGCTGGAAAATGATTTTTTATGGGGGAAAGGACCAATTCTGTTTGGAGTTACAGAAATGATGAGCAATTGTATTTGGGATCATTTATATGCTAGCTCAGTTACATTTCTTACTTTTGAGTTCAGTTTTAGGTACTTGCTTTTTTATATCATTTATATAAATCTTTGTTCATTACCTGTCTTTCTGGTTCAGTTCTATGAGAGTAAACTTGAAAAGGACGCAACTAATTTGAAATTACAAGGAAGATAGGCACTCGAGAGAAAGGATTACCTTTCTGAAGCTGAACTGTACATAAGGTATGTTGTCTCACTTTTCTCCATTGATAATTGAGTTTCCTTCTCAGATTTACTTGGATTGCTTGCATAGCTTCATATTTTTCACTCCCAAAGTTTCGTGTTTCCTCTTTATCTGTTAGTCACTGGTTACACTTATACCTGGAAATCCCAGACACGTATTTACTTGAATAACTAGTTGTTTTGTTCATAAAATATGTCAAATTCTACTTTTATCTATAAAAATTCTAGGTAAAACACAATTATTCAGGCTTAGTCTTTATATTACTCTTGTGGGTTTGTTCACTCATTTCAGTCTGTACGTAGTTTATATTGAAATATCCAAAACTTCTTATATATGTGAACGGCGGGAGTAGTATCTTTTTGTTGCTTTGAAATGTATAATGATAGTTAACTTGCTTGTCATTGTGATACTTTGCCTGGATATTTATGCAGATCAACCTTTCTATCTCAAATTTTTTATCAAAAATGTTGTACTAGTTGGCTATCCTATTAAGGTATTAAATATCAACATTTTCCTATGCATCTTATATTGGACACTATCCAATGTTGGTATATTTTGCTTTTGCCGAAAATGGATCAATTGCCATGCAACATCACCAATTTATGTCATAGCCGTCGTCTAGGTCCCCGGTGATGCTACTGGTGGCATCCATCGCTTGTGTGGTTGGAGGCCCTCCTACCTCGTCGAGCCATTGCCCTTGGCATCGTTTATGTGATGTTCGTCATCGGCTACAACCCAAGGTAAGTTATCTGTATCCTTTCTCTGACGTGCTATGAGACATAGCTTTTAAGTTATGGCTGTTGTGGGCTGGCCATCCAGCATAACTTGATGTTTGTGCCTAATTATATTGTTGAGTTTCTTCATGATGCTACTGAAAAATATTTTGAGATAGAAATATTTGGTTATGTTATTAAAACACCTCTCTTTGTGTTGAAAGTTCTTAAGTTTTATCTTGCTTTACCTTCCTATGCTTGATTTATTTGCTTATAAGATGCCCATGCATAGGAAGTATGTTAGACTTAAATGTGTTTCATATTTGTTTCTTTGATGCTCTCTTTTATGCTTCAAATATTATTCTCTTTTGAGCATCGTTACACTTATGCCTAGCTAATGACATCAAAGAAGCACTTATTGGAATACAACCCAAAATGCAATTTACTTCCAGTTTTGTTTTTGTTTTGTTGAGTCTTGGAGTGTGTTACTTCTGTACCAACTCCATTGTATCTTTATTTTCAAGTTTTGTGCCAAGTTTTAGCCTCTAATGCTTAGGAGGAGTAAAGTTGTGACTTGCTGTCCAGAAACAGACTCTGTACGCTTCAGTGCAGAAATTATTAAAAATCATAAAGATCATCTTTTTTATCTGATTTTTTTACACAACAAGCATTATACTACTTTTCTTCTCCTTTCATTAGTTTTGAGTTTTTTTTATTTGAGCTACAGAAGTGCACCTGAAAATTCAACCTGTACAGTCTATCCTGTTTTAATAGATTCTTTATTGTGTACTAACCACTCTAATGAAGTTTATGAGAAGTTGTATGAAGGAAGTTTTCAAGTATCACAAGAGAAGATGATGATAGTGTTAGTAGATTGTAGCGTCCCTATTAGCTAGGGGGTTTCCTGCATATTTGTCACATGTACATGTACTATATATTGTGGCCTTTGGGCCCCATGGAATACAAGTTGCTTATTCCTAACATGGTATTAGAGCTTTAGGTTTTTATCGCACGCGCAACTCGTGCTCCTCCGATCCAATCTGAAACTTGTGGGAAGGCGTCGCTGGTGCTCTTTCGATCTGCAACTCTCCGTCCAGATCATGACCAGCAGCCGCCGGCCCACCGCCCGTCTGACCGGCCGCCCATCACTGCCGCCGACGTTTGCCTATCCGCCGGTGCCGCCCCGTCCGCCCGACCGCTGTTGTCCAGGTCGCAGCCCTTGTTCGTCGGCTGCTCTTCCGTCCGCTGGTGCGCCTTCCGTACTCCGGCCACAAAGTCCGCGAAAGACTTTTGCGTATTGCATTGGATAGAAAGAGTTTGTTACAATCCTCCTAGGAGGCGAAAGTCCGCGAAAAAGAAATCAGTGTACATCCCAGTTCTGTGGCAAGATGGCACGCAGGCCTAGAGCGCCAGCTCGCGCCCACAAAGTAGCCTCGTCCTTGATCGCGGCGACTAGGGTGTTGATCGTGGGGCGGCTAGCGTTGAAGACGCAATGTTTCCAGATTACATGTTACCATATAGTGAAGGGTTTTGTGGTTTTAAACCTTTTTTTTTTTTGAGAAAACGCAAAAGACTTTTGCGTATTGCATTGGATAGAAAGAGTTTGTTACAATCCTCCTAGGAGGCGAAAGTCCGCGAAAAAGAAATCAGTGTACATCCCAGTTCTGTGGCAAGATGGCACGCAGGCCTAGAGCGCCAGCTCGCGCCCACAAAGTAGCCTCGTCCTTGATCGCGGCGACTAGGGTGTTGATCGTGGGGCGGCTAGCGTTGAAGACGCAATCGTTGCGATGTTTCCAGATCATCCATGGAATGAGCAGCGTTGCGGATGCAAGACCCTTGTGCATTGGCTTTGGGACACTCTGTCTGGCTGCCTGCCACCAGTCCGTCAAGGATTCGTCGTTGTCTGGCGCTTGACAGGGCAGATGCAACCACGAGAGGATCTCGTGCCAGATCTGGCGGGAGAAGGGGCATGCCAAGAGCAAATGGTGGATCGTCTCTGGCGCTTGGTCGCAAAGCGGGCAACGTGGCGGGTGCGGCAGTCTGCGGCGTGCGAGGCGGTCAGCCGTCCAGCAGCGGTCGAGATTGGCCAGCCAATGGAAGAATCTGACGCGCGGCGGTGCCCAACACTTCCATGTGAGCTTCCTGGCGTGGCAGGTAGTGGAGCCATGGAAGGTGGCGAGGTAGGCCGAGCGTGCGCAGTAGATGCCGCTCGCGTTCCGAAGGTTATCCATTTCCCCCTTTTTTTGCTATCATGCCATAATTCGTGTTATCACATAGTGAAGAATTTTTGTGGTTTTCGACTGGTTGAACATTCCCCCTTTCTTTCTCCATCATGCCATCATTCTTGGCCTCCATATGTTCAGACCATGATTTAGGTGAGAGTGTTGTTATTGTGTCAGGTTGTGTAAACATGGAGATACCATAGAGTTTATTTACCTATCCTCAATATCTTTCAAATTCCTTTGCATTTAAATGGGCTTGGTCTGTTTACTAACTGTGGGTTTTGCAATTCATTTAAAGGCAGATTGTTGATGCCGAACCAGCACATGAGGTTGACAGTACTATCCTTAACTATTACTCCCTTTGTTTCATATTAATTGCGCTGAAAACTAACTATCACAAGCAGTTAGTTCTCTCTGTTATCAGAAGCACTATCATGTCACTATAGTCATCCCCTCTTTGTTTAGCAAGTTCTTTACATTTGGTCACAGGTTTAAATTTTCACGAATCTAAACGTGTGATTTACTCTTTTTATAAGTTTATTTATCTCAAATGAAGCAAGAAAGCCCAATATGAAACAGGAAACAAACATCTTTGTTTTTTTACTTAAGCCAATGAGGACAGCCTACAACTGTCACCAATGAGAAGTCTGCCTGTATCAACCAAGAATCCTAACCATGTCTCCCTCTATGATCAGGCAACCACCTATATTTCAAAATGGTGAGCACCTCTATAGAGAAAAATGTTTAATGTGAGTCCTCATAATTCACCGTCTTTGACTAGGATTTTCCTCATTGTGGATCTAACTCTGTATTGTTGAAACCTAGCAGGAAAAATATAGTCCAGATTTGTCATCCACACTAAAATTGTACAAACATCAGTTTTCTATCATATCAATATTATACGTTGTTGCATAGGCATGTGTGCTTCCTCATTTATGTTAGGAATAAGCAACTTGTATTCCATGGGGGTCAAAGGCCACAATATATAGTACATGTACAGGTGATAAATATGCAGGAAACCCCCTAGCTAATAGGGATACTATAATCTACTCTAACACCCCCCCTCAAACTCATGGTGGATGAAGAACACTGAGTTTGGAGAGGAAAAACCAATGCTGTGATCGAGTCTGGGCCTTCGTAAAAAAAACTGCCAACTGTAGCTCTGAAGGCACATACTGGAGCCCAATAATTTGATCCTGCACACTGGCACGGTCAAAGGAAGCATCAACACCAATATGCTTGGTAAGCTCATGCTTCACCGGGTCACGTGCAATACTAATAGCACCTGTACTGTCAGACAAGAGAGTAGTGGGTGTCGTCACGGAGACACCAAAATCTGCAAGTAACCACCGTAACCAAGTCACCTCAGCAGTCAAAAGAGCCATGGCTCGCAACTCAGCCTCTGCACTCGAACGGGAAACTGCGGTCTGCTTCTTCGTCTTCCAGGCAATGAGAGAACCACCAAGAAAACACAATATGCAGATAGTGAACGGCGATCCAAAGGATCACTCTCCCATGTGGCATCGGAGTAGGCCTGAAGCTGTAACGAGCTGGAACGGGGAAAGAAGAGAGAGAGAGAGATAGTTCCACGAAGATAGCGTAGAACACGAAGAAGGTGACTGTAGTGGACCGTAGTGGGAGCAGAAACAAACTAACTCAGAATATGGACAGAGTAAGAAATGTCCGGACGAGTAACATCAAGATAGACAAGACTCCCGACAAGATGTCGATAGCGAGTCGGGTCAGAAAGAGGATCACCATCAGAAGCACGAAGAGAGAGATTGAGCTCCGTGGGAGTCTCAACAGTGCGCTCATCAGTAAGAGCAGCACGAGCAAGAAGATCCTGAATGTACTCCCTCCGATCGAAATTAATTGACACACACTTAGTACAACTTTGTACTAGAGTTGTATTAAGAGTGCGTCAATTAATATGGATCGGAGGGAGTACTGTTCTTGGGAAATAAAGAATCCATCAGCGGTGGAGGAAACCTCAATCCCAAGAAAATAACGAAGCGGACCAAGATCCGACATGACAAACTGCTCACTCAGACGAGCCTTAACAAAGGCGATATACTCAGGGTTGTCACCAGTGATGATCATGTCATCAACATAGAGAAGAAGAAGAGTGCGACCACGAGGAGAACAATGAACAAACAGAGCCGGATCATGAGCACTGGGGAAAAAACCAGCAGCAGTGACTACAGAAGCAAAGCGCTCAAACCAGGCACGAGGGGCCTGCTTGAGGCCATAGAGAGAGCGACGAAGACGACAAACCATGCCATCTGTAACAGAATACCCAGGTGGTGGTTGCATATAAACCTCCTCACGCAACTCACCATTAAGAAAGGCATTCTTGACATCAAGCTGAGACACAGACCAATGGCGAACAGAGGCCACGGCGAGAAGAGTCCGAATTGTGGTCATGTGAGCCACCGGAGCAAACGTCTCATCATAATCACGACCATGCTCCTGCTGGAAGCCACGAGCTACAAGACGAGCTTTGTAGCGCTCAAGTGTCCCATCAGAACGAGTCTTAACCTTATAGACCCACTTACACGTGATCAGACGGATCTGAGGAGGAAGAGGAACAATCTCCCAAGTGCCGATGCGCTCAAGCGCAACAATCTCCTCAGCCATGGCGAGTTGCCACTCAGGATGGACAACAGCCTCACGGTAAGTGGTCGGCTCGGGAATGGCCAAGACACTGTAGGTAGCAGGATCATCAGGATCTAATACTTTAGGAGGAGGACAAGGTCGGGGACGAAGAGTATAAGATGGTGGTGGAGGTGGTGCACCAGAAGTAGAGGGTGCATCAGAGGACTCGGGAACAACACGAGAACGCCGAGTATAGTGGAAAGGGAAGGTAGTAGGAGAAGGGCTAACAGAAGGAGGCGGAGGTGAGGGAATCACTGGGGAAGAGGGGGAAGAGGACGCCGATGAAGAAGAAGAGGAAGAAGTCGGAGTAGATGGTACCGAAGGCGGAGGAGACGATACTAGATCAACAAGAGCGGGAGGAGAAGGAATATGCGGAACCAAGGAAGGAGAATCAGGAAAGAGGAGAAAAGACAGATCCTCCATGGAAAACGAGGTCAAACGCGGATAAAAGGGGCGAGACTCATCAAAAGTAACATCCCAAGAAATACGCATCCGACGGGCCACCGGATCCCAACAGCGATAGCCCTTATGCTCGTCACTGTATCCGAGAAAGACACACTCAACAGACTGGGCGGATAGTTTTGTGCGTTCGCGAGGAGCAAGAAGAACAAAGCAAACACAACCAAACGACCGAAGCATAGAATAGTCAGGCGAGCGATCGGAAAGGCGCTCAAGAGGAATGGCACCCTGAAGAGCGGCAGAGGGCTGGATATTAATGAGATAGGCAGAAGTAGAGACAGCCTCGGCCCAGAAGTGAGGGGGAAGAGAAGCGGCGATCATCAACGCACGAGCCGTCTCAAGATGGTGACAATGCTTGCGCTCAGCCACGCCATTCTGAGCATGAGCACCAGGACAAGAGAATTGAGCAAGAGTACCCTGCTCAGCAAGAACTCCACGCAACATCTTGGAGATATACTCTCCAGCAGAGTCAGCACGGAACACACGAATAGGCGTAGAGAACTGAGTGTGAACCATGGCAGGAAAACGCTGATATATGGATAGGACCTCACTATGAGATGACATAAAGTAGATTTGTGAGCGATTTGTGAGATTGAATGTGGAGCAATTTAAGGAACGATTCTTCATAATTTAGGTAGCAAGAAGAAAACATATGAAAAAACTATGTACTGGCCAGTTGAACACTAAGAAATAAAATAGGGTTATCGGCTAGCCGATAGTATGTTGCTTCCAAACTACAAAATAAATTATTTCGATTATCAATAAGAAAATCAATTTTTTTTGTCTGTTATTCTTTCATTATTAGTTCTATACATGATCATTCCACTATTCTTTTTGTTAGGACTTATGATAAAATATAAACAAAACACCTGTGAGATGTACCACATGAAAAATTGGTAGTCGATGGAGCCACCAATACCGACAATTGCATCATCACTTTACACCTGGATACATAGATATGTTGTAGCTCTTTTCTGCGTCGAACTAGCCGATCAACGAGGCTACCAATAACGATAATTACATCATCACATAGGTAAGGCTCGACACATCCTAACATGGTAGGCTAGGAAGTAGAATTGGGGAGGAGTGGACGATGGTGAACAATACATTAGTTGGATCGCAGCTGGGTTGACCATCATGCATCTCATTCGACGGTCCCCAACACATCCAATACTACTGATTGATATCATACTGACATTATGTTTTCCCGTTGCAACGCACGGGCACTTTTCCTAGTTATTTTAAAGGATAATAAATTATACCATCACCATGTCGACCTTTATAATGCACCTTGGGTATACCATGATTAACTCCTAGAGTGCTAGTAGTCGCAGAAATGCTGATAGAATAAAAGACTACTGCATAAACATGACATCCGAGAATTATGGTTGCAGCCCTTGCTGGCACAGAAGAATTGCACAATCCTTTCATGTATACGTTCCCTTGGTTATCATGAGTATGCCCATGCATTCTTTGGTCATGTATGATTTTTTAATTTTTTGGGGCCGTGTTTTACATTCACACAATATGCTTAATATATACTGAACAATAATTGTGTCTATACCTTTCATTTTCACTGCTACTCTTTTCGGTATCGCTCAAATTTTATTGTAACCTACAAAAGGAAGCTATCAGCACCAAGTCAAACTTGTTTCCAGGACGGAAAGAAGAAAACATAAAGCAAATGAAGATTAGAACCTCATAAGCACTGGCAACCGTTGACGTCCAATGGAAACATAGCAAAAAACCTTTGCCTAGCTTCCTCTCGACCCTGTACTCAGGAGATCATCCTATCTGGACCTGATAGGGGATGATGCAGTGTTAATTAGCATTCATCACATATATCTAAGGTCGGAACTGTTAGTCAATCTACTGAATTTTGGTACACATTTTGTATCATTTACAACAAAGATAAAACTTACTGGTGAATCAAGGGTGCCTTAAACTAATTGGGATTGGCACATCCTTTTGTATGTTCACTCTTGATAACTTGTCTCAGTCTGCTTAATGTGTATGTGTTGTAGCTAGAACAAAATAAATAAATTCCTTAAGCTTAAGGAAGATGGATGTAGATCCGTGAGAGCGAGAAACGTATTGATACAAAATGAGTAAAGCCGAGAGTGAAAGGAAGGAAGGATTGAACTTTCAAGGAGATACCATCTCACTGGAAGGGGCGGCGTTGCCCTCCTCGTCGCCTATAGCTAGCTGACACCTTACACCATAGTTGTACAATTTTATATGGTTTGAAAAAAAATCAATGGGGATAGTTTGAATTGACCGAATTGAGGAAATAAAACCTAAATGGTGGTGTAGGGGAACTGGTTTGAGCGTGTGAGGAAATCTCGTACCTTGTCGAGGGGTAGGGGGCAGCCAAATCGGCGAAGTTGACAGTAGGCTCGGAGGAACAACCAGCACGATAGTTAGGGCAGTCGAGAGGTGCGAGGTCTCGGGCTCTAGTAGCAGCAACACTTCCAGTTTTAAGCTACAAATAGATGATCACATCAACATCAATATGTAGCATTCTTTCATGTAGCTGCCACATAAAAGAGTGAACCGAAGAGACAAGATATAATATAAAGAAAGATTAACATACTTTTTATATTAGTTCAATAGAATGGTTGTGCTGAAGAACACATGTAGAAATGAGAAAAATGAAAAGGATTAGTAGTCAAAGAAAATGAGAAGTTCCATGGAACCGCGAGATTCATTGTCATGAATAGATAAGAAACCTTTTTCATCACTCCAAGACATCTCCATACACTTGGTGCTTGTTTTGGCTTGGTCACTGCAACTGCCAGCAGAAGAAAATGAAGTACTTCTGTCATCGATGAAGGATGGGTGGTCCTTCGACAACGTAGAAAAATGGTGATGGCAAGAGAAAAACTAATGTGGAGAATGCAGAGAATTCAGAACCTATCGAGCTAGAAGTATATGCTCCTTTGTTTGTGGCATGGGGCCATCAGGAGGTGACACGACAAGAATACCACCATCCATTTGAGAAGCACCGGTGATCATATTCTAAATAATCCTCATCAAATTAAAAGCATCAGAGAAGTGTGTGCTAGACAATTAAGGAATCTGAAAGCTCTAGAATGCAAATTTCAGATGTCATGAGTAGCCATTCTGATATGAAGGATTATGTTAGAAGTTCATGAAGGTCATTTGTCACGATTCTGAATTTAACATGCATGACATTCTTTAATTCTCTATAAGAAAATTTCTCTAGATCATATACCTTAACAGGTAACAGTTACTTTGACAGAGCTAGTAGTGCCTCTTAGTAGTCTCATACTCAACATGAGCCTGCGCAAAAAAGCCCATAGAATTAGCACTTGATCTGCAAATGGAGATGAACAGATAACAATATATGACCCAAAATGTCAGCAACAAGCGGAAAGACCGGACAGACCGTTGAGCCGGTGATTCCTCTGGCTCTCTCATATCGAGCCTTGTCGATATCGTCGAACGCCACCGCCTTGGCACTCCCCGCCTCCTCCAGCACATGCTGGATGGCGAGGCAGCTCGCAGTGTCGGGCTAGAGTGCGGATCCAGCCCGGCGTACGACGCGACGACGGGAGTGGGGACGGGGCCGGTACCTGAGGCCGTGTACAAAAGAGAGTTAGAGGCGGGGCGCGGTCTGCGGCAGAAGGCGCGACAAGACGGGAAGGTAGCGAGTCCAATCCAGTGACCGGGGCGCGGTCCAGGCAGGCGGTGGAGAACGTGCGCGGAGGGGAGAGGAAGATGAGGCGACAGATAGATCAGATGCAGCCGATCCTGGCATCGCCGGCGGAGTATGAGACGGCATCAGGGGTCGGAGGGGAGATGGCGTCGAGGATGGGGGAGGGAGGCGGGGGTGCTGGGCTGTGAGGTCAGGGCGGGGGGGGGGGGGGGGGGGCGGCGAAGGTAGCGAGGCGAACGACAACATTACACTAATTGCAGTCATTAGATCCTAATCAAAGGGTAAATAAATATATTTTCAATCTGCCACCGTGAGTCTTTTATAGGGGTACTGACTAGCAAAAATACCCGTGCACGCAACGGAAACGGAAAATAAATAAATCACACACTTCTAAATAAAAAATACACCGCTAATTTAATTATTACGGACCAAAATCCTCGTAGGCCATGTCCCTTGTTTCAATACACCACTAATATAAGACGTCGCCCTTATCCTCCTTCCTTTCCTTGTAGATGATGATGATAGTGTTCACAACATGATTAATTCAAAGTTTTCAATACACTGCATGCCACACCTGTCATTGAACCTTTCTAGCGCAAGAGAATATTTAAAACTTGAAAAACTAATACTGTTGAACTGGATATGAGGGTCATTCTCCGGGAGCCATATTATGCATCTTATCTGACCTATTACACTACAACAATAGCGATAGACCATCAAGGAAAGCTTCATCGCGAACTATGGGTCATTGGCGGGCATCGTGCGGATATGAGAGGTAACATGGCGGGATGGGCTAAAAGACACAATGATAACTGGTCAAGCGAGAGATGACACAACAAAGGGCAGATCGGTTGAGGGGTTTGGCCTAGGGAGACGAAGGCGACATCAACACATTGCCAGAGTCATCCTTGTTCATCTCCAATTAAATTATTGTGAGCCTATTTACTTGGTCCTTAATTACAACCATAATATCTGAATGAATTGAACTTATGTCTTGGATGAGTTAACTTGTTTGTGCTCACACAATCTGTAAAGAATTGCACCTATGTAAGGATATATAGTATCGATTTATATTGTTTGATTGTCTTTGCAAAAAGTTCTAAGCATAAGACGACCCAATTTTTTAAGCAAATAAATGGTATAAGCAGATAAGGTTAATCATCTCTGTATCAAATGTAGCTTGTGTGAACAAAATTATATGTTCTGAAAAAGAATACAGTTGTAGCAGCTTTTGTTGTTGTTGTTGAGAAAGTTGGGATTCCATATCACATGATACTGGGTACATCAAATCTTTACAAAATAAATACCCCAGCATTGACTGACCGGATGACTCCGTCCACTACTCACTTTCAGCAACATTACACCCATATTTGACTAAGAGATGGCCACACATATTTTCTACTCTGAATCAAAGCACTCTACCTGAATATTAATCGTACACATCTCCTTGATTTCCTGAACAAAAGGGCCAATATGAGATCTATCTAACCCATTACATTTGCGTTGTCAAGCTATGTGATTACCTTGTTCACCCTTGATTCGACACCATCTCCACCATCACTTCACAACAAAAAATCTCCCATCATTTGGCTTGCACCCAAGCACAGTGCACCCAAATTAATTTTGAACCAACCAACCTGACGAGGGGGTGTCCCCACGACTCCTGCGGATAAGGGTACCTGGTGCGTGTTAAGACAGAAGGCCCACTGGAAGCTTCGATCAGCCCACGACTGGCCCACTCGAAGCATCGACGTAGGAGTCCTTGGCGTTATGGAAGGCGCGACTTGGCGTCCAATACTAGAGCTAGATTAGGCAACTGCTACTGTAAACTTAGATGGACTCCTTGCGACCCAGCCTAGTATATAAAGGCTGGGAGAGGGGGCGTCTAGGGCATCCAATCTCATAGCAACACCTCCGGTCTCGAGCGATCTCGCCTCGACCACCACTGTAATCGCCTCCATCATAAAACAAAAGAGCAGGAAGTAGGGGTTTCACCGATCGAGGGCCCTGAACCTGGGTAAATCCCTGTCTCATGTTAGCCGACGAGTATCGCCAACCTGCACCTCCTCTCTACGATCTAAACCCAGTATACCTTACCATAGGATTGGCCGAGTTCGATCCTCGTCAATTGGCGCCGATCGTGGGGAAGACGCAAGTTGGAATCACGATCTCGGCGGTTCCTTCATCAGCAACTAGCAATTCAACGGTTCAAGCAATATTCAACCCACTCAAAGAGCTCAAGTTCATCGCAAGCATCTCCGTGGCGCCACCAAGCTGGCTCAGCCAGCTGCTAGGTCAAGATCAGTTTTTCGGCGACTACCAAAGTCGCACACGACAACGAAGGACCCGACGACCCAGGATACAAACCCGAGTCGCAGTCGCGGAACCAACAATGGCGCCAGATCAGATGCAGGAATTTCACATTGAAGTTTCGCTCGAACAACCACCAAACGTCACGGCAACCCCCGCCACCAGCCGAGCGCCTGCCGCGACTTGCGACAGGGACTCATCCACCCGCCCTAGTGAATACTACGACCCCGACAAAAGACCGGACGAGTTCGCCAAGATGATCCAGAACTACTCGATCAACGACGGGATCGAGCTTGATCCAAGGTTCCACTCCCGCTTCGAAGACCACTCGCGAACATATCGTATCACAAGAAGAAGAAGACATATCGGCTCGAGAAGTCTCACACCCAAAGAGCAGCTAGACGGGCCTACACAATCCATTGTTTCGAAGACGACTGGGGACGACTCAGGGCAGGGCACACCCTGAGGAGCTGCCACCTATTTATCAAACTCTCCGATAGACTAAAAGAAGAGAAGCGGCGCAAAGCCAAACGAGCCCGAGAAACGGCGCGGCCACCAGCACCTAACACAAAAGAACAATATCCGTCATCCCACGGGCAGGTGTGCATGATCCAAGAAGGACGACCCTCAAAGACGAAGCAGGAGGCGAACAATCTACAAGCCCGAGCAGCCGAAGGATTGCTGGTAGAAGAACCCTATTACTTATGCGATTCGGAAGTCAGCATTACTTTCTCACAAGACGATCATCCACCCGCTATTCCAAGGCCAGGGCACGCGCCTTTGGTTCTCGAAGCATAGATTGGTGGATACGATATGACCCGAGTATTCATGGACGGGGGGAGCAGCCTGAAAATCGTCTTCATCGATACCCTATGCAAGATGTTGATCCCACGATCAGTCTGGAAGAACTCAGGCGTCACACTCTATGGCATAGTACCAGGCGAGGCAGCTTCCTCCCTGGGAACAATCAAGCTCGACGTAATCTTTGGCAGCAAAGGCAACTTCTCAAGAGAAACCCTAGAATTTGAAGTGCTCGACTGGCAGTCCGAATACCACGCCATACTCGGTCGACCGGCGTTTGCGCAATTCATGGCAGTCCCGCACTACTCGTACCTAAAGCTCAAGATGCCGGGACCCGCCGGGGTCATCACAGTCAGCGGAAGCTTCATCAAGTTAGATCAATGTGACCGAGATTTTCATCAAGTATCCGACACATTTGGAGCACAACGAGAACTCGAAGAAATAGCAATGGTGGTAGACAGGAGCGTCTTTCCACTAGCCAGTAGAAGTGAAATAAAGGAAATCACTCGCGACTTCAGCGTCGACACTGACACCGTCACCCACCAAGTACACCCAACGGACCCAGAGAAGACGGTTCGAATCTACACTCATCTACCAGAAGAACAAGCAACATCTCTCTTAGCTTTCCTCCGCGAGGAGTGGAAAATCTTCGCCTGGTGCCCGGCCGACATGCCCGGAATACCGCAAGAATTTGTAGAGCACGCACTGCAAATATATCCAAATACCAAACCAGTAAAGCAAGCACTGCGCAGATTCTCCGAGCCAAAACGCAGAGCCATCAGAGAAGAAGTCAATCGACTACTCGACGCGCAATTCATCCGGGAGACGAAGAAGGCCACTTGGGTCGCAAACCCAGTTCTAGTGCCCAAGAAAGACACCGACGTACTGCGCATGTGCGTCGACTATGGACCCGTCAACAAGCATTGCCCAAAGGACCACTTTCTTCTCCCAAGGATCGACAAAATAATCGACTCCACCTCAGGATGTGACCTCATGTCCTTCCTCGACGCCTACTCAGGATATAACCTGATCAGGATGAAGGAGGAAGACGAGGAACATACCTCATCCATCACCCCTTATGGCGTATTCTGCTACAGGACAATGGCCTTCGGGCTGAAAAACGCTGGAGCCACATACCAGCGGATGATGCAAGCATGCCTAAGGGGCCAAATTGGCAGAAACTTCCAAGTCTGCGTAGACGAAATTGTCATCAAAACATATAATGCAGAAACACTACTCGAAGGCCTCCGGGAGACCGCAGCACTCAACAGATACAGGATCAAGCTTAATCCGAAAAAATGTGTGTTCGGTGTCCCAGACAGAAAACTTCTCGGGTACATGGTCTCAGTCCGAGGAGTCGAAGCCAATCCAGAGAAAGTCCAAGCACTCGCCAGGATGCAAGAACCAGTCAACATGAAAGGCGTACAACAGCTCACTGGGAGACTCGCAGCCTTGAGCCATTTCATCAGCAAACTAGGAGAAAGGACTCTGCCATTTTACCAACTACTCAGGAAAGGCGGCAAGTTTGAATAGATCGAAGAAGCCCGGAACGCATTCGCGGACTTATAGAAGACCCTCTCGACTCCACCCATACTGGCAGTACCCAAGGAACGAGAATCCGTGTACCTCTACATAGCGGCGCGGAGCAGCGTAGTCAGCACCGCACTCGTTGTCGGGCGCATGGAAGAAGGACAAAATACAAGGCATTCAAAGGCCAATCTACTACCTCAGTGAGGTTCTCACAAAATCTCAGCAGAGGTACCCACACTATCAGAATCTCGTGTACGCCATCGTCATGATGTCACGAAAAGTAACACACTAATTCGAGGAGCACCCAATTACGATGGTGAGCAGCACCACCCTCGGACATCCTCAACAACCCAGAAGCAACGGGTCGAGTCGCCGAGTGGAACATCGAACTCAGCCCTCGCGATTTGCAATTCAGTCACCTAACAACGATCTAAGCATAGGTTCTCCCAGATTTCTTGGTCGAGTGGATGGAGGTACAAACACCCGGCCCTCTGAACTTCTCCAATTCATGGAAGATGTTCTTCGACGGATCGAAAAGGAACCAAGGAGCTGGAGCAGGCGTCATGTTAATCTCACCCAAAGGAGACATGCTCAGATACGTGCTCTAGATCAACTTCGAAAAGGCATCAAACAACAAAGAGGAATATGAGGCAATCCTCAGTGGCATGCGCATGGCAAAAGCCTGTGGCGCCACTCGCCTTGTAATCTACGGTGACTCCAACCTCATCGTCCAGCAAACAATGAGAGACTGCGAAGCAGACGCAGATAACATGTCGGCATATCAGAAGCTCTACAACATTCTATAAGGAGAGTTTGACGGGTGCGAGCTCAACTACGTCACCAGGGCAAATAACACAGAAGCAGACGAGCTTGCAAACATCGGATCAACCCGAGGGCCAATCCCCTCAGGCGTTTTCCTCAAAAGTATCAGCCAGAGATCAATCAAAACCAAAGCACTCACGCCAGCAGTGACCTCAGAAGCCGACAACATAAACGAACTGGCACAAGTAGTAGCAGCGAACCCAGTCGCTGACGAAGAAGGCAACAACGCAAATGAGGAGGAAGAGCCGGCGGTACCCGAGGGCCTGGCCTGGACAAACCCTTTCCTCAGATATCTGATACACGGCACCCTGCCGCAAGCTGTCACGGAAGCTCGGCGCATCAGCCGACGATCCAAGATGACGAGGGGGTGTCCCCATGACTCCTACAAATAAGGGTACCTGGTGCACGTTGATGGTACGATTTCTGACCCCCTCGTTGGTCACCCAAAGTGGAAGGTTGAGATGTAGATAGCGGCAATTTCCCTTGGTGAAGATACCAAGGTTGAGGATCGACCAGTAGGACTCCAAGATCGACAAGTAGGTGGCAAAGTGAACAATGGCGCCGTTCACAACCGAGGTTGCTAACTTCACCTGAACCTGCACACACAACAAGTAACTTTGCTCCCAACGAGTACAGAGAGGTTGTCAATCTCTTCGGCCTTGTTGTTTACAAAGGATCAAACACACGGGATAATAATGATAGTGATAGCTACGAAAAATTAAATAAAGCAGTAAATAAATAGTGGGTGTAAACAGTATTGGAAATATGGACCGGGGTCCTATGATGTTCACTAGTGATGTCTCTCTCCTAAAAGATGATAAAATAGCCATGCGAGGTAAACAAATTACAGCTGGGCAATTGACAGGATTATGTGCACAAACCAATGCTAACTATGCTATAAAGAAAGGAAGAGGCTCAAAAGCATGGGCGGTACGCCAAGACAAGTAGACCGAAATCCATCTGCATCTACCTACTAATCATCCACCTTGAGATATCTATCCAGAACATCTCGCTGGTATTAAGTTGAGAATCCCACCCAAAGTATAAACTCAAAGCAACAGACAACTCCATTAAAGAACTTTGCGTAAAGTAAACAATCCTTGCACCCGCAAGTACAAGCACCGTTGTTTTCCCCCTTGTGGCAACAACACATCCCCTAGACTCATGTTTCTGTCACTCAAGCTAGTCATCAGGGGGCATGAACCCACAATCATGCATAACGCTCCCTCTTGGAGTCACTACCTACTACTTGGCCAAAGCAATAAACAACAACGGAGAACATGCAAGAATTACTCAAGAACATAAATATAAAAGAGGAGAATCAAATATATAACTCAAACACAATTTGAACATAGTCTCATAATCCATCGGATCCCAGCAAACTCAACATATCAACAGCAGAAATATTATATATGTGCCTCGATCATGTAAGGCAGCTCACGAGGTCTAATCCATGAAGAACAAAGAGGGGAGGAGAACATCACATAGCTACTGATCATAGACCCATGGTCCAAGGTGGACTACTCACGGTTCATCCGGGAAGCATCCATGGTGGTGGAGAAGCTCCCGGAGGTGGTTCCTCCCTCCGGCAGGGTGCCGGGAAGAGGTCTCCTGGTGCTCCCGATCTTGGAAGCGCGGCGGCGGTGGAACAGAGGAGAGATCACGAAAAAGGGTTCTTTTTTCGGGGGTTTCGCGTCACAAAGAATATATGGGCGAAGGGGGCACCCAGGGGGGCCACCAGGGGTCCAGGCGCCCCCCTGGCGCAGCCCCACCCTAGGGCGCGTCGGGAGGGCGCCTGGTGGGTCCCCTCTGGCCCCTCCTTGGTGATTCCCGAAGCTTCCGAAGCGCTGATTTTTTATTGGACTTTCCCGAATTTTTGGAGCACGTTAATATGGGGGAAACCTGAAATAGAAAAACAGCAGAAAACAGGAACTGACACTGGGGTGCACTGAGTTAATAGGTTAGTCCAAATATGATCAAACGTTTATGGAAGTTTGTTAGACCAAGTATGTGATCAGAGGGGGAGGGGGTGAATGATCACTTCAAATTTTCACATGAAACTTTGAAGTGAAGCATAACATGGCAGCCGAAACTATTTAACAGGAAGGAATTCATAGAAGCAGAACGTAATCGAAGCAGAACATAGCGAATCAAAAGCATCGAATCAATTGCATCGAAGCATAACTCTGAAGCAATTGACAAACAGAATGTAAGTGCGGAAGGTAAAACGAACTCTTGACTCGGCGATGTTTGTTCGACCAGTTCACACTCTGCAAAGTGCTACGTCTGGTTGGAGGGACTTGTGATTGAACACAGGAGCTAACCTCTCTCCGTCCATATCTCCACTGCACCAAACTCCTTGAGCTTGGTCAGTTCTTCACTCTTGGTTGATTATTGAGGAAATCACCGAAACCTTTGACAAACTGTACTTCGAGGCGACAATAACTCTTCGCTCTCTGAAGAACAACTCTCTAACCGTCTAGGAGAATTGCAGTTCTCCAAGATAAAAAGGCTAGCAAACTTCTTCCTAAGTCATAATGATTCAACTCAGATCAATAGGACTTATGCTTCGGTGGATGGGTTTGTGATGTGCTTCGGTGGGGTTGCTCTCTCTCTTTCCTCTGCAGGAATTCAAACGTGGAGCAGCCACCCGGCCAATGAGGGCGGGGGTGGGGTATTTATAGGCAGCAATCCCAAGGTGCGAAATGACTGAAGTGACCCGATGTGACAGCTTGACACCTGTCCCCAACGGTCATATTTCCAATCAATGCGCAACTTTACTTGCGGTCCAAGTAAAGCTGACTCACGGACTTGGTTCTGCTTCAGAAGCCGAAAGAACAAAGTCTTCGCTGGTGAAGCATTACCTAGCTCACATGAGATTTCTTTGGTTCAGGTTTCTCATTGGTTTCGATTTGATCTGAGTCTTTTCATCAAAACCTTCGGAGTACATTTGCTAAACCCCTCTTGATAGTACGGTTTTTCCTATGACTCAAAGAAGTAAAAAGAACTACGCAAAAACAACTAAGTCTTGCGCCATCTTGATCAACTTCTTCGATAGGATGTGCTTCAGGATTCCTTATCTTTTTAGGGGTCGACATCCGTGATGTGCTTCGCTCCAGAGGATATGCTTCGGTAACTGAGTAAATCTTCGTTGAAGCTTTATCACCAACCTATAACTTCAGGAACCTAACTATCTGTTTCACACTAGAAAACTTGTTAGTTCCTCTACTGTTTTGACCAACAATATCCAAAACTCATGAGGGATATAACTTTGCTCTTACAATCTCCCCCTTTTTGGACTATTGTTGACAAAACAGGCATCGATAGAAAGATATGGAATTTGAATTTGAGTTGAGAGCAAACTCTAAGATATGAAGCTTTTGACTCCCCCTGAATGCAAGCATCGAAGATTTATAATCGAAGTGAATGCTTGTCGAAGAATATCATTAGTGGGAAGCCTAACACATATCCTAGCGAATCAATTGCATACTGAAATGATTTGTCTTGAAGAATATGCAATTATCCAATGACCTGTGAACTTAAGGAAAATAACCATCTGCAAGATAAGATATAGGAGAGCAACTTGCAAGCACGGGGTTATTAACATATAAGATAAGCATAGTTCACAACCGAAGTAAAACGTTAAGATACAACCCAATCGAAGTGAATGGAAAGTTTGTCGAATCTTAACACACGCAAAATCGAATCGAATCAAAACCCTAAATCCCGCAGCGAATCTAAACTCAATCGATGCTACGTTCTCCCCCTTTTTGTCAATAATCCGACAAAAGGTAGAGAGGCATATCGAGAGCACTTAAGCGTTTGCTGCACCCCTGGGACCCTGCGGAACTTCTTCGCCTGACGAAGATTCATCGCCTGAAGTTTCGCCTTCGGTCGAAGCCGGTGAGTCGTCCTCGTCGAAGTCGATCGGCGCTTGAAGCAATTCAAGATCGCTGTCGTCGAGGGGATCGTCTTCATGCTTCGACGTGTGGGAGTCTTCATCGGAAAAAGTATCCGGGCGAATCTGTTCTGCATGGTTGACGAATAAGACTTCTTCGATCTTTTCCAGCGGAGGGATCTTGGGGTTGGGGCGTTCAACAGAATCATTCCTTGAAAAGTTTCGCTGTAAGTGAGGATATTCCTTGAATATACGGTCAGCTTGCAATTTCTTCACTGAGTTGAACTTCCTGAGGCTTTTCCATGAATGACGCTTCAATACCTTCAGGTATTGGTTGTTGTTCATAGCAATGTTTCCGACTCGATTAATCTCATCTGATAGATGTTGCATCTGACGTTGATTGCCTTCGATGAAATTTTCTAGCAACTGAGTATTCCGAATGGCAACCTCGAAGTGATACACTTCCTTCTGATATCGCTTCGACATATTGCGCTCATTGATATGCTGTCTGACTCCTACATATGTTGCAAAGGGGTCATTTGGCCGCCTGAAGATGTTCATAGTATCGCGGACCGGAGGACAGAACAACTTCGGGTGATGCTTCGCTATGAATTCTTCACTGCGTCCATGGTTGCAAATAGCTTGCAGCCAAGGAGCATACGGCTTCAGTTGATTGACCACTTCTGCAGCTTGTACCATGTAGCGAAGAAAACAGTCTTTGAAGTCAAACACAAGTCCATGGGTGAGCTTCATAAGAGCATGACGAGTTGGATAATGTATGTTTGATTCTTCATTCGCTGTACTAAGAGGCATCAGAGAGTTTGACAGAATATAGAACCATGTCTTGGAATTGAAGACCAGATGCTTCGGGCGAATGTTTTCTGGCATGTGATCTCCAGTGACTTCGGGATCCAGTAAAGATGCGAATTCAGCTTCAGTGGGATCCGGTAACATGTGAACCTTTGCAAGTTTTCCAGTGTGTCTTGGAATGTTCACAATTTCCATGAATTCTTCGGAGTACATCCTGAACACCTTCCCTTGAATCATCCATTCAAGAATCCAAGAGCTAGTGTCTTCTGGGGTTCCAGAGACATAAAGTGTAGCATAGAATTGCTTCACTAGCTCGGAGTTGAATGGTGTTTCCATTGCAAATAATCCTGTGAGATTCTGAGATTCAATGGTTTCAACTATGTTCTGGAAGCATGTTGCGGCATTTAGACTGTGCAAATCCAGGTACTTGTGCCTGAACAGAATTCCTTTCTGGCAGTAAAGCTTCGTGTATAGGATTTGTTGTTCTGCTGTCCAGAAACGAAGGTCATCAGCTGTTCTTGGTGAATCATATGGACTAGTGCCAAAGAATCTAAGCTTCTTGCGGTGAACTTCAATATCGAACTCAGGACCGTGCCTTGAAGAAGTTCCTTCTCCCATGAAAATGGGAAAAGTCTCTCTGGGGTAGAGTGAGTCCAACTGGGTGTCTTGAGCAGGTATGCAATGCCTTCGGGCATCTGTGATTCGCCTCGGCGGTTGAGTGACGATTGCCAACTCATTGGCTTCGGCCTCTGCTTCGACATCAGCTTCGGCACGTCCAGCTTGCACTTGGGCTTCTTCTTCTTTTTCTTCGGACTCCTCAGCAGAGTGAGCTGAAGAGTAATCTTTGTCAGGAGTGGCTTGACGGGGTGGAGATGGTTGTGGAGCAAAATTGTCTTGAGCGGACGGTTGTGGAGCAGGTTGAGGTGGAGGTGGAGTTTGAACACGGGGTGGATTGGCTTCGGGTTGAGGTGGAGGTGGAGAAACTTCGGGGGCGGATGGCTTCGATGAAGGTTTGCCAAGATTGATTATTTTGCATCGTGGGGGCGATGCCTTTCTTGGTGCTTTCTTGGCTGGGTGGGAGCTGACTTCATCAACTTCTTCGGTGTCAGCAAGCAGTCGTCTCTTCCTAGGTTGCAGCTTTGGAAGAGGCGAAGCTAATTGTTGGATCATGGCTTCGCGCTTCTTGGAGTCAAGCGCCATGACCGAAGCATTATGCGATTTGCAGCATTCTTCGATAGCGGATTTCAGCTTGTCTTGAAAAATTTGAAGATTCTGCTTGGTTTGCTCATTGACAGCATAAATTTTCTTCGAAGCAGCAGTTGCTTCGCTCTTGAAATCCTCATCAGATTCTTCATCTGCTTTCTTCTGAAATTTCAAGGTCTTTGCAGTTTCAGATCTGTCCCTTGAATGCAGATCTCTCAGCTGATTGTACAAAGTTTCGACCATTGCTGAAAGATTGGGTGAGATATATGTATCTCCAATATCCACAGTGTGAGGATGAATGGCTTCAGCAAGCTTGAAATATGTCTGGCATAGACCCAGACAGTCCCACAGTTCGCCTTCCCTAGCATCTGGAAAGTTGTGCTCACTGTGTTCAGCTTCAGCTTGGGCTTCGGGGACAGGAGGTGCGACTGGCTTCGGGGGAATTTCCTTCGGCGCCATGTCCACAACGGCTTCCTTTTGAGCAGCCCTGGCAGCTTTCTCTGCCTTCTTCGTGCGAAGAATATCGAGCTGAGCTTTCCGTTTGGCTTCAGCTTCAGCAAGTTGTTTGGCTTCGGCGGCTGCCTTAGCCTCTTGAGCTTTAGCTTCAGCTAGCTTGCGCTTCGCTTCAGCTTGCTGGTTCGCCTCTGCCAGCTCCTTCCTTTGCTTCTCTAGATCAGCTGCTTCTCGATCAGCTTTCTCTTTCTCTTTTGCTTCTCTCTCAGCCTTAGCTTTGGCTTGAGCTTCGGCATGCAGGCGTTCAGCTTCGATGAGGTCTCTTTTCCTCAATTCAACTTCAGACAATTTCTTCGTGCCAACCTAGGCAAACGTCTGACCAGGCTTAGCCACAGTTGTCTTTGGCTTCGAAGCTTTAACAGGCTCTTGAGCTTTGGCTTCGGGCACAGCAGCCGGCTTAGCAACAGGCTTTGCCTTCGGGTCATGCCGTTCCTTGGTCCTCTGCTCGGATGGAACAGGACGGCGGGGAGGCTTAGACGACAAGGGTGCCTCGACCACCAGGTTCGTCAGGTCAATGTTCCTCTTTGGAGCAGGAGGTTCTGAAGGTTCTTGGAACTTAACACCTTTGGGAGTAGTCGGCTTCGCTCCAGCCTTCTTCTTCAGAGGCTTCTTAAATAGTTTCTTCGGTGGACTAGGGGGAATGGGTGAGTGTTCTGACTCATCATCAGCTTCATCAGCTGGATCTTCTTCAATGGAGTCTTCGAGATGAGCACCTGGTTCAGCTTCGTCATCGGCTTCGTGTTCTGCCTCCTCATCTGTAGCAGGAGGGGGCGATTCACTAAGCTTCAGAAGCTTTCGCCTCTTCTTAGGCTTCGATGGTTCAGCATCATCAAGTCCAGCAGCTGCAAGAGCTTTTGCTTTCTTCTCTTCGCGGATTCTCTTCTTCTCAGCCAAAATGGCAAGTCTTTCTTGCTCTTCAGGATAATCATCAGGTGTTTTGAGTGTGTTAGGGTGAGGAACAGCCGGAGGCTTCGGGTAGTACTTCGATCTGTTGGCTGCGGTGTACTGAGAACACATGACTGTGGTGTACCTGTAAGGTGGACTAAATGCGAATTGCATCGCCCACTTCCAAGATGGGATACTTTTGTACTTGTACCACCTGACAGCCCAGTACCTTCGAATCCTTTGCAATCTCATCTTCCTATCATGATCTGTTTCTTCCGGAGGAGTGTCATATCCCATTCTGATGCGAATAGCTTCGGGAATTCCTCTGGCATTATTGACTTCCTTCGTTTTGCCACCTTTGCCCTTCTGCTTCGGTGGCTCTGGAAAATTCTCAAGTCCATCAACTATGGGAGACTCATTCCCTATGGCAGCCTCTTCGTCAGACATCCTGCGAATGGAATCATAGACAAGAGGGAAACAAAGAAGGGGAATGAATAAGCACAGGCAATAGTTTCGACCAAAACAAAATCAATTTTGATAGGAGCCCAGATCAATCTTAGATTGGTTGCAACTTCTCTGTATGAATTTGGCTAGAACAAGTCGAAAAACGAGACCTAACGCAATCCAGAGCAGAGAACGAACCGAATCGTATCCACTGACCTGAGAAGATGGGATAGCTTTGATGCTAAGAACAACTTTCCCAAGATGTAAAGATCAGCAAGGTTCAAATAGCCCTAGAACAGAAAACAAAACCCTAACAAACTCAGATCCAAACCCTAGATGAAGAACATGGAGAGACAGATAGGATCCGAGAGGCAATGCGTACCCTAACTTGGTGACGCACGGCGGCTACGGCGACGGAGGGCGGAGAAGTGCTCTGCGTCGACGAATAAGGTCCACGGCGGCGGCGTTCTGGCAGTTAAGCGGCGACGGCGACGACGGGGACGAAAAGCTTTGCGGGCGCTCAAGGAGGAAGACGGAGGAGTCGGGGGATGAATGAATGCGTGGGAACGGTTTCGATGGGGAAACGTCTTAAATAGGCACGATCTGGAGCGGTTACCAGATCACATCGAACGGTTCTCAGCAACTGACTCTTCCGATTCAACGGCTCAGATGAGGTGGCGTATCGTGAGCGAAACTCATCGATCCGAAAAAGACGGGGACTCAACGGCCGAAGAGTTAGTCTTGACCGAGAGCAAAAACTTCGATAAAAGTTGGGAGCATTTGCTTCGGAACTCAAGGACGTTCGAAGCAATATGCTTTCCGTTTCAATTGTGCTTAACATTCGAGATCGAAAAGATTGGAGGCGAAGCAGAATGGAGGGGGTAGGGTCCGAAACTTATCACTTCGAAGAACAACAACGAAGCTAAAAGTGATAAGCATAGGGGACAAGAGAAACGAATAAATAAAGCAAACTAAACACAGAACAAAAAGCAAATGGCGAGCGAAGCTAAACTTGGGCGAAGAAAAACTCAAGCGAAACTAAACAAAAAGAACACACCGAAGGTGAATATATACAGTGAATAGTTTCGATCTTACTGAACATTGTGTGAGTCTAAGATGTTTAGCTCACACCTCAATGCACAAAACCTTTTCTCGTCCAATGGCTTCGTGAATATATCTGCCAATTGATCTTCTGTTCTTACATGGCTAATCTCAATGTCTTCACGCTGAACATGATCTCGAAGAAAATGATGACGAATATCAATATGCTTCGTTCGAGAGTGTTGCACAGGATTGTGAGCAATCTTGATGGCACTCTCATTGTCACAAAGCAGAGGGATTTTCTTCATATGAAAACCATAATCTTTTAGCGTCTGCTTAAGCCAAAGTATTTGAGTGCAGCATGAGCCAGCAGCAATGTATTCAGCTTCAGCAGTAGATATTGAGACACAATTCTGTTTCTTTGAAGCCCAACACACAAGAGATCTACCAAGAAAATGACAAGTGCCTGAGGTAGATTTCCTGTCAACCCTATCACCAGCCCAGTCTGAATCAGAATATCCAATCAAATCAAACTGAGTGCCTTTGGGATACCAAAGTCCCAAAGAAGGAGTATGTGCTAGATATCGAAGAATTCGCTTCACAGCAATATGATGCGATTCCTTCGGATTTGCCTGAAAACGAGCACAAATACAAACTGATAGCATGATGTCAGGTCTAGATGCACATAAGTATAAGAGAGAACCTATCATAGACCGAAACTTTTTCTGATCGAAGGGTTTCCCTTTCTCATCTGCATCAAGAAATCCATTAGTAGGCATGGGAGTTCTAATGGTCTTGCATTCAGCAAGATCAAACTTCTTTAGGCAATCCTTCAAGTATTTCTCTTGTGAAATAAAGGTGCCATTCTTCTGTTGTCGAATCTGAAGTCCAAGGAAAAACTTCAATTCTCCCATCATTGACATCTCGTATTTCTTCGACATCATCCTTGCAAATTCTTCGCTGATCTCAGAGTTAGTACAGCCAAAAATAATATCATCTACATATATCTGACACATAAATAGATCATTGTTATATGATCGAGTGAAAAGTGTGGGGTCAGTTGTTCCTGGTTTGAAGCCTTTCTTCAGAAGGAAATCCTTCAGTGTTTCATACCAAGCACGAGGTGCTTGCTTCAGTCCATACAAAGCTTTGTGAAGCCTGTACACCATATCAGGATTCTTCGAGTCTTCAAAACCTGGAGGCTGCATAACATACACTTCTTCTTCGATTTCACCATTTAGAAAAGCACTCTTGACATCCATTTGATATAGCAATATATTTTTGTGGTTAGCAAAGGCAAGCATGACACGAATGGATTCGAGACGGGCTACTGGAGCATAGGTTTCACCAAAGTCAATGCCTTCGATTTGGGTGTAACCTTGTGCTACCAATCTAGCCTTATTTCTTACCACAATACCGTCTTCATCTTGCTTGTTGCGAAATATCTACTTGGTGCCAATAATGTTGTGCTTCGAGGGATCTGGCCTTTCAACAAGTGACCAGACTTTTTTCCTTTCAAACTGGTGAAGTTCTTCCATCATAGCCAATAACCAATCAGGGTCTTTCATGGCTTCATCATATTTTGAAGGCTCTAGCATAGAGACAAAGGAAAAATTTCCACAGAAGTTAGCCAAGCGAGTGCGAGATCGAGTAGTGGGACGACCTGGTAGATTGATATCTTCGAGAATCGAATCCTCATCAACTCTTCTTCGAACTCGTGATAAAGCAGTATCATTTGCTTCAGGCTCAGCATCTGCTTCGGGATTTGCATCAGCTTCGGGTTCAGCTTCAGCATTTCCTTCGTTCCCTTGACCTTCTTCGTCCTGTTCATCATTAGCTTCAGGATGGTAATCTCCAGCGCCCCGGGCTATGTGTGGGAACATTGAACCATCATCATCCCTTACAGCTTGACTTTCATTAGCTTCGACAGGGCGAATCTCACCAATAGCCATGGACCTAATCACTTCATCAAGTGGAGGTTCATCTAGATCATGAGGCAAATGCTCCTTTTGAGAGCCATTAGTTTCATCAAATCTTACATTTACAGTTTCCATAACTTTCCCAAAGTGAGAGTTATAGACTCTGTAAGTGTGAGAGTTTGAGCCATAACCTAAAAGAAAACCTTCATGTGCCTTAGGGGCAAATTTGGAGCTATGATTCATATCTCTAATAAAGCATGGAGCACCAAATACCCTAAGATATGAGACATTTGGTTTGTTACCAGTGATAAGCTCATGTGAAGTTTTCTTCAAGAATTTGTGAAGGTAAACCTTGTTGATGATGTGACATGCAGTATTGATTGCTTCGGCCCAGAACCTAATAGGAGTCTTGTATTCAGCAAGCATAGTTCTGGCCATCTCAATAAGAGTTCTATTCTTCCTTTCAACTACACCATTCTGTTGAGGTGTATAAGCAGCAGAGAACTCATGAGTAAAACCATGATCATCAAGAAATTCTTCGATATTTGTGTTCTTGAATTCAGTTCCATTATCACTTCGGATATGCTTCAGAGATAATTCATATTCTGTTTGAGCTCTCTTAGCGAATGACTTGAAGATTTCAACCACTTTGCTCTTGTCATCCAAAAAGAAAACCCAAGTATATCGTGAGAAGTCATCAACAATAACTAGACCATATTTATTTCCTCCCAGACTTGCATAATTTTGAGGACCAAAAAGATCCATATGAAGCAATTCGAGAGGACGAGTAGTAGTCATGATGGTCTTCGCTGAATGATGTTTCTTCGTGATTTTACCGGCTTCGCATGCACTGCAGAGACGATCCTTATCGAATTTTACTTCGGTAAGACCAATAACATGATTTTTCTTCACTAGGTTATGAAGATTTCTCATCCCTGCATGACCAAGTCTTCGATGCCATAACCAACCCGATGAAGCTTTTGCCATTAAGCAAGTGGAAACAGCAGGGCCCGAAGAAAAATCAACAATGTAAAGATCTCCCTTTCGGTAACCCTCGAAGATAAACGAATAGTCATCCTGTGAAAAGACAACACAACGCGAAGCAGAAAACAGAACAAGCATACCCATATCGCATAACTTTGAAATAGACATAAGATTATATCCAAGTGATTGGACTAGCATAACCTTGTCAATGTGCTTATCCTTCGATATGGCAATCTTACCCAAACCTAACACTTTACCTTTGTTGTTGTCACCGAAGGTAATGTACTTCAGAGAAGATTGAGATAGTTTTTCTTCGGTGAACAACTCCTTGTCTTCGGTCATATGATTTGTACAACCACTATCCATGACCCATTCGGATCCACCGGAGACATAGCCCTGCAGAAGAATTAGTTCTTCTTAACCACCCACAAACGAGTAGGTGACTGAGAAGACGTTGAAGCACTGGTCGAAGCAATATTAAATCGGACAGGAGTGTATTGCTTCGGTGTACCATCAAGCACACCATAAATGTAAGTCCTCTGCGAATGATTAGCATAAGTATGAGCATATGCAATCTTAGTACGATTATTATGAGGACGATACGTATGGCGACCAGTACGATAGTATTGCTTCTGCGGAACATTTGATTCGGTCACCAAAGGATCATTTCTTGTCTCAAGTGAGTAGAAATGATTCGGTGGTACCGAAGGCTTTCCCTGCATAGAATGGTTAGCAGGCAATTTTTCAACAAGTGCTTTTTGCACCCATATCTGCCTCTTGTAAAATCCATTCTTTGGTGGAGTACCTACATACTCAGCTGAAACTTTTCCCTGTTCATCTTTCATGAGTTTGTAGTCTGAATCAAGTGATTCATCCACAATGACTTTGTTCATTTTGCAATCGAAACCTGAAAGGTTAGCAATATCAATGGGTTTCTCCTTAGCTAGAACCCAAACAGTCTTAGGATACTGCTCAGGCTCCCAATATGTGCCATCAGGATTTATCTTTCTTTCAAAGCCAACACCTTCATTCCTGGGATTCCTATGAAGGAGAGCCTTCCTAAGGATATCACAGAGATATTGGTGTCCTTGCACACTTTTGAACATGCCTGTTTCAAATAAGTTTTTCAACCTGAGGAGTTCCTCGGTAATAGCAGAGTTTTCCTCATCGGAGGCATTAGTATCATCAATAACAATAGGAGTTTTCCCTTTGGAAATAGTTTTGCTTCGTTCCAAACAATCGAAACAAGGTGATTCAGATTTATCAATTGCTTCAGAACCTTGTTGAGCCATGAGAGAGAGATTGACATTTTCCAATTCTTCATGAGCCTCTGTCAGTTTTTCGAGAGCCACTTTCCTCTGAAGAAATTCATAGGTAAGCTTCTCATAATCAACTGAAAGAAGATCATGCCGAGAGGATAACTCTGCAAACTTCTCCTTCATAGCTTCATGCTCATTAGTTAAAGTTTGACTTTTCTCAATCTCATTGATCAACAACGTTTCTGACTTCTTAATGGTTTTGCTTAGTGAATCAAGTTCATCTTGTTGAATTGAAGCAATTTTAGCAAGTTTAGCATAGCTAACTCTAGTATCACTTTCACATGAAGAATAATCAGAAGTATCATAGGTTGACTTGGATGAAGATACCTTTGCCTTGGCCATGAAGCAATATGCAGGAGTTTCATCTTCACTGCTGTAGTTGGTGAAGAATGAGCTCGAAGCATTTGCCGAAGCATCTGCCGAAGCAAATGCTAATCCAGCAACACCATCTGATTCGGATCCTGAAGCAGACCTTGAGTCTTGTTCAGCTTCGGAACCAGAGGCTTCGTCTTCTGAGTTCACCTCCTTTCCCAGATAGGCCTTGGCACGGTGAGAGCTGCTTCGACGAGACGAGTAAGTCTTCGATGAAGAACCCTCACGCTTCTTATGATACTTCTTTCTCTTATCATCATCAGAATCTTTCTTCTTTTCCCTTCTTGAACTGGAATCATGTTTCTTTGACTCATGACTTCTGGAGGATTTGTAAAGCTTCGATGAAGAGTCTCTGTGTGAATGCTTCGATTTGATCTCAGCTTCCCACAGAGGGCAATCAGCAATGAAGTGTCCTGGTTTCTTGCACTTATAGCAGCAGTTGTCCTTCGATGGAGAGCTTCTTGAGGATGAACGGTGAGAAGAATGACTCGAGCTTCTTGAAGGATAACTCTTCTTGGGTGAAGAAAAACCTTTCTTCTGAAAGCGATTGAAGCGTCTCATGATCAGTGCCAAATCCTTTCCAATGCTTGCAGGATCATCTGATTCGACACCTGAAGCAGAACTGACTTCGGGCGAAGAATGACGCGAAGCTTTTGCTTTCAGAGCATGAGATCTTCTTCGAGAACCATTTATGTCACGTTTCTCATCTTCTTCCATTTCAAAGGTAGTGAGTCTCTCAAGAACATCAGCAGCAACAAGATGTCTGTAATCAGACCTTTCCTTGATCATCAGAACAATGTGATCGAACGAATCATCTAGCGAGCGAAGAAGTGTTCTGACAACTGAGTGAGGAGTTATATCATCAGCACCGAGGGAAATCAACTCATTTGCCAGAGCTGTGAGTCTGCTGTAAATTGAGTGAACCTTTTCACCCTCGAGTCTTTTGAAGCGATAGAATTTGCTTCGGAGTGTGTCAATTCTGGCATCTCTCTGAGTAGAAACACCTTCACCAATCTTTTCAAGATAGTCCCAGACACCTTTTGCCGAAGGAATATTCTTCACTTCATGATACTTTTCTGGAGTCAAGTGATTTGTGATGAACACCCAGACAACCGAATCCAGATCCATCAGTTGAGCTTCTTCAGGAGTGATAGCATTCTTATCAGTAACTGTAACACCATGTAAGACAACTTGCCATGCAGTGGAATTGATAGCCATAATATTCCTCTTCATCTTGTCCTTCCAGTAAGAGTAGTCCTTCCCATTGAAAATAGGAATAGGTTCGCCAGAGCGAATAGCTGCGAAAGACATACTAGAAGACATACTTGAAAACACTCCAGGAGGTTAATCCAAAAAGAGTGACCTGCTCTGATACCAATTGTTAGACCAAGTATGTGATCAGAGGGGGAGGGGGTGAATGATCACTTCAAATTTTCACATGAAACTTTGAAGTGAAGCATAACATGGCAGCCGAAACTATTTAACAGGAAGGAATTCATAGAAGCAGAACGTAATCGAAGCAGAACATAGCGAATCAAAAGCATCGAATCAATTGCATCGAAGCATAACTCTGAAGCAATTGACAAACAGAATGTAAGTGCGGAAGGTAAAACGAACTCTTGACTCGGCGATGTTTGTTCGACCAGTTCACACTCTGCAAAGTGCTATGTCTGGTTGGAGGGACTTGTGATTGAACACAGGAGCTAACCTCTCTCCGTCCATATCTCCACTGCACCAAACTCCTTGAGCTTGGTCAGTTCTTCACTCTTGGTTGATTATTGAGGAAATCACCGAAACCTTTGACAAACTGTACTTCGAGGCGACAATAACTCTTCGCTCTCTGAAGAACAACTCTCTAACCGTCTAGGATAATTGTAGTTCTCCAAGATAAAAAGGCTAGCAAACTTCTTCCTAAGTCATAATGATTCAACTCAGATCAATAGGACTTATGCTTCGGTGGATGGGTTTGTGATGTGCTTCGGTGGGGTTGCTCTCTCTCTTTCCTCTGCAGGAATTCAAACGTGGAGCAGCCACCCGGCCAATGAGGGCGGGGGTGGGGTATTTATAGGCAGCAATCCCAAGGTGCGAAATGACTGAAGTGACCCGATGTGACAGCTTGACACCTGTCCCCAACGGTCATATTTCCAATCAATGCGCAACTTTACTTGCGGTCCAAGTAAAGCTGACTCACGGACTTGGTTCTGCTTCAGAAGCCGAAAGAACAAAGTCTTCGCTGGTGAAGCATTACCTAGCTCACATGAGATTTCTTTGGTTCAGGTTTCTCATTGGTTTCGATTTGATCTGAGTCTTTTCATCAAAACCTTCGGAGTACATTTGCTAAACCCCTCTTGATAGTACGGTTTTTCCTATGACTCAAAGAAGTAAAAAGAACTACGCAAAAACAACTAAGTCTTGCGCCATCTTGATCAACTTCTTCGATAGGATGTGCTTCAGGATTCCTTATCTTTTTAGGGGTCGACATCCGTGATGTGCTTCGCTCCAGAGGATATGCTTCGGTAACTGAGTAAATCTTCGTTGAAGCTTTATCACCAACCTATAACTTCAGGAACCTAACTATCTGTTTCACACTAGAAAACTTGTTAGTTCCTCTACTGTTTTGACCAACAATATCCAAAACTCATGAGGGATATAACTTTGCTCTTACAAAGTTCATCAATAACATAGCAATATCCCACAAAAGAGGCATGTTGCTAGCAGAAATTATAGTACCTTTTGGACGTATCAACATCCCGAAGCTTAATTCCTGCTCGTCCTCGAGTAGGTAAATGATAAAAGCATAATTTCTGTGGTGACATGCTAACAACCATATAAGAACTTTTAAGTAAAGCAATCAAGGCATGTAATTCAATTCAAGTCATAACAGGCAAGAGTCTATATTTAGCATTGAAACAAGCAACATAAGAACATAAAGGTGCAAGAGCTCTCGCTGTCCGTGACTCGAATGTCTCCAAATGGTGTTTGCGTGCAAGAAAGGGGATAGGGTTATACGAGAAAAATGTATTTTTGTGTTGAGAACTCAATCTACTAAAGTTTCACACTTGGTCTTCTTTGGAATCTTATCTTGACTCATCCCCAGACCACTAGCCAGGTACAAGTCAAAATGATCCACTCCTTTTCGACATTTTGAGCACTCATGCAATGGATGAGCGTAAGCAAGAAAGTTGACACTTAGGATGGCAAAGAGAGAATGTGGTGGGGGAGGAAGTCAAAAAGGTGAGAAGAGCTCACATCAATGAGGACAATCATAGGCGAGAGAAAGCCAAATGATAGATATGATGTGAGGAGTAGGGATTGCCATGCAACGGATGCACATATGAGCTAAGGTAAGCTCTCCAATGGAACTAGTGGGGGTGCATCCAACTTGCTTGCTCAAGAAGACCTAGAGCTCATTTGAGGAGGCTCATCATTGGAATATACAAGCCAAGTTCTATAGTGTGAAGGTCCCGACATAGCTATATGCATGAATGATAATCTCTATGGAGTACAAGATATAAGATGGAGTACAAGTTTGGATCTCTTAAAAGGAATAATAGTGTGCCCCCTTCTCTCTTCTTATTTATTTTTCTCTTATTTTTCTCTTTTTTTGGTGGCCTCAATGGATCTTTCTATTTCTCTCTCATTTGTCCTCTTTGGGATCTTTTGATTTTGTCCTCTTTGGGATCTTTTCCTCACTTTAGGGGCAACACTCTATATATTACAAGAAGTATAGAAGATCTTTCACACTTTACAAAGGCACTAAAATCATAAAGAAGATGTAACTATCATGAAATATGCAAATGTATGTCTCTGGCAGTGTAGCAGGATATGCAATGATACTAGCGCGTCATGTAGCAATGATTAGGGCAAGGCCCAACTAGCATGCGGCTCATCGATCAAGCAAGTAGCATGTATGACATGAAGATCAAGTCATGAGAAGGTGGATGTTGCATGGCAATGTATCTCGGGAAGGCTATGGAAATGCCTTGATAGGTAGGTATGGTGGCTGTTTTGAGGAAGGATATAAGGAGGTTTATGATGACAGAGCGTATCATGGCAAGGGTTTGGTTGTACCGGCGCAGGTGGACGCCAACTCTCGGATTGAGAAGAAAGCAATGCACGACACAGGAGATGCTAGAAAAATATGGGAAGGTGGAAGTGTCAACTTTCGAATACTCACATTAGTCCGAAGAACTCATGCACTTATTATCGGTAACTCTCAATCTAATAAGGAGGTTTCACAAAGAGACAAGTACCCCGAGGAGGAGTGTATGGGGGTTTGGTTATCCTTGCGCATCCTCGACTCATGGTACGTGAGTGTACCTAATATTCGATCCCTCCAAAGAGTAGTGATCCATCTAGTAGCTAAAGTTCTCAACTAATTTTGTAAGTTTTGAAAATAAACACGGATTGCCCAAAATACGACATCTATCACTAATAGGCTACAACTCTTGACACCAAAAGTCCAAACATTACTCAAGGCAATACCTCAAAACTATTGTAAGTTACTACTACAAAAAAGAAAAGCAACCTCAATTACCTACTTCAAGTCAAGACACACAACTCAGTGCAACAGGCAAACTCTCTAAACAAGATAAACATGAAAACTCAAGGGAGTTCCAGTAACAAAATAAACACAAGCTCTTTAAAAAGATAAGCATGAAAACTAAGAGCTAAACAAGGCAGTAGCTATGAAAAAGATAAAGAACACACACAACAAAGCTAAGCATGAAGAATCCTATGTTGTGTTCTAGATTTTGAAAGTGGAGCGTGTTTCTCTCCCACACAAAGAAAGCTGGGTTCTAACTTGTTATGAATAGCAAGAAAAGCTAAAGAAAACTAAAAATAAAACCTAAGAGCGAGACGCTCCAAGCATAGCACATAACGCATGAAGTGATAAAAATATAGTGAAACGAAAGACGAACTGATAATTGTTGATGGAGAAGGGGATGGACGAGGGCATGCCCAAGCTTAGACGCTTGAGTATCCTTGAATATTTATTGGGGATGCATGGGGGCATCCCCAAGCTTGAGCGCTTGACACTTCTGAATCTTCTTTCATCATCTTCCCTCGCACACTTGAAAACTTCCTTCATACACAACTCATCATAATCTGATTAGCGAGGTTAGTACCCATAATAAAATGATTTTCCTCTACTGGAAATAAGGATATTCTTGAAGAGCTACTGTTTCTCAAGATTGCCAAAAAGTTTTTGCAAAGAAAAAGCAAGCTTAAGGTTTGCAAAACGAAGAAGAGGCAAAACAGGACAGAATCTGTGAAAAACAGATCAACAGGTAGTAAAGAATTTTTTAGGGATACTTATGCAACTCAAATAAAAAAACTCAGAACATACGAAAGTTCCGTAATTGTATATAGCACGCTGTGTAAACATTTCAGCTCAAAAATATGAACTAGGATTTTTCTGTGATTTTTCCCGTAACGATGACAAAATCTGTTTTCTGGACAGCATGTCACAACTTTCACTTCCCTTGTCATATGAGGCTATAATTGGCACAAAGCTTGAAAAGTAAAGATACAATGATGTTGCTACAGTAGTAACAATCATCAAGACCACTAAAAATAGAAGAAAAACAAAAAGGAAAACCTAAATTCTTTGCGGTCTGCCTCCCGAAAGCGCTTCTTTAAAGCCATTAGCTAGGCTTAATGCAATAGATCAAGTCTTTTCAAGAAAATAACTAGCCCGTGTGACAGACTCAAAAGGTAACTTAATCTTTTCCTAGAGAAGTGTTCCATCCCTTTCTTGAGAGGGAATTGGAATTTGATAATCCCTTCTTTCATATCAATAACAACACCCACGGTGCGAAGAAAAGGACGTCCCAAAATAATTGGACAAGAAGGTTCACATTCAATGTCCATAATAGTAAAATCAACGGGAACATAATTGTCATTGACAATGATAAGAACATCATCGATCTTCCCCTTTTTACGGAAGAGTCAACAAGACGAACACCAAAAGAACAAGGATCAAAAGGTTTCAATTCAAATATATCGTACATTCTTTTAGGCATAACGGAGGTACTAGCTCCAACATCACATAAAGCATAGCAAGAAAAGTTATTCAACTTAATTTTAATCATAGGATCCCAACCATCTTCTAGCTTTCTAGGTATGGAGGCTTCTACCCTAAGCTTCTCCTCCCTAGCTTTAATGAGAGCATTAGTGATATTCTCCGTGAAGGCAAGATTAAGTGCGCTAGTGTGGGGGTCTCTAGACATCTTGTGAAGGAAACGAATAACTTCAGAAAGGGTGCAATTATCAAAATCAAGGTCACTATTATCAAGTAAAGTGGTAGTGGTGTCCTTTAGGCTCACTTGTTTGGTAGCTTCTATAGTCATAGGAGTTTCTTCTTCTACGGTTGAGGTCATAGCATCACCATTAATAGGTCCTATGGGACTAGGGGTGCATTGGGTGCTAAGAGTTTGGATATCCTAAACCACTTGGATAGTAGCAATGGTATGGTGTGTAGGAAGGCTCTTAATTCTATCCTCTTCCTCCTTTTCTCTAGCCCATCTCTCTTTAAGTTTAGCCATCATCCTAATGTTTTCATTAATTTGCACTTGAATAGCGTTCATAGGAGTGACCTTCCTCTCCTCAAGAGGAGAATATCTAATTTTAAGCAATTCTACTTCATGGGATAAATTGTCTACCTTCGACGAGAGATTATCTAATTTGTCTAGTTTTTCCTCTACACTCTTGTTGAAGGCTTTTTGGTTAGTGATGATAAGCATACTCTCTAATTCAGAAGTGGAGTTCTTGGTGCTAGGATAAGTGTTGTTGTTCCCATAGTTGTTGGAGGGGAACGGTCTAGGATTGCTACCAAAATTACTCCTATAAGCATTGTTATTGAAGTTGTTTCTAGAGATAAAGTTCACATCTACTTGATCTTGAGCAATCAAATAATTTAAAGGAAAATCATGAGGATCAATAGGAGATTGCTTGGTAAGTAGAGACATAATCAAGTCAACTTTTTCATTTAGGGAGGAGATCTCCTTGACAGAGTTTACCTTCCTACCTGTTGGAGCTCTTTCGGTGTGCCATTGGGAATAATTGGTCATCATCTCATCGATTAGTTTTGTGGCAGCACCAAGTGTTGTTGACATAAAGGTTCCTCCCGCGGCCGAATCTAGCAAGTTCCGCGAGGTAAATTTCAAGCCTGCATAAAAAGTTTGGATAACCATCCAAGTAGTCAAACCATGCGTAGGGCAATTCTTAACAAGAGATTTCATGCGTTCCCAAGCTTGAGCAACATGTTCATTATCCAATTTCTTAAAATTCATAATATTACTCCTCAATCGGATAATCTTAGCAGGGGGTAGTACTTCCCAATAAAAGCATCCTTGCACTTATCCCAAGAATCTATGCTATTCTAGGAAAGGATTGAAACCCAATTTTAGCCCCTCCTCTCAAGGAGAAAGGAAAAAGCTTAAGCTTAACAATATCACCATCTACTTCTTTGTACTTTTGCATATCACAGAGCTCAATAAAATTATTTAAGTGCAAATCAACATCCTTTCCAGCACCGGAGAATTGATCTTTCATAACAAGGTTCAGCAAAGCATGTTTAATCTCATAAGAAGGTGCTGAAGTGGCAGGTGTAGCAATAGGAGTGCAGATAAAGTCACTGTTGTTATGACTAGTGAAGTCACACAACTTGGTGTTCTCGGAGGAACCCATAGCAGCAGCAAGCAAGATAACTATTTTTTGATTTTTGATAAAGGACACTAAAGCAAAAACTGAAAAGTAAACTAACAAGATTAAAAAGCAAAGATAAAAGATAGTGTGCAACTCCCCAATCTTGAAGAGTAGTGTCCCCGGCAACGGCGCCAGAAATTTCTTTTGATGGTATGATTTCTCGCCCCCTCGTTGGTTACCGAAAGTGGAAGGTTGAGATGTAGATAGCAGCAATTTCCCTTGGTGAAGATACCAAGGTTGAGGATCGACTAGTAGGACTCCAAGATCGACAAGTAGGTGGCAAAGTGAACAATGGCGCCGTTCACAACCGAGGTTGCTACTTCACCTGGACCTGCACACACAACAAGTAACTTTGCTCCCAACGAGTACAGAGAGGTTTTCAATCTCTCCGGCCTTGTTGTTTACAAAGGATAAAACACACGGGATAATAATGATAGTGATAGCAACGGAAAAGTAAATAAAGCAGTAAATAAATAGTGGGTGTAAAAAGTATTGGAAATATGGACCGGGGTCCTATGATGTTCACTAGTGATGTCTCTCTCCCAAAAGACGATAAAATAGCCATGCGAGGTAAACAAATTACAGCTGGGCAATTGACAGGATTATGTGCGCAAACCAATGCTAATTATGCTATAAATAAAGGAGAGGCTCAAAAGCATGGGCGGTACGCCAAGACAAGTAGACTGAAATCCATCTGCATCTACCTACTAATCATCCACCTTGAGATATCTATCCAGAACATCTCGCTGGTATTAAGTTGTGAATCCCACCCAAAGTGTAAACTCAAAGCAACAGACAACTGCATTAAGGAACTTTGCGCAAAGTCAACAATCCTTGCACCCAAAAGTACAAGCACCGTTGTTTTCCCCCTTGTGGCAACAACACATCCCCTAGACTCATGTTTCTGTCACTCAAGCTAGTCATCAGGGGGCATGAACCCACAATCATTCATAACGCTCCCTCTTGGAGTCACTACCTACTACTTGGCCAAAGCAATAAACAACAACAGTGAACATGCAAGAATTACTTTATAACATAAATATAAAAGAGGAGAATCAAATATATTACTCAAACACAATCTGAACATAATCTCATAATCCATCGACTCCCAGCAAACTCAGCATAGCAACAGCAGAAATATTACATATGTGCCTCGATCATGTAGGGCAGCTCACGAGGTCTAATCCATGAAGAACAAAGAGGGGAGGAGAACATCACATAGCTACTGATCATAGACCCATGGTCCAAGGTGGACTACTCACGGTTCATCCGGGAAGCATCCATGGTGGTGGAGAAGCTCCCGGAGGTGGTTCCTCCCTCCGGCAGGGTGCCGGGAAGAGGTCTTCTGGTGCTCCCGATCTTGGAAGCGCGGCGGCGGCCGAACAGAGGAGAGATCGCGAAAAAGGGTTCCCCTCACGGGGGTTTATCGTCACGAGGAATAAATAGGCGAAGGGGGGCAGCCAGGGGGGGCACCAGGGGTCCAGGCGGCCCCCTGGCGCGGCCCCACCCTAGGGCGCGTCGGGAGGGCGCCTGGGGCCCTGGTGGGTCCCCTCTGGCCCCCTCTCGGTGATTCCCGAAGCTTCTTCTACGCTGATGTTTTATTGGATTTTTCCCGAATTGATGGATTCCAGGCAGGGGACCGAGGGGGGGCATAGGGGACCCAGGGGGGGCATAGGGGACCCAGGCGCCCTAGGGTGGGGCCGCGCCAGGGGGCCGCCTGGACCCCTGGTGGCCCCCTGGCTGCCCCCTTCGCCTATTTATTCCTCGTGACAAGAAACCCCCGTGACGGGAACCCTTTTTCGCGATCTCTCCTCTGTTCCGCCGCCAACGCGCTTCCAAGATCGGGAGCACCAAAATACCTCTTCCCGGCACCCTGCCGGAGGGAGGAACCACCTCCGGGAGCTTCTCCACCACCATGGATGCTTCCCGGATGAACCGTGAGTAGTCCACCTTGGACCATGGGTCTATGATCAGTAGCTATGTGATGTTCTCCTCCCCTCTTTGTTCTTCATGGATTAGACCTCGTGAGCTGCCCTACATGATCGAGGCACATATGTAATATTTCTGCTGTTGCTATGCTGAGTTTGCTGGGAGTCGATGGATTATGAGATAATGTTTAGATTGTGTTTGAGTAATATATTTGATTCTCCTCTTTTATATTTATGTTCTAAAGTAATTCTTGCATGTTCTCCGTTGCTGTTTATTGCTTTGGCCAAGTAGTAGGTAGTGACTCCAAGAGGGAGCGTTATGCATGATTGTGGGTTCATGCCCCCTGATGACTAGCTTGAGTGACGGAAACATGAGTCTAGGGGATGTGTTGTTGCCACAAGGGGGAAAACAATGGTGCTTGTACTTTTGGGTGCAAGGATTGTTTACTTTATGCAAAGTTCTTTAATGGAGTTGTCTGTTGCTTTGAGTTTACACTTTGGGTGGGATTCACAACTTAATACCAGCGAGATGTTTTGGATAGATATCTCAAGGTGGATGATTAGTAGGTAGATGCAGATGGATTTCGGTCTACTTGTCATGGCGTACCGCCCATGCTTTTGAGCCTCTCCATTATTTATAGCATAATTAGCATTGGTTTGCGCACATAATCTTGTCAATTGCCCAGCTGTAATTTGTTTACCTCGCATGGCTATTTTATCATCTTTTGGGAGAGAGACATCACTAGTGAACATCATGGGACCCCGGTCCATATTTCCAATACTGTTTACACCCACTATCAATTTACTTTTTTATTTACTTTTCCGTTGCTATCACTATCATTATTATCCCGTGCGTTTGATCCTTTGTAAACAACAAGGCTGGAGGGACTGACAACCCCTTTATACTCGTTGGGAGCAAAGTTATATGTTGTGTGTGCAGGTCCACGCCAACCGCTAATCTCTGGCGCCGTTGTCACCTTCCTGTCGTTGTCGGAGTCCTACTGGAGACAAACCTTGGTATCTTCACCGAGGGAAATTTGTTGTTGTCTACATCTCAACCTTCCACTTTGGGTAACCAACGAGGGGGCGTTAATTCGTACCATCAGTCCCTCAGGGCATACATCCAACGGTGGACTATACTCAAAAACTGAACCGAAGACATCGGACAAAAGCGCAATCGGCGCATTTCGGCGAGGACGGCAGCGCATAGAATTCAAAGAACAACTCAGCCAGCTCAACGTCCGAACACTTGCGCAGTTGCTAGAAAACGCCAATAACTGGGCTACCGGAGAGGAGTCCATACGCAACGAATCAGACGCCCCGAAGGCTCGCGCGGAACGCGACTACGACTACTACAGTGGGGATAGGAGCTTTGACCGAAGAAGAAAACGGCCAAGCGCAACTTCTACGATGATAGAGGACCCGACATGGTCGCAACCGGTTTCCCAGGAGACAGAGATGGCAGATATCGTGATGACAGTAGAACTCAACGGAGGGATAACCTAGATGAACCGCCACACACCCAAAACGAGACTAGAGACCACGGTAGCCGCGAGATGACACTCGAGCATCCCGCTCGGCAAAAGAGCAATTGGACGGGCCATGCACAATACATGGGGTGTAAGAACGAGCGCGGAGAAATCAGATCAGGACACACCCTAAGAGACTATAGGCGCTTTACCGAGCTCTCAGAAGAAAAGAGCCTGTCCAGAGCGCCAACCTCACAACCACTACAAAGTGTAGCAGTCGGGCCAATCTCTCATAATGCACCACCAGCACCCTCCGCAGCCGCAAGACAGGTAGCATCCATCCAGGAACGGGAATACCCAGAGGCACACGGTCTAATCTACATGGTCCAAGAAGGAAGACCATCAAATAGGCAGTAGAAGAAGGTCTCCAGACAAGTTTTCCTCGCAGTCTCCGCACCCGGCCATCCCAGAATACCTTCGTGGGTCTGAAACTGATATCACCTTTTCCCGGGACGACCACCCACCAGCTATCCCATGGATAGGGCACGCAACACTGGTACTCGAAGAAAGAATCGGAAACTACGACATGTCGCGGGTGTTCATGGACGGTGGCAGCGGCATCAACATCATATTCACCAAAACTCTAAAAGAGATGTTCATCCAAAATTCAGCACTCAAAACCTCAGGAACGACCTCCCATGGAATCGTTCCAGGAAAAGCAGTCTTCCCCCTTGGCAAGATAAGTCTGGAAGTGATCTTTGGTAACGCAAGAAATTTCAGGAAGGAGATGCTAGACTTTCAAGTGGTCGACTGGAAATCACAGTACCATGCCATCCTTGGCCGACCAACCTTCGCACGCTTCATGGCGGTACCCCACTATGCCTACCTCAAGTTAAAAATGCCAGGTCCAAACGGGGTCATCACCATCAACGACAGTTTCGTCAGATCAAATCGCTGCGACAGAGAATTCCACAAGATATCGGAAACCTTTGGAGCACACCAAAGCAGCAGAACTATTGAACTAGCAGAAGCACTCACATAGCACCAAGGCAGCATCAGAAGAATCGTCGAGCCACGACAACAAGGGAGAAGCCGACTCTTCACTCCAAGAACCAAGTTACCTTAGCAGCAATTTTTCATTCCTAGGGCTACTAAGCCCCAAATAAAGGGTTGTCTTCTCAGCCCCTTCGTGTAAGAACATCAGGAAAGCATCTGAACAAGAAAATGTTTTCCTAAAATATCTTATGCGACCTACTCTTGGAACTCGGGGGATCGCTCGCAGCAGCCACCCTCCGAGGCGTTATTCGCTTACGCGACCTAGTTTTGGCACTCGGGGGATCGCTCGCACCATCCATCCTGATACGTCCAAAACGTATCTATAATTTCTCCTTGCTCCATGCATGTTTTGTGTGATATTGCTATGATCTAGATACACTTTCATACACTTTTGATCATATTTGGACTAACCTATTAACTCAGTGCACCCCAGTGCCAGTTCCTGTTTTCTGCTGTTTTTCTATTTAAGTTTTCCCCCATATAAAAAGTGCCAGAAAAATTCCGGGAAAAATACCTGAAAAATACCTGAAAAATCAGACTACAGGAAGCTTCGAGAAGAGCTCGGGAGGGGCCAGAGGGGAGCCAGGGGGCCCAGGCGGCCACCCGCTGCGGCCCCACCCCTGGCCGCGCCAGGGGGGGCGCCTGGGGCCCCTGGTCCACCTCTGGCTGCCCCCCTTCTCCTATTTATTCTCCGTCACGGGGAAACTTTGAAACGAGAACCCTATTTCGCAAATTCTCCTCTGTTCCGCTGCCGCCGCGCTTCCGAGATCGGGAGCACCAGAAGACCTCTTCCCAGCACCCTGCCGGAGGGAGGATTGACCTCCGGGAGTCTCCTCTCCACCATGGATGCTCCCCGGATGTCTCGTGAGTAGTTTTCCTTGGACCATGGGTCCGTGATCAGTAGCTATGTGATGTTCTCCTCTCCTCTTTGATCTTCATTGTTTAGACCTCGTGAGCTGCCCTACATGATCGAGGCACCTTTGTAATATTTCTGCTATTGCTATGTTGAGTTTGATAGGATCTGATGGATTATGAGATTATGTTCAGATTGTGATTGAGTAATATATTTGGTTCTTATCTCTTATATTTTTGTTCCTAAGTAATTCTTGCATGTTCTCCGTTGCTGTTTATTGCTTTGGCCAAGTAGTAGGTAGTGACTCCAAGAGGGAACATTTTGCTCGATTGTGGGTTCATGCCCCCCGATGACACGCTTGAGTGACAGAAACATGAGTCTAGGGGATGTGCTGTTGCCACAAGGGGGAAAACAACGGTGCTTGTAACCGCGGTTACAAGGATTGTTTACTTTACGCAAAGTTCTTTTTAATGCAGTTGTCTGTTGCTTTGGGTTTACACTTTGGCTGGGGCTCGCAACTTAATACCAGCGAGATGTTCTGGATAGATATCTCAAGGTGGATGATTAGTAGTAGATGCAGATGGATTTCGGTCTACTTACTTTGGCCTACTGCCCATGCTTTTGAACCTCGTCCTTTCTTTTGTAGCATAGTTAGCATTGCGGTGCGTTCATAATCCTGTCAATTGCCTTTCTGTAATTTGTTTACCTCGCATAGCAATTTTATCGTCTTTTGGGAGAGAGACATCACTAGTGAACATCATGTATCCCGGTCCATATCCTCATCACTGTTTACACGCTCATTTACTTTTCTGCTTTTACTTTTACTTGCTATCATTATCCCTTGCGTTTTACCCTTTGTGAACAACAAGACCGGAGAGATTGACAACCTCTCTGAACTTCATTGGGAAAAAAGTTATCGTGTCTGTGTGCAGGTCCGCGTCAGTTGCGCCGCTGACACCTACTTATCATCTCCGGAGTCCTACTGGAGACAAACCTTGGTATCTTCACCGAGGGAAATTTGTTGATGTGCTACATCACGCCTTCCACTTGGGGCTCACCAACGAAGGGCGAGAAATCACTATCATCATCTCGCACATCAAGCCAAATTTCTGGCGCCGTTGACGGGGACTCCGAGTGCTAAGATAGGGGAGTTGCACACTACCCTTTACCTTTGTTTTTTTTTCTTGTTAGTTTATCTTTCAGTTTGTATCTTTGTGTCTTTTATCAAAAATTACAAAAAAATCTGCCACACTTGCTGCTACTATGGGTTCCACTAAAAACACCAAGTTGTGTGACTTCACTAGTCACAACAACCAAGACTCTATCTGCACTCCCATTGCCACACCTGCCACTTCAACTACCTCTTATGAAATTAAACCTGCTTTGCTAAACCTTGTTATGAGAGATCAATTCTCTGGTGCTGGAGATGATGCTGCTTTACACTTGAATAATTTTGTTGAATCATGTGATATGCAAAAGTATAAAGAAGTAGAAGGTGATGTTGTTAAACTCAAGCTCTTTCCTTTCTCTTCAAGGGGAGATGCTAAAATTTGGTTTCAATCTTTGCCTAGAAATAGCATAGATTCTTGGGATAAGTGCAAAGATGCTTTTATAGGGAAGTACTACCCTCCTGCTAAGATTATCCAATTGAGGAGTAATATTATTAATTTTAAGCAATTGGATAATGAACACGTTGCCCAAGCTTGGGAACGAATGAAATCTCTTGTCAAGAAATGCCCTACACATGGTTTGACTACTTGGATGGTTATCCAGACTTTTTATGCAGGATTGAACTTTACCTCGCGGAACCTGTTAGATTCGGCCGCGGGAGGAACCTTTATGTCAACTACACTTGGTGCTGCCACGAAGCTTCTCGATGAGATGATGACCAATTATTCCCAATGGCACACCGAACGCGCTCCAACAGGTAGGAAGGTAAATTCTATCGAGGAAATTACCTCTCTCAATGAAAAAGTTGACTTAATTATGTCTCTACTTACCAAGCAACCCTCTATTGATCCTCATGATGTTCCTTTAAATTCTTTGGTTGCTCAAGAACAAGTAGATGTGAACTTTATTGCTAGAAACAACTTCAATAACAATGCTTATAGGGGAAATTTTGCTAGCAATCCTAGACCGTTTCCATCCAACTATGGGAACAACAACACTTACCCTAGCAACAAGAACCCCTCTTCTGAATTAGAAAGCATGCTTAGAGACTTTATCACTACCCAAAAATCCTTAAAAAAAAATGTAGAAGAGAAATTAGCTAAAATATATAATCTCTCTTTGAAGGTAGAAAGCTTAGCCCTTGATATTGAGATGCTTAAAATTAGAACCTCCCCCCTTGAGGAGAATAAGGCCACTCCTATTAATGCTATCCAGTTACAAATAAATGAAAACATTAGGATGATGGCTAAACTTAAAGAAAGATGGGCTAGAGAAAAAGAGGAAGAGGATAGAATTAAGAGCCTTCCTACACACCACACAGTTGCCACTATCCAAATTGTTGAGGACACTCAAACTATTAGCACACGATGCACTCCTAGTCCCATTGGACCTATTAATGGTGATGCTAATACCTCAACCGTAGACAAAGAAACTCCTATGAACATAGAGGGTTTTAAACAAGTGAGCCTAGATGACACTACTACCACCTTTGATAGTAGTGATATTGATTTTGATAGTTGTACCCTCTCAGAAGTTATTAGCTTGCTACACAAAATGTCTAGAGACCCCCACACTAGCACACTTAATCTTGCCTTCACGGAGCATATCACAAATGCTCTCATCAAAGCTAGGGAGGAGAAGCTTAGAGTAGAAGCCTCCATACCTAGGAAGCTAGATGATGGTTGGGACCCTATGATCAAAATTAAATTAAATAACTTCTCTTGCTATGCTTTATGTGATGTTGGAGCTAGTACCTCCGTTATGCCCAAAAGAATATTTGATATGTTTGAATTGAAACCTTTTGAACCTTGTTCTTTTGGTGTTCGTCTTGTTGATTCTTCCATAAAGAAACCTTTGGGGAAGATTGACGATGTTCTTATCGTTGTCAATGACAACTATGTTCCCGTTGATTTTATTGTTATGGATATAGAGTGTGAACCTTTATGTCCAATTATTTTGGGACGTCCTTTTCTTCGCACCGTTGGTGCTGTCATTGACATGAAAGAGGGCAATATAAAATTCCAATTCCCATTCAAAAAGGGAATGGAACACTTCCCTAGAAATAAAATCAAGTTACCTTTTGAGTCCGTTACACGGGCTAGTTATTCTCTTTCTCTTGATAAAACTTGATTCTTCTTTTTGCATCAAGCCTAGCTAATGGCTTTAAAGAAGCGCTTTCGGGAGGCAGCCCGCAACGAATTTAGGTGTTTTCTTTTTGCTTTTGTTGTGTCTTGATGATTGTTACTTCTGTAGCAACATCATTGTATCTTTATTTTTCATCTTTGTGCCAAGTTATAGCCTCTTACGGCAAGGGAAGTAAAAGTTGTGACATGCTGTCCAGAAAAAAGATTCTGTCCTCGTGACCAGAAAAATTCCAGAAAAATCCCAGTTCATCTTTTTGAGCTGAAATGTTTTCACAATATGTTCTATACAATTACGAAACTTCCGTATGTTTTGAGTTTTTTGATTTGAGTTGCAGAAGTGCCCCTAAAAAATTCTTTACTATCTGTTGTTCTGTTTTTCACAGATTCTGCCACGTTTTATCTCTCCTAACTTTTGCAAACCTTAAGCTTGCTTTCTCTTTGTAAAAACGATTTGGCACTCTTGAGAAACAGTAGATCTTCAAGAATATCTTTATATCCTGTGGAGAAAAATTATTTATTAAGGGTACTAACCTCTCTAATCAGCTTATGATGAGTTATGTATGAAGGGAGTTTTCAAGTGTGCGATGGAAGATGATGAAAGAAGATCCAGGAGTGTCAAGCGCTCAATCTTGGGGATGCCCCCATGCATCCCCAATAAATATTCAAGGAGACTCAAGCGTCTAAGCTTGGGGATGCCCCCGTGCATCCCCTTCTCCATCAACAATAATTGGTTCGTCCTTCGTCTCACTATATTTTTATCACTTCATGTGTTATGTGCTATGCTTGGAGCGTCTCGCTCTTAGGTTTTATTTTTACTTTTCTTCAGCTTTGCTTGATGTTCATAACAAGTTAGATCCTGTCTTACTTTTTGTGGGAGAGAAACACGCTCCACTTTCAAAATTTAGAACACATCATAGGATTTTTCCTGCCTATCTTTTTGCTGTTGTGTGTTCTTTATCTTTTCATAGTTACTGCCATGTTTAGTTTTAGTCTTAGTTTGTCTTTAGAAAGAGCCTTGGCTTTTGTTTAGTTTATTGCTGCAACTCTTTTTAGTTTTCATGTTTATCTTGTTAAAGAGAGTTGGTTGTTGCACTGAGTTGTGTCTTGTTTTGAGAAGTAGGTAGTTGAGGTTGCTATTTAATTTTAGTAGTAACTTGCAATGGTTTTGAGGTATTGATGTGAGTAATGTTTGAACTTTTGGTGTCAAGCGCTCTTGCCTATTAGTAATAGGTGTTGTACTTTGGGCAATCCGTGTTTATTTTCAAAACCTACAAAACTAGTTGAGAACTCTAGCTACTAGATGGATCACTACTCTTCTGAGGAGTCGAATATCAGAGAACACTCACGTACCATGAGTCGAGGATGCGCAAGGATAACCAAAACCCCATACACTCCTCCTCAGGGTACTTGTCTCTTTGTGAACCTCCTTATTAGATTGAGAGTTACCGATAATATGTGCATGAGTTCTTCGGACTAATGTAAGTATTGAAAGTTGATACTTCCACCTTCCCATATTTTGCTAGCCTCTCATGTGCCGTGCATTGCCTTCTTCTCACTCCGAGAGTTGGTGTCCACCTTCGCCGGTACATCCAAACCCTTGGCATGATACGCTCTGTCATCATAAGCCTCCTTATATCTTTCCTCAAAACAGCCACCATACCTACCTATCAAGGCATTTCCATAGCCTTTCCGAGATATATTGCCATGCAACATCCACCTCTTCATGACTTGATCTTCATGTCATACATGTTCCTGCTACACTGGCAGCTACATACCTTGCATACATCATGTTAGTTGCATCTTCTTTATGATTTTGAGTACCTTGTAAAGTGTGAAAGATCTCCTTTACCTTCTTGTAAAATATAGTGTTGCCCTTAAGTGAGGAAAAGATCCCAAAGTGGACACATTAAAAGATCCCAAAGAGGACAAATGAGAGTTAAGTAGAAAGAGCCATTGAGGCCACAAAAAAATACAAAAAAATAGAAAAAAGAGAAAAAGAAATAAAAAGAGAGAAAGGGGCAACACTACTATCCTTTTGAGAGATCCACACTAGTACTCCCTTTATATCTTTGTACTCCATAGAGATGATCATTATGCAGATAGCTATGTGGGGACCTTCACACTTTAGAACTTGGCTTGCATATTCCAAGGATGGGCCTCCTCAAACGAGCTCTAGGTCTTCATGAGCGAGCAAGTTAGATGCACCCCCACTAGTTCCTTTGGAAAGCTTCTGAGCTCGTATGTGCATCCGTTGCATGGCAATCCCTACTCCTCACATCATATCTATCATTTGGCATCTCTTGCCTATGATTTTCCTCATTGATGTGAGCCTTTCTCATCCTTTTTGTCTTCCTCCTCCACCATATTTCTCTCTTTGCCATCCTAAGTGTCAACTCTCGTGCTTACGCTCATCCATTGCATGAGTGCTCAAAATATCGAAAAGGAGGGGATCAAATTGACCTGTAACTGGCTAGTGGTCTAGGGACGAGTCAAGATAAGATTCCAAAGAAGACCAAGTGTGAAACTTTAGTAGATTGAGTTCTCAACACAAAAATACTTTTTTCTCGTATTCCC